>CM052316.1:7670479-8355680 GCA_028455605.1 Lasioglossum malachurum
TAGTGTCTTATGAATAGAGGATAATATCGAGCTAATAGCTGCACATTTAATAAATATGTTGATTTTCAATAAATTCTATACCTGTACCTATTGTTTTCCATAACATTTTGCAATTTCACCTTCCTTCAGAACAAAATATACGTACTATCCATCTGGTTCACCCCGGTTGTGAATACTGTCATATATTCTCTGGGTCTATTTAGGTAAAGAGTGTAATGTGTGCATTCTACTATATCATTCTTCTTCTACTTGGCGAGTATCTCGTCGGTGGTGGAACTTTTAGCGATGTGGTATATCAGATCACTGTAAGTTCCACGTTATTCCCGCTCCCAGTCGCGCCCGCTTACTGGTATCGCTGAATAGCACAGGGGCTTTAATAGTATCTCGTCGGTGGTATCTCGTCGGTGCTCTGGTCTTAAGGATTATAGCACGGACTTTGAACACTGACGAGTGCCGAGATAATATCAGAGATCGATCAAGATACTACCGAGATCAGTTATTTCCCATTGTCAGGTATACCAAACATTAAAATTTCTGCGAGAACTACGTTACCGACTAAAGAAACACAAATTGCAGAAACAAACATTGGCAGAACGTGTATCGACCGATTCGCACACTGTTCACGTGCGAATTCGTAGAGAGCGCTTATATACCAATTATTTTTGACAATTATTTTACACATACGCAATCAAGATATCTATTTGCCAATTTATTATGCAATTTTGTGTAACATCTCGTAATTGGTGAATTAACTTTCGTAGAAAACGTGTTACGTACTGTGTTAAAATTGAAACTCTACTAAAATTGTAATATTTTTACAATACTTGATACGTAATTCACTTTATAATATCATTGTCGCATCTCATTAAAAATGTTTATTAACTGAAATACTTATATATATTTGTTTTAGGAATAATTCGTTTTAGGAATACAAATTTTTTTTAAGAAACGAAACTCGCTGATTGCGTTTAATGCGAGCCATAGTTAACGACACATATTTTAGTGCGGTCACCAAGGCAAATCTAAATAATTTGAATGCTAAGCGACGAAAGTTTCAGCCTGATAAAAATCAGTTACAGGCTCACGGACGTGAATATGAAAATTGCAAGCGTACCGCGGCGCAGTTTCTTGGCGACGTTCTCAGGTCACCTAAGGACAAGTCTTTTCTTTACATTCCATTCTTTACGATCAACCGACGAATATCACAATGTTTGCCAGATTCGGTTTCTTACCTCTTAAACGCCATCCGCTCTCGTTTACATTCCACATTTTACGATCGGACCAAATATAATGTCGCAAAATTTATTGCGATTACCGTCTGAAGTTCCGACATCGAATGTTAATCGAGACACAAAAGATATCTCTAATCGGAGGCCCGGTACGTTCGATGACGACTTCGAAAAATAAAATCTGAATCGGGGTCTCGACGAGAAAAAACGACGAGAACCATTGCGACTGTAACAAGAATGTGTCAGTTG
Organism: Lasioglossum malachurum; assembly: GCA_028455605.1. NCBI lineage: Eukaryota > Metazoa > Arthropoda > Insecta > Hymenoptera > Halictidae > Lasioglossum > Lasioglossum malachurum. Next base: position 7,671,958 of record CM052316.1, read on the forward strand.
CCCGCGGCCGAGTCGAAACTGGTTGCCACAATACGAAACAGTTCAGGCAAAAATTTGCATGATGTTCCTCTATAAAAGTCGTAGTATTTTCCGTCGAATTTTTCCCCTTGCCATAGGTTTGTTGCCCCGGTGCCGAACCGACTGTTTTCCACATCAATGTTTACAAGACGTGACGCACTGTGATTCAAAACATCCATCTGTCCAATAGAGATTCCAAATTTTTACCATTTCGTCTTATATAATTCTCTTTTATGTTTCCAAATTTTTAAGGACCCTTCATTAGACTGCTATGTACTTGTGAAAATTATTTAAATTGTTGATGTTCCTTTTTTGGTACTTGACAATGGACAAATAAAAAACATTTGATTACATGTCTGAAGAGATGCAGTTAATAAATTCATTCAAATTAAATTAAACGGTTTGGTAAAAATGTCACTTCTATATTATATCACAAATTCAATTCTTGGTTTTTTTTTGTATAAATATCAATTGCACTTTGTGGATCTTTCTGCGTAATAAAAATTTACATTGCGTAAAACAAAACTATACAATATTATAGGCTGTAATACAAAAAAGCTGTTCAAGGAAGTAATCTATGGGAGACTTGGATGCCAATTTTAGATGCCCGTAATAAGTAGTTTAAAGATCAAAATACAAAAGGTAGTGAACAGTTAAAAAATGCAATTATACATAAGTAAATGTCTTAGTGATAGTAATACCGTTAATATTTCTCCCACGAAATACATTCGAATTTTTATATGCATACCTATATGTGATATACTTATTCACGTTTCTGTGAGTATCTGTTTTTCAACATTGCCAATTTGTCCAATAATAATACAGTATTAGCGACAGTTTTTTGCGAATATCTGGAATTCTAAAATCGAGGGGCGGTAACATGTATAAGAAAAAGTTGTTCAGAATGATGACCTTGACAACATATTTCAACGTCATCAAAATCGGTGAGGAAGCCCCTAAAGTATATAATTACCTAAGACAATTATAAAAGTTTCATTTTTTGCTGACGCGTAATCTTCGTTATATATATTAATGTGAGAAACTTCATCAATAACATCAATAATAACAATAGAAATCTAATTATTATTGAAGAGCAATTCCTTCTTTTATGAACTCTGGAACAAGTCGAGGAGAATGTTACGGTATTCCTAGATTCTTGCAATGCTTTTCCTGTTTTATATTTCACGCTTTCATTTTTGTTATGAACGCATAAAACCTACTACTCCTAAGTCTCGTTCCTTCAGGGTAGGTGTCAGGTGCACGATTGAAGAGGCCGATACGCTAATTACAAGTCAGACGTAACTTATTGAAAGAGGGGAATCTCACTCGTCTAGCTTTTGCTTCTATCGCAGTCATTTATTAGTAATACCGATTGGTGCGAGTGTGAAGTAGTTAAAGGGGCCGCAACCGAGAACAGAACGGCTTTACTATCAAACTGCTAACAGTATTGGCCTAACCAGCGTTCTTTTAATCCCCCGATAACGGACGTTTTAGATCTAGCATTAACTTGAAGGGGAATCCAAATGATCAACTTCAACAAAATCGACTTCTTCCACTGTAATGTGTTAGGCAGAAATTTTTAGTGGTGCAGAAGACGGTGTTTCTGCGAACCCGGTGCAGAATGAATTTCGCGAGGGGGTTGGCAATTCCGACTGTCCCAGACAGAAGATAATTGGCCGTGGTCAGAGGAGTCCCCGTCAATGTAGCGTTCGTCTATCGCCAGAAACGATATCGGTAATTTCACAACCTTTGCACGGAGTTATACCGGGAAGGAACGAAACACGCTGTAAGATCCCTGGCGCGTATCGTCATTCCATAAATTAAAATGCTATTCTCAGATGAAAATGGGAGCATGTGTGCGTGTGCATACCATAACGGCGAGTTGCATTAAAATTTATGAATCAACGAAGATGAAGACTCGTCTAATAACGCCGGGGCCTCGACCTCCAAAGACGACGGCGGGGCCGTTACTACGCCGGGGTATTCCGTTAATTGGCTCGATAATTCGGTAATTTGCGAGCGTGTGGCATGCAGTGTCGCTGGGCAACAGCACGCGATGGAAATTTATATAGTAGTAGCGGAGGGAATCGCACGGTATTAACCAGGCCTACCTTTGCCCAGCTGACCGTATAATAATTCAGTCACGCGCAGATAACTATGGAACTAACAATTTAGAAAATACCAGATCCGAGGCAAGAAGTATCCATTTTCATATTCGACTCTCCGTGATGGCAGGATGTCGTATCCAGGCCTCGCCTTCGTGTATCTCCACAGTAGCGGACAATCTGATTCAACAGGAGGGGGTAACAGAAGGGGGAAACGAATGGTAATCCGCAAGAATATAAATCGAAATCGTTCGTGTCTGTCCCGCAACTCCGATGTGGTATTTTCATCGAGGAATAGATGTTAATAATTGCAATAGTAAAACAAGCCGGAAACGATTTCGAAGAGCTTATCCAAACAAATATTCAGTCGTTATTATTCATTATCACAGTGAGATATCTTCATGAAAAATGAAGGTTTTCTGTATCGATTGTGGGAACCAGGAGTCACATACAAATTTATTTCATCTCCTAATAGTTCTTTTACACAGAAAAGAACATGACAATATTCTTAGATTTTTCAATTTCTTTACGAATGCATAAAAATCCGTAGTATATTATTCTTATTATTCGTGTTAACGACAATAAAACATACAAGCAACACAGAAATTCATTAATTTTATGAAATAGAGCGGTTGTTGAAGTATTAGATTGTAGACTACAGTTATTATTACGAAATCTTGTCCAAGCCATTACTCCCCACTGAATTATATAATTTCCATCGGTATCAACTATCCTTTCACACTTACAATTAGCCAGGATTGTTATTTGCCCGTGAACAGTTAGCGAATGTAGAATCGATAAATTACAGTCGTAAAAGCGCGGACTTAGCTTACAAGCTTATGTATTACACAGTATTGCATATCACGTCGGAAAAACATTTTGTGGATCAACGTCGTATAAGTAATGTTTGTTCAGCGATTAACAGTTTCATGCCATTAATTCGATCCGAAGGTTACGTAGAGCGTGGTAAAAGTACGTTCGGTTTTTTGCTGAACAATTTAAATAGGAGACTGACAAGCTGGCTTTGTGTTAAACAGATGTCGACTCCAACAATTAGCATTTGTAAAACGATTTAAGATGATTGGATTCACATCGACCTTAACCATTACATCGCGATGACAAAAATATAGTCCTGTTTAGAAAAATTGCGATGACCTTGAAAACAAATTACTTTGATAATATATTTTTTGCCTATCACTAGGTTTGCTCTCTTGATATATTTTCCCTATACATATTTCCAATCATAAAAAAGGTTGAAATATCGGACATTGTTTAAATAACATTCTATTGGCGGGGAATACATTGTTTTGGCAAATCGCTGTTCATTATTAAGCATAATCGGCAGTTTCGTTGGGGAAGTCGGTGTGTACCGATAGCTCTTCCCACCAGTTGCCTAAATCCAGTAATTTCGGATAATTTCTGTTAGAAACCGACAACGTGGAGAAACTATAGTCGCCGGAGCTGCCTGCACTCGATCAGGCTGGGCTCTCTGTTTCCAAGGTGCGCGTTATTTAAGTCGCCGCTTTTAACGATCCCTAAAGGATACTCTCGCGACATTTATTCACCCTATCGAGGTGAACGAGCCCTGTTTCTTGTAAAATTTTACCAACACCATGGCGTGATGATTTCCAGACAGGTAGCCGGCGTTCTGACCGCCTCCGGGCCGAATTAAACCATTCACGCCCATCGAGAGCTCTTTGGTTACTACTACGCACGCATTTAGTTACTATGCAATTTTTTGATCTGCGAGCACTATTACACGGGACCAGGAGCACAGCTGACCTGCGACTTATGATCGGCCTGGTCCACCAAGATAAACATTATGTCCGAACGTTTATGCAAATTAACCATTCTCTCGGCGAAATAGACAGATATCATCTCCGCGATTATGATTTTTGCCAAGCTTCCCCGCTTCTGGTCTTCACGAAGTCATTTTTTGAAGCAGAATGGCTTCATGAAGTTGTGGGTACTGTTAGCGAGTATTTTTAAGTAAAATATGAAGTTTTGGCAAATAAAATGTATCGTCTTTGTAAAATATTTGTTGACGGTGAAGATAAATGAAGAAAATGACATAACAAGAAATTACAAAAAAGTAAAGAACTGTATAAAACATCTGCAGTTATAAGGACTATATTGTGTAATGAATGATATTTTACTAGGATCTGATTTCGTACGCCGTAGATTCACAAAATTGTCTAGTATTTGCAGTTTCAATTTTGCAAGTTTAAATAGGGAAAGGAGTCCGACTATCGTGCACATGAATTTATTCTTTCTTATTGCATTGTTGAAGAAGAAAATGAGAAATGTTACTCGCAGCCAAAGTATTAAGTGGTTCACCACTTACGGCAAGATACGCTCTGTTGCCCGGTGTGATCGGAAGCCCATTAAACAGGTTTAAGTGAATTAATTATTTTATGAAGCAATTTGCGAGGATGACAAGTAAATTTCGGATTAGACTTCTCCCGTATCCCGTGGTGAGACTGCTGTTTTGTTCCCGGCAACAATATTGACCGTCCATCGCCGCTGACCGCGTTACACCTAGATTGTAACTATAACATCGAGGCGCTAACAATAGGTAACACGAACGAATAATTTAAACCGTTAACGTATCTGGTTTTCTTTCTTTCTATCGGCAAGCGTCTACTTACAAGAAAGTCATGGCAGCCGTGATCATCGATTACACCGAATTTAGAACAACACTGGGAGAAAAAATTTTAGCGAATGCATTCCGCGTACCTTAGGTTAATTGAATTGGCGGTCGCGAAAGCGCACTACACTCTCTTTATATGCATAATGACGATCAATAGCTTGGTAGCTAAATGAGTTCTCAACGTGACTTAAATTTCCTGGCTATACTTACCGGGAAACGGGGGATAATTTCATACGGGAAAAAAATCGACGAAGGCGAACGAATGTGTACCTAATTGTTTGGTTGTACGTAAATGCCGTAATTTCGTCATTTTGCGCCTCTTTTTTTCGATCCATCATGATTACGTGCGAGTTTAAACGAAGGAGGAGCCATAAAATTCGAAAATAATGTGATACATCCGCTGCACCGAGTATCCTTGCTCCTATACAAAGCAATTAATAACGTCTCTTCACGTTAACACTAAAACATTTCAGCCGCGTTTTCTGAAAAATAAAATATTAGTTGTATACCCTAATGTACCCTAATACGGCAGCTAGTATTAAATAATAGAAGTGCATCCAACCATTTTTGCAACATGAAATTAAAAAGTGGAGAGAAATCGAGCGAAGTTGCAGTGCCCTTGGCTGAATTTTGCAATGTGTAGTTAATCCTGAACGAACATATTACAAGATATATTATTGTGATAAATATTTCCCATCGTCGTTGAAAGTTCATTAACTCAAAGGCACAGCCATAATGGATTTCGTTATGGATTCAACCTGTCCTCTTTCTTTTTGAATAATCATGGCTGCCGAGGCGAAATAAAGTATCGATCAATTATCACAATGATTAATTAACACCGTTAAGTGAATTTGCACTCTAAGTGTCCGTGTAATAATGGTTAAAACGCTATAATAACATGGCTCATAAATTACATCTACCATGGAAACAGGAAGGAAAAATGACACAGCAATCAATCATATTTTACGTTCAAGCGTCTTGTAGCGTAAGAATGAAACTGTTCGATGCATGTCCCGGCGTTTTCTCCCTGCAATCGTAAGATCCTCGTTTTCACGAATTACCGGTGACACGTAAAACCGCGGAGTCATCGGGTTATATCAAGTACAACATCATACAGAGAAAATCAGTCGTTGTTCGGCGCGGTGACGCGCTATAAGTGGCAGCGTGATGCATAGATAAAAGAGACTGGTTGCGATAAGATAACTAACGTAATATAAATTGAAATATTATTATTATCATTATTATTAACATTAAACGGGAGCAAGAAAGAGCAACGATAAAATAGTTTCCTGTAACAAGAGCATCTGCGCGAGGGGATACAATAATGAAGTTCATGCACATATCGGGACCCGGTTAATTGACTCGGGTGCATCGGGAACGTCGTATCGCGGCTTTCTCCGTTCTGTCGTTTCTCAAGCTGAGAAGATATGCACGTTTTTGCACGTCCCCTGTGCTTCACGAAAGAAACACACACCGCGCCGCATAGGGAGAACGTTGACGCGCATGACACGGGCACACTCGCGCAACACGCTTCGGAATTCTTTCTGTGTTACCCCGGTGGCACAGAATTTGGTATTTAATTAATTGCCGTTGCAAGCCTAGGGTGGGGGCGAGCCCTCGACGATGCTAGATAGTGCCTGCCGGTTTTTACGAGCGTCCAGAAGAACATTCGACCGCCGCCGAAAAAGAAATTGACGAGAGCCGCCTCTGGACACCGACACCAATCAAGCCCAGGCCTTATTTTGGCCTGGACAAAATGTGAAAGTAAGAAACATTGTGTACGGAAAAACCTCGCGCCGGATATAGGCACAATTTCGGCCGCGACCGCCGCTTTTTCCTCGGCAACGAGAAATCGACGTTTAAGTAATTGTTATTGAATTACTGCAATTCGCAAGAACAATAACCGATAATCCGGTGCCTCATTAATCGCGGAAAGGAATTCCAAGCCGATCGAATGCCGAAAATTGGTTTTGCACTTCTTGCAAGTTCCGTGGGTTCGAATCGGTCCGAGAATTTGCGGATCTGTATGCAAAATGAAAATTATCTATATCGATTGTCTCTCTCCCTTCAATCTTTTTAATAAATTGATGATAATGCATCAATATTCTGAATTTTTTTCAATTCTTCGAGAGTCTAAAAAGATGTTAAATTCGAACAAAGAAATTGGACCCAGACGTGTGTAGAAAACGCTGTCCGATTGAAGCGATAGCGTCCAGTGCAGTTGATAAAGCAATAATGAATGACGGTGGTGGTGTTCGTTGTGGTGAATGCATTTTTAGCAAACAACTTTGAAGAAACTGTCACATTCCCCGGTCTTAACCCGTTCGCGGCATGTGTCTCCAAATTGTAGCTGTCAGGTGGAAGATATTTCACGGCACACGACTTTCCCTTGTCGTTGTTGCCGTGTTATGCGAAATTTGGCGGTTCACGCAGTCCGAATGGCACACCAGCAGGAGCTTTATTACGCTGCCTTACAAGTATCGACATTTGCATTTAATTTTGTATTCGATTTAATGACGGAAAGCAGCCGGATCTCTTAATGGAGTGTCACACGTTCGAAGACACTGTGGACACAGCTGTAACACGCATATATCCTTCTTCGGTAGCCTGAATAATTTCAAATGACATGATGTACGGTAACGTATTCTGGTGGAGAGCAAATTGTCCATACCGGGAGCAGTTTTTTGAGGCTTTGGTAGTGGAATGTGTCGGTGTGACGGTCTTCAAAATGTCTGGCAGGGGGATCAGTAAAACAATTTAATCTTTTGCATATTTGTAATTTTAACTTTCGACATATTTTGCAATAGAGAATAAATCGAGAACTGTGCAAACTCAACTCCTGTGTATACTTGGGTCCAAATAAGAAGGTACTTACTAGCCGACGAATTTAAGACTCTACTGCGCATATGACTCTAACGGAACTCGTTCATTGGCTAATCCCCTACTCGTACCCGGCCGACCACGTGACCATTGAGACAATACCGTGTGTTCGTAGTATTTAGAGAAATATTGGAAGATTAATATTGTTTATATTGTGCAATATAGATTAATTAAAAGAAAGCGGAAAGGTACAAGAGTAGGTATTTACATACGTCGAACCGGCACAGGTAATGAGGTTACGTTGACATACAAACGTAAAACCGGTTTGGGAGGTTAAGACGAAACAATTACAAATTTTTGTCACCTGATATATGAATATTCATGACGTAGTGGGTGATCTATCAAGTATGTACCTTCTTATTTGGACCCAAGTATAGATGACATTGCTTAGCTATGTATAATATTTTATATGGCAGAAAATGAACAGGGAACGCGCGTACAAAAAATTGTTTAAAAAGCTATGTACTTTCTGCCACAGAAAATTGCGCATACACAGCCATTTTAGCCCGTGACTGGCATATCGGTAACTTTCGCTACTGTCAGTTTAGAATTTCGTAGGCACCGGTATGCTGATGCATGTGCATTTCGATTTTCTCGGTAACGTTCTTCGAGCGTGATTAATCAAAGGTGCGATATTATGATTGCCAGACGTCAGAATGTTCTTTCTCGAGATAACGACTGGAAGTCGCAAGCTTTTAATCATCCCGTAAAATACACACTACCGGTTAAGGGTTAACACTTCGTTATCCGGAAGCTAGAGCCATCTATCTCGTGGCGCGGAGTACAAATGTCTTTCCCATTCGTGAGAAACAAGAAACGGGCAACACGCAGACTGTAGACGATACCGTGTGCACACACACGCCCAGCCCCCGGTTTAAGTAGAAACACACCGGGCGTCGTAATCGGCATAAGTATGGGAATTCGCGTATAGACCTATAAAAGTCTTCGCAACGTTTAACTGCGGCGTCCCAAGCATAAACTAAAGATTGTATTGCTTATATAGCGCAGAAATATACCGTAGCTAAGACGATGCAACGCTTTTATACGTCTCGAGAGCTGGCATGTCTTTCCTGTGCTAAAATTTTCGTACCTTTTTTCTTCGTTCTCCCATTCCCCCCGCTCCGCCACGCCGTGCCATGTTTGCTTCCTTGCCGCGCAACTTTCCCCTGCTCTCATTACCCGTCGATCGAAAAAGCTCCAGCAATATTACCGTGGCCATTTTTTTCTTGTGTTAATCAATTTTGTGTTAGCCTCGTTCACATGCTTATACTTTTAGTAGTAACACTGTGGCTCCGGAAGGTATTTTAACCTTAAATTTCGAATCTTTTAAAATTTCGTAATTGTTAAATTCAATGGAAAAGAACCCTGCCACGATATTTAAGTCGTAATAATTTTATAAATGTGGTAATTAAATCCCGAATCATTTCAAAGCTGAGGTCTTTGCAGCAATGTCGAACCCGCCGCGCCGCAGACTGCACTCAATATTCTCTCGTTTTGCGCTCTCAGTGAAGCGTGAACGAAAATCGGGATTTCCGTATCATTCATCATGTTCGCGGATAGCACCTATGCTCATCGTTTATTGATGCGGAGAACGTTCCTCAGTTACGGCCGATAAAACCGACGCGCCTGTAACTGTAGTCGCCAACCAACGTCCGTCAAAAATGACGTCCGTCGTAACGCCTGCCGTGAAAACTACCGCGGCCTGTAAGGGCGTTTACGGTTATGAAAATCCATCTAGCCTTAGAGTAAAATATTTGCTACCTGGACAGCTAAGTCGCATTCGAAATTCGGAAGAGTCTCTAATCGATTGAGAATATATAACTCGCTTCACAAATGAATTCGCAGAGCTCATTGTCAGTCAGGATAAAATCAGCGTTGTCTGGCATTCCTCCGACCGTGTTTGAGGCACAGTTGCGGCACATTAAGTGTTTCACGATACTTCAGTTTAACCCGAGAAAATTTCATTTTATTTTGCATACAGATTCAGTGGTCACTAAAAACTACACTGCGGATCTTTATGCATTTATTTTCGAACGGTGCTTTTAAGGGATGAAATAAATTTTTGTGTTATTCCTGCTTCTCACGATCAATGCAAAACATTTTTATTTTTTGCTTTATACTAACTAACATTATTGTTTATTTTATTTTATTATTGCATAAATATTCGCAGTCTACTAGTAACTACGAATTGGCTGCGATCTTTACAACTAGTTGGAACTACAGTGGCGGAAAGGAGGCTTGCATCCATAAAGATAAGTATCGGGGCAAGCATTAGCAATTTATTCGCGGAGATCCAGGTTTATTCCACATATTCAACGTTGATCTTCAATATCTGTTATCCGGACAATAACCGTTTGCCATGCTAATAGGAAAGTGATCGGCCACGTCTGGTAGGGTATGAAGGGTCGGGCATTCGGGGGGGAAGCGTAACATTTGTCTCTGGACGCTTGTAAACGCAATAGAAAATGATTCGAAAGCGTCGTGGCCGACAGCCTGTTGTTCCTCGGATACATGTTGTGCACGGCGTGCATGCATATTGCATGGACGGGTAGTCGTAGATTGGCCGCGTAAACGGTGCATCGCTCTATTCGCGTTTGCTTATATTCCGCCATGAGGCTGGTTAAACATTTCCAGCGTGGCACGTACGCATACGAGGCATAAACGTGTCAGAGAAGACACGCGTGTCAGTAAGAAGTCACTTGCGACCATGAGAGGGCTGAACGGTCCGCGCGAGGGCTGAAAATAACCTGCGGTGTGGCTGACCTCTTGCGCTCCGCATACATCATATGTAACCGCATGTATTTATGCGAACATGATACGTAAACGCTGATTGCCATTAGGTCGATGCGCAACAATCCGAATTTTCATCGAGCGAGAAGTATCCGAACGAACGAACTTTTCACGAGACACGTTGGGACCACTTGCACACTGTGCAACAAATTTTTAAGAATTGCGTCTGTAAATTAATAATTAATACTATATTTAAAATTGTGTGAATTTAAAACAAGAAGAACAACCGTTACCTACTTTCTTATAGTGCAATAGAAAATAATTATTAGTATGGTATAGTATTATTAGACGCAAAATTCTTAAAAATTTTCTTGAGAATGATCTAAAATAAGATCGAAACGTTGAAATAAAGATATTGTGGAAGTTTGCAAATAGTGGTTATATCATATAACAATTGATCGAACCAGTGCGCTGAAATAATTAAAAAATCTTGTTAGCAACAATCTAGGATCGACATAAGGAAACATTTAATCTGGAGTAAAATAGAAATTTATCTTCTTTAGATAAATTCAAGATAATATAAGAGTATTATCAAATTCTTCTAATGTTTCCACATAAATCCACATAAATCCGCATAAATGCATAAAATCCGTATATGATAAACCTATAGACTGTAACAGCATTTCTTGGTGAAAATGTTTTATAAGAGTCTCATTCTAAAATCGGATATTTCATATGCAACAAGAGAACTTCTGAAGGATGTGCTGCCGATGTTATTAACAACCGTACCTATATGTATAGTGGATTAAAAAGTTTAATAGTGAACAGTTCAATTTAGAAACTTAGATTTCTCCATCCAACATTTTTCCACTAAATCCAGTTCTGATAACATTCTGCAAATTTGTAGAGGCACGATAAACATTTTTGTATGTGCACAATTATAGTGCTTAAGAAAACGAATTTTTCTCCATTTCCACTTAAAATGTAAATGTGGCACCTCGACAGGTTCCCTTGTAAGTGTGCAAACCGGTTCAACAACAAAATGGGGTAATTACCCTAATAGTTTGTACAATATTAAAAAACAGTTAATTATTAGGTTGGTGAATGCGAACCTGTATGCCACGAATATTCGAAAAATTCCTTTATTTAAAGTGGAGGATATAATAATAGCTGTTAACACTCTCTCTCTCTCTAGTTTGTAAGAATGACGAAAGTACAACCGTGATTCAGTCGTTAGCAATAAGTCGAAAAAGGTTACAGGCAGTTCTGCTGTTATAATTGCAAACTTCTTAGAGGATAGATTCGTAACAAAATTCTCACTGCTGTGATGTATTCTCCGTATTAAAAATTAGTTTAGAATTGCTTAATAGTGACTAAACGGTTTTGTCAAATTTTTTGACCGGAAACTATTACCACATATGTATTGTTCACGCTCGAACCTTGCCAGTCATCATCACTACTCCCCATGCTGACGTCCACGTAATTGGAGCAAATCGACAGACAATGAAATCTAACATACCTCTACATAATTGCTCGATGTCGGAACCAAGGTTCGCGCAGTCATAAAGAACATTGAGCCTCGTACTTTTCCTTCTTCAGTTTGATGCACTTCTTTCTGCCAACCTTACATTTAAGAATGAATCACTGTCGCCACTATACTGCAGAGTTTTATACCAACTCAAACTTTGAAAAACCAATTTACCGATTGCCTAAAAACATCAATGTTTTAGTTACAGCTTATGAACATTATTAAAGAATGAAAGAAATTCTTACTTGACTCTGGTTTATTGGAGTTGATGCAAACAATTTTAATTCTGTATAAAGTTCCACAGTCTAGTCATTAATATCAGACTCGTTAACTTGTCAGTTTTTGTTTCATGAAATTTTATCTAATCTTTGAGTAAATGAAAATTCTCCTAATCGACCGTACAGGTGTTTTAACCAATCCGGATACCGTGTTTCAGGTTGTCGTCGGATGACCTCCCAGTAGCAGGGACGAAAGCTTTCGAAACGAACTGTAACATGCCGGGAAAAGGAGGAGAGCCGTGTTGTAGCACTCGGAAAAACGAAAAACGCGTCGGGGACCGGCGCATGGAACAGGTTTATCAAGGTAAAAAGCTTTTGCCACAATCGTGTTATGAAACAAAAATCCCCTAGATTATTGTGCACGGGAAGAGTGGGAGGGGGGAGGGTTGGCGGGGATGGCCGAGAGAGAAGGCAAGTCGTGAAAAAACGACGAAACAAACAAAATACTTGCGAGTATGAAATACACGCATAAGAGAAGCAAACCAATAATAATTTTTTCGACAATAACGCCGGTAACGTTGCTCCCGAGCCATTCTGCGGCTCGATCGACCGAAGATTATCCTGCGGTGGAACCAGAAAGGGGGAAACCGGTGCATAATCCTGGTTAACTGATCGCAGCCAAGATAAAAGGGCAAATTGTGGTTACAATGTTGTGTGTACAGTCGGCCTTAAAAGATCAATTTTCTGCCGCTGATTGTGTTAGATTGCGGTGCCCTGCATCGTGAGAGTATGCACTATGCAAGCATAGAAACGTCCCGCGAATTACACTGGTTCCATCTACCTCGCCGACGCGGCGCATCAACTGCAATCGTAATTGACTGAGTTAACTTGCGCCTGGTTCAAGGGCACGCCACTCATAAATTCACCTCTTTGCAAGACAGATGAAAGGGAACCTAAGAGAACATACCGATTAGGTACTGATAGAAATTGAGTGGGGAAAGTGTTCGATAAAATTCAGGAAGCACACACACACATTTGACAAGCTCACATAAATATATAATAAGTATATATATAAATATATATTTCTATGCCGCACACAAAATAAAATATTTATTTATTTACTTATAAATAATTGTTGATAAGAATAGCTTATAGACAATAAGGCATGTGATGTGGCATGGGATATGGATGGATGGATGAATAAAGGGATGAATTTCGAGGACCGATTAAAATTAAGGAAAATATTGCACTGACGGTTGTGATTATAGTTTAGTATTTCTCAGCAGTTGCGCTACTCATAACATTTTTTACCGTGCAAAAATTCAAGCAAATAATTTGTAAAGGCGAGTAATGCACTTAATATTAATTGTTCCCGATAGTTTTTAAGATTTCCGTCCGTGATGTAGCGAGGAATATTTCGACGACACGTTACAAAGGACCGTTTGAAGCCAGCTCGATCCAGTGGATATTGCATCGAGCGTAATGCCCGAGCATTTCGTGGTTTTACGAAGACGAAGTGGCACGTAAGAAACTGCGGTTTCAAGATCGGCATGCAACGCGCCCGAAGAATGTCTCGGAGGACTGAGCTTGCGATTTACTGGTTGGATCACTGGAAACAAAGTACGAATTATACAGGAGTAATTGCATAACGTTCTATTTTCTCGGCATGAAACGCGCTGTACCGTTTACTTTATCTTACGGTCGCTGCCGCTGCTGCCAAGCCTCCTCCTCGTGTGTTCCTCGGCATCAAAAATTTCCTCCTCGGCGGGCACAACATTTTAACGTTGCTCCACGCAGATATCTGCGTAATTTATACACCACCGGATGATTAATGTAGTGAAATAATCGCGTTGCATAGTAAACTGGCGCGGTTTTTTTTTTTTGCTTCAATAATATTAATGAAACTGTTAATACAATGCATTACTCAACAGCGAATATCTAATGCGACGTCCATTAATATTTCACGCTCTGATGCGCCGTATCATTGATTGACATACTCGGGGACGTCTCCAGCTGATTATTATGGAAATTCTGCAACGACACGTGTGCGCCGAATGGTACTTTAACTGCGATTTCTTGCAACCTGCAATACATAGTGTGCGTCGGAAGCAAACTGATCCTGCTCCAATATTTAGAAAGTCCTTCCACGAACCTTAAAATATTGAATATACGCTTTAGAATTTAAGGTCTTATTACATACTTTCAAACGATTATCATTTGTTAAAACGATTTGTTACAACTTGAAATATTGTATCTCTTGATTCTTGTATCAAGACAAAATTCGAAATAATTCGGCCCTAATTATGCAGATAGCATGGACTTAGCAGTCGAACGTTCCGCTGTAGGAAGATGGTACGCCACCATAAAGAAGATCAAAATATTGATCAAATTCCGTTGATGAGAGGTGGAAAATTGGTCACTTATTGACCGGATGCTTAATTAAGTAACTATTTCGCGTTAATGCACGCGACCTTGTGGAAATATTTGTGCGTCGCTATTCACATTTTAGAATGAGAAAAATTTATTGTCTTCTACTATATCTAATAATATTTGTGCAAGTAAATTCGAGTGCTTAAAATATTCTTTTACTTTTTATTTTTATTCTGTGGTCCTGTTGGTTTATAATGAAATTTTGAAGAAGAAATCGTTTTGAGTATCGAAGCTGTTGTTAAGTTCACACTGGTCGAAAATAAAGTATGTAATTCCATACAGCTAACTATTAGCTTCGTAAACAGAAAATATTTTTGATTTAAGAGGAATATTCTTCTCGTCTCTCTGTCAGGGATGGAAGTTTAAGAAAATTCTAATTCTTATTGAGGGCGTAATATGAACCAGGTAGTTTGCAAAAACCTGTTATTACTGGAGAAATACTAATTGATTTACGCCTGCGCCTCGAGATAATTACTGCACGAGTCACTCAGTATATGACATACAGATAAAAATACATTTCCAGGGGATACTGACGTGATTCCGTTAAAAAAGAAACAATTACCTGGGAACATGAAAAATATATAGTATTATTACATTCTGTTCCGCCTTATCTTATAATAATTGATGTTGATAATTCGCGGAATATACGATTAACAATTACAAGATGCTAAGAAATAAATTTTTATAAATTTCGTTACGTTAAGATATACAGTCTTGTTACAGTCTTAAAAGTCCAATTATAAATATACAAATATAGATACCGTAAAGAGAATTTAAAGTTGAAGACATTGAAACGAATGCAATTTTACAAATGCTATTGCATTATTGTTATCGCTATGCAGTAGTCGGAGATATTACACAAAAATTGCTCTGAATCATTAAGATATTGTAAATTATGTACAATTTGTAAGACAAGTCACGCAAGCAAATACATTTGTAATTTACAACTGTGCTGCGCCGTGCGAAGCATAGAATCGAAAATTTTACTAGCCGACCAATCCAAGCATGATACACACAAGTGTACAGACAGTTATTGTACAAAATTACATTTGAAGTCACGCGAGCAAATACATTTGTAATTTACAACTGTGAATTACATTTTAACGACACGGACTTTAATACTAGATCTACAGAAGATTAACGTGTTGACCACCACATTAGAACCACTGGAGAAGTCAACGAAATCGAATTAAAGTAAATAAAATTCGAATTGGATATACAACCGAAAAAAAAATGACCGTTCATTGCTATATTTCAGAAAGAAGAAGCGCAATCAAAAGGCAACGTCTTACTTATTGGTCGGGGAAGAAGACGCTTGACTAGGAAAGGAATTGATCGGGAAACGATATCGATCATGACGGGCTCTGGCTCGGGATCGACAGAAAAAAGAACGGGGCAGGAACACGTGTCGATTCTCCACCGTCGGCAATGTTCATCGGCGGCTACGCCGCTGGCCGATATCTTCGTCTAACTGTAATTTTGAATGGAGAGTTTAGCTCCAAGGAAGATGAATGGCGTGGAAGAAGACCGACTGCAACATTGCTACTTTGTCGGCGAGGAGACATACGATGTGGAAGCACTCGATGTGACGGCAGGCGGCCGAATTAGGCTCGATTCACACCAGGTGGACGGTGGCCGACAGGTCTCGGGACCGGCGCGGCTCGTTTGCTGGTCCCCGTGGGCCTTGTCGATCGATGGTTTCCGGCGAGCGGAATGCACCTTCGAGGGCTTCATTCGCCATGGCGACCCGTTTAAGTGGCGTTCGCAACGCGGGCGATATGAACCGAGCTTAAACCAGCTAGAGAAAACCACGGGCAGAAGGGGAAGAGCAACGAAGAAACACGCAGCGGCTGTCCGAGCATCGGCAGCACACGCATTGGCGTAACCAACGCTAAAGGCGCCATGCCGATGCCCACTCTCCCCAAGCTTCTACCACGAGTAAAACGAACGGCCCCGGGTTTGATACATCGAATGGCAACGATTACCATTTACAACATATACAAGACAGCGATCTGCTAAAGGCAACCTTCAAACACTAAGGGACTTATTGCTCTTTTTTCTCGTGTTTCTTGTGCGGCCGGCTTCGTTCGCCGGCGAGTGCTCTCCCTGCGTCTACCTGTCTCTCTCATTTTCTCTCTGGTCTTTTCTCCCCCCTCGCCTCACTCTCTCCGTCTATCTCTCTCTTTTCTCTCCCTCCCTCTCTCTCTTTATATTCTTCTTCTTTATTTTTTCCTTTGCATGACCGAGTACGTACGCAGCCGAGACCACCTCTTTCTTCCCCTAAACCCCTCTTTCGCCTTATTAAAATCCCTGCGCCGCGGCTGACAAGTTGTCTTGCAGCAATGCCGTTGCTCACTCACTCCGGGAACCGGACAGTTCGGACGAAGCCCTTCGAAATCAGCCAGATAAAAATCTCTGGTTTCGCGGGCCACCTCTTCGCCTCTCTCTCGCTTTCGGTACACGTGAAATCGGAGAAATTGCTGAGCCTATTCTCCGCGACGTGCAACGATTATTCAACGTTACGCTCGATACCTTCGTTTTACGATGCTTATTCATTTTACGTTCTTCATTTAACGGCCGCGATACCTTACCGATGGTCGATGTAGCAGCGGATCGTTGCGGAGACGCGGAGACAATTCGATATCCGGCGCTTTGAGATTAGGGTTGTCATCTTTCCGAGTGTCTCAGGTTGTGTCCTTGACCTCGGGTGGCTGGAGATGCTCGGGGTTTCGTGTGAACCATCCGGAGTTCTTCATGCTTCTCTTCCTTGCCGATACAATTTGTAATTATAAAAATTATCGAGAATTTATCTGTCCACATTTTTAACCATGCTTTTGAATACCTCCTCATGAGTGGTCTTTTACGAATGAAATGGACTAATCTCAGCTAAAAGTGCTAGAAGTGTCCCGTTTTCAGGCGAATTCGAACGTCGCGTCCCAGGTTAGTGATTTTGTAGACGGCAGTGCTATTCGCGACAGGTAAGCAGCTGATGTGTGAACAGCAAGACAGAGGAAAAAGAATGTCGCCTTAGAGACGAGACAGTGAAGAGGAGCGGAACGCCGGAGCACAGAATTTGTAACCGAAGACGGTGGCAGCACCGGCAAAAACCTCGATGTAAGAGCGACATGAACGCATAAACCGCAGTACGGTATTTTGTTCCAGGGCACGAAGCAATTTACGATGTTGCATGCATGTTAGTATTTACACGCGCATAATCGCGAAATCGTGGCGTGAATGCCGCCGTTGCGCTTTGCAAGGGAGTCCAAAGCACATACACGTGCGTGCGCGACCACCATTCTAATACGTGGTCGGCGTGAACCACTTCCGCAGAGGGATCATCCTGAACTATACAAACTGACACGAATAAAGAACGATAGGAGAACGATAGGAACAGTTTAGCAACGCCAGGACGCTATGAGCTTCGACCCTGTGATCACATACTTTTGCCAGACACGGAACAAGCTAATTCAGGATAGGGTGACCTGTCCACCGCAGAAGTTAACCCTTTGCAATCGGAGCTATTTTAACTGAAACATTGAACATCTCTTCCGACCTAGAATAATTCCATTGTATATGATTTTTTTCATTTTGTGGGTATGAAATTGATATAATACGTCGTACAATACTTAAATGTCTAGCATTGATCAGATATCAACGTATTTAGTAATGTAATTTTTATTTTGTCTTTACAGTTTTGGTCTGATTCAATAAATTCTTTCGATTTCTGAAAGATTTTTAGGATTATTTTGCACGCCACTGTTTAAGCCAAAATTTAATGGAGGAGCGTAAAAAGAAACACTTAACGCAAAGACCGTTTCCTACGGCGAGGCGCGGCGCATGACTGGCCAAGCCTACAGGCTCGTAAAATTTTTCCTTTTTTTTTCCTTTCGTACGAGAGTGAGTCGACGGGCCGTGATTATTCCCACCGCACGTGGATCGGCGAATCTCTAGGGTCATCGAAACCGCCTGACGAGCAGGAGTCGGCTCCTCGCAGAACGAATTCAATGGTTCGCGGAGAAGAGTCCTCGGAGGTGCAGGTGCCGAGCTAACAACAAGTCCGAGATCGCGTTCCTTCGATTCGTGCTACATTTACCGGAAACGGACGGAGCTTGCGCGAATGTGAGTCAACGGTCTCCGTGTCGCGTGGCTCGTAAGTGAGCCATATTTATCGCACACTGTGGCCACGTGCGATATTTATAAGTTTTCTGCATAGGAAATATCCGATTTCATAGTGCCCGAAATTTTCTCGCTAATTAACGCGATGGCAGACTGCGGAGTTTCCTGCAAATGCTCATTTTCAGTGATTATTTTTATTGATGTGTACCATCTCCTGCTTTTCCGAAATTTGCACAGATGCAATAAAACGTAAATAATTACCTACCTACTCTTTCGAATCTTTATTGAAATGTTTTCGAGAATCAATCAGTGAAAAAGGGATTCTATAAAGCGATTTTCATTTGGTTTGAAGACGAAAGCAGCCTTCCCTCGAGATAATGAAAACTTTAAATACCGATCCCACGTATAACCAACTCTTCCTACAAGGTGAAGAGTCTACATATAAATTGTTGGAAGCACTCATCGCAAAGGATGTAACCGGTAACCTATCTGCAAGCACTGGTATTATCAAGATAGATAGCGATTATCATTATCGTTCCGGCAGGTTTTCGATAAGAGAAGTTCGCGTTTACGTTCCTGAAATCCTCTGCCAATATCGCGTAACGGAACCATTATGTAAAGCGTTTATAGTTTATAGTCAACCGGATCGCCGTGAGACGGCATCCACGACGCCCATATTACTTTGTTGCAAAATAAAAAAAAACGGTATCGTCGTCGGACTTGCAACTAGCGAATGTCGATTATCACGCTCCCAGAAGTGGCTGTAATCATAGCATTTATCAGAGATCTGGACTCGCCCGGATAGAAAGCGTACACCATATCGTCGATTTCATATATTTATATAATTTTTGCGGAAAAAAAGATCGTTTTATCGGTGGGATTAATATTGCGAATACCTCGACGACGGAATAAATTAGAATTTGCAGCGATAAGGCGTGCAAACATTTCGTCAATTCGATGCATCGAAGTCTATATACGACACGATATTAGTTACGCACGCATTGTTATTTTTAATCGTTCGGACATACACATAATGTGACGTCACTCGCGTTCGTCGAATGCTTCGAGTATCGATCATACTGCAATACATAATACACTATGCGAATAAGTTTAATTTTGTAGGAGTTACGTCCGAGACGGATGACTATGTTTGACGCACAGCTCGACGAAAATCGCGTGCATTCTATCAACGAAATTAGATACCTTTAAAACAGCATTATAAACAAAAAGAAAGTATATAAATTGTTCCAGGCATTCGTTTTTCGAAAGGGTCGGTGTTTATGCATACGCACGACGGAAGCCTAACCATATTCACCGAACTGAAGTAAAAATAGCTTACTGGACACTTACTTCTTATTACTAAACCACTCATAAAGCGTTAGGTAATTATTTTTAGAAAGTAGAACACCTTATATACACGGTAAAGAAAAAAGCAAGCGTGCGGCTAGCGTCGCGTCATCGCGAATTAATTATTTGTTTCATCCACGTAGCCCGGTGTAGTTCGCACCTGATTAAGCGAAGTTTTATTCACCATAAACATTCGCGTGCTCGTGAATTCTGTAAATTATTCCGTACTATAACATGGATAGCTCAATATGTTGCGATAAACTTCTAAAAGTACAACGCACAAATAACACAGAACAGACATCCCGTGGAAATAACCGGCGGAATGAGTTCACCGGTTGAGTAATTTATATCGCTAGGCGATCGTACGACATATTTGAGTGCCAGCCGACGTGATTTGCGCGTTGATTTGAGTTGTTTTGACTTCGAACAATCGGCTCTCTTCGTAATAAGGCGAGTTTCCCCAGCGCCGAACATATAAAAAAAGTAGAATACTTACTTTTTCTTATTCTACGTCATTCGTAAACTAACCCTTTGCAGTCGGCGGTATTTGAACTCGACAATTAAACAATAACGGCTACGCAGGGCCCGCTCTAGGGGCGGGCAACCCGGACATTTTAGCTGCAAGTGTGAGAAAAATATTGATGCGTTAAATACCAAATTAATAGATAAAAAAATTTCGCATATCGATTTTTCTAAAAATTTAGTTAAATTAATTAAGAGCTTTTTACGTACGACTACTACACAAAATCGTCTCAATGGTTTGGCCATTTTGGTAATTGAGCATAAAATTGCTGATCAAGTAAATTTAAAAGATGTAATAAAAAATTTTGCAGAACTGAAAGTGAGAAAAAAAGTTTTTTGTGGTTTTAGCGTAGTTGATGTTACCCTTTCAAAATAATGGCATTCTAATTGTTTGTGCAACAATACACATTTTTAATAGCATTGAAAAATGTAAAAAATTATGTATATGGTTAACAATTTGTGGCTAGGTACAGATATATTTCTTAATTAATTTCTACTCTTTCGTACTGGTTGATTTGATAAATGATTTGATTTTTATTGAAAATAAAAAATATGTACCTTCATTTAAAAATATATATATATATATATATATATATATATATATATTCGGCAATTTGTCATTTTGTCCGGGGCGACGTAACCGATAGAGCGGGCGCAGGGCTACGGTGTGGATCGAAGGGAAGCTCTGAGCCATCTATTCCCAGCCGGGCGAATTAATGCAACCTCCTAATATAAACTGCAAGTCCGCGCCACACAATCCGCGGATAGTCAAAGGCGGGCTATTCGAATGTGTATTTTACGCGGCAAACCCGAAAGGCTCGTGTTTGCTATACTATGTAATGGTGTCTGGATATACGCACGTTGCAGTTCCGCACACACTCGTGTATACGCCACGGAACAACGAAATCAAATACGATCCGATCGGGGACCCGCTATTTCTGCACGGTACAGTCCTTGGCAAAACGCTGCCAGCGAGCACGGGAAACGATAGCAGCCAGTCGTACACAATCGCAACGCCGAAGATTACTTTGTAGCGAAGCGGTGTGGTGGCTGGTTCGAATCGGTGATCCCGGTGTCGGTTGGTATTCGAGCGATTCGATGGTCCGATTATGCAAACCGATCTATTCTCAGCCGACTCCCACGCGACGGCAATCCTCCTAAGGACTTCTCTCTCTCAATTTTCCCGGAAGTTGTGAGATAGGAAAGGATCGGACTCACGGATTCGCGTATGTTTATATTTGGCGGCGATTTGAATCGCGGAGAATGTGTGCATGCGATGCGCCCAAAAGAAAACGACGAAAAGCTAATGGCGGTCGAGAGTTATATTAGGCTCCCGCATAAGTGCTGCCTGTTGATATCTTGTTGAATACAAAGTAAGACACCGGAGGCCGAGGAAGCCAGAACTGTAGTCGCGAATTGTGGAACGATCTCGTTAACAATCTCGTTAATCATTTAGTTGATTAATCCTTTTCACTTAGAGCTACTTCAATTCGAAAATTAAACATTTCTTCCGACCTAGAGTAATTCCATTCTATAATTATCTAATTAGCATTCCATTCTAAAAAGTGTTCGGATATTTTGTACACCCACTGTAAATGTTTAGTAATTGATTGGATAGCAACTTATTTAATAATGTAAACAATATTCTGAATATAATAGTGCAGCAATTTGGAGTGCTAAGGGTTAACAACTTCGTGCGATTTTCCATTTCATGTTGTAAATGGGTTTTGATTAATTCATTCTCGATGCATTCCACGAGTAAATTGTGATATTTTGAAAATTCACTATATTCTCGAAGAATGGTGAACGTGTATTCAGTAGTTCTGAACGCTCGCGTAATTTATCGCAGTAAAATTAGCATAAATACGATACACGGTAGAACAGTTCGAATAACAAGTATGTATAGATTCGGCGAAGCGTCATTTTGCGCAGTAGAACGAGCATGCGAAAAGTTGACGCCAAGAAGATCGGATGCAAATAGTTAAGAGAGTATAGTCGCGCAATAACGTTTTTCGTTCTCCCTTTATAAATACGACCGCGACAACTAGTGCCAAAATAATACAAAGATATAAATGATATAATTGATACAATTAAGTGTAAAAACCAGGTGAATTCGTGCCAACTCCACTTGCCAGCTGCAAGTTGTTCTAAGAGCGAACTTGGGACACTATATAAACTGGACTGGTGACATAGTGGCGTCGGAAATTGGACACCATATCGACAGAGTGCCGGCGATAATTTATTCATAAACAACGCCAGCTTTTAATAATTGCCTACGCCGAAATACCTTAAGATCTTCTGTCGTTCGAAGGAAAATGATTGTGCATGTTTTACCTTTTTAAACAAACGCTGTTTACGACCGAGAGCCTGGGACTGAATACATTATTTAATTTGTTAGACAATGGTTCGGCTTTATGCATTGCGAACGCATGAAAAGAATTTTTATGTAACAATGGTAAAACTTCAATAGCATCGCCGCAGTCGGCGAACTGTACTTACTACTCGGTCGAAGTCGTAACTTTTTGCGACGAGTCCCTCTCTTCGAGATTTGGATGAACAACGTAAACCGTAAGCGGGTAGTAAACCAAGTTTTATCATAAAATTTCGTTGTTAGTACTCGCCGGACCGCTTTATTTCGTTTTACATCCCTCATCCATTTCTGTGCCGGTCCGCTATTCTCTAATTTATACCAGCGAATCCGACAAATAGATTGATCAGTGTTGATCATTAATGCGCGTCGGCCCTGTTACAAACCAGTTTCGTTAAAAGTCGCTCGACGGTTTATTGCCGCGTTCGTAGAATTCCGTGTGCCTCGGATAGCTAAGGAAATCTAACGTGTGTCCGCACGGTGATCGGAAACGTTGACCGAATAAGGTTAGCTCGTACGCGGATTAGAATGTGTGGAGAAACGAGTAATTAAAATTGTTGCCTAATTATCGTAACCTTATTGCTCAGTCACACGGAGATCTCCGTTTAAATATTTCTGGCTGCTGATGTTAATAATCGGTCAATTAGTGATTACCGGGAACTAACCATTCAATTACCTTGAAATACAAGATGGGAGAGAACTGCGGGACACATTAGCTTCATTGTACTGATTTTGTATCAACGTTGCATAAACATGCAATACATTTTAGTAGCGCCTCGAGTACTGATAAACGGAATATAAAAATCCTGTTTCTTATAATTCAGATTATTTCGAAAATAAAATGGACGAAAATAATGTAACAAACGGACAATCTGAAACAAATAAATATGTACACCAATCTAAAACTCATTCGAACCCAATACTATTTCACAATACAGAAGAAGAATTGTTTTTTAAAATGACAGACTGAAATAAATAATCTGAGACTGGGGAAATGGTTTGAACGTTTCAGGCGTTGTCGAGCATGCTCCTATAATTTTCAGCTGTTTAGCATTCCCACCTATTCCCTGAATCAGCAATGATTCCGATGCAGAGCAGCGATTGCCCGAGTGCCGTTTCATTCCGGATGCGTCTGGTACAGTCAGAGGGAGTAAGGATACGCAATTTTCTTAAGTTCCGTGCGACAAATCAGCGATGACGTACAGGACTTCGACCGCAATTTGTATAAATTACCGTGAAAATGAGCGCTGCCCACACGAGCCACTGTCTCTTCAGGGTGGACCGTATTCTTCCGCGGGACGTGTTCGTGCAGATAAAACGCAACGGCAGTGGAATACGTTCTTGGAGAAGTGCAACAGTGTCGGCAGCGAAGTATTTCATACCTGACACCGTGTTGCATTCATTCATCGAGCGCAAATAAATCGTTCCGCTTCGAGTGAGTATCATGAGAGAGGGGTCTTCTCCCACTCGAGACAAGACTGGCTCTCTTGTAGGCGCTTGATGACTTTACTCAACATCTCTAACATGGCAAACGAGTTAATCGTGTGAACATTATGAGTGGTACACATTTCCTACCTTCTCCTTGTTTCCCTTCTCAGGCTATTTACAGTGTAACAAGCGATCCTACAGTTTCGGTTAGTTAATGTAATTAGTAGATACATATATGTAGTTAGCTGCTATCATAGCGTGACTACAGAATGCAAGTATATGGGAACGAGTGGGTCAAGCAATAACGAATTATGCTAGCTGATCACCTTCAACCGTCTGGCTTTCCTCTTTCACTCCCTCGATGTTTTTTTAATCTGGTTTCGACACGGTTCCGAAAATATTAAGACGTCGTATATTAACTGTAACAAAAACAGTTTCTTCATTTAGTACCATCTCCTCGTGTGTCAATTAACGAAATGCAATGATCGCGAGTGATGCAATTATTTAAAAGCAACCAGAATGCACACAACTGTGCAAACACAAGGTATGTATTCAAATTTTTATTTCATTCGAACCACGAGGAATCTATTAAACTATTAACCGATGAAACAAATCTTTCTCTGCTTTTTATATAATAATCTATCCACATAAAAGTCCGCGATCATTTCCCTCTGCTTTTCGTTTTACGAAGCTGTCAATTTGACATCTGACGAATTCATTTCCAATATTTTGCGACCGGAGGCTCCGCGAGGTTCCTCCTTTGGTTTATCTGGGGTCAAGTATTTTGTTCACTCGGTTTATTGAATATTACAGATCGTCGAAGCCGTCAGGCTCTTATCGGAATATAGACGGCCCACGAAGCACACCGGCCGAGAGAGAAAAGAACCCGATTCCAAACGCTTTGGTTTAATCGAAAGAATCTGTACGGTCTCGAGACATGCAGGTACAAATTGCACACAATCCAACAAAGCATAAAAGGAATAACTACAAGAAGGAGAGGAGGAGGTGGAGGGATGAATGCATAAGATGGGTTGAGTTAGGGGGTGGGGGGAGTGCGAGGGGAGAGGAGAGGTGGAGCCGATTGAAGATATGATACTTCCGAAACTCGTCTTCGAGGTCCCGTGCATGCACATGCACGCGCACGCGTGCTTAACACAAATACATACCATGCATATACTCACGGCACAATGCAATGCATGTACACCTGAGGAATTGCGTGCCAGTCGTTTGTGGTAAAGAAAATACGAAAGTGGAGAAAGGGGAAGCGACTGCCAGGAGATGAAAGAAACATGTAACGGCCAAAGGAATCGCAACGAAGATACATGTAATGGCCCTTTTGTTAAACGATTTTCGCTCGATATAATTAAAGGTTCCGATCGGTCGTGATAGAACGTACGTTAAATGCAAAGTGTTAAAATGCGGATCCCGCAGTATACCGGGAATCCGCTCGTCCGGTGAAATAAAGAACGAGTAAACCGAAGATTTTCGTTAATCCTCTCAGATATTCAGTCGACTCCGCCAAACACGGGTCACGCATTTCTGACATATAATTTGAAATGCGACGGATCATTTGAGAACACAAGATTTACACAAGAATTCCAGAAATATATAATTAGTTAATTTGTAACTGCAGATTTTTAATAGATTGCGAGTCTTTATCAGCAGTTCTCATAAATGCATAAAAAATCTTCTAGTGATTAAAATTTAAACTAACTGTCCGGAATTTTGTGAAATTTCTTTACCGATTAACTTCTGAATTGAAAAGCCAGTTTGTCAGTCAGTTTGTGGAAAATCTTTCTCGCGAATCCAGGATAAAATATTGGAAATAACGGAAGGGGCGAAGATAAAACGTGGGGAGACAAAAATACCGAAAATGTGAGCGATACTTGGCTTATGGACAAAGCGAAGAAAACGACGGGAAAAAGTACAAAACCATTGAAACAAAAGGAAGAGTACGCGGAACCGAACGAGGCGGTTAAATGAACGGGTAAAATTCAAGGATAGTTGCCTGTCCGTTTGCGCCGCCGAAAGAAGCTCATCAACAGCGAAATTCTGAAATAATACGAGGTATCCACGTGAGAAACACGACAAATTTCGGAACCGAAAACACGAATGATTTCGTGAACGGTTTGCAGGAATGGACGAGTATCGTGTACTCTCTTACCGTGCCTTGCTCGTTTTGCTCCCACTCGGGCAGATGTGATTTTCGTGTTGGATACATGCAACAGTAATTTGACGCAGTTTCGATACCTCCGACTTAAATATAGAAATCACGAATCTGGCTATAATTTGGTGTGCAAAAGAATTCGTGGCCATTAGCGGGAATTACGCTACGGAAAAAGGAGCAACGATCGGTAGAAATCTCAGGCCACATAGAAACCGGTGAAAGTAGTACGATATACCCCCAAAATTTTTATTCATTTTATATATATATATATTAGCTTAAATCAATTTCTGAAAATTAAAGGAACCGGTTTAAAACGATAATCTTCAAACAATATCACTAAAAAAAGCTGTTTCATTGCTTGTGGCTAACACAATTTATTTTTTATAATATTTGATTTCAAAATGAAATTTTATAATTATCTGTGAGAGCCACGAACCAATTTTTAAACCGAAAAATCCGCGACTAATTTTTGGAGAACATAAAAAATAATTGTTATGAAATTAACACAGTTCAATCTCAGTGTGGAGTTTCAATGAACAGAATATGGAACATTTCTCGTGCGAGTCGCACGGATTTTGAGGCTTCGCCGTAAAATTGCAATCTGTGAAGTAAAGAGAAAATAAGAGGGTTTCCTGCATCATTTTCTGCCGCAGAAGTCTCCGTGGAACTAGAGTGAATCGAATTTTCCAAACTCACGCGAACATTTGTCTTAATAAGCATCGGTCTGTTCGTGTAGTTTTAAGAAATTTCCTCTCCACGCGAATTCGTGCCGTTTTCTTTCTCGCTGCATGTTTCACACTCATTCATTCCCAAGACACAAACGCAAACCACAGTTCGTGTTTCTAATTGTATGCCTCAATACGTAAACGTCAATCGTTCCACGACGGATGGATCCCGCAGCCAGCAATTAGTTTGTAGTACTTTTTGTCAGATGTATTTAAGTTATTACACATTATACAATACATTGCGACGCCGTTACCGTCGATTCAACTGAAGTTTATAATTTCTCGGGTCCACAGAGGGGGGTTTCCACTCGCAATTAAGTTTTCTACGAATATCCTAAGATCCTACGATGTCCGGTATAATGTCGTTCAATTTTTTTAGCTACCTAAGTGTGCTATAAATATAGAGTGGCGACTATAAACAGCGCATAATTATTTCCATGAACGTGTGGCTCTAGACGTTAATGAAATCAATTTGTGGTTTGCCGAATACAATCACGAAAAAAATTGTGCATTTATAACAAAATTTGACAGTTGAAATATTGGAAGAATTTACAATTTTTATTCAATTTCTGTTCCTTGCAGTCAATGCACAAGATTTTTATTTTGAATAAAGATTATGTAAAGAATACTGCCTTATTACTACACCAACTAGAATGTATTTTTAAAAGCTTGAAAAGATTCAAATGCCGGTATTTGTGAACGAAAGTAAAACTCTCATGTGTACGTACTCCAACAGAATACTTTTTTGCGTCGATGCACAGTGCCTGTTTTTGCAGGACTACGGAAATACGTGGCAGGCGAGTGCAAGTCGGATAATTAAGCGAAAGAACCTGTGCACTGAGTGGCCTTCTTTATTAACTTAATTGCCATTACCATTCGCAGCGTTCTACGTCTCTTTTCAGGAACGTAACACCTTGCGCGATTGTCGCTACATAGAATCCAGGTTTTTGTTCTGTCTCGTTTCTTCACGGTTTCTCTCTCCCCCTCTTTGAGATCAGCGAATGAAACGATTTATTCGTGCACGCCTTTCCCGGTTTCTTTCATTTCCCTCTATTCCGCTCACGATCTCTTTTTTCCGACCTTCTTCGTCTCGCAATTGTAACGCTTCAGTTCTCTTTTGTTCCTTCTGGCTTTCAAAGTCTCTCTTTCCTTCTCTATCTCCCTCTCTTTCCATCTTGTTCAAACAAGAATAACTTTAAAGCAAGGCACGATCCCCTGTGATCCTAACCTTCACAGGGTTCTCGAGGAAAAGACCTCAATGTCTTGACCGCTTGACGCGCTCTTTACGCCAACCGAGTATTAGAGGCTAATTCAAACCCCTTTCTCTCAAACGGACGTCTTTATAGCCGGGTAGCACGGTAAATCGTACACGTTGATTCCCGAGATCAAATGCTACATGCGTTTCCCTTTATTTGCAAGGTTCGAGCGATATTAGACCGTATGAACATTCACGAAATATTCATGTTACGAATTTCTATATCATTTTAAACTTATTCCTATTACTGGAAGGAGGAGTACAGTTTTATTTAATTTTTTTGTTTTCCTAAAATCATCTTGGAATATTTTTATTTTGCATATAGTTCTACTTGTCTTCATACAGCCCATGAATTTGAATAGAACTGAAATACTCATTCCATAATTTTGTTTAAATTGTTGTTTTTTTTATATACATATATAAGAGTGTAGAATAAAATTGAAATACCCCATAATTTTATTTGAATTGTTATTTATAAGAATATAGTCCGATACCTCTAAAGTAACGCACAAACAGTTATGCCGTTTTTAACATATTTCAGATTTATTCTTATTTACGACGTATTTACGTCTGCTTTTTCAGGATATATAAGTACTAAATAAAAGAGCTGCATTTACAGTGCCGTCAGTAACAGTAGAATATGAAAAACAATGGAATCGTTAACAGTATTATAAACAAGCACATACAGCAATAATCTCTCGAGCATCAACGTGTTCGAATATTAATGCGAGTCACTGCAGCTCCGACGTTCGTGGGCGGTGGTGCTGTGAAATTTTTTGCTGCGTATAGCTGCCATAGTCAGAGACCGTTTCGATAAAAGGGTTGCAGTGGAATATTCCTGCAGTTGTAATTTACTCTACCTTTGATTCGATGGAGCGAAACCGAATGACTGCATTATATACTATTTAAACAAATTATGGATCCTCCGAGAACTAACTCACGCCTCGGAGTTAAACAAACTATGCATCTGTGCAGGCAAACCATTTTATCGTGGAATAATATTTCTGTTAGTTAAAAGTCTCATCAAAACATTCTGGATGAGACATAATATCCAAGACATCTACAGAATTGAAAATTGATGACAATCAAAAAAAGATTTTTAAAAATATTTAATCAATTTTATAATTGTATACCCCGAGAAAAACGAAAGTTAGTAGCACTCCTATTTGTAGTATGTATGTATTTAGTTTTGATACTGTCGTGAAATATGTCTAATTGTCATTGTTGGTAAGATTCTTCGGGTTCTCTTTCAGTGTTGTGACCTTTCATTGGCCCGAGCTGATAAATCGACGATGGAACATGGATAGTACGATTTTTCGATATCTCTACACTTTTCTGTTTGAACGAGAATATCCATCCAATCATCGGTCAAAATTCTCTTTTTTTTTTTTGTTGAACTCGTCCTGGCTTTCTTGCCGCACGGAATGCGCTGCGCCATCATTACAAGCACGAAGAACTTTTACTCTGCTCTGCCCTCCCAACGAAGCCTGTCTTCGCACTTTGGCCGCAGGCAATTTATAATTTCGTGTCGCGATCCGTGGCAAAGCGAAATTTATTTCGTACGTTCGCAATTAGGGATTACGAATATTATTTTCGGGTTGCACTGTTCGATTTTTTCGTATCTACCGCACATGCAAAAATCGAACCAATAGAAATAGTAAGTAAAATCTTGTAATCGAATTTTAAACCTCTTCCCATAGTCCAATCTTGCTGAAATTTTGTATACGCACTTGCTTCCGATGACAATAAAAATAGAAAATAAAATTACGCTTATATTAAAATGCACTAAACATAAAATACCGAACCCAGTTAAATGAATAATAATATTTTTCCCCATTTTAAGCAATTAGTTCATAATTTCTTCTGTTATAAAGTTAGTGTCGGAATAGATAGAAAAATTCGAGATTGCTCTTCTTGCCCTGTGGATAAAAAGCAAATTTTTATTAGTAGCTGAAGAGCTACTTGAAGGCCATCCATAAAAAAAATATAAAATAATGGAGATAGATGAAATCTTTTTGTTTAACCCCTAGTTGTAATCGATAAGGAACATTTTCATTTTGCATAGAAAATAGAAATCTGCACTGTACTTATAAATAGACTGCGGATGTTAATAAAAATTGTTTGCATCAACTGCAAGAAACAAGGACCAAATAAGTTTCTTGTTTTGTTGGTTTTAGCTTTTAACAAGCTGATACTAATAAATTAGTATTCTTAAATCCTTTAACCTGTCCACTGCTTTAAATTGCACTTGTCCATTTTTGTCAAGATGCATAATATCTGCAATCTACTTATAACTTTTTTTTACATTTCTATTGCAACAAGATAAAATATTAATCTTTTGAGAGAGAGAATCCATGTGCCAAAGATCATTGTTTTCTTATTACAGTACACAACTTCTACGACCACACTATGTCTGCCTCTTTAAAATCGCATTGTTATGCCCACAATTTGATGGGGTAAGCCAACACTCGAGAGGGGGAGGGGGATCTCACTTCAATCTTACCCGTGTGGAAAAAGGGGGATAATTATGAGCTAGTCAGAGGATACAGGCAGAAACAAACCGCCGGGAAATGAAATGGTCGTAGAATCATCTCCACCGTGTAACTCTTGGCTATCGCAACTATAATAAAAATAAAGGAATCAGCTTTGATTTGAATTTCAAAAAAAGTACGAAAAAGTACCTTTTTTCATGACTTTTGATATTTATTACATTCCCTTCAGAAAATCAGAAGTTATCAGATGTAAACATTACATAATATATGTATAATTGATTTAGAAAATATATTTAAACACAGTTCAAATACGTGTTCATTTTTTAACCGTCGTTTTCAAAAGCTATATGCTTTTTACGCAATTCTGAGACATCGATAAAACAATTGTTCAAACTAAAGTTAGTCGGTAATCATGCGATAACAAATTGCAATTGGAAAAATTAACAAGAAACGTTTTATCTAATAGAAAATTAAGGTGACCTGAATTTTTCCAATGAAATTGTATTTGTTTTTCTATATCAATCGAAGCACCTTCGTATTCTCTTTAAAAATGTATTAGGGATCTTACGTAAACAGATTATGTAGTTTAGAAGTTATAAATTTTGTACTCGTGATACTGTGCGCCATCTTGAATGATTGGTGTCAGATTCGAATCAGCGACTTCTGAAACCCTAAATTCCCGAATTTCAGAAAGTTTCGACGAAGTTTCGAGAGAATTTAGGCTCTCTTTTTTCGAGATACCCACACCAAAATCGCCAGATTAAAACTTGTCTCCCACTCTAGCCTTCTCCCTCTACGATACTATTCCCCCACGGCCCGGCCACGTGACGCGTTTTGTCTCTGTCCTGCATGTGTTAGAATGTCACGTGACAGTCCGTTAGTGGCAGAGAGAGAGGGTAACTTTTTCCCCTAAATTCGAGTGAATTCCCCTGATCTGGCAACACTGCGTGCGCCGGGGAATGGCGTCGTAGAAGGAGTAAGGTAGAGTGGGAGACAAGTCTTGATCTGACCACACCGCCGCCGCTACCACGCTACCAGCACTCTTAGTGAGTTACGGACCGCATGCAAGCGCGCGTCGAACGTGCAGTCGGTTATCGCGCTTTTCAACATTTTACCGTCAAGGTTCCGCCACACGCAGACCGACGGGACTGTGTTGGCCTCTCTATCGCACGCTGTTCGTCACACGTACATATATATGCACACGATAACCTAGTGTCTGTCTTCGGATCTCGTCGAACGTTTCCGTTTTTCGCGGGACGAGAACGACCTTTCTCGAATACGAGCGTGCCACCCGACGAGTTTCCTCGGCGATTCGCGCGATCTAGCGTAAACCGACGGGTGAACCGACGGAAGTACCCGATGCAACAGTGGATTCAACGTGCGCTGACGTATTCCGATGGATAGGAGCAGCATCGTGACGTCGCGGTGTAAGAGGTGGAAATCGAAGAGCAGGAGGGGGTTGACACGCGGACACACCGCGAACAGTTGAGCACGGGGAGAAGAGACAATTGAAGTGCGCGTGTGCGGAAAGTGCGCGCCTCGCGACCAAAGCCATTCGGTTCCTCGTTGTAGTGCTTTTTCTACAGGAACTGCATGCGTGCGTCTCCTATCCACCTCTCTCTCTCTCTCGCGTTCGGACTATGTGGAAACACATTTAGACATTATTGTACTCTTGTGTTCGACGATAAACGCGGAGAACTCACCGGACAATTAACGACCGGCTAAGTGATACCTCTGGCGGAACAGTAACCGTTACGTTTTCGAGTGTGTTAATCGCGATGTGTGCAGGTGAGGAAAAAGGACAGCGGGGGATGCAAATTCGTTGAATCGTTTGTGCGCGCGCGTGTTGCTGCTCTCGCGCGCAAATAAGACACGAGGTTCGAGGCCTGTCGCGTAGTATACGTTAGTGTGCCTCATCCGGCAATAAGACGAGCGCATAACGCGAGTACACCACGAAGAAACTGCGTGTCTCTCACTCTATCTCTGTTATGGACATGGAAAACTTCGACGTAGTGTTGTAATGAGTACAGTGTGTTCCGAACGCGAAAATTGTGGCATGATACACACTGTGATTAACGGTTACACCGTGGGTTCACTGATCGCTGGAATGAACTCTCTGCTAAGCACAACGGCCCTGATAAGAACGAACATCGTACTCCAGGTAAAAACTGCACCTTTTTACTCCCGGTTTTCGCAGGCTCTTCGTTGTCATCTCGTGGCTGGTTACTAGACAGCGGATCTTTATGCAAAATAAAATGTTTAGACATCATTCACACGCGGAAACGGAGCTAAACAAAGATTTTTAAATAATTTTAATTGTTCGAAATGAATGTTTTTATAATTTCACATTTTTCAAATGCTTTTTGTCATGAATGCATAAAGTCCGCTGTCTGCTCATTACCCAGTTAACCTACAACTAACCATCCTCTAATAACCAACCGATGAATTAATCAATGTGTACGTCTCGAACGAACAATGTTATTTCGCTCGTTCGATTCGCATCGTTGGTTATTTTGTTCTGTGACCGTAATAGAAAATATGTCTTGTAGGTTATGATACGACGGTTTCTTATCTAATGGTAGCGCGTTTATTCGGGTACCGTTTTTTACGATTACACATGAATATGTAGGTCCCGTCCCCACGCAAGAAAATGCTTGTGCAGTTCCATACACATTACGCACACGCGATTAGGTTTCGACATCTTTGTCTCCGCCCCGCCATTCGAATGTTATACCGCGAAAACGATCCTGATTACAGTCACGCCGGGGTATCACCTCTAGCATACTATACGCGCCATGTTTCTTTTTTTATTGCTTACCCGCGGTCGTAGAATACGGCGGCGCTATGAAAATGAATCGCATTAGCTCCGCAACGTCGTAACTACTTTTTACATTGTAGCAATATCGCGGGACCAATGGGGAAGCGTGGCTTATCGTGCTCGGTAATCGGTAACGGGCACGTCGATAAGTATAGTTATCCTCTAACGCGCAACTCCTTTTCGGCGTGCTTGCGACCAGAAGTTGGTATAATTTAAACGAGAGATATGTATTGCGAATTTTGCCAAAAATACCTTAAATACCAGAGGCTGAAAAATTTTCAATATTACCCAAAATCTCAGAAATAGTTCAAGTTTAACTATTTGAAATTTGGCAATTCGAATTTCGTGTTTTTTTTTTAAATATTTATTGCAAACTTTTCCCTATACATACGTACATGTTACCGCCGCTCGACTTTATATTCCAAGATACATATTTACGAGAGACCGTTAGGTCTTCTACAGCCAATTCCGTTACTTCAAACGAATTTTGGTTAGGTTTTTTTTGGAGCGGTTCCAGATTTTTTATTTTACAATTATCGAAATAATAAAAATGATCTCGTAAGAAATGATTGTATAGATATCTTTAGCAGAGCACGTATTACATAAGAGCCACACAAAATCTAAATAAAATCAATCTTGTTATTTTTGTAAGGGAACACATACCAGTTACTTTCAAGACTCGGTAGGTTTAGTGTTAAAGCACGGTTTGGTAACTTAAAAGGGTAGAATTCGTTGTAGTGGATATCTGTAGCTTTTTGCACCATCCCATTTTTGTCATAAATGCTAAAAAAAGATCCACAGTACGCTGATAAATCTTTACAGCTACAGATCTCTAGAAACTGGTCAGTGCCCTCAAGTACGCCGCACGCACTTCACAATTACATTTGCAAAGTGCTAACAAATAACTTCGATGAGGTATATTGATCCGAACGTTGCTCGGCGAATTTGTAAAAGCATATCGTAAAAAAACCGCGAAAAATCGGGCGCGCTCGCTAAAAGAACCGTCATGGCGTCCGTTGGCCATCGCATCGGTCGTGTTGGTTCTCGTCGCCTAAACCTCCGATTCAACGGCGATGAAAGCGTGCAACAAAAGGAAAACCGCGATTGACCGCGGCTGTGTCGTCGAAACACGAGAACTCGCCGAACCGATCATCGACGATCGTGCAACGTTATTTCTTGTCGGCGAACACGATCTCCAATAAAGAGTTTGATCTTCACGGTGAAGACTCGCCGCCGAAAAAAAAGATGAACCGCGGCCCGGCAAGGTCTTCGACTCACGTTTCGCTCGAAATTGCTCGATACGGTCTGATATTGCAGAAAGGGAACTGTAAGAAACGGCAGAAAATCGAGACAATGGGAAAACCTTCCTCTCGCATCTCAAGTGCCCCTGGTCCCATGATTAAAAAAAAAAAAAATGGGTCTTTTGAAATCTTTTATTTGAAAACCTGTGGCACATTCTAAAAATATACGCGAGAGTAAAGTTCATATTTCAGATTGATGAAATGAGCTTAAAGTCTTTCAGAAAAATAACAATGATCCAGCAACGATGAAGATCCTGCGACCATTTGGCCTGTTTAGATCTTGTCTTACGTTGCCTTACGCAAAAGTATCTCATCACAGTAGGAACTATACACCAAGCTGAAATTACCCCCGTATTATTACTGTACCACCGTGTTTTCTTATAGAAAGAACAAGATAGGTTGATGTAAGGAGGTAGAACAGGGAGGGAGTCGGTAGTATGGGGAGAAAAGACTAGGGGAGGGGAGAAGGGGCGGAGTCGATAAGAAGAGCGCGTTTCACCGGTTTTGCGTGCAATTAGATGACGTTGCTCTTCAGCGATCCATGGTGCTCCGTGACGTCTCCGAGCCGCAAGATAACGATACGAGGGAGGTTTTTGTTTCATGAATACACAGTATAGCACAAGAGATACATTGTCGTCAGCGAAAAGATACATTCTCTTCGTGGACGCTGGTCGACCGTGAGAAAGGTCGCTGTCTCTCCCGCCGGCTAAAACATCGCGCGGCACCTTTGATACCGTCGAACGCATTACGCCTCATTTCTATCGAAATGAAAAGGCTGCGACCGGAAGGGTCGACGTTGGAAACGCGAATCGGTATCGACGGGTTCGCGCAGTCCTTTGGGAATGGTGTACCGCGCAAGGATCGTAATTCTGAGCACCTAAAGATTGTGGGTTGGGACTAGGTAGCGATTTATGTAACTCGAAGTAAATTTCGATCGTCAGCGAAAGACTGACTTCTCGTTCGTGCTTTCATCCATTTGTTCTTAAAACCTATGATACAATATTGTACTGGCGATCGAGACGGGTCACTCCTGTGTCGCGATCGGCATTTGTCGCGCTTTGGTACAATGTATAATACATTATATGTATTATATTCCTAATGTCAAATTCACTTAAATCAATTGATTTACCTTGTTTTTTTGCCGCGTTATCTCCGAACACGATTTAACAGCTTACATTTTAATGCATCAGTGAAGCAATATAATCGTAAATGTCTGCGATCGTCTTAGAAGTACAGGTTTCGGGAACGATCATTCCGAAGTATGTACCTGTTCGAAGTGCATTTGTTCGGTTCAACAAGTTTCCGACCGAACTGGATGCTTCAAATAAGTAAACTACGTTATCGATGAAATCGTTTAAATAATCCCCGAGAATTGCATTTGGTTAATCCATTTTATCAATCCACGAATATTTGTTGATGGTATTTATCGTCTGGTTTCACTATTCAGTCGATAAGATCATAACCGGATGTGGCCCCACAGGTCACTAATTGAATGGCTCTGCTACAAGCGTAATGCAGTCCGGCTACGCCAGTAGTGCGACAAATGAATTTCACATACAGATATCGCGGTGTGGATTGAACCTGATTACACTGATTAAGCTATCGTACCATATTTTCAATATGAAAGCTCCGGTTCAACCCGGTCGCGTATTGCCCGATTTAATTTCACCATTTATTGTTCACTTACAACGACAATTAATCACATTTCTGCACTGTAACGAGGACGAAGACAATTCGCCTTGCAAAAATATCGATGTATCTAAGTACATACATACATCGAATGTTTTGATCATAATTCAGGAGACTCGAATGTAATATTTCTGTATTTATTGTAAAAAACTGGTGACACTTGGGAATTTAGTTTTTACTTTAATCACATTGCAGTAGGTAGAAAGAGAGAGAGAGAGAGAGAGTAACATATCGATTCTGTGAATATAATAATATTTCTACTGTTTCAAATTTTAGCTACTGTACAGAGAAAGAGTGTAAACTAGCGGGAAGGGAACGGGGCTAGAGGAACGCAAAGGTAATCTGAATGGTCGGGCTTCTTTCCCCGTTCCCGTCCCGCTAGTTTACTCTTTCTCTGGAAAGTACATATGTACTTATTTTTGTCGTAAATGCATAAAATCCGCAGTTTATTCACGAGTTCTGACTGCCATCCTGACGGGACTGGAATTTTTAGGAATATTTTTACACTTTCATGTCGTTGTGCTACATCAAATATGCGAACACTTATGAAATTATTATCCAGCAGGCATTAAAAGTGAAAATTAAAGTGAAAAATAACACTTGTTCTTCCATCTATTAAACGTTCTGAGTTTGAATTAAAAGATTTCTGCATCAATTTGCGTTTTTACTCCTTGTCCGTCGACAGGATCTTGGTGTACCGAAATTTGGGAATAGAAAGTATCGTTCTAAATGTTTTGAATGCACATTTCAGTTTGACGGGATTCTATGTATGCATGTACTTCTTAAATGGCGAGAGATTGTATGAAAGCGTCCCCAAACAAAGCACAGACGTTTATACACATAAGTCGCGATAAGAAGCGACACGGCATATAGGATGATCTAATATTTAGAGTGCGAGAAGAGATTTGTGCTCTAGGTGCGCATCATGTTGGAGAAAACATTTTAGCTAGCTCGAACGGATCGAACGTTATTGTAACAGGAACGTTACTGTGTTTCAGAAATAGAAATCTGACTTTAATGGACGAAGGATGCTGAAGACTTGACCTATGTGTTGGAACAAGGTACGTGACGTGCTACGCTTCCGCGTGCAGACGTTGGAAGAATAAAAGACGATCTATGGACACCTTCGGAGGACATCTTCCCGGAATTGTTCTCAGCGACGATGAAAGGACCCCAGTCAGGGGCCGTTCACGATTTCTAGAAGAGAAAGGAAGATAGAGATACGCTGAAACTGACTGATATTCGATCGGTTAGCAGAGCAAGCGTCAGTGCAGCATGGAAAAGAAGGACGAGGTCCTTACTACGCGGACGGAAACGAACGCATCCTCGTCCTCGACAACAACCCCGAAACGGTCATCGCCTTGTTGCGCTCGATGCCGCAATCACGAATTGCAAATCCCCCTTAAGGACCACAAGAGGTACTGCAAGTACCGCTACTGCACGTGCCGTGGGTGCAAGGATGTCGCGAAAAGGCAACGGGTGATGGCGAAGCAGACCAAGCGGAGAAGAGCCCAGGAGCAAGACAGGAAGAAGAAAAAGGCTGTCGGTGAGGTTAGTCCTTCCTTTGTCGTTCCGTTGGGAAACTGATCATATAGTCCCAGTTTATAACGCATTGCGGCTGCGAGATCGTCGCGCGCCCTAACAAACAATCTCTTTTTTCGTTGCGTTAGTCCCGAATCTTTATCTCTTTCTGTAATTATATCGATTTTTCGTCGTTTCCGCGAGACAACACTGATCCGGAAGATCAAACATTTTTATTTATAACGATTTTTGTATGGACATACAGTGGAAACCTCGATTAATCGGGGTTTTGGTTATCCTGATCTCGATTATCTGGCGTAGAAATTTATATTATTGTCATTAGTACACTTCATTGAATGGATTGTTTTCTTTTGGAGACAACTCTACTATAGTATTTCTATTCCCAGAAGAAAATGAGAATCTAACAGAATCGAGAATGCTTTAAGGGTTGACTCTTTCTTTAACTCGACATACTGACGGGAATAAACAATCTCTCGTCTGGACACAGTCAACGTGTTTTAAATTATTCACAGCACAGGAACTCCCTGGAACTATACATACAACATGGAACTTTATCGTTTATTGCAACAGCTGTGTGTATCTCACTGCTTCATGAATCGATCAAGGTTCTATCATTATATGATTAATAAATATCCGATTGTGAGTCTCCGCATCTGTGTGCGTTTGCTTCGGACAATGAAGCTTGACCGAAAACTCATTTCTTCTATCGGCTTCGTTTAGTTTGAATCTCTCATTCTCAGTTCTCTATTTTTTCGTTTATTAGTATTTTTTAAGGATATTGCATCTGTTGATGCATTTATTTATCGATAAAAATAGAGGCAGCCGTTTTTATGATCATATCGATGCAAAAGGGAAATTGAAGTTTTATTAGATTTCAGGTTTCATTCTTTTCGGCTAATGTCTCTTTTGCAAACACATGAAATCCACAATGTGGTAGTGTCAGTCACATGTTAGGGTTTACATTTCCGCAATACCTACGTCCTTAATCAGCAGAAGTAACACTCCACGCTACATATTGCTTACTTCCTACAATGGATTTATGATTCTTTGATAAGATAAGTGGCTTTGGACACCGACGTTCTATTTGCCAGCTTAGCGAATTTGTCAAAGGTTAATATCCCTTGCATCGAGTTGCAAACAGTATTACATAATAAAGAGTACAATTTCCGCGTATGTGGATGAACATAATAGGAACTTAATGAGCTCAATGAATTTCATAAAGAAAATTTCATTTCGGAAAAAACACTGAAAAATTTTTAGAAATCTCCGGAATCATTTCAAGAGATAATAAAAAGGCGAAACGATTTTATACGACACCTTTCAAACATTTCGTTCGAAACACGAGACTGCCTTTTATGTTTAGCTCGATTTATTAAAGTTCTCGACTAAGTTTGTAGCGCAGCGACGTTAACTATGATAAACGTCAGATAGAATCGGCACTCATCAAACGCAACGTACAGCCGTGCAATTACTTTCACGCCAAGCAGGTTAATTCTCGGACGATTGATGTCAAATTCTCATTGATCCGATCTATATAGTCATTTTTCGTTTCAATCAAGATGCGAAATGGAGTCACGATGATTCCTCTTTCACTTGCGTTCATCTCGGAACGACATGCTTTCTAGAAATCATTATAAAGTCTTTTCAGTTGAGACTACGGATATTTGTGAAAAATAAAAATTGTCTGCATTAATTGTTGGATATATAAGGATATAATAATGAATATATAAGATAAAATAATTAATTAACACTTCAATTCTTTCAAATCTTACTACCATCTTAAGTGTTAGCTAGTCAATTGTATTTTCATACATTTGAAACTTGTTTGATTTTAAATGTTTCTGTTTGTTAATCATTTATGTGCTTCTATATATGACATCACTGAATATATTCTTTGATTCAAAATAATAACTCTCATTGTGTTTACCAGTGTTTTGCAGTACTAACACATTAGTTTCGTACCTAGAAGCACACACAGGCAGGAAACACGAAGGTGCATTGGACATAATGGTTCAAGGTATCGCGAATCTAAATACTTGCGTCATTCTTCACAAACAATGACCAAGCCGTTAGGATTTACATATACATATTCCGCCGGCTAACTGCATCCTGTAAATTGACTCGTGCGAATCGGCCACGTACATTGCAAGAAACATGTGCTCGCTAAAAGTAAACTATCGCATCAAAATTATTCACACATAAATGCACTTAACAATTTATTCCGTCCAATTTTGCTAAAGTGAAATTATAAGCAACAATACCAAGCTGCGACTTGTGTTGCAACAATTCATATCAGAAATAAGGTCGAGACCGTGGAAAAATAATTTTCTCCATCTAGCGGCAAGAGTAATCGAACTACATACTGTGCAGCGTCAGGAAAATTTTGGGGTCGACTGTACATTTTATAATTCTTGAAGCGCATGTGGGCACTACCGGTGTGAAGGGTTAATAGTTAATGCCCAATATGTAGCTCGGAATATTGTGATTACGCGCCCGGCTACCGGAGCAAACAACCATAACGGACGTGTTAATGAAAACGGGGTTTTTCGAGCGGCGTGGTATTGCGCGCGCGATGCAGGAGGGGCGAAACGCGTGAATGATCGAGGCCCCCGGTCGTCGCTGGGGCAATCGTTGATTCGGAATCGGTGATACCGTAATCACCTGGAAGGAACCCCGCATGAGCTATGATTATTTTGTGCCCTGGCGCTTTTAACGCCGGGTTAACGGGTTTGTAATGCAGGGGCAAATTGCCGGGGTCGCGTTTCTTTCCTGCGCGCCTCGCAGCCGCGATAATTTCAAATAAGCCGCTTATCTCGCCTGGCTTGCTGCGATCGTAATTGATCTTTTCCTAGCAGGACGATCCAGTGCCGTTTTGGATGGAGAGTGATAATCGTCATTCCGGTGTTCTTGAGCCGGCCAGAAGCTTCGAGGGCAGCAACGACAGTAGCAGCGGCGACTCAACGATCAGCAGTCACGGCGGAAACGGTGTGCACACCGGTTTAGGCGGTGCCATCACGATCCCAACCTCGAGGAAAGTGACATCGTCGCATCCACACACTGGAGCACCCAACCATTTAACGCAGGACCAGTTCGGTAAGCGACAATTGCATATTCCCCTATTCTCTTCCTCTAACACTTATTCCAATAACCAGTATTTCGATTCCCACTATGCGATTCTTATAGAGTTTTTCGAGCTGATACATATTCCGAATCTGTCCTTAATTTTTCTCTTATACGTACAGTTCTTGAGAAAATAGAGTTAAAAAAAAAATACATGTTTTTCAACTTTGAACAGATATTGTGATGTTATTATAAAAGATATTGAATCGATCTTTACAGCAAAAGATTCCTTAGACTTTCCCGAATAATACAGTGATATACAATATTAATACATTAATAATGATTGTTTAAACATGTTTAAATCAATCAATTCAATATCTTTCATAATAACATTACAATATCTGTTCAAAGTTGAAAAACATGTATTTTTTTTTTAACTCCATTTTCTCAAAAACTGTACGTATAGAAGAAAAATTAAGGACAGATTCGGAATCAGCGCGAAAAACTCTACAAGAATCGCATAGTGGAAATCGAAATACTTTTTGGCTGTTGGACAGTGT
Organism: Lasioglossum malachurum; assembly: GCA_028455605.1. Taxonomy (NCBI): domain Eukaryota; kingdom Metazoa; phylum Arthropoda; class Insecta; order Hymenoptera; family Halictidae; genus Lasioglossum; species Lasioglossum malachurum. Next base: position 7,713,907 of record CM052316.1, read on the forward strand.
TATTAAATATATTGGTATCCAGTCAATCACTATACATTTAAGTATTGATAGAATTATGCTAGGTCGAAAGGAATGTTTAACTTTCCAGTTAAAATAATAGCTCCGACTGCAAAGGGTTATGTTGAAAATGTTTTACACTATTTTGAGTAGAGAGGATTTTGTTGGTTGCGAAACGTAGACCAGAATCGTTCATTATTGTCGGGAGCTGTTACGCTAGTGTCTCCTCCCATTATTTATTTAATCATCTTCGAGATTTGATCGGTGGCCATCGATAAATATTGGGTTCTCTCGGACCATAACATATAACTTACCAATAATTATTAAAGACCCCTATTAGCGAGATCCGGGCGGCATTGAATCGTGGCTGTTTAATATGCATAATACCCGTCGTCCGTTTACCCGGGCTGCACCTGCTTGTTGATGAATATACATGTAATGTGTCTGTATGTACACGTTGAAAACCAGGATTGCCTACCTGTTGCTTGCTCCGATTTCTAGTCTTCTCTTTCCTTGAACGAAACCCACCCCGTCTACGAAAAGCATCATCATTCTCTGTCAACGTGGGGGTAGGATACATCTGATCCCAACAATCCAAATACAACAGATATCCAGAGTATCAACAGTTCAACTTTATTCACACATGTTATGAGCGAAATCAAACACTTATTTACACCGTCAACCCTGTAGAACAATGTAGACATTTACAATTTACTTCTTTAACAAACTGGAGGGACCATCAATTTAACAACGTGAACGTTTGTGGTTTTCTTACTCGACTATAAGAATTCTGCAAGTACATATTTGCATTTATAAATTGATGCATTGAATAATTGAATTATAGGCAAATTTATTTTCATAATTACGTGTTTGTGAAATTATTCTTCATTCGAGGGTAGTCGATTTCCCCTCAGCTAAATCAGAACACTTGGTATGCTATTCAAATGTTAACTTAATTTGATTCAATATTAATCACGCGTTAGTTTAAACCAGTAGTTGATGCTTTCGACTTGGCCGCGTCTTCCGAAATGCACCGGATGAATTCATTAAGTTTCTGCTAATTATATTTTTGCGCTCGTTAGTTCTTTCGCAGTGGTTTAACATGTCTTAATTGTACAGAATCCGGGAATCACCATTTAAATATACCGAGGTATTTTTGTTCATGTTTGGCTACCAGTCTTTGTTTCCTACGTTTATTTATTCGTCTCCTTTAATCCATATTTACGATTTTGCTCATTAACACTAATTTCCAAGCAGAACGTACGAGAGTAAAGCTATTCTTAATATAATATTTCTAGACTTTATGAGACCATTCGTTTTCCTCTTCATTTATCAAAAGCATGAATGCAGTTTGCCAGCTTTAATTTTTTAAATTAAGTCATTTGCATTTGTTTCGTGTGTAGTATCCTTGAAGCTCTTGATGTTTGAATATTTCTAGCTGTATGGTTTTGAAACAATAGTTTTAAGCGACATCATTTTGAACGAAATTATAATTGCCAGATAGCTAGACCTCCCTTGTTGTGGAAACTGTGACAAAAGCCAGCATTCACTAGTTTTAATCAGAAGATTATCATTTATGCATGCATGCTTCTGCAAACCGCCGTATCGTTTGCAATTACCATATAAAATCTTATTTGACGAAGCCCGGTTAATGAAAGATCATCATTCTCTCAAGGAGACAATCGAACCACTGTCCGATAGCTTCTTGAATCCCACGTTTGCTATTCGTTACATATAATTTCTCGAGATTTAAGATTACGAATTTAACGGGGTTATATATCTTGTCGATAATTTCAACGCTGTTGCCAATTAAGATCATTCACAGATCCTTTGACGAAAAATGATAGGTGCGTAGCGTGTAAGATTTCACAATTTTTAATACATATACGTGCCAGTAACAAACCGAAGGATCTTTATTTATTGTCACTTGAATGATGTTTATGATTCTGAATTTTCAAATCATATTTACACGGTTACTCATATACAAAATAATAATTTAAATCGCACTGTAATGAATCAATCAGATATTTTATGTCCAGGATTTTTGTTAAAATGCTTCAGTAAAAAGTACAAGTAAATTTACAAAATTAAGTAATTTCTACGAAGAGTAGGTGTGCGTTGAACATTGTTGAACATCACTCGAGCATAAATCTCGTCGGCAGGTCCTTGTGCGGTTCATAAAAATAATTAATACGCAACTAATCTCGGCTAACCTGCGAAAACTGGTTACGGCACATTTGAAAGATCGCCCGGATAAAAACGAAGCGGAAAGGAGCGAATCTTTTTTTTTTTCTTGGTAATCAAGCCAGAAAAAGTCCGTTAACAGTCGTCCCCGGACAGGTCCCATAAGAAGGTAAACACGATACCGTGATAAGTTTCGAAAGTTTCGGACTACTCGGGGGAGATTGGGGACATTCGCAGATTCGGTTTAGTTCGGTGGCTCTAATTTGAGCGAAAGCCTCGGAACGCCCGGTATAACCAAGCGAATGTACTTATAACGTCGTTCACAGTGATCCTAACGAAATTCAAGCCACTCTTTCACTTGACAACCCGACCGAATGTTAACCCTGGTTTTACGAGCGTCCCCATTGGCCGGCGCGTCATTCGAACCCGGCTAATATAATACGAACTTATAACCAAAGTCGAAACCTAGGAGCTCGGTCTCTTGCTTTTATGACCTGGCTCGTTTTTAAAAGTTATCGTTATTTTGCTCGCTTTCGGATGAAATAGTTTGTTCACGGACGTAAACTGTTCGATGGAGGCTGAAGTTCTGCGCTCGCTCCAGCGCGCGGCGCACTGGTTACCACTAAAAGTTGAATTGACGCGCACAGGCCTCTGTCCCCGGCCTCATTTGGCCGAGTTCCCAGAGGATCTCTCACCGGGATGTCGCACGAACGATGCTAAAATTTTTTACGACCGTCCGACTGAATTGTCTCCTTTCATTGTTGTGTTTTCATTGTTACTCGTTCATCCGCAAATTCGAAAGGGACCGGCGACAGATTTCTCTCTTTCCTCGCGAGCCGTGTGTTCCCTGCTGAAACAAATTATTGTCGATTTTCGATACCTGAGGGGAAGGTTAAAATAACTTATTATAGTCTGCCAGTTTCATTTATCGAACACAGCTTAATGCTTTGCAAAGAGGATCATCTGGTTTCGCCTTTCATTAACCCTCGCACTCCTGCGAGTTCTAGGCCTATGCCAGAATCATTTCTTACTGACACTGATATTTCACTAATACAGTTTTATTATGATATTTCGAATGATGAGGGGTCACGAATGACTCGGGCACAGCATACGGAGGGTTGAAATGTAAATCAGCGATGCGGTCGTCGCGGGGCTGGTACATTGTCAACAATTAGTGGCGAACACGATCGGGTTCATAAATGGAAAAGAATACCGTTTCATCGGTTGTTAATTTGCTATTTGCGACGAACGTAGCGGCATTTTCACGGTAGGCGGACAGCGCGGTGGCCCGCTCAAACCCGTGGGAATTACACTAATAAAATATTCAGCGACGATTCCGATTCATCTAATAATTGGTAATAACATAATTCCTCGAGGCTTCTATCATTTCTTCCGTGGTCCTTTGATGGGGGACACACTACACAGCTGATCCGAGGTTTACGATAGCCTTTCGCGCAAAGAGCCATAAACTCTTTAATTGATTTACAGCCGTCGCATTTCCACGGATCCGCGACGATGAACTTAACACGACGGAGAGAAAGAGAGAGGGCACCTCCGTATCATCGTTCGTAATGGAAAAGTGGCGTGGCCGGCGATACCGCGGAGAATCCCAGACGGAAGTACACGGGGCATAGGGAATCGCTCGGTGAACGCAGGGGTGATTATGGCGGGTATATAGGGTTGTAAAGTTCGCCTTTACGAGCTTACATTTCGAGGCATTGAGTGGAGGCTTTTAATAACGCGTCGCTCGTTGGTGGACCGATGAGCAACACAGACAAACGAAAAACGTAACACCGGTCGGCTTCGCCCTCGAAAACCGAGCGCATCGCAGCGCCAGCTAAGAGAATTTTAAAAGCCGACGCGTGCCACCCGCGCCACCTTGCATTCCGGTCACCCTTTGTTTTACCATTTCATTCTGAAGTTTTAAAAAGTGGGCTAGTCCGAGGAAAGTTCATCCTTCGTACTATAACATTGAGTCAGACTCGTGACGAAGATTTCTAGACCTATGTGCTATTAATTTTCGCTTGCTTGCGACGATGCTCGGGGCTTTGACGAGGTTACAGAAGTAAGAACGACTAATTGAAATGAAATCGACGGTTTCAGAAGTTAAAAACACTTTAATATACACGGTGTCCCAAAATTCCTTCAACAGCCGGAAATGGGAGGATCCTGACGTCATTTGAAGCAACATTTTCCTTTGAAAAAATGTTATCCGCGGCTTTGTTTAGGAGTTATTAACGGAAAAACACGGACCAATCAGACCCCGACCTAGACGCGAGTTGATATAGTCGGTTCGGCGCGCCAGCTGTCTACATATTTCAAAACTTAACTTCGGTTCGAGATGGAAGATGGTTGCTATTGGTGAATGGGTTCTGCATTTTGGTCGTCGGAGTAGGGGCGCTTTGGTAAAACTATGTTTAGGCTATGCAATCAATTGGGTGCGGAAGATATGGGAAATCGATATGGAAACTAAAATATTTGCTTGTATAAGATCGCCGTGTCAATGGGTTCGTTCACGAGGAGGTCTCGAAGTGGTGTCCGATGACACCCAAATCATTCTGGGACCGTCGCAGCGCGTCGAGTCGAGTGGCTCGAGCCATTTCAGTAAGTCCAAATCTCGCGTTCGGTCTGCTTGAGATCGCGCGCGAACAATTTTCTTTAAGTTGAAATGCACACAATAAATATGAACTTCCTTTTTCTTCGAATTATATGAAAATTATGATTTAGTACAATCATGGCTAGGTATGAGGTTTCTTAAATAACTGGTCCTTACGATGGAATTTTCACAGCTGCAATTTCTATTCCACCAGGCTCGGCTTTGTATAATCGCCGGCTTATTTGCATGCGAAATGACGTTTCGACGTAAACCCGAACGGACATTAATCGAAGTGACCAGAAGAAGCCGTGTCGAATCGACCGGTTTTCACGATGGATGGTTTTGACTGGTCCTGGGCTATCGAACTTCCTTCTTATCTAGCTGACACAGAAATCTGTTGAGCGAGGTGCGCCGGTTTGGCATGTACATACATTATGCGACACACGAAACTGTTGAAAATTTCTCCTCCCTGTAGTCAATTAAAATTTTAAGCTCTTTGTAGTTAGGCCGAACAGGGCAAAATCAATGTTGTTCTCTAAAATGTAAGTTCAAGCATTTGTGACCAAAAAGATTGATGCAACGGTATCTTTAAATTCCTCGAACACTGTATACCGTTTTCTATTTTGCTTAAATAATAGATGAAGCACTTAACAAGTCTCCAGTCAACACGCTCTACCGCTCCCAAGGTCCTTCCCCGCGCGACGTTACGGAGCGAAAACAGAAGCTCGTAAGATGTTTCAGTTTTTCCACTGGCTATCTATTCCAGCTTCGATGAATATTCCGGTTCTGTTTACAAACGTCCGAGTACAAAGTTTTGAGAAAACGCATTTTCTGATTGTGGGCAACCGAGCCAGGGTGAATACATATTTAGCTTACGGATGAATATTTAGTATTGATCTTGCGGAATCGAGAGTCGCGACGTTGTGAAAAAAGCCTGTTCGTTTTCTACTCGCATGTGATTTCGTGTTTCCTTCGGCTGGAATGACTGCATCGAGGCGGTCGGTCTACGTGTACCGTAAACATTTCCAAAGGAGTCGTGAAGGCTCAATTTACGTTTGTTCTAAGTAGTGTTTTATGACGCAGATAATTTTTTCGGCAGGCAATTAGCGTTGCGCATGCATGCAAAGACATTCGGTGTGAACTCCGCGGGAATTTGTGAGGGGATGGTGAAGGGAGAGGATCGCCGCCTCGATGGGTAGTTCAAGCCGATTTAAATCTTATAATATAGCCGGGGCATGCTTTTTAGCGAGCGGCAGGCGTTTGATTGGTTGTAAAGATTAATTTTGATCGCGCGCGATCTCCCCGGTAGCCTGGCAAGAAATATTAATTCCCCAAATAACATGCACGACTTGCCGCAGATAACAATGCGCGATAACTGCGATGGATTTTGTGTTGTTTCTTTTGTCCTCTCATTCTTTGCTTCGGCTTTTTCCCTTTTCATTTTAATGCTTCCCTCGGGGTCGAGCGCGGGTTTTCTTCATTGTACAGTACTGCGGGTTACACAATTCTGTCGATCGTGCACCGGTAGAGTGCCACAATTAGTTGGAATTTGTATGTGCACTCGTTAATCCCGAAGGAAGTTACGGTGTCTGAGTTCGGTCGGTGCCGCGTCAAGAAACGAAATATAATTTTAACTGCACCGCGCGCCGAGCCGCGCCGGGGGAAACGCATAATCGATCCTTTACACTTTACATCCACGCTACCTACCGATCGTAAATTTGCGGAAGCCCGACCCGGCCCGGAATATGAATTGCAAAATCGACGACGGCCTGTAATTAATCGAAAAACCGTTTGTAGATTTTCGGAACAAGGGGGGAAAGACGCGCGTCGCTTACCCTGCGACACGGCGAGGACTAATCTTTTTAATATGGCTGTATGTAAGTACCCGCGTTTTTGCCGCGAAGAAATAACTTTCGAGTTAACGTCGCGTTATCTGAAATTACACCTGACTTCTTTATTTCTAACCGCTCGCCAAAGGTGAATAAATGCATTAATTATTACTGTAAATAGATGTAGCGTGGCCATTGCATTTTAGACTCCATTATTCGGCAATGTTGACTTCGCGAACGCAAGGCATAAATTTCAGTTAGCCCTAAGTGTAGCACAATTGCTACACCAAATATCACAGTTTGTCCTTACTGGAAAATTTTAAGGTACACTCAACGAGTGATGTATAATAGAAAACACTTTTTGCATCTGTGTGTATTGCTCAAACAATTCTCGTCCAAGATTCCAGATTTTTTCCGGAGCACAATGGGACCGGTAGCGGCTGATTACGAGTGTTTACATCGAGGCGATGATCGTTCCGGGAACGATAATCGAGAGAGATCGTTGTTGCGGTTTAGGCCGAAAGAGATTGTGTCCTTTGCCACTCGGGACGCTCGAAAATTTTTACGAGCCCGAATGACTTCTCTAGCACCGACCTTCCTGAAACTCCGACTCGTAAATCTTCCCGTGGAACCTAGTCGGCTTTCCTTTCTTCTCCGACTACCGCAATGGACGGACGTTCACGCTGATAGGTTTTCCACTCACAAAGTTTCATCAGTTGCCCTTTTATGGACCTTTCGCGCCTCGGACTAAACGGCGTGCACTACCTTCCTGGTCGAATGTCAGAGGGCCTGAAGGCCGGTGCACTGCGTTTTCGGGGATCGCGTGGCCTTGGTCGCTGGCATTTACGACTCTCTCGAGTTACCGTTTCAGAATTGCGCGCACAGTCGTCACAAATAAATATTAAAACGCCAGTCTAAGGGTAGACCACCCCCCCTCTGAAAATCGATCTGTAGAACTCTGTTTTCCTCGTGTTACTTGTCAGACAAATTAATTTATATGCTTCGGGCCTCGAGCGTCCCCTTCCGAAACGAACTTTTCCGAAACTCTTTCTCAGGCTGTTTTATGCCACACGAGAACGCAGTTCGTTCGTTTCCACGAAAGATTCCGATCGCTCGTTTCGCGTTCTAATGCACCGTACGAATAACGAAGATTTCAACTTCGATCGTTAACCCTGTTCAATTCTGCCCATACATATTTTACAACTGCACTAACTGAAAGATGTTAAATCGATTTTATAGGGATGCTGTGTATACCGACTGAAATAAAGGCAACTTCTTCAATTCTTTTTGGTTTTGAGGACGTTTCAATGCGTTATGTTCTTCGAGAATGAAAATGTCTTCAGTCTCCAACCCAGCACAGTAAAGCCTTGATCTAAGAAAACCTGGTATCCCCTCCACTGCACAGTAAACATGCCGCGTAATCCGATACGGGGTCGGCTATGTCGGTGTGAACCACTACTAATCCAATTACAAAACTTCTTTATTTTTCTATGGGACTTTCACCAACGTTATATTGATTAGGAGTTTCATAAAATAAGATTAATTGCTCCTTTCGAAGGTGGTCCAAACGACGAACCGAGGAAAATGATCCCTGTTCCCATAAGCGAGCCCAGATGATTGAGTATCACGAAGGCTGTTTATCGAGAAATATGTTCGAAAGATTTTTTCGTAATTGTGGTCGGGCGATTTTAGTGCTGTGACTTCGTTTCAGTGCCGCCTCTTTTCTACCTTCTAAACCTAGACGAATTTCGATCTGCCCCCTCCCCTTATAGGGGAACTATAACTCGAACTTCTGGCCTAAGCTATCCTAAGAATTCAGTTTATAACCGCTGACTCCACTGAGTTTTATTACATCTTTCTTCTCCTTTTCTCTGGCCGCCGCTTCGCATTATCCTTCTGCGTCCTGTTTATACGACCTCCTCCCCTCTTTTTCCTTCACCCCTTGGCCGTCCCCCCCCTGACACCCCCTTATATCTGCCGCTATAACTGGCTAACTATTCGATTCGCCTTATTTTATTCTAATCGTCGGCAACGTTTAACACTTAACCGGCGGTCGGGGCCCTCGACCATGTACATACATATATGCATCGCTCAAGCAATTTCAATAAACTCGTTGCTTCTCCACCGCAATGTTAATTGCGCAAAGGCTACTTCGGCGCTTTACGATCGCGGTTTCTTCAAATATAGGGGTGTATTGTTTATGAAGAAGCTGAAATATTAATATTCATCAATGAAAACATTTAAAGCATCGATGACTGCGAATTATTTTCTATGAAGTAACCCATTGATTTTATTAATAATAATAATGACTTTATTAATATCCCTCTCTCTCTCTAGTTAAAATAGTTCGTTTATTCTTTGATCGTAGACTCTCCATTTAGGGTGTATCGATTTTTAATCGAGAAACGATTTTATATCACTAAGTATTATTTCTTATGGGACACTGTGAGGAAAGTTCACAGTTTCATCAAATAGGTGAATCTCTGCATATGTGCCATTTTTTTTCAATCTTTCCGCGATATTGATTTACCACCATTGTGATCACACGGCGGAGAGTCAGAGACAAATACAAATTAAGTACGAAAAGCGATGGAGGATTAAATTTGAGTGGCAGGTATCTCGAATGTGTTTGAATACTTTTCACTGTAAATAAAGCGTATGCAATTGTGAAGATTGGAGTGTGGTACGGTTTGAAAGCGACCATTACCAACACGCGTTCAGTAAAAGGTTCCAAAGGGTCGCGTAAAATGCGAAGCTTTACCCGATGCAATCGGATGGATTACGATCGCAGGCCCCTTTCTGCGTCTCTTCTTGGCCCGACTTTATGACCCGATTTGCATATTTGTTAGACGTATTTTCTGTGTGTTAGTGTACCGGACGCCTTTCTTCCTCTAATCTTTCTTCGTACTCGGAGCCATTCTTTATGATACAGCGATCATCGCGATATTCCCAGAGACGACGGCGACGTCGGTGTGTCACCGACGCGAAAGTTACGATCTCTCCCTCTGCTAACGGTGAGCCGGTACAATGATCGAAGGGGATTCGGGTACTCAGGATTTAACGCATGCGCGCATACCATTTTTTCCAGATCAGCCTCGTAAATGCGCTGATGTTCTTAAATTTTCTTTACTGCCACGTGAAATTATGAAACCTGCAGTTTTTGTTGTTAGTAAATTCGATGAAAGGTTCAACGAAACACGAAATGAAAAGTTGACGGTCGAACAGGTATAACTCTTCTGAACCTTTCTATCTTATCAGCTATTTGATATAATACTGAGGTAGGAATTGATCGACCTGACGTGGAACAACCACGCTTATCAGGACGCGAGTACCTTATCGTGTGCACAGCAAAGTTTCGCCGGGAGGAAAAATTAATTCCGAGGTGGTGATCGGCAGGTACATACATGTAATCGGTGGTAGCTCTGTGCGATACATAAACGCCTCGAAATGTAAACAAGAATGTAAACTAGAACAGCGTTAACCACGACAGCGTTTGAACCGTGTTGCTCGCGTATAGGTATGTAACGCGTGTCGTGACTGTAATTATCCGAACATTTTTCCAGTAGGTATTGATTGCACGAGTTTCGTTAGTTGAAGCACGGACATTTACATTATAATGTAAAAAGAGGCCTGAAAGCACACGCACCGAGCGTTGACGTGTAAGTGCAATTTTATTTGTCGAATGCAAATGCACTTATCGTTGGAGATTTCAAGATCTCGATAGTTGATGGATTTATGGCGTCTAGAAGTTGATTGACAGCACACTTTATTTAATTGCGATTCTCGAATGAATCAAAGTGGATTTAATTTACTTATTATCGAAAAATCAATCAAGAAATCATGTAAATTAAATGTGAAGGTATTGATTCGTTTAATGTAACTTAGTTTGTGAGTGTATATTATGCATATCGTATTACATTCTTAACATACACGAAGAAGTACACAAACAATTTTTTCTTCTACATACTAATTATTACATTCTCCGTCTTTAAAATACAAAGAAAAATTTATGTAGGAGTATAACGCGTTTAATTATCGTCGAAATGACACAATCGAATGGTCAATTAAATTTCATGCTGTCATAATAATTATCCCACGCGTGCCTTAGCTCGTAATTTCTGGAGATCTAATTGTCATTATGGGGGTGGGACTACATTTGTTCATTTTTATGGAGTATTCAAGATTTTCCAAATATATGTTTGATGTCGGGACGGTCGCTTTATAGGTATGCCAGTCCAAGTGTGTGTTTTAGTGTTGTCGTTTAGCCGCTCATGCACAATAAGCTTCCCCCGGATTTAGCATAGACGAACTGGAGATGAAACCAGATGGAAACAAGGTCTCTAGACACCTGTTTAAAATTTCGTGAGATGCGGTATCCCTTTTCCGTTATACATACTCGTTTTACTAGAAGTTCAATCATCATTTAAATAGTGAAAAAAAAATCGTACTTTAATTTTTTAGGACTCGTTGTAAAGAGGAGACTTCGATCTTCAAACCTGTGGAAGATTCGTTCACGGAAACACTTTTTTAATGTTTTCACAGAGGTTTCAATTTATAACATTTTCTAGGTAAAATGGGTCTTAGGTTTCCCACGCGCTGCATTATGTAAACATTTCTTCGAAGAAAAAAATTTAACACGTACACAAAGAAACATACATATCGACACAACTTGTAGATATGATTAACAACTCATTAGAGCGATGTTGCGATTAGCGAATCACAATCTATTATCAAGCGAAGAGAAAACCACGTTGAGCGGAGAAGCATACCATAAGAGCACTTCGTGCAATTCAAGATGCCCACTGTGTTTCCCGTCACAGCGTACGGACATTCGCGAAGTTGCGTGCTTGGCCAGCAGAATCGATCGATTTACCGGAGCGTACTCGGAAATCATCAAACCTTAACTGTTCTCAAGATTCGCATGCATGTGGAAGCCCGATGCAGTGTGCTATACACTCTCATTAAACATAGACGAGCACAGTGTAAACAGATAGCCCCTTCTATTTCCTCAGCAATATGTACTGCCTTCTCCATTTATCAGGAAAAACATGGGAGCTTGTTTCGCGTTCAATTGGTCCTTCGTTGTTTATCGGTTGCTTCGATTTCATAATTTAGAAAAGTCAATAAAAAAATAATTAGACTTTAAGACTTAACGAACTGTTTGGACATTTTAGACCTTTTCAATTGTTATCCAAAATAAATTTGGATCGTAAGTGTACATCTTGTGACTACATCTTTGCTAATTTTGGTGATTCTCAAGCTGAACTCATCGATGTATCGTTTTCGCGTAGACTTTAAACATACCGGAGGACAGAGCTTTAAAATAGAATATAGTTTGCCAACTCAGATTAGGATCATAACGGCATGCATGCGCAGGAAGACACGTGCCTGAATGAAGAGGGTCGTGCCCCTAAATTCTCTGTCTGTTGCATCATATGATTGACCATAGCGGGTATCCGCAAATAATGTAGGTATTAGGTGTGCAAATAAGTTATTTCCCCATTTTTTCCAAATTTTACGTACATGCAATAAAATCTTGTCTGTGTGAGATGACTCCCATTCTTTCTGCCAATTCTTCTTGCGTCTGGGTCGGATTTTCGTTGAGCAGTTCCTCCAACTCACTGCCATCAAACTTTCTCGGTGCACCTGTCGCCGTTTTATAAATTAAAATTTCCGGCTTTAAATCTTTGGTACATACCACTTTTTGCATGTTCTGTAAGATACAGCGTTCCCTCCCAGTGCCGCACAAACCATTTTAGTAGCTCCAACAGCTGATTTCCTAAGCTGAAATGCAAAGAGTAAGGAGTGACGCAAATGATGCTTCTCGCACGCCATATTGCTTGACATTGTTGCATTGGACTGGAAACTCTTAGAGCGCTCATCATGACTCTTCATAAAACTAAAAGAACGCTCTTTCAGATGGCACCAAAATCGAGAAGTAATTCGAATTCGATCAGAAGTTATGATCGTAGAAAAAAAAGGGAAGGATCTTATCCGCACACCTAATACAATGAAAAATTTTCGTGAGATGCGCCACCAGTCTGAAATGATTATACAGGCAGTGTAAACTTTTCAGAATTTTCATAAAATTTTAAATAGCGCAGAAATATCTCTGTGTCGCATAAATTGCTTCTATAAAATGCTCAACCTGTGGGATATTGTGATTACGAATTGAATATACGAGGGGAGGCATAATCATGCCAGCGAGAAAACGCTCGCGGAGCATACTGCCTCTTCGCGAGCGAGACTTTGAAACTACATATGTATGTAGTCGGATTTCGCGATAGTCGAGAAGTCCTTCCTCTCGATTCTCGATTCTCGATGAGGTACCGTTTCAGCCGAACGTTCAATCGATTCCTCTTTGCGCTGATGGAAGTTCATCGGCTGATTATACGTTTGCTCCACGATCTATCTTGCCGAACGATTTTGTAAATCGCGGTCTGTATCGATCTCGATTATCCGCTAGAGTTTACGGACAACTGTTTTACGCCGGTTTGCGAGTAAGACTGTAATTGAATTATAAACGACTGAAAAGTGGCTGTTGATCAGCGAACGACGTGAACATTTGTTTTTAACGATGGGCTTCCTCGGGGCGGTTGCTACCTTCGATTCTTTTCTCGTCGAATGTACAGCATGATGCATATTTACATCTTGTGTACGCGCAGTTGACTGAATGAAGTAGTTTATGTAAGAACGTGTTTATAAAAAAGTTTGTTACATTGGAGGCGCATAGATGCTTGGAAGTGGGCGTCTACTGATGGTTGATTTTCTAATAGTATTTCATTTTGTGGTTATTTCAATTTTGTAGTGTATGTCTCTTTCGCCTAGGAGGACCATGAAAATTAATTAGCAAAGGCGACTTGACCATGCCTCGTGTCCTCCGAGTTTATGACCATATTGCTCCGCGAGTCATCAGTAGGAAGCTACACGTACGGAACGCGATGCTGCTTGGTGTATAATACTCAATGCGGTCTAACATGCCCACATACTATTGTCTGCTGTCTAATGAATATTAGGGAACGCCTAGAACTTTTTTAGGCTGCATCGCTCGAGTTCGAAAGAGCGGTGTCGGTGAACGAGAATATTAAATCAATAATTTTGTAGGTGATAATTCAATGAACCGCTGTTTATCGTTAGTCCACGATTCAGACGGGTTTGTCTCATTCAATGTTCTCGGGTTTCAAGGAGATTTTCGACTGTTCGCCACCATGTGGGATCGGTCTTGAGGTGAGCATGGGGGTAGAGAGCAAGGGGTTTGGCCACCCCGTCTCAAGCGAGGGTGGATAGTAAAGTTGGTCACAGTCTAGTGACTCAAACCGGGTCTCTTTTACGAGGCAACGGGGTTAAATGACCTGTCACTTTCACCCTCACGGTATCTTCTCTGCGTGGACCAGCCTACTACCAGCGCGAGAATGCCATAAAATATAATACCCCAAGCTGACGCCAGTTTCGCGCTTACACATCATTCATAAACCTCTACACTTTTTTCATTTTTCTCCTCTCTCGGACGTTCACCTTCTTTGATCCATGATTTGTTTGCCCATTGTCGCTTCTTTGACGCGCGAAATCGTTCGAACGTTTCCCGATCAAAGACTTTCGCGATTTAACAAGCGAGTTGTCTTGTTAGGCACCGTAATGTTGCTATAACGTATGCATTTGCAGATGGACATTAAAATCGAAGCGAGATAAATATTTATCTAGTACTGATTTGAAAATTTCGATTACTGAGAAAAGGTATACTAGTAGAGATGCTGTAGACGGACCTCTTGAACTTAATACTGAATCATTTTCCAGAAAAATAATATCAACTTTGCGTGCTTGTTTACTGCACAGCTTCGTATTATTATGTCAGTTGTTTTGCTTAAGTATGGCCTCCTTTCCCGATCTATTTCTGTTAATCACTGAACGTTGAACTCGGTTCACTATAAACCCGCCATTATGTTCGCACACGAAAATCAACACCGATGTTATTCAGTCAAAGAGGTTCTACGGGAGATAGCAGCAGCATCATCGTCCGCCGGACATGATGCACGCATAAAATCTAGTGTTAAATGGCCGCATATTCTCGTCCAGGAACACACAACATCCCATAAAAACGAGGCAGCGCTTCTCGTATTAGCCAGTCGTACGGTCAACAATCCACTCTCGGGATCTAGAGTATCTAGACGGATAAGAAGAATAAAGCAAACGGATCTGCGTGCTAAATAAATACTTAAACGTATTGTGCTTCAGAGAAATCCCTAACAACCGGTGTAGCTTCTTGCGCGAGTTTACTGTAGTCCGTTTCTCGGAAGGAGACACTCGAGATACACTGATGATCACAGTAGCTGTCCACCGTAATCCAATTACTCTGGATTTGCAACGTATGATCTATCAAACGGACGAACAATTATTGTTATTATAAAATCGAGGGACCAGTTGCATGTTTAAAATAATATAAAAAGGGTTGGAGGGTTTGTTGCAGCAAAAAGTGGTTCCAATATTATCGTATTAAGTCTGTACAGGTAAAAGTCATCTCAATAATGTTTTTTTTTTTTAAGAAATTACCGGCCTTTTGTCTAGTGAATCGATAAATAAGTACTGCAACATTTTCTATTAGGGGTGGCAGATTTAAATGAGACACCCAGTATATTCCTCTTTGAAATCTCTATAAGGCATTTGCTATCACCATGTAACATCCACAGTCTGGCAATTTACCTGTTTCTGCAATGATTACAGCATCAACCCCTTCCGTTTCGCTAGAAAGGATAGTTTCCATCAAAAGGTTCGCCCGATCGGTCCGGAAGAAACCATTGGCTTTGTCCAGCTTTCGAATAATGGCGGTTCGCGGCGCTACTCTATTGGTATCTACGAGCTGGCATGATCACGCTGTGACAAGCACTATTTCGCGGCGTTATAGGCACGGTCGACACTTATATCAGGCGGAAGTGATTGCACGGAAAACCGCGGCGTACGCGGTCAAGCCAGGCCGCTTCATTTTCATTCCTATGAAGCGAATCGTTGCCCTACCAGGTCCCAGCATCGCATGTCCAAAGAGTCCTAAAATCTTTACGGCCTTCTACTTCTACTGTGTGCTGGGAGGGCAACGATCTTCACGGTATCTCGAGCAGTCTCCTCACCGAGGGTGTTTATGGGCTCTGGGTAGGATTGCATTGTGCGCCTGGTATAAGTACAAGGTGTCAAGAAAGTATGTGATATCCTTGGAGCTAGGGGTATTTTCTGTCACAAATTCTGTTACTTCGTTTCTGTCAAGCTAAAATGTTCTGTGAAAACATACGCTAAAAATTTTCTCGCAGAAAACAATTGACGACGTCCTCGACGTCATTAAACGAAAAAATAATGTTTTTCGGAGGTTGCTACCCTTTCCGCGACTTAAGAACGTCGACACGAAACTAGAGATGGTATCAATTCATCATAGGTGATTTTTGCAAATGTCCTTCAAATGTGTTGGGTTAGGACAGCCATCACTTTCCAGCCACCCTATATGTGCGCGAGCGTATTCTCTTTCGCGATTGCGGGCGCGTTGGCGCGAATTGCGTCGCGACGCAACTCGTCGCGTCACGTCAGGCCACGTCGCATCGCGTGACGTCATCGTTTTCGTTTCAAGAGACCGTTAATCCGGTCGCGCAGGTGTATGGTTACTCATTGTTAAGCATTCTATCGCGCGTGAATTATTTGATGGAAACCGATCGATGCCTGCTTATGCTCTCGATACGTTGCACACGCCTTCCTGCCTTGCTGCTATAGCGTTTTAATGACTCCGTGTTGTCTATGGATAGAGTGTTATTACGAAACTAGCAGACAAATGAATACCACCATTCGGCGCAAGTATATACTTTCATTAAAAATTCACTTCTTCGATGATTGAACAGTCGGGAAACATTTAAGAAGATCAGAGATTCTCAGGATCTTCTATTCAATTATTAGAATCACTAAACACGAACATCTATCTACACAGTTAATAAATAATATTTTTCCACGATGTCACAACAATTTGATCGGCCACCGCAAGCAGCAGTTGAAAAATGAATGTGCGTAGATATGCGAGACCCAGAGGATTTCTCGACGGATGTCGAATATCTTCAGCGTTTGCTTAGTCGATCATCTAATTACATTGAGGCGGTGAATATAACGTGTCCAACCTAATGGAAGAACGTCTCGGCCGTCGGGAATCCTGTTACCCGGACCTGAACGCGCGCGCGCGTGTGTTATTACATGTCAATATCTTCACGTGCAGATTTTTCGCGCGAATAAGAAACGCGCGAGGGGGTTCGTGTGTACGTGGCTGGCGCAGCACTCGAAGAGAAAGAGAGGATTTGACGCGCGAACGCTTGACAGACTAAAGTTTTACTGCTTCTGAAATGTCGTGTCTCGTAAAAGCTGTCGCGCTGTTCACGGCCGTACCCATCGTTCGGTTCTTTGCGCCTGAAAACTTATTGTGATTTCGCGTTCACTATTTTTACGGGCTGCCGCGAAGGGTTTCGGTTACGCCGTTTTTATTGAAATGAACAGCGAAACATTGGGGATCGTCTGGCAAGTTATGCTCCCGCCAAAAAAGCTTCCGTTAGAACTGCCATCGCAACCTGTCCGCGGATCGTTCCGAGTCGCGGGTCTATGAACGGCGAAACCAATTTCGTGATATCCTTCATCTCGATGACAAATTTACAAGTTCAACATACAAGTATTTCTTTGAGTACACTTAAAAAATGGCTAGAAATTTGTATACATACACCCTCTGTCCCAAAAATAACCGGAATGGCTATACAGAATCAAAAGTAGTTAAAAAATCTTGACAAAAATCATTTTATTTATTCGAAAGATTCTCCGTTAGAGCAGAAATACAGCGATTCGCACGTTCAAGAAGTGCATCAAACGACTTTTTCATATCGCTGATCGGAATGGTGTTGAGATTACTCGTCGTTGACCGTCGAATGTCTTCAATTGAATTCAGTTTCGGGAATAGAAAATAGTCGCAGGGAGCCAAATCGGGTGAATACGGTGGATGTTGAAGCAAAAAAATGTGATGTTTGGTCAAAAAATCAGTGACAATTAATGAACGATGAGCAGGTGCATGTGCTCGTTCCTTATTCATTTTTCGACCGATGTACACAAACTACTATCATTAAATGCGTCGTATCTTGGCTTCTACTGAACGAAATGTTATGAAATTTTTACAGATTAGTAAAAAAACGCTCACGATTCATAAATCAATTTCCGACTAACAGATAGCACCACTACTTTCGCTAAACTAGAGTCATTCCGGTTATTTTTGGGACAGAGGGTGTACATTCTTCACTTTTAGTGCTCTGTAAATTTAGTGCTAAAATCCACAGTGTAGCAAAATAAAGAATGACGGTTTATAGAATATGAAATGGTGTATCTGGAGATTGTTACTACTAAATTTGTCACGGATAGGATACGGAGCAGTACTTTAAAAGAACAGTACTTTCGGCCGCACTTTGATGGTGATCATACTGAAAGCAACGAGACAGACGGTTACGGTCAGTGGCGAATTCCATAGTTTTCGCTGCATCGCATAGGAGCAGCGTTGCAAATGATACCTGTCTCTTGTCATTGGAATAGACCCCTGGCCAACATCACGGTTAGGGGTTTCGATTACGCAGTGACACAACGGTATCATTGCTACAAAGCTCGTCTCGGACTCAACCCCCGTGAAAGCGCGATATACCGTGGACAGCGGTCGAAAAGTTAGGGTAGGGGGTGCACACGATCCTCTATGTAACGTGAGATTCTCACTGGGGTCGTCAGGTGGGAAATTCCTGAATTTGTGTTTCCAAGTAAAATTGATTCCCTCTGGATGTTTCAGTTCGGCTGATGACGTTCGTCGAAAGTCCGATCTTCCTGTCGTCGTTTCGAACTCGGTTTTTATGTATTTCGACATACTTTTCTGTTTCTGGACGTTGAATCGTTATAAACATAGAATAAAACATAGAGTGATATGTGTGTGTGTGCTGACGAAGTAAAATATTATTTATTATTCACATATCAATAAATATGTTTGCTAAAAGAAGGTTCATGAAAACATTATAATTTTCAGACAATGAAACAATTGACTGAAACAATTTGATTTGATAAAAGCATTTTTCGTATCCTTTAGAACAAGAATATTTTCTAAAATAGTGGATTGCAAAGGCATCTTTTGACGTCGATTGTCAAGTACATGTCTCGTCAGTCAGGTTTCCTTTTATTTCGGGATTCCGGATTTCAGACCACGTTATAAATTTCAGCGGACATTTTATTCTCCGCGGTTTACGACCGCCAACTTGAAACAATTTTGGGTGGTCTGTAACTCTGACCACGTTTCTGAGTTCACGGAATCGTATCAGAGGTTTCCGTTACCGGAGTCGTTCTTTCTTTATATTTCGCCGTATTGCCTGCTTCTCTTATGCGTCCAATACAGCCGGTACGTATGTATATGTAGTCCGAACATAAGTGTACGATAAAATCGGTCGAACGATGAAAATGGAAGGATACATCGGTGCGACATTTCACGATGGCGATGCGAATTCGGAAGAAATGTGACCATGCGAAATCTGATAAGATTTGTTATGATAAAACACGAAAATTTCATTTACTCCCTTATAATTGAATATCTGTTAATCTTCCTGGGATGACTTAACAACACCATCGATAATCACGGGGCTTTCCAATGAAAATAATTTCTTCTGAGGTCTTCAGAATTGAAGTTTGACGATTGTATGAACGGCCCAACACGAATTCAACACAATGCACTATCAACCCCAGCCGTTTCATATTTCAGGCTTCGCTCGAAATCAGTACGAGGGATTCGAAGCGTTAATCAATTTCTCGGTACACGAGGTTTTATCAATGTTTATGTTATCAGATACCCCGATGCTTCATCTTTCACCAATCCCGACGGCCATAATCACACACAATCTACTTCGCATATACATATGTACTTACATATCTTTCGACGTGTCTTACAATTGGTAGAAGCGTTCTCGCGGATAGTGTCTCCTACAACACTTCCCTCTATCGAAACGAATTCCAAGAACGCAATAAGCGATAAAGCAACGAAGTTTATAAATTCACACAATATCGCTAATTGATCGAAATACCCGACTGCATTCATGCCAATACATTAAAGGAAATCTTGTTCTATTAAAATGTAAATGCTTCAGAAATCTACTCAATGCAGGTTTCAGTCTGTTCATTCCGTTAGAACGTTTCAAAGACATGTTCGAGTAATTGAGAAAATCATTGGATAATTTAGTTGAATGTTTAATAAACGTGTACTGACTGCAGGTTTCAATGTGCTCATTTTAGTGAAACGTTTTAACAAAATGTTTCAATAATTAAGAAGAATTTAGGATAGACTTTTTACTTTCGTTTAATCGCAATATCTGAGCTTGCAGAACGTTACAAATCAGGTCGAAATTAATGTTCCAGAAAACACATCTGAAAGACGTATTTTTCTCGAATATCTTGGAAACTATAACATCTTGGAGAATAGATTTTAAATATTATTTCTTATTATTAGACTGCGGAAATTTTTTAATTTGTCCACTGTTTTAAATTGCAACTGCATACCCATTTTGGTAATAAATGCATAAAATCCGCAGTCTACTTATTACTGTTTTTAGTGAGATTATAAACTGTGATACAGAGCTGACTTGTGCTCTAACAATTAAAACCGTGAAAGAATAATTTTGCCCAGCTAGCGCGTAGAGCAGTCCACAGTGAATCGGTGCAAGACAGGTCGAAAGTGCAATACGTAAGTATCCGCAGTCTCGCATGCCCGATGGTCCGTCGGATAGTGAAAATCAATTATGCAGCGCAATTATCAGATGAACTACTTCGGTTCGTAGGAATGATAATCTCGCTGGGTCTGTGTGCACCGCCTCTATGAAGCGTAATCGTCCTGTCCAGGTGAGGCACGGCAAATTGAGATAGATCGCCAACGCTCAGAATGAGTCACGCTTACGTAATGATAAAGTATGCACATTTATCAGGACGAATAGTCACGTAAAGTTACAATTCGTGACTAAGTTTCTTTGCAAGATTGCATGACACCGAGGTCGCCGGTATCATCATGATCATCGCCGCGGCTACACGTGACGTTGTACTGTGTACACACGTGCGAAGCTGACACGTGGGCGGATATATCTCGGAACGACCCGCCGGAAAGATGAACAAAAATCATCTTGATAGACATCGCAAATTTTAATTACGATAAATTGCCCGATTGAAGCTGCTTGATACAATCGCATTTCATAGCTCTAAATAATTCATTTTGTTAATTATGTTGTCGCTATTGTTTTCAATCGTTTTTCCGATCGGCTCTGCCGCTAACTAGAGTCCTGTATTATGTAATGCGGTTGTTTAATACATGAACATGTGACGCTTGTTTTTACTGTTCTAGTAAAACGTGGTAGTTGTTGTTGTAATTAAGAATAAATTATCTGCTTTATAATGACTCTGAAATAGTTATTCAAGTTCGGGCTCCACGAAGAACGCGAAGGATATTTAATGTGAGAATATTCATTTCTTAGAAGCATTATGGAAAGTGTTAGAGAGATTGTATAGGAAATTTAGTGTTACGTATACATTTGTTCGCAAAGTGAATGTAAAACGTGTCGCAAGATAATAATGGACACGGAAGATATGAAGGTGGGTAGAGGGAAAATGTTCAAAAGGAAAGTGTACGCGTTTTTACAGGTTCGTTTTGTTAAAGAAATAACTGCCGAGAAACTAATACCTTTCAGAGTATAATGGCTCGGCCATTACCAGAAGAAAGTTTGTATTAATCAATGCTTGAAATTAGCCACCTTCTGCAAATCACAGAATACTTTTTTCATTGGTGTTGTCATGTCGCCAGTATAGGAATGTTACTCGGCTATTTCATCGGTTATGGCATCGAATAATCGCGCGACGCGTTTTCCTCGGCCATTGAACAATCTTTAATCGCATGTTTCATAATCGTTTTGCGCAGTTTTTATTATACGTCGTTAAATCGACGTTCAATCAGCTACTTAATGCAGCAAGAATACGCTAAATTTTTAATTGAAATCTTCGGATGTGTACCCGGATGTTGATTTTTATATTTGTTGTCCGATGTAATACTCTTTGAAGAAAGTATTTCCAGTTTTTATAATTCTCGTTTAAATAATTCGAATGTTACGGGAAAATCAGGAAATCAGTCTGTGTGACTCTATGCGACTGTCTAAATTTTTGTTATAGTACTTTCATAAGAGAACCGAGTATTATCGCATTTGAGTCGACGATTGACATGGAACGGTTTTATAAACTCTGGTCTGGAGCCATCGAGGATGTTTATCGGCCGCTCTAAACTCTTGATACCGATTTCAACAGGAAATTCTTGTTCTCACTTCGCGTTCCTGTTCCACAGATATTTATTTGTCGTCCGCTCCAGAAATTTGTTTACGATCAACACAGTCGATAAAGTGACTGGGGTTCTTTCATAAAAGGCAAAGCCAATCTTTCACCAGATTTTGTAGATTTATCCTATTATAATATAAGGGGTGCGCAAAGGTAATATCATTATTTGATACTCGCTCGAAATTTTATTTTATTTAACATTTAGAGTGGATACCGCTAATAAATCAGAAAATTAAAATAAACTTTGAACCCAGCACACACAGGAAGAATAATTTTAAAGATAAAATAGCAAAAAAAGTAAAATAAAAATTATGAGAAGCTGGGAATAAATAGAAATCGATTTCTACCCTTAACAATCGCGACACGTGGAAAATAATTCAGCTTTAATTTTTCATTTATGTTTTCCGAACGTGCATTGTGCATTTCAATGCACAAAATGCAAGCATTGGGATCTTTTAACTGTTTCCTGACTGGCTACAATTTCTCGCGATGCAAAGTACAAGAAACGACAGGAAATGAGACAAAAGAGAACTTTCTCTCGCAACGTCAACATCTCGAGGACCAGCTGAAACGAGGATGGCAGAGCTATGGGAAACCGTGACACTGTGCAGACACGGAGTCCTTCGTTTACAGTTTACGGCACCGATATTCGCTGATGGCTTGCAGATGGTGCAGTTGCAGTAAAGAATGCACACTCGAGGCAGTGGCACCTTTTCTTGAACGACTTTCCCGCAGAATATCGATATGTGAAAGATCGATTCTGTTAAAACAGAATGAAACAGATAATTGGACCTCATTGTTGATTTTGACAGTGACGGTTGCTATACTGGTTTTCAGCTCGATGATTGCCTCTAGTGCAAACGTCGTATACACTCAAGTGTCTTGAGGTCACGGAAAAAAATGTAAAAAATTTGCAGTTTGAATAAGTGTTGTAAAAAAGTAACTCAAGTACAAAGTTGAAGAAGAAGCAAACTTTGTATTTGGCCGACCCTCGTATTTGCATAGTGTTCTGAGCCGTAAAGATAAAAATGTATTCTATACTGACCGCTTGCGATATGGAAACGATTGCGGTGTATGAATTATGAATATAACCTGTATTATCATTACTAGTGCCATAATCTATTTTGATAGCATTTTTACGATCTTCACAAGGATACCTTCGCGAACAACGTCGGCAAATTTATGTGTCCATTGTTAAGAAAACTATTTCAGTGTGTGACTATCGTGTTATTAAAGACGTTACATAAATGTGAACATTTTTCCCGTTAACTACAATTTTCTGATCGATTAGTTCTTTTAGGAGCGGTATCACTCTTCAACCCTACACTGCCTGTTGAACATTTTTAAGAACACCACAATGCGTATTTCATTACAATTTAACATGATCTCTATTCATTTTGTTACAAACGAAGTTACTCCGTCATAAAATGGGTTGAAATTGAAGTTGTTGACATTTAAAATTAAGCCTTTGCTATTACCGCTCTCTGCTAGATTTTTCAAAGACATTTGAAATTGGCCGCATCTATTAACTTGGATTGTTCGGCGATCCTGAATTTATTGGGATCGAAGAGTTTACGAAGGTTCGCATGATAGGGCGTGTGTTCACTCGCGGAGTGCATGGGGCTGCTAATGAAAGACGCAGGGAAACATTTATGCATTCAAAATTAAGTCATGAACGGTACACGCCCTGTTACAAGGCGGTCATTTC
This sequence comes from Lasioglossum malachurum, assembly GCA_028455605.1. Lineage (NCBI taxonomy): Eukaryota > Metazoa > Arthropoda > Insecta > Hymenoptera > Halictidae > Lasioglossum > Lasioglossum malachurum. The sequence goes on from CM052316.1 coordinate 7,737,602, forward strand.
GCCGGCCTCGGCTTACACGATAACCAGCCATTTCGTATACGATCATATCGATGTTCACAATAAAATTACAATAATTGCCGGCGCAGAATGGTCAAGAGAACCAATGCGAGACGAAGGCCAGGACGATCTGGGAACGGATCGGTCGCGAGTTTGCATACGAAGATGCGATCAAATCTGTTCGGTTACCAAGCAGCCTTCTTCTTCTCCCTCCGTCTCCCCGAAATTTCTCCGAACTTCAATTTCATTCATTAAATTGTACCGCAAAAAATTGTAATCTGCTACCACCACTTTGAAATTTGCGAGGGCACCTGGTTAGCTATATATGCTTGAAGTTTGCGACGACGTATCCTCGAACCGGCGCGGCGTGCGTTTCCACATTCTTCCTCAATTTACTGTTTATCGCCGATACACCAGATATTTTCTCCGTATTTACATAATTATACGTTGGGTCGCGATCGCATGATGTTCGCGAGAATTTGTTTCAAAACTGTGCTGGCTACGGTCGTAAATAAGGATTCGTACGTTACACATAAACGTGCGAACCAGTACACTGGGCAAATGAAATTTTGCAGGGGTACACGACCAGCACGATCCTATACTGTTTATCGAATAATTAAGGAGCCAAGTGCTGTGGAAGGATTTTGCGAGGATTATAGCATCGACTCACTTTAAAATTGAGTTTTGAGATTCGACAAATGTTTTAGTCGTTCTCGCATCTAGAAGCGAGGATTGAGTGAAATACTGACACAGATAATGTCTTTTCACGCGTGCAGCTAAATATGTCAGCACAATATATTCAAAAGTTTACTATTTACCAAGCTATCCCAGGTGATAGAGAGCCAACAGAACGTTTGGCAAGACGCGAAAGTCGTAACTCATGAACGGGATCTTGTCAACTAGCATTTATCGTCACGCATCCGTTACAATATATTGTATTATATATAATTCAAATAATAGAATAATTATAAAAAATAGAAAATTAAAAAATTACTCTTCCACGCCTCTGGGGAAGCTCCGAGCGAATTTGGCATGCGAGACGTATCGTCACAAAAATTATGTTCTAAATGCGGACAAATCGTCGCATCGGTTATGTGCAGGTGACGCTGCAGTTAAAGTGTCGTACAACAATCTGCATAAAATTGAACCTACTCTTTTTTAATGCGCGATGAAAGACCGTAGTCTTCGCGACTAAACGACGCTATCAACGTGTTAATGTGGCAGGTGTTTCGGAATTATCAACGTACAGGGTGAACCAAATTTTTCCGTATTACGGAGGTTACAAAGTCGACAGGTCGAAGAATACATAAAACTTAAAAGAAGTAAAGAAAATGCATTTTTTATTATTTACATTATAATTTTATAGGCATCGTACTGCATCGCGAAAGCGATTTTAACCAAAATATATGAACAAAGGTCTGATGGAACGCAACCGGATGGTTTTATATCAAGATCAAGAACATTGATCGATTCACAAAAGCACCAACTACGAAACCCGTCGGAATGCGCATCACTGGGTTTAAATTATGGCTGCTCTTAGTATTCTGGGTATTCGGGGGCAAGATGCATTAAAATTTGCGCGTTCCCTCTTTTGTGCAGGCCGATTCTCCTTCATGTTAGCCTTAAGCAACGTACACCACTTGAGACATGTTGCGACGCATGCACCGGCATTTAGGTTCCAAGGAACCTGCATCAAATCCATTTTGTCTCCACATCGCGGATTCTTCTCAGTTTCCCACGAGTAGATCGCGGATCTCTGTACAAAACACCAGTCCTCTTCAGCAATACTAGAAAGCGTGTTAATTACAACAAATAAAAAGCTGAAAGAAATTAACTAGAGAATTGAAAAGAAATAGGTAAGAGAGGATGATTGTGCAGGGGGGAACAAATTTTCTAATTCTGCATTATTAAAATAGCTGAAGCGAATGAACCTAACGATCACAGAAATTATTTACGCATGGATGACTCCGCTTTTCATTATCTAATGGATAAATTTCGCCGGAGCGTTGGAAAAGAAAATACAGCGACGAAAGATGCAGTTCGCGTGGAAGAAAGAAGTTGCAATTTCTCCTGGATCGTTAAATGCAAAATGCCGCAGCGACGATTTATCGCAAACTGCTCCGTTACGTCGTACCTAATACGGGATTGTGATTTCTGCAGCGATGCAAGTTGCGTTTGCTGCCAAACTACATACATTGCAACACGAAACCTAGATACGAACTCGTTTCAACATGTATAAAAGGCTTTGCTGATTCTTCTCGGTCGGACGTGAGATATCAACATTGAAACACGCTCCCCAAAATGGCTACTTCTTCGAGCTCAGGGTTGACCTCCTTCCTCATACAAATAGGGAAATTGTCCCCGTAGTCATGTCGGCCATCGTAGTTACTACGAATACACACCGTTTTCCAACTGTTTTGTAAACAGATGTCATTGTGCTGATTGAAATATACACAAGAATTTGTTAGTAGTTTATTTGGAAGCAATTTGTTTTCAGGAAGACTGATTATTGGATAGGGACTGATTTGAGCACGTTTATACTCTAACGATTTGAACCTGCATCCACAAAACTTAGAATTCAGAACGTTTGCAACTCCGGGTCAGAACAACCCGGCAACCGAGGCCCGATCCCTAGAAACAAGTGACCCTTCGCACCGGAGCTAATTCAAATTCACGCATCATCACACAACCAGCTCCCGAACCACACGGGCACTGCGAAAGCATCGCTCAACTTAGGACCCGATGCATTGAATCGCAATATGTTTCAGCGTGTATAGGTTGCTTTACAGAGACCGTGCGTCACTGGCGTCACGAACAAAATGGCGGCGAACGGTGAAAGGTTCGCCGAAGAACGCGAGGAAGAAAGAATGCCGGGTATACATATACAACAACAGAGACGCAGTCTCTTCGCTGAAGGCAGAACGAGAAAGAGGAACACGTGCCAGAGAAAGAGAGTACGAGTAGAAAGGACGATAAAGAGAGAGAGAGAGAGATCGACAGGGTCGAGGGAGATGATTCCAAGAGAGAGGAGACAAAGAGACGGAAAGCGAGAGAGAGAGAAAGACAGAACGGAACGGCGAACGAAACCGTCAACGACCGGAGAGGACAGGGTGGCAAGGTGGCATCGAAAGGAGCGACCTAGGTCCTCTTCGTCTTTGCTTCTCCAAACTCCTGGAGGAGACCTCCCTCGGCCAGAAGGCTAGCCCCTCCACAATGTCCCGTTCTCTCTCTGTTGAGTTTCGTTCTCTCCCACTCTTCGTTGTTCTCTCTCCTTTTCTCTGATGGGAGTCACGAGCGTTCTGCTCTTTCTCGCGAACAGCGGTTGCTAGAGAGAGAACATGGCACACGCGCATGTACCGAGCGAAGCACGTGGTTGGCCGGGTTCACCTGCACATGGAAAAGGAGGGAACCAACGCCGGGCGACACGACGGCACCTGCTCTCTGCGTCGTGTTGTCTATTCGATAGAATGGAAGAGGGGTGGCTACGGGAGAGGGAGAGACTCTCTCTCCCTCTCTCCGTCTTTGTCTCTTTCTCTCTCACTCACTCACTCTCCCACTCTCCCCCTCCCTCCGTTCCTCTTTGTCGAGGCAACACGGGGAATGTGCGAACTGTGCAAGGGAGAAGGAAGGGGAAAGTTATTTCCGCCTTTTAAAAACCATCCAGAAGTTCTCTTATAGGCGGAGCTGCACAGAGCGGACGCGCTACTATTGGCTGCATTAATGTTCAATATATCATGTCGTACCCGCCGGGATAATATTGTCCCTGTACGCGCACGCGGTGGATGGTGAACATCACCACGGGTTCACGGGCTCCTCGCCCGCAAATCCACCAACCACCGTCAACCCTTCCCGGTGAAGAGGTGTCGGTCAATAATAACTATTAACCAACGATTATTTTCGATCGATCCAGATACCGACGACCTCGAACGGCCCTTTACACCTGCCCGACAGGAAGTGTCTCTCGCGGAACGGATTTCTCCGTTCGCAGAATGATATCCTTGCGAATTCCGCTCGATTAACGCGTTTGCTAAATACATACTCAGTCACGCGTGTGCGATGACCGGACTGCGGACGTATATGCAAAATAAAAATTAATTGCATCAATTGCAAGAAACTTGCTTCAATCATTTTGACAAGCTGGAAATAATGAATCGGTACTCTGTAAAATAAAGTAGATCTGGCCGTAGCTGTCATAGAATCGTTGAGACCAGTCAAAATGAGTTCAGTCATGGAAATTCGATCAGTTATTGAGATTGCAATGAACCTTCGGTGGACTCTTGCCGGACACATTTATTCAGACGTGCATTTTGAAAAAAGATCGTGCAACCTGTCGATTAACCAATGAGGTATTGTTAATTTTAATTGTTAGCACAAAATAGTCGCTTTTAGTTTTCGGTAGTTCTAGTATTAACCCCCAGACAGAAATGTAGACATTACTCTTCGGTTTCTCGACTGAACTGGTGTCGGTTTGTTCTGCAAATGGCGTGAGCAGTGAAAATAGGGGAAAAGCTGTCGTACAAGTATAAATATTGCTTTATATAGATTATGGAAAAGTTAGAATAATGGTTGCTTTTGTAATGTATAAGTTAGCTGAATATATAGATACGTGACGTTCGTGAATAATACAACGCAGAGAAATGTTACTTCCTCTACCGGCTACACTCAATTCAACGTCCGTCATAAACTATAACAGGTGCTAGAAAGTTACGAGAAAGTTCAATTCAGTTAAAAATGGCGGAATAGAAATATCACTATGCATGACACGACAACTAGGTCGGTATTGTCTCTTTTGTCCATGCAAAAATGAAGATATCCATATAAAATTTTCTTTAATTATTGATTACGCGAAATTGTAATAGAATGAGCGCCGACTAACAGATCAAAGGATGTTTGAAAGTTCAAGAATGCTAATTTTAAGTTACTGGTAAATCTGTGGATCGATTGTCGTTTTAATCGATATTTTGTGTTCTGTTAATAGGTGGCAGTGCAGAATTTCTACTATTGTACACTATTAAGCTTATGGAACTTTTCCGCTGTCCTCGGGGAATGCTGGTTTACATGTACGTGATCGTGAAGTATGCTAATGGCAATCTTGAAGAGGCTGTGAACCGTATACTGCAAGGTGAAGTACCATATCTTAAAATTTCTAACAATAATAAGTACTATTGCAGTTTACCATTGTTTGCGGGTGTTTTTACTAAACCAAGAATGTCTATATTGTGGTAACGTTAAAAATATAGACAGATTAATACAGTAATGTTGCATATGTAAATAATCGTTTTTTAGGATCGCAAATGAACTCCGAGAAATAATTGGAATCTTTCATTTTGTTCCTCCAGTGTGTTATCACCCGAAAATCGTTCTTTGGGGTACCACTTTGGACAAGATCCTTTCATTCATTCTGAAATTGATACCATCTTGAAGATATCACACGATTTTTAAAATTTTTGAATCGATTATTTCCGACAGTGTACTAAAAATCACTGCAGGTGGTTTTTTCCGCGATTTAATTGAAACTTTTATCGCGATGAAATAATAATGGAACGGTTTTCAACGAATTCCATCGAGAGAAATAGTCACTCGTCTCGAAGATTTGATTTTACAGTTCAACAACTGGAAGATAATTATCGAATCGATTTCGATAATGCATATTTACAACGGAGATATATTGGTGGATCGGAGGGACTCTCAACAGATCTACTAAATCTATTCATTTCAACAATTGTGATTAGTATATATAAGTAATACAAAAGACAAATTTCTGAAAAAAGACAACATTAATCTTTCATACTAATTGTTACAACCTTGTTACACTGTAATTTTGTATTTTGGCCCGTCAGGCACTGGTCCGACAGTCGTGGAGAATCGGAATAATAAATTGGATTGTAACGTTAACGTTGTGAAATCGAATTAATCAAAAGACCTTTTTGTAGCGTTTCTCGTTCACAAATTTCGAAATTCTGTGCTCTATTCGAGCTTTCATTGTCGCGGGGACGTTGTACAAAATAAGTACAACATTCCTGGTTCAATCCTCCTATTATAAGCGGCAACACGCACGTTATAAATTACTACATCAACGAAATATTTCCGCTTTGGCTAGAGTCTTGACGAATAACTGCCGTAGACTTATGCCTTTGGGTCTCCCGATCTGCCAAAATTCCGATACAATTCCTGGATTCTGTCCAATTGCGTTGTGATTGCGGTTCTCCATATTCTTGGAAAGCCAAAAGAATAACTATCGTTGACCTCGAAACTCGTCGTGCTCGAAGATCCTCTGGAAGATGCAGGTCAATCACGAGTACCATTCATCACCTGAAGATCATAGTTCGTTCCAGCCAGAGCGACCTCGTCTGGAAAATATAATACTTGAAACACCAACAAGAAAGGTGAATGTGTAGAACATGTATAATGACGTTAGCGAGGGCACATGAATAAAGCAACCTCCACCAAAATATTGAAAGGGCCCTAGCCAATAAAAGAGGAGGTTTCTAAATACGTCAACGCCAGAGATAACACACTCAGTTCCTTGTATTTTTTCGGAACCTATAAATTCGAAGCACAGGCCCCATCGCGTGGGCCCACGCTGCTTCGAGTGCCATTGAGAGCGGTCCAGCCAGGGCGACTTACCCAGCATGTCAGCTGATACTTTCCAGCCGTACTACAGACCAATAAATTCATCAAAGAGACACTAAAAGGATGCTGAACAATAGTACCCTCCAAAATCGATCGTAGCGTAGACTCAAACTGCAATTCGAGCCGGCCACACAATAAGCACGTTTGAACAGTGCTGAAGTAAGTAATTATAAATATCCAGCGACAGAAATAAATATAGTATATTCGCTGATAGTTTACCGCGAGTTCTTTGCTTCAGTTAAACAGCCTTCTCTTGAGTGATCCTGTTTCTTAACCCTTTCCTTGCCGGGTACGCAAGTAAGCTTTCTCTGTAAACCGGGACTCCTACAGTTTCTTTATGCCGACTATAGTCGCCGCTCATAGCACTGCTCGTTAGGTGTGGATACCGCCTAAACTCAGCGTTGGTATTAATAGGGTTAATATGCATAAAGTAGGCAGAACGACAGAAATTGTGCAAGGAAATCAATTGTTTAGAAAGTGGATTACGGGCACGACGGTGTATTTCTCCGTATAAACTATAAAGCAATCATTTGTAATTGTAATCGGCGAGGGTCGTGGGTGTCGTGCAAGTCACTGCTGGATTTTCTATACCGGAAGGTTCTCGTTAATTTATGGTTCGCTCGGACGAACTATAACACCAGGTACCAAGATAGAAACTCGTTGGTTTCATTTTGCAATTTCGGCCTATATCGATAGAGTTCGATAATGGCGGAAAGGGAAATGTGAGCGTGTTCCATGCGCTTATACGTCACAAGCAGGAAATGACTGTCGCATTGGCAATTTTTGCGGTCGGACAGGTGAATGCGATTCGCTGAAATGGATTATTAAATTCTACGTGGTTACGCGTCGTCATTCTTGCCTACTTGATAGATGAGGTCGCTATACCTAATAGGCGAATTATTGTAGAAACATTAAGCTCTGTCTTTACTTATTAAACGTCTAATACGCCTTTCAAACGTATAAACTAATCGAACCCTTGCAGTTTCTCATACTAAATCCAATATTAAATCTGGGCCGATTTAATTAACGAAATTTGAGAATGAAAAAAAAACTATTAAATTGGTTGGGGCTGTCGTGGTCTATATGTGTAATATTTTGTTTCGGTTTTGCAAACTTTTATCACTTCTTTATGTTTCTAATTGTTGGCATTATTGATTTAACCAAACACCCCGCCAAGAAGAATTATAAATTAGTCTAAAGGTTTAAATTAAAATGGCCACTTTGTGTAGTGAGTACCCGATAAATCGCGTCGTTTATGGTCGCGTCGAAACATTTCGAGGTCTGCAGAAAATCTTGTACATACCTGCTCCGTGAATCTCGGCGAAGGGAATGATCCTGCATGACCTTGAATGACCTTGGATTATCCATACATCCTAGGACAGCGAACTCGACGCGGAATGAGCCGAGCTTCTAGCAAAAACAGAGGATTCGTAGTTCCATTAACACGTTCGATGCGAGAGAACGTCACACGCGTCCGACGACCATGGACTGGTGTTTCGTGCGAAGCGAGTCCAATCAATTTTATGCACGTTGTTATTTATGGTGGTAAGGTATAGCGTAATTATCGGAAATCCCCATGGTTCTTCCATGGTGAAAATAATCTTCTTCTTTAATTCTGGAAATAGTCACTACGAATTTTAGGCGCAATTTAAAGTAGTTCAAAGCTCAAGAGAATTTAAACACATGTATATTATTTTCAACTTACTAAAATTATTAAAAGATGAGAGAACGTTTTATTTTGCTCCCGATTCTTACAATCGTTGCACATTTCGATTTTGCATAAAGATCCGCAGTTTACTAATTTGTCGGTTACACCGTCATGGATAAAGAGTTTTGGAGTTTTTGATAAAGAATTTTACCCAATTCAATTTATATGAAACACCGACGCTCTAACGGAAAGTGCTACGAGTCATTTTTCTCAGAAGCAACTTTTCACGAGATACGCCCATTCGAATTAACACGGCAGAACGAGACACATCATTCATCACTGTCCCACTGGTTGTCTGGCGCGAGTGAAATTTACGAAGGTGAAGCGGTCAAGTAGGCGTGAAAAAGAAGGTAGCGTAATTTGTTATGTAGCCAACCTGCTGGGCTACTGTTTACACGAGCCGATCATTATAAATCGCTTAAGCCCGCTATGGTCCGTTCGTCATATTAGCTACTGCTGGCGCCCCAAGGCGCGTATCATCTCGATCTCGATAGCTGTTCTTATAGAGTTCCAAATAGGCCGCAAATAAACCGACTAAATTGCCGTTTTATTGTTTATTAAGGTAATGCACGCCTTACCGGCGTGCTGTGCGCCGTTTAATGAACGGAACCATTATTCAAACATTTTTTTACCGTAGAAGAAATCACCTATTGGCAAATAGCAAAATCATTAATAATAAAATAGTAAAGTCCTATTGGTTTCTTAAACAATAACGAGTCATTTTTCTTTTTATTTCTGTCAATCACAATATCACTGAACGTCGTTTAAAAATGGTGGCATTGACGAACGAGGGTTGAAACCGAAATAGTCCAGATGGACAAGGATCAATTGCCGCCGGGAGGTTAGAGGAGTGTAACGAAACGGAACACGCCGGTGCCTGTCGGTGGCATTTAAGTGGCTGACGCGTAATTTGGTGTCGTGCGGAAAATCCATGCAGTGAAAATAATAATATGTCGGGTGGCCGGGGATTTTCATCGTGGCCGTAAAGCTGGCATCGGATCGTTCCACTTGTATCGTTAGATCCTGCACCAGTCTCGGTAGACGTGCCGGCAAAAAACGGCAAGGTGAATTCATGAATAAGATCTCACGCAGCGGGACATGTACTTTTATAAGAGAGGAGAAATGAACTGGACGTTATCGTAACAGCGGATAGTTAGTGTAACGCTATTAGCCCGGGTTCGCAACCAGGAGGACGACTAGTAATTATGGCGAAGACGCCGTGTTTCACGCGTGCCAACACCGTTTCAGGATAAATGTGCTCGCGGGGATCCAATCCAGTTCGCCCAGTCGAACACTTTTTTAAGTCCATGTGGAAAGTCGCATTCCTGCTGATCACCGGCGAACAGGTAGATCATCAACTGCTTCAACCTGCTCCAAATGGATACTGTGTTGCTAGCACGTCGCGTCGCCGCGCGCTACCTCGACCGACGACCGTGCATTATTACACTTGCAATTCACGTACCTGTCCGTTTCCAACGGATTTCTCTTTAATCGCGAACTGTATCCACTCCAATGACTCGATCAAATGATGCACGAAATCCGAGGGTTTCGAACGATACTTTCTGCTTTTGAGATCAGTCGCTTAACCTTTGCGGGTCGGCAGTTCTTTAAATTTTATTTCTCCAAATTTTATTCCTCGAAATTTTCTTCGATTAACCGCTTTAAATGAATACGGGACAAATCAGCGCTTTTTGTAAAATAGCAAGCATGTCTGTGATTTTTTGCTTAAAATTTTTTAGTTTTGTATACGGGATACAGCACAATTTTATATTAATTCATTAATTTTTACAGACGCTATTATATAAAAATTTTTTCTTGAAAATGGTCTAAAGTTTTGACCGAAACGTTGGAAATTTTGTGGTAATTTGTAATGTAAACTATTATTAAACAAATATATTTCTGTTTAAAAAATAAAGAGTGTTTGAAAGCTGATAAGAAACGACTATGGAGGTCTTACCCACTGTGAAATGAGCTGTCCGTTCCGCAGGGTTTTTATTTTAAATAACAAAATGACAACATTGCTATAACCGCCGGTGGTTAAAATAGAACATCTCTCGACTTTCTGGCAACAGCACTGGCAGCCGAAGCGAACATTAAAACGTAATCATAAGTTTCATAACTGCTGGAATTACGCGTCGGAAATATTAATACCAGTAGTACATAATTCCGGAAACGCTTAATGATAGGTGATTAGAATGGTTCTTGAAAATCTATTTGCATCATGCATAACTTTCAGTTAATCACAGTTAATTAACAATGACAAGTGATATTCGTTCATGTCCCATATTTGATACCGAGCGTAGAAAGACCGCATGAAAGTTCGGAAATACGCGTGTAGTTTTTAAGATATACAGTCAGCTTCCGTTTTCGATTACATTGTTGAATATCTAGCTGTATAATTGCATGCATGTCGCTTATGGTAGTGCACTGTGCACGTTTCGTGTCGGCCGATTTTCCCCGAGTTCACGACATTGATTTCATTATCAAACTAGCTCGCCTTATCCTGAGCGTCGCGAGCAAGTTTAACACTGCAAAGAACATGGTAACAGTATTCAGAACTCTATGCTCGATGGGCGTTCATGCTAAACTCTGATAGCCGTCGATAGCCTTAGGATAGCGAAATGAAATAGCTTATTTACTCCAGATATGTTATCCAGGTGCTGGCAGTCGTTTGAATTTTGATGGGACTGTAGATGTCTGAACTGTAATATAATGCACCTGGCTCGGGTTACAGACGATACCAGTAAAATTACAGTTGTTTATAACATTGCTTTAATGCGATCGGATATTCCCTGTACATGATAACAGAATTTATTCGCTTCGAACATCATCGGCGACATTTTTCCTCCATCTTAAGCTGGCTTATTAAACGAACTATCTCGTTACCCACATTCAATTATTTTACGCATACTCCTACATAACTTTAACTAAAATATGTACTAAAATACAACTAATGTAATTCATTTAAATTTTGTCTTAAAACATTTATTACTCGGACAGTTTCAAGGTATATATATATTCATTTCCGTGAAATGTTCAATTTTTGTATCCATTCTAATTTCCAGGTACTAATTTTATATTAATTTTCCGGTTACACACTGAACTAGGTAAAAGAAAGAAAAATAGCGTGCATAACTTGAATTTTGTTTTAAAATGTGTATAATTTATGCACTTTCGAAGTGGGTATTTAAAATAAGAAGTAAAGTTAAAATTCATACGATAACGCAATTGAAGCCAGAAAGGAGCTCCGTAATTTTCCCTGTCATCGGTAAAAGTGGGAAACAGAATACTAATTAGAATATTGTTAGACTCGGTATCATATTGTACTATCAGCAAATTGCCAGGCCGCCTAGGACCCTCGCGCACATGTTCTCTTTGTTAAAAATTACTTATCTTCGGTCGGAGAATGCTCGTGGCTCGTGTGTCAACTGGCACGGTAAACGTCAATGAAAGTGATCACAAATAGGTGCCAGCAGCGCTATCGTTAATATGCTTGTTCACACTTAACGGGAGCTGGATGCACGATCGTCTGAAAATGAGCCCGCCCCTCCCGTTGCGGTGCGTTATTTATCGTTCTTCAACGTGCGTTAATTCCGTTGGGCGCAAGCGTCGCTTTACCTGTGCACACTGTGCAAGCATAGCAGTCGACTAAGGTCGATCAAAATTTATGGTGCGACAGTTTTTCATTATTTGAAAATCAACTAGAATATATGATATCGTACCAAAATATATTGGAATATACGATAATATACAGGGTGAATCACGAATCGTGATCAGTGGAGATTACTCTGTTATTAGCTGTCCTATCAAAAATGTTTTTATCGCATATACATGGTTCAAAACAACTTCCACGTGACTATAGCAAATTTTTTGTAAACAAAAATTAACTATTTTTTTTAATCGTTCTTGCAATTCTTCTGCAATTTTTTTTGCAATGTTATGATACGTTTCCGAATTCACCTTGAAATCCTCTAACAAATAGGCGTAAAAACATTATAGGTGTATTTGCAAAAAATTGAAGGTGACCTTGAAAAATCATACAAAAAAGAGTTGATGAAAAATTTGCTGTAATCACGTGAAAGCTCTCTTAAAACCATGTTATACCTGATAAAAACATTTTCGATCGGACTGCTTATTAACAGAGTAATTTCTACTGATCACGATTCGTGATTCACCCTGTATAATACTAAAATGTACAGCAACATACTAGAATACTGTATGTATACTAATACATAGAATGTACCAAATATTTTATTTGGTGTTTAGACACGCGAGAAATTTTAATCTAAAGTTTTTGAAAATATAAGAATTTGCATTCCCCTTTAATTTTATACGACTCCAATATAAATCAATTTTTATTCAACAAATATGTGTTTATGCATGAATCAGTAAATTTAAAGTTTTGAGATTGGAAGTACTATCTGTGAGTAATATTAAAAGTTAAAAGAACGAGTCTCCGTTTGCAAAAGCCCATAAGAAGCAGTCCACAAGTGCGGCACGTGCAGCAAGGTGCGATCGGTTGCATAATCGACCGATCGAAAATAGTAAAAGAAAAATCCTTGTTGTTTCGCGTAATCGCGGTATGGGTGCGGACCGTTCGCGAGGTGATACATATATTGGACACGCGTACGTTCTCAGCGTGACACGTGGCGTAATAAACCGTCTATTAATATTCACGATGAAATATAGTTAGCTTCTCGACAGGGATCCGCCGGTGTATCTGTAGCATTCAGCGCGGCGAGGTTGCACACAGAGAAGAAAAGAAAACCGAAGTTATAATAGCGTCATTGCGTTCTTATAACCGCGGCTCGACGGTGTCTAGGAAATCGCGATGAAGAATCCGAGCAGTTCGTTTCGCATGAAACAATTATCCAGGAAAACCAAGTACAACTAATTTGACATGGAGCGGGCTGCACGCCACGTGCATCGCATCGACGCGAATGCAACCCGAGCGCAGGTGTATGCTCGCTTGGAGAACCGCTGCGCTCTCTGCACAAGGTCGTGCATTCTTCGGGTGAGATCGACAACCACAACGGGCTAGACTATCCTGACATTTGTAACAATGTAACCGGCCTGTAACAGCCGGCTCCGGAGTCGATAATCGATCGCTGCCTCGTTCGATGCTTTTGAGGATCGAGCCCGTATAATAGCCTCGATCGGGATCGCATGCAGTCCTTCGCAGCGGGAGAGATGTACCCGGCTCCGCGAAATTATAGGACTCCGCTGCAGCTTGCAATTAGCACACAAGCATTACGTACCGACGGAATCAGAAATTAAATGCTATTCTTCATTGCGACATCGCAGCGCGCCGATCTCGAAGCGATTTTCTGCTCGACCTACTGCGAAACAAGTGAATCAGAAATTGATTACGTTCCCTTCGAAAGTGCCATTTTCTCCTTCTTCTGCTTCTGCGTCTTACAGATTGTTACAGAAACATGCATCAAATCTGCTGTATATTTATTGTACGACTCGTTGGAAAGCCATAGAAACACTCATCATGGATTTTTTTTCGACCTGATATCAATGTGAGAGTTCGCCTTCGTCCTCTATGTACATACATGTATACAGTCTTGCTTAATTGATGATTCACTGATCTTATTCGATTCAGCTAATTTCACGCTTTATATTCATATATGATAAGTGCTATCTGGTGTTATTTTTCATTCATCAATTAATGAGAGAGCGCTTCAAGCTTTATGGGTCTCGGGCATTTCGTATGCGACGAGCTCGCGTGGTATTTCCACATTAACTTACATAACTTTGTTACTCGGTACAACTATAAAGTTGGCGAAGTGACGCGCCGGATCTCTCGCCACAGAGAATGTGCTAATTTGTACACTTAAGATACATGGTATATTAGATTGTGGATTTTGTAAAAATAAAAATTATCTACACCAATTACAAGAAGCAGGGACCAACTAATAATTGTTTTCCTTCTTCGATGGTTTCGAGAAGCTAGAAATAATTGTAGCACGCCCCGACATTCTAAAATTCTTTTAATCTCTCTGTTTGTTCAAATTGCACGTACTCATTCTTGTCATACATTTATGACTATTTCTAGCTTCTTGAAACCATCGAAGAAGGAAAACAATTATTAGTTAGTCTGCTTCTTGTAATTGGTGTAGATAATTTTTATTTTGCATACGCGGGGTGTCTTGCGGTTCCTAAGGTCATTTGAAGCGACATTTTCCTTTGCAAAAATGTCCGACCGCGGCTTTGTTAAGGAGTTATTAACGAAAAACACGGATCAATCAGAGCGCGACCTAGACGCATCTTGGCAAAGACCGCCCGGCGCGGCGCGGCAACAGGCTCCACTGAGTCAATCGTTGGTGGTGCGCCGCGGCGACGCAACGAACAAGAGAAAGAGCGGAAACTGATTCAATTGAAAACTCACTTGTTCAGCCGTAAATTCACTTGCTGCTTCGAAATGTGTGTCACTGGGCTACTCGGTGACTAACTGCACAGATGGCTTCAAGTATACGGCAGTGCCTAGAAAAGAGAGCTAAGGAACGTACGGTCAGGTCAACGAACTGCACAGATGGTGGTAGATAGTAGGTACCCTAAGGCCTAAGGGATATGAGGACCTGAGATTTCTACCTCTTGCTGGGTAAAAAGACAGACGATGTTTTCGAACTCAACGGTAACCCCGGGGAAGTGCAATCTTACTCCGGGCGATGTGTACATAGACACAAAATACGCGATAACGTGCGTAACCTTGTAATAAACGGCTAAGACAGTGTTGTGCGGAGCGATTCGTTCTTAATTAAGTGCCTATCTACCCCGACAGTTCGGGATCGTTCTCTTAACGAGCTACGCGCGTCGCATAATTTTTAGCAGATCGGGCAGATAGATCTATGTCTTCGAATGGTTGAAAAAACACGTAATTATAGCACCGTTCGCGTAGCAGGAACCGACAGTAAAGCATAGATAGACGGTTGTTATCTCGTTGATAATTAACAGAACGGATCGCAGAGCGCGCGGTCGAGGTTTGCGTGGGGGAATTGTAAATTATTGAAAAGCGTTAATGAAGTTGCACACTTTTCTCCGGATGCAATATATGTATATCTCGGCTTTATCGTCGTTTCTACGTCGATCAACGCAACAGTGTGTAGCACGGTCGCGATGTATGGTAATGACCGTGAGCTCATTACCCGAAGAACGCACCGCCATATCGGGATTCCACTTGCTCGGTAAACGTTACCCTTTTTACAGCTGCTGCTCTCAGTCGCTCTCGACCGTTCAGAAATTTTACGCATAACTTACTGTTGCAAACCTATAATTACGATGGACTATAAAACGTGACTTGGGACGTAGCGGCAAAAAAGAACGCGGAGAAACAAAGTGAGAAGAATGATTGGGCGAGAGAAGAAGAGAGAGAGAGAGAGAGAGAGATTTTGAGAGCCTTCGCAGAAAAAGGTTTGCACGTAAATTGCGATTGCTCACCGGAGAAAAGAAGTCTTGTCAAATCGAAGAGAAAAAAGGAGATTTTCTTCCGAATGGCACCGATCGAGGGGAAGCGTGATGGGTATTACAGGGGGAGAGAGCACACTTGGAATATAAAATCCCAGTTTATGGAATACGCGTGCAAGAAAGATACAGGTCTTCGTGTGCGAGATCATTTGCAACTTGGAAACTGTGTTAACGAGGTCTTCAGGGCTAAAACATTTCTACCATTTTTCTACAGTTTCTTGAAGCACAATCCTTCAGACCTGCTCAAGTGAACTATGCTTTCGATTAGAGAACTACGTGGAATCTAAACAGAAAGTGTAAACTAATTAAACCAGATTTAACCTGGACTTGATATAGGTAATTTGTGACTAAGACAACCTAGTTAAGACTAGATTTAATGTAACTAATGGAAAACTGGATAATCTAAGCTTGACTTCATGTCATGCTGGTAGACATCAATTTTATCTTAACATACTCTGGTTCCGATCTAACTCTGGATCGAACTACGTTCCAATGCAACCTAAGTAGTCCAGGCCTAATGTAATTACTAGAAATTAATTAAATTAGTGTCTACTGTGAGCACTTCAAAACTCATTTTGTTTCGCTAGTTCAACAGTTCAACGATATTTAACTACGTTCAACGAGAAGAGGTTCATCAAGGACTTATGAAATTTTTACAATTTTCAAAAATCCTTTGAGACACATCGATGTAAGTGGAGGGTGCAGCATATATTGTACATTTTTTAACAATATCCGGCATGGTACTCGAAGATGTGACCGATCTCACGTTGAATGAACCGAACCAGAGGCGATCCGGCGCATCGTCGAACGGACACGCGTGATTTCGTGAATATGGCAACGCGAGAGCTTTCACGATGAGGGGCCCAGCTTTAATTATACGATACATTTACTTTGTACCTGACAATTTGGAGTAGTTGATGGTTCGCATCGTAGCCGCTCCCGGAGCTTTATCTGGGTATATGATCGAGACAGTAAACGTTCACGAGGCTAAGCATCATCGCCGTTACGTTGACAGTATAATTGGTATCCTTTGGGCAGGTGCAAGTCTTGCGTTTTACACGTTAAAATGCCCTTTGCGGGACAACAACCGATTATTAAGCTAATTCACAGTTTTGCCGTCCTTAGACCTCATCAATGAAACGTGAGAATCCTCTGGAGCTCGGTCTCTGTTCCATCATTCCGCGGCTCAACCATTTCTCTTTGACATTTTCTCTTGGGCGCCGGTTGTTCTGGATCTTTGATTTTCCAAGTGGTACACATACTTGAAATAAACTTTATATACATAAAGGGAAGTAAATCATACAGTGTACGCTGGAAATATTCCAGATCAAAAAATATCTTGGTTTTGGAGTTAACGCATCTTCGAGTGCCAAGAGCTAAACCTTAACGAGGTGGATGGGATAATGTTTGATTGTTACAAAGAAATCATTTTCGAGGGAAACCCGCCGGATGGAAATCAGTGCGAATCCCGCGCCGTCGCGGACAACAACGGAAACCTGTTTACTGCGCGACAGGTGTTCGTTTATGAGATATCGGGATGCTACGGTTCCTTCGCGGTGAACGTTAATTACGCTACTTTTTATACTAACGCGGGCCCTCGAGAAAACTCGTTGTCTTTCTCTAATTAATCCCCTCGACCCGTTCGCGTCGCCGGTAATTAAGCAGTGGAGTATGCCGGCCGTGGAACGTGCTGACCGATAGACCGTGGAATAATTAGCTACCCATGATCCCTCTACGAGGATGCCTAGCAAAGTATTGCCCCCTTGCTGTAAGCCGCGCCGTGGAACTCGGTCGAAGCGGGAGAACTTGTTACTGTCATGTAACATAAAGTACGTTCAACGTGGATCACATAACACCGGTTGACACTTGCTCGAAGTAACAGCAAGGATGGCTCTTAACGCCGGGGCACTAGCATTTTATTCGACAGCAGCAAACAGGCCAATAAAACCGACGCGTTTTCAAAGGGTACACCGTGAAAAACGATTAAAACAAGCAGCTTAAAAGCTATTCCACCGGACGCCGCGCGAAAGAAACTGCACGTGCAATTTGTTTACCGATTGATGACGAAGATCCTCCGGCGGATCAAAGCTGGATCAAATAGATGCTAGGAAAATATCTGAAGGTAACGTTCAAGGTCATATATGTTAAATAAACTTTGTACCTTCTTTGACTTTGGCATAAATAATTTTTGGACACACGGTACATATATGTGATTCGTTGACAGGTTGTACAGTGCTGTGAATAATTATAAACTCACACTTATTTCTTGTATTTTTTTCATTATTATTTCCAAGAATCCACTAAGTAAGTTTTACTACATTTATGATGAGGTAATACGACCTTTTCTATGTTAAAGAAAAGGCTATTTAGTAGTGTTCCTGATCGGCACTTACATGTAGTAAAATATAAAGGAAAGATATTAAAAATGAATAATGAGTCTATATACTTGTCCACAGCTTAAACCACAATTTTAAGAACAAATGCAATTTTTT
The DNA here is from genome assembly GCA_028455605.1 of Lasioglossum malachurum. Classification (NCBI taxonomy): domain Eukaryota; kingdom Metazoa; phylum Arthropoda; class Insecta; order Hymenoptera; family Halictidae; genus Lasioglossum; species Lasioglossum malachurum. Next base: position 7,755,902 of record CM052316.1, read on the forward strand.
CTAGATTTCTGAGGAACGAAACTAATATTTTATGTTTGCTCACTTTTGTTCTGTATTAGAATATAAAAATGCATAACGGTTTCGTAAATTTTTGTTGTAGTACTATGAAAAACGTAAAAACATGGTTGAGTTTATAATTATTCACAGCACTGTATGTGTATGTATATTTTGTGGTAAATTGTGAGATAATTAGTCCAGATAATATACAGCTCTTCACTTACATACACGTATAAATATGTCAACAAATACTATCTTTCTTTACTTTGTGTACATTTTCTTTATCGAGGAATACGATATGTTAATCTCTGGGGAATTTTCAAATTGCTGGCGATAGCGTTCGACTTTTTTAAGACGAGTGGGTGGAACTATGTATATATTGAAGTTGCTGTTTTAAAGAAAATTAAAATTTCCTCATCAGAAAAGGAAACTGCATTTTAATGACAGCATGTCCTTACTTATGCTTCTCATTTTACGTAGTTTGAGATGTACGCGTAATTAATAACGAAAAGCAACGCGTATTACATAGCAAAATGAATCACGATAATGAGCGACACGACCAGCAAGTTTTTGTCGATTAAGTACGGGATAAAAACGGATAAAAACGAACGTTTTACCCTGGCAACTTTTGAAGCACAATTTAACAAAAATGATAAGACGATTTAAACGTCAAGATTTAATGAAGAATCATGTCCATTGAATGAGCATGCATTACCTTGGCGTATGTTTACATGTAAATTCGTACGCCAAGGGAACAATCACTGACGGGGAATTTGGTTGCGATGCCCTTGGAACGACCTTGAGGTTGCCCGGCATATCCGTTCATGATACGCGGGAGCGTTTAAAATTCTTTTTCCAGTTCTTTTTTCTCTTAATAAGATTTTACAGTTAATGTTAATTTATGCAGAATTTATACAACGGGTCGTTATGCATGACGTTTCTATTAAGTTTAAGCATTCTTGAAACGCTGATGGATGCAAGGTTCCTGTTCTCCTTTCGCATAATAGGATAACTATATATATATATGCGTAGTTACTCTTTCAGGTATCAAAATTATTTAATCGCTTGTTCGATAAGTATTTTTACAGTATTTCAACATTTTGATATTATATTTTAATTACGTTGTTTGTATTATGTTTTTCTACGTTGTTGAGGATAAACCGTACGCTTTTTGTTAGTAAATAAGTACCTGCTTTATAACAACAGATACTGATTTGTTAGTAACGTTTTGTAACAATGCACTGTCCGCAAATGAACAAACAATTATCGAAAAAAGTGGTAGAAAAACAAACGGATGTTTCACGTGACATTATAATTGAAACGTGATTCCCTTTTTTGCCGACGAAGGATCGCCTGACGATGAGTCAGTTTCGTGAGGTTGTGCACAACGTTAAAATGCAAAAGTGATATGCATCGATATGTGGATTATGTATACGTCGGTGCACTATTATTTCCCACGTAGGTTCGACATATAGCACGTTGAAAATGTATTCGATTAAAATCACAATAATTGCTGCTTAAGGCATTCAAACGACATTCAAATGCGTGAGACAGCATTTTTCAGCTCGATTACATGAATTTTTATGAATATTTGTACTTGCGACAAACATGTTGCTCAACAGATTCTTACACAAAGTTTTTTCACGAGTATTAATCATTAATTTGTTATCACAGTTCGAGCGGAAATAGAAAGGTGTCGCGTCTGGATGATGTATTATTGTACACTGTACAATTTTGTATTTTAATAAAACTGTTGTAAATTGCATGGGATACTTACTTCTTCTACTGTCTTGAAAGTAGTGTGAAAGTTCTAATAAAGCAGGAACGGTTATTCTGCTCTAAAAAAATCAGACCAATACTATGCACATAAGACCACACGATTGAAGTGAAAACTATCGCGATTGCACACCTGTATGTTTCTCATCCGTTCGGCGAAACTCAAGTTTACCCGAATAGCGTTTCACCTCGGACCGTGACGGATCAGACTCATTCATTAATCGATCAAACTTCCTGGAAATATTGTAGGGCAAACAGATCTAACATTAAAATGTTAAAAGGAGATTTAGGCTGAGTCAGATGCGAGAATAAAAATTTATAAAATAATATGAAAAATAAATTCCCCTATGAATAAATCGAAGTAAAAATACGAATAAATAAATTCCCATTCGATCTCCCGTCTTTCAAATTATATATTTCATAGTTCCTCGATCGGCCGAACGCCACGCCTGTCAATCACACCGGACAATAGCATTCTCTTCGCATGAAGAAAAATTGCAATTCACAGTGGTAGCTGGCAAGGCACCGCGAAATTCGCAATTTCGTCCGGGAGACGTTTCGGGCTCAGACGCGCGGCGCAACGGTATGCTGTGCTCTCCGCCTCGATAAATTCAGCGGGCTAATAAATCTAGCGTCGGCCTAGCCGTTCCCTAGGCGTCGTTAATTAATCGTTCATTAAAGTTTCTTTGTACGTCGAGAGTCGTCGTACGGGCACGTAGATTACGTGCAAACGAGCTGCCCGCATGCATAGTTTTCCGCGACTCATTGCCACAAGTTAAACTGACGTATCTTCTAACGTTTAAAAATGTCTTACGCAACACAATGTCAAACCACTTTTTGTCGGTGTGTTGGGAAGCGGTGTTGCGACGATACACATCTCTGTTTGTAGGCACGTGTTCGAACACGGGCGACTGGCGAACGCGGTGTTGTGTGCCGCGTATTTTCCGCGATCGGCGTCGCATCTCTTTGCCCGACCTTTTTACACCGATTCGCATACTGATCCCAAAGATTAAACCTGTCTGAACGATACATACCTCCTATATTTTCCATTGGTCCCGAAGAAATTCGTATTTCTCGCTCCGACACTGTTACTGTTCGCTAAGACGAGCAACAAAATTATACACTAGTCTCCCATATATTAATTTTAAAAAAACTATATATGTATATTATATACGAGTATGTATTTTATCTGACAAAATGAACGATCAGTTGCATACATATGTAAAAATAATTTTTTTATGGCTCATTGCAAATAGCTGTGATTCTATAAAAACTTATAGTGTGAACACAATTTCATAATTGATTTAATAAATCCGAAGATAATGAAACGAATTTATGTTACGATGTAATAAATTGCATCTACTCAATTTTGCCATAAATTCATAAAATCTGCAGTCTAATTTCAATTATTCAGATTTAATTTTTGAGCTCGTGATTTTCCCCTTGTTCAGTAATCTTTTCGTTCTCCTTTTCGCCGATTCCGTTCGATTCCGCTCGTGCAACAGCTAACACTTCCGTCAACCGCATTCCGAGTGCATCGCATAGATTACAGGGAGACGCATTCGCGTATCTCTTTGCAACGCACAAAGTAACTGGCGTTGCGTGACTACAATGCCGATGTCGGTGTTATAAATGTATGCACAAGGAATTAAGAATCATTAGGACATTCTCGTTCCTGGCGTTTTTCTTTCCTCTTTCTGTAGTTTAAGTCCGCAGTGACAGCAACGCGGCAGTGGCTACCGTTCGTGAGTACAACGGGCCAAAACAGTACTGCTTTTCAACACGTATCTTTCTGTATTCCGGATTTTTTTAATGCTTTGTCGTCCGTACGTAGATATAAATTTTTATGAGCTGCTTTACACAGAACGGAATCAAAGAGTTCTGTCGCGTTCCGACATACATAAGTAAAAAGGAATCTTATAAAACGTTATTCTGAAACATTTTTTGCTTCGAGTTTCAAAAGATCGAAAGTGTTATAAATGCTGAAAATTTGCAATATGTTGAATGTAATGAAAACGAAAATGTTATTGAGGTATTACCACAATAGTCTGAATATTATAGTACAATTAGTAGCGTCACGTTGACACAAGAAATGCAACAAGAAAGATTATTGTGAAACAATTGTAAGAATAATATCCTTACCAGTTTTATTATGGGTTATCATACTGATTCTTCGGGCTCTTCCACCATAAACTAGCAAAGTGCGACACATTTCTTACGATTTCAGCACAAATATTGTTTCTAGATAGTGGTGCAATATAAGTGCATAAGCTTGTAATACTTAGAAATCGGTTTTTTTTTATTTTCTATCTTCGAAGGCGACACTAGAGATGTACGGTTACCATTATATCACAAGATTTTATTATAATCATTTTATACGATTATATGTTACGATGAAAACAGTGTTCGGTTTAAACAGTTTTGTCATGAGAATAAACAAGCGAGGCATTCAGCAAAATAGTCTGGAATATTAGCATTCGTTTAACTTTGATCAGTGTAACTATTATTTGCATAAGATAACACGAGATACTGGTATTTTTACTATGCAATATTACTTCGTGTGTTTTGAACAGTACTTTCGAAGTAGGTACATACAACATTCTTTTCTGAAAATGCACTGATGTCGGGTCGTTATCTCGTAAGATATATCATTTTTACTGAAAATATGTCGAGTTATATAAATTCGCTTTTTCACCCGACTTTTTTATCCGTTCTACATACATACCAACAAACCGTCAATTTGAACGGTACATTGCGTTCTAATAGATAACACCGCAATATCCGCTGATAAACGCTTAGCCCTTACAACTAAGTTTTTTGTTGCTTATCTTATATATGATATAACGTGTCGCTTCCAAACATATTCATAAAAGTATTATAAATATAATTTCTGCAATTTTATTTCGATAATATTACGGACGGTATTATTTGCGACGCTATAATTATATTTTAATATCGTAACGCGATATAATTACTGTAATTGTTCTACAAGGATATACGGAAAATTCTCGAACGCATTTGTTATCGCGCAGTTACGTTTCTCGCGCAGTGTATGTGTATGTATTTCAATGTTGCGATTTCTATTACGCGCGTTACGTAACGTCGACCATTTGATGTTTCAATGTTGGTGATTAGTTCGTTCATTGCGTACGTTTAGCGGAGATCATTGGGATAAAGATTTGTAACCCTGGTCGGCTCCGACGAAATAATGATACACGATACGATCGCGTCGCAATTAATTAGGCCGCTCGCCGCCGCGCCGCGCCGTACAGTAATCATCCGAGTGTCAGGGGCACACCGGCCAGGGCGGTGAACGTGTGCACAATTCATGCGAACACGTGAACGAACAGGTTCGCATTTTCTACTCCTTTTTTTTTTTTTGCAATTCGTAGTTATTTTGCGGCGATTCCTTCTTTTGTTAACTCAAGGACGAGCGGCTTAACCGCAACACAGTCAAGTGAATGGTTCATTAGCATACTTAACATTGCTGGGCACCGAATTGCCCTAAACTGATGTCTGAACCATGTTGTAGGTATTCACAATCTTAAAAATGCACTAAAGAGATTTTTATTATTCGATTTACACTAGAATATTCAGATAACTAAATTTGCTAATACATTATATAGTATCTAGTTCCAACTACAGATAATAATTATTCTTTCAACCACATAACTGTGCAAATTGTTGGTCTTTTTCGTATTCAATTTTATATTTTCAACGTTTCCAGGAACAACTTTTGTGTGTCTAGAAATATAAATAGAAATTGTAGTTTACTTTTGGTTTCCATTTGAACCTGCAACGTTTTCTTGCAACGAATATGTGTCAATGTGGAAATCATTGTTTAATCCGCTCCCATGGGATTAGATACTTTTTAAGGCTTACTGTCACTCCCAAGAACGTTACTTCATCGATCTACAGTCACTTCGATTCTTAGAACTGATTAACAAGAACAACTTGTACCAGTCGAACAATGTCGAGATATGTTGTCACTTTCTTCGCATAGAAAGAACATGCTGGCGCTTGCATAATATATAATTGGATTTTGCATACCTGCAAATCGTGTGCTGCTAATACAGTTTAGCATTCGTTTGTACTAACGCGACGGAACAGCTTTATATGTGTCGAACTATGTAGTACTAGTTTGTAAATCCTTAGTTATTTCCAGAATCCTACCTGTGATCTTTCTATTCTAATATAGAGATCTTCTAATTTGCATTTAACGTAGTATTTGCCAAATTACCTGTAGTACTAGACACTGACTGTTTCAACGATGTATTATATGCAACCTGTTGCACTGAATTGTTTATTCTTCATGCTACCACAACTTTAAAGCTTTTCTAGGGAGGATTAATATTTTCAAAAGAATAATATCAATGTTTTAAAGAAAAAAGTTATTGCTGATGTTCGTTGATTTTTGAATACCATTTTTGAAATTCTGAAAGTAGGTTAAACGATTTTATGTTTGAAGCAGAATTTATCTATAAATGAATGTTGAAGAGTCAAATGTTCCAGAAATACGAAAAATATTGAAAATTGTGTGTGCCGATTTTTTTCTGGGCCGGGTCATAGAGAAATAGTAAGAGGACTCTCGGAGTCTATGAACGCGTACGCTCCTGGCCCGCAATCTTCATCGGCGTTACTATCTACCGCGGCCTTTATCGCGGCCACACGTGTCGCGCACACAGACGCGGCGCTCGCTTTTGCAACAGTGTGCAAAAGTTGCAAGTGGCACTCGTCAGTGGGCATTGCATCAGATACCGGGAGAATCCGGATAGTCGAACGCGATCTTGTACAGTCCGGCGAGAAAGTTCGGGTCGGATCTAATTCTGTCAATGACTCGCCTCCTAGACGGCAACTACGAAAAACGAAACGTCGTCGGCCAGATATGCGAGAAATCGCACTCTCGGCTCGACCGAGCCGCGAATTTCCTCTGGTCACGAGCTCTCGGGCAATGTTTATTTTCATTCTTTCTCCACCGCTCCTGAACAGATCCAGCGAAACCACTAGGTCAAATGCATTTGCATCGTATTTGCACATCGCGTTTCCACATTTGCTCCCACGGTTACATCGCGTTCAACCGGTCAACAGGCCACGCGAAAATCTACTAACCAGGTGTTATTATGGATTTTTATGCAAAATAAAAAATTCCGAAGTCCATCATAAGCAGTAGAAATTAAATGAAAATATGTTCCTTCTTTTGGTTATTTTAATAAGCCGATCATAATACTATGAACGTACTCTGAAAACTTTAAAATCGGCAATTTCATGTTTCCGGATTTACAAAAATTCCGAAATAATTCACTGTCGTCTGTTATATTAGGTAGAATGTTCATGAATTTTATCATAATTTTTTGTTGAACAGATCAGAAGAAATAATTCATTAAACCGTGCGCGCACCATAACTACCCTTGTGGTAGGGGTGACGACTTGAAATTTGTCACAGAAGGTTTTCGAGTATTTGTATATAAATAAACTTATTTATATCGATCGTATTCTTGTTAGTAACAATTATTAGTCACTACTTTTGAAAATTGTATGTCATTATGTATAAATTGTGATTATTTTCTCTTACAGACGCAATGCAATATAATCTTGAAAATGGTCCAAATCAATGACCGAAACGTCGATTTATTTGAAAATTAGCAAAATTTCTTAGTTAATTTTTTGTTTTTTTTTTTTGTATTTAACCATCGAACCGTAGCGCCGATATCATTAATAATTGTTATTTGTATATAAATTTCGGAGTCTCGAAAGAATGAAAATTCTTAATAGATTTTCGTATAATTTTTCTGATAGTTTCTGTATTGTTATGAAAATGTTCTGGCGAAGTCTTAAAAAATATCAGCCAAGGCACTTGACCGTTTAACGGTCGTCGGCAGCAGGTGAATCCTTTCTTCCCGACTTCTGCGAAAATGTTTCACCTCCTTTTGTAAAAAACAACGCGCACACCAATTTAGAGACACGTTTCCCACCTCTTACGTGACGGGAGAATTCGAAAATAACTCTCAATCACGCAACACGAAACTCGGAACATTTTGCGTCCGTGTAATTTCTGTGTCATTGTTTATTCAGTTTTCCAGTGTGTTCATTAACTCGGAAAGTTGCACATAGTGCTGTCCATTCGATTTGGCGTCCACTATTAAGTTCCCTCAACTCACCGTGTCATTACGTAGTGGTTGGTCGAGAGTATGAACGGAGCATAGCGTGCACCGCAAAATTCAAATCTCGAGTGCCGTGCGCGTGAGTCGATCGAATGAAAGAAACCGATGCGGTTTATCACTTCCACGTTGCATTTAACTCAATAAAGTTCTTAATTGAGAGCATAAATTCTCGATTATCTGAATCAAGTTCTGACGCACCTGAAATAAGTTCAATTCAATAGGCTTATGAGTCTGCAAAAAACCAAGGATTTTATGTACAATCGGACGATTTGGGAGCTGGCTGCAACACGTAGGGTGGGGGAGACTGCAACAGGAGCCGCCCTTGGAGCTACGAGTTGTGCATGCCTGTATTAAGCACTAACTCTAACAATAAGTAAACACAGCTGTAATTACTAAAATCATAAATTTCAGCTTGCACTTATCTCTGCGAACACTATAAAATGGAGCGGCAAACAGTCGGAATTGTTGTCCATTGGACACGTGTCGTCCGAAAAGTGCATTTATCTGAGATGAAATTGTTTGAAAATGTTTATTTAATATTTGTAATTTCTCAGTAATTTTTAACTTGTTCATCAAGTTGAAATCAACTGAAAATTTCAGGTTACTTAGTGTCAAAATTATCTAGTGAGCATCGGTGTCCTCCCGATCTCCTTTTGTGGTACAAACTCATTCTTATTGTCAGACATTGTCTTTGCCGCGGTGCAAATTGTCTTCAGCGTGGTGCAAATTGAATTCCTCTAGACGTCCAAGTTTACCTGCGCGAGGTAAACGAACAGGATTGTGTAAAAAGGAAACGAGAAACCGTGTGCGCGCCTCCAAAGAGAAACAGATGGAATCTGGTAGCACAAATAGACATGGAGATGCAAATAGGAATGGACTGAGACAGGGCGAAAATACAGAGACAAGGAACTATTATATCGCGAGAACCTGATTCAATTAACACAGCATGTCGCGAAGTCTCAATTGCAAATTTTTATCAAAGAAGCTGTACCTAAATATAGGCGATTTTTCAGCCTCGTTGGTAGAGCAAATTTCTTTATCTGATTGCGAGAGTTACGAACCTTTGGGAAATTATAGAAATGAAAAATTGAATAAAATTAATCATTTCTAGTACGACATGAAATTCCATGCTCGAATAGTTGCAACTAGCGATGGGACGGAGTACGTCGCAAGCAGGAAGATATTTTATTTAAATAAAAAAATATGTGAATTAAAGGAATCTCATATTCCCTCCCTATACTTCATTTGTCGAAAATAAATGAACACAAATAAAATGAAATTATTATTATTTTTCTTTATTAATCGTCAAATAAAAAATATAAAAAATACCAGTAAATGAACACTACATTCTAATAATTGGCTTAAAATTTGTTGAAATATACAAAAGCGTTCATTTACTGGTGCCCGTTTATTCACTGGTGCAGTTACCCTACTTAACCCTTAACACTATGTTTACGGAGCAGTAGAAGCGAAAAGAATAATAAAAGAAGAATTCTCAATAATCATAAATTAAAAATATTGGAAGGTGTGGTTTCGTCATGCTCCGTAAATCAATTGTTAAGTTGAGATTAACTCGGGTTCGTGGCAGCGTATTGAACTTGATCCCATCCGTAGCTGCAACTATGCGCGGCGACAGAAGCATCCTCTCGGGCACCTAATGCGCGTCAGACGCGACACTCTCTTTGTAAGACAGACTCAAAGCGAGGCTCAAAGCGCGTGCGAAAGAGCCCGTACCGTACAATCTGATTCGCAGATAAAGAGGAACGGAGGGGGCCACGGGTTCCCGATCTCTCCTCGACGTCGACGTAAGTTGCATGCGATAACGCGATGAAGATCGCACCGTCGAGCATGAGATGTTCAGCTCACGGACGAAGATGGATGGAATGCAATCGCTGCGCGGATCTGCGCCGGCGAGATAAATCGTCCATCCGAAACTGACGTTTCGTTGGTGGTAGGGGCCCCGGTAATTGTAGTCCGCCGCGACGAATTGATCTTTGTTTCAATAAACCTTTCTGGGTCGGCCAGAACCACGGAAGTATTGTCTTCGCGTTGGGCTTTCTTGCCAGTCACTGTTTGACCACCTGAAACTTACTCTGTGCAACTTTCAAACGACGTATACTGACACAGTCGGATATCAAATTGAATGGAGTTTATAATATATGAAAATAAACATTTTTTTGGAATTTATAAGGGCAGATATTTTGTTAATCGATATTGGAAGAGTTTCTGCATGAACATGTACTCTTTCGTTAAGGAATGGCGTTTAAATTAGTTTGAAGGACTTGCGATCTTTAATAGGAGGAAGATAATATCAATCGTTGTGTGTGTGTGTGCTTCATTATTAGCATTGTACTTAATTTATATGCCGGACTCGTTTTACTGTGTACGGAGGGCTAAATGCAGCACCTGTATAAAATACGAAAAGAATTGACGAACAAAGGTGGCAGATGTTGTCTGGATGTCATGATATATATTATGTCTTACGATTTTAAATAACAGCCTGCATAAAATTAATTTGACGTCTTCTTGCAAAAATTCGAGAACGTGGCCGTCACAGATGTGTGACATTGGTAGCGAATGTGTTAAGACTGCTCAATTGACGTGTGTGCTAGGCGGAAATCTTAAGTTGGCCGAAGAGACTGTTTGGTTTCGCCAATATGGCGTCCGCATTATGGTGCTCGAGTCAATACGCATTTTCAAAAGATGAAAGACCAACCTGATAATTGGTGCAATCATTGGAATAAATGTAATATTTTAGAGAAGAAGACATTTTTATAACCATTTATTCTCCCCGTACACATCTTAGAAGACTTAAAAATTTGAGCGTGACATACATGACCCACTGCAAAACGAGGATTCAACGGAGATAAGCGATGGCTCCTGAAGCAACGTGATGGCAGGTTAGAGTCGCGAGAAGGTGCATCGTGACCGAAGGATAAAATCGTGACCTGCCGCTATGAAACAGTTTAAGAAAACGACTTTTCGCGGATGGTAACGTTCGCGATTTCGTTCGGTGTGCACGGGTCCGTCAGCGGATTTCGTTGGGAAAGATCGGTCTGTGAGCATTGTGCAATTTGAATATTAACGGTAAACGACAGAGAGAGGCCTGACCGAAGAAAATGACGGCGCTGCCGGCGCAGCGGAACGAAACGGTCTTACAGTACCTACTGCGTACTTGAATTCGCTAAATCTATTACACTTGAATTTGCACGACCCATCCCCACTCTTCTCCCACCACTTCGTGCCTGGAGCTCAGCGAAGTTCTTTCTCAGTAGACAAGGAAAGAGAACAGAGCCACTACAGGAAAGGAGATACGTAGTAAAATTTTCAAATCAGTCTATTTTGTCTTATCCTTTTAAACGTAGTATCATTGGATTGTTGAGATTTTTCCGATTAAAATGAGTCCAAACACAACATACATCGGTCTAGTTTTGTAGTCGCTATGCTAAGTTGCTGTATGATCGCTATAGTCAAGTCTAGCATAAAAGTAGACCGATTTACATCGCGTTTGGTCTTATTTTAATCGGAAGAATCTCACAGCAATCGACTGGTGGTACTACATTTGAAAAGGTAAAACAGACATGGCTGAATTTAAAAAATTTTCGAATTTTTCATTTTTATTAGACTGCGACCTTTTCGATTTTAGTCATCCTCTTACTTTGTCGAGCTGCGCTCGAGTGAATTCCTGGCAGAGAAACGCTACGAGAATTTGACTTCCGGATCCGAAAGTTTGGAAATTGAAGCGTGCACGGCTGCACTTCTATTTCTGGCCGTGCGGCAGGCTCGAAATCACGGCGAATCCGATAGCTCTTGTCTTTAAGAGCCACTGGTTATTAAGCCGATTACGTGACCGTGAAAATAATCGACGGTTCGAGAGTGCTCTCCGCGGACTCTTCTCGCTCGTGTTCTCGCTGTCTCTACGTCGGAGAAACCGGCGCGTACAACGTTCGAAAATAGACACTGTATAACGTTGGAGTTGCCGCCGGTTGTTAGCGGATCAAAGTACAACACTCGTGTGTTGCGAGTTGCAAGTCATATTGCATAAGTGAAAATTCAAGTCGGCGCGGCGTGTTGGTGTGTAATAACAAACCGGCTATAGTTCGCGCGTGCAGATGCCAACGGTCATGCTTCTTCCAACCTTTACACGTGAAAATCAACCGGCGAGCAGTCTTGAGCAACGCTGAACACATTTTAAATAAAGAGCATCGCCCAGCGGTTTCGTTGCGATTACGGCACCTATATCTCAGCCTGTTTCACAAGCCTGTCAGCTTTTGGCATGACCCGATTTTATTTGGGAAATCTGATCGATTGTCGTTCTTCAGCAAATTGACCTTTAATACCTGCTAATTTTTTAATTTTTTAAAAGAGACAGGCGTCTGTTCCTTTCACTAGCTGTACTCGAAAAGTCAGGTTTAGTGTACAGATCGATAGTTAAATAAAGATTTCATACACTTTATTTCCTCATTATTGCAACAATTGGCTCCATTTATATGAGAATCGACTCGGTTCTAATTCATACCGTCATTTAAAAAGGACAGGGGCAATAAACTGACGTCTATTTTCATTTACTGAAATACATATATGTTTAACAAATGCGTTACTGTCTGACCAGTAATTGCATATTCTCGAATTAATGAATCCAATTAAAGCATCGCTCCTCATCATTCAAGCTGGTTCCTCATAGATAGCGCTTCAGTACGTCTAAACAAATGAAAGTCATTTGGCACGGATAATGCTAACATACAATTCAAAAGGTTATCCTTTCACGCGTCTATCACTGTGAATTTTTCGTTCTGGGATTATGCTGAAAGTATCAATATCTTATTTACTTAAGAATCGAGGATGTGACAGAATCGTACAGTGTATAATAGTTACGGTTAACTATGAAAATGTAAATATTAAATACCAACAATTGAAATTATAGCAAGTTGTGCAGCCTGGTCATCTAAAAATAATCGGCGATTTGTTTTCGCGAGCGAGCGAGATGTCCACGGGTCGAACGCGTTTCCTGAAACATAAAGCATCGTTGCTCAAAATGATCTACATAACAAAGTCTATTTATGCGGCCGTTATATTTCTGCCATATCCGACAATTATTCATCGCGAAGGCTTATCCAAAGTTCAGCGAGTGTAACGCGATGTCGGCCGTAGAAATGGAGCATCTTGAAACGATTACGGGCCGGCGACGTTAATTGAGCCGCGCCGGCAGGTGAGAATTTAAAATCTCACCGGCCAATTGGAATAGTTCGCGAACAGAATTACAAATTGAAGTGGCGCTGTGTTGCGTTGAGCAATGGGGTGTCTGTCAACAATACATTAAGACGGTTTCACTCGGTTTATTCGGGACGGTTTAAATGTAGAAACTTGGTGCGCGTTCGCGATCTTCCCAGATGCAACGTTCTACAAGTGCGTCAGAAGTCGTAAAGCTAGATCTGGACTGGAATCGCTAAATATTGAACAAAGGCAAGCCTCGTTGCCGACGAAACAGATCGTGCCAATGAATCGGACATGTTCGAACAGCCTGTGCAGCCTCACAAGAATTCATTTCGCGGAGAAACAAAAAGCACTGGTAATTAAGCGACCCTGGGTAAATGTGTCATAAAGTGCGGGGTTGAAGGAACATTTACTTAATAATTACCCGTGGAAAGCGGTTTTATGTCTCTCTATAAATATTTATGTTACCATAAATAAAGCTTTACGAATTATACGCTCGAACATTTAGAAGATTGCCCAATCCGCGAATATACTTACCTGTTTATGCATTTAAATTACCCTTCGGCCTTAATAAAACTGCATTGCAAGGGGTGTCTTAACTTTTATCCTAATACGTCCTTGAAAATTTATCCTCGACGCGCGCCACTGTTATTGAAAAAAATCCGTAAAATTTATCTAAAGTATAATCATAAAAATATTGTAGTGACCTCTCTCTCTCTCTCTTTGTAACGTCACGCGGTTTTGTATTGATTTATGAACGTAATATTCATTATATAGTACACAGACAATCGCAAATAAATCTTGCAAGGACGATCAATTACGTTTTATGTGCCATTATGTTGGCGCATAAGGAAATGCACCCATCAAAACATTTTTGTGTACCGTTTGTAATAAACTTCGGCGCATAATGATGTTTTAACGCAACATAAACGTTCAACCTCGTTTGTGATAATCCATCCGATTTATCAAAACTGTTCCATTATGGTTTTTATTCTTTCCCGGTGTCAATACCGTTGGCTCGTCAACGCGTTTCACCTTATCATATTTTCTCGAGGCTGTCATCATTTGCTTTGCAGGTATAAATTCGACACGCGCGGCCAACATTTTCTAGACGATATCCGCGATGCGTTTTACTCTTTCGACAGCCAGCGTAAATTTCAAGTGAGCTCGTCTCGAGGACAACTACTAAGATACCGTATACGATATAAATTTAATCCGACCGAGCGGCCAAAAATAAAGTACATTCGAGAGCGAGCATCATTATTGCCCTTTTTTCCCCTTTACGCTGCCACGTCTTGCTGCCATCGCTCCAAAACACGATATTCAGTTCACACTAGGCTGGAGCTGTTCAAGGTGTTCCGCTGATTTCTGACTGTATGAAATCACTGCTCGACGATCGAAGAGCACCGGCGTTACCAACACCTGAACATCTACCATAATTCGTTCGCTCGATCTTCAATTTTCTTCGTGGAACAGAGTCTCTGCGTCGTGAATGAATTATTCGACGATGTTGTTTATCGCGTTCCAAGTAAGCGACAATTAATTTGTATTGCCAGTAGACTGTTGACACTGCTGTACAGTCAGTTCCTGATCTAAGAAAAACCCTCGGGTCCGTGCTATTTCTTAGATCATGTAGAATTCTTTCGAACTTGATTTTTTGTCCAGCCAGAAAGATTGCGAACCAGTTAATAGGATGTATTGAAAGTACGAACAGGACCTATGAGAAGGTGGAACGCTTTCGACGGCAGCTTTCGAGTTCGAATTTTTGTGAAAGCAGAAAGATGATCCTCGATCATTGCGCAGGGCAGGCCAGAGCCAGCTATGAGCGGTCGAGGGAACTTTCAGAACAGCCTAGCACAATATGGCCCGTAAATGCGGCTGATCAGGCGAACGCTCGCTATCATGCATCAGCCGGCTCCGGCTAGCAGAACGATTTCGTGACGGACACGCGAATCCCGCCCGTCCGGTCCGTCCGTCCGTCCGTTTGATCCTCGCCGAAAAGGGGACTGATCTTCGGAGGCCCGAAGGAACGGACAGCTAATTCCGTTTATTACTTTCTTTATCCGTGTCGTGACAGTGGTAGCGCGGGGTGGGGTTGATTATCGGTCGTTCCACGGGTACGGCCGATCACGAATGCAAATAGCTCGATCACGCGAAATCCTGTCGCGCAGGAACTCGATCTCAGGTGCGCCATAAAGTAGAAGGCCGTTGGCGGTGGTTCCCCGGAGAAAGAGAGTTCGAGGAGGAGAGAGATAGAGCGCGCGATCGCGCAGGAAAGAAAGAATGCAAAAGAGAGGGAGTGCAAGTGAGAAAAAAATCTTTTTAATTCCCTCGACTGTGAAAATCGACAACGTGTTCGCAGCTTGACCCTGAACCGTGTACACGCGACCGAGAGAAGCCGTTTATTCAATGGCGAATGGAATAGGTGGAAATCGCGCGTGGGAAAAGGAGGACACGATCTTGGTTACTGGTTGTGCGAGAAGGATACACTGTCAACAGCTGAAGCCGCCTCTCGGAGGAACGGAAGCAGAACGAAAGAGGAGATTGCGCCGGAGCTCTGCGTGCTCTGTATGGAGGAGTTAAATATGTGTAACTCTTGGTTACGGATCCGCTCGGCCGGGAAAGAAAGAAGAGAGCCGTGTCTGTTTTTATTGGACGAAGATTGACGGTCAAGGGACGCGCGCTGCTCTGCTCTGCCGCTGGAGCCGACCCGATTCGAGAACGACGCGCCTGACGGTCAGGGACGGGAAGAGACAATCTGCCCGAGAATTAGCGATGTTTGTTATGGACTTGCATAACCGCGAGATCTCAGCTCCGCAGAGGGGATCAGCAGACGAGATAAAAGGTGCGCTCGTGCACCAAGCCGGAAAAGAACAAGAGGTGACGCGCATGCTGCGGTAGCGATGGCAACGAGTCGCCGCGAGGATCGAACAAACGTGCAGTGGCTCAAATTAGAGCTCGGTAAAAGTCAGTGTCGAATTATACTCCGGAATCTGCGATGCAGACAATTTTTCTTCTGCATGAAAATGTACAGTACATAAATAAAGCGGAACCACACCTTCGGACCCTTTCGTCTTACTCTTAAATATAAAATTTGACGAAGAAATGTAACGTTAGTGTACTGTATCTAACAAGTGCTTATTCTGTTCGAACGAGGCAGACAAAAATTAACTGCATCGTTTTTCTGCGCAAAGTACAAAATCATGGTTGGCAGAGGTAGCGATCACGTTGGTAGTCTGGGAAACAATGAGCTACCCGTGCAAAATTGGTATCAATCTAGAAAAAGCAAGAGTCACTCGAGTCTACTGACTCCGGATCTCGTGCACTGTCATTTGCGACGCCGATGTGCATCGTTTGTCAGGGACGATCTCGCTCGCCGCGCCGCCTGATCCTCGGTGCACGCAAGTACTTTCTTGCTAGCAGGTTGCAACGTGTGCATGCACTCTGCACACGATGCACGCGGGAGGCGCCGCGCCGGTTAGTTTTCATTGACATCCGCCGTTACAATGTACGTAACAACCGCTTATCTCGTATGCGGCCGACTACGAGCGTGCACCGGCTCACTTATCAAGCAGAAGGTTCGATCGTTCTGTCAGATTCGAAGTTCGGAATTGCTTTATCGGACACGCTTATCGACACTCCTCCTCTGATTAGAGCCACTCGCGCCACGCAAATTAATCGCTCGCCATTATGGCTCCGCCGGCTAGGCTCCCACATTCGTCGCACACCGCTAATCTTCGATCTGCGATTCCGATTGCTCGCCGAGTGCAACGATTCCCGTTAATTACGTGAAAGTAACTCACGCGGTCATAATCGTACCATGGAAAATTTTAAAAATTCTCTATATGTCTATTATATTAATTCCTGAGGATGTGCAGATGTTTTGTAAAAATTGCGAAAATTATTAGAATGTTGTGGAATAATTGATTGCAATCTATAAAACTTGTTTGCCAGGAAAAAAATTAGAAACTCATGAGAAAATAGGTTGCTTAAGCCTGACGTACTGCTTCTTTTGGCTCTCGAGAGCGCATTAAATTATAAAATATAATTACATGTGTGAAAAATGAAACTTTTCTACACGCGTTAATTATGTTGGTATTCTAAGAGTAAATGAATGGATAAAAAGTGGATTTATTTTGTATCGCGCACAATATTGTTTATTTTGTGGAATGCACAGTACGCAGCAACTTTCTGGCATGTCACGTTTGCAATGGCAGTAGTGTAGAATTTATGATTCGATTCTGAGGCAAATGCTAACATAGTGTTCTTAAGTGTAGAGCATTATGTAAATTAATTCAAATGGGTTGTTACGTCCGGCGTTTCTCACGACTTCGTAATCTTTCCTCGGAGTTGGAACATTCGTTTTTTAATTATGTTGTTACCCCATGGCACGAGATGGAGCTACACGTCATAATGAGATCAAAGAGGAATATATTGATGCTATCGCTAATTACAGTCGTCTTGAACAATCTCTTTTTTTCATAGTTAATTTCATAATTTAACAACCTTCAATTCTGTATTAGATTCTGTCGAATGTATTACAGTCGTGCTAGAAGAAAAGGCTTCGTACTTGATCGTCGATAACTTATCTCGTTATTTATTAACCGTATTGAATTGCCTTGCGAATGGATTACCTTGCGAATGGATTAATAAGCTCTCTGACAAATGCCGATAAGTTATATTCTATGTTGTTATTTTAATCGTCGTCGTACTTCATACTACACAATTAATTGCAACTTAATAAAGATTTCCTTTGCAGGGGAAACTGTTAACAACAAAAGAAGATACTGAATTGTAATTTAAATGGCTACAAGATATTTGTGCAATTATTTAATTTTTACTAAAAAATAATGCAGTAATGTATATAGAATATTTCATGGGATTTTTATGAATGTTTCACATTGTATTTGATCATTTTTACACACAGTTTCAGTGTGCTAAATGTACTATACAATATTACCTAACACGAGGCTGTGTTAATTTAAATAATTTCGCTATTAATAATCTATGACGTGTTCAGTTCTCGGTAATGTCATTAGTAATTATTATTCGGCCGAAGAGGAAGACTGTGTTCACATATTCCCTTCGCGTGCAGAAACCAGCGATTTAAACTAAAGTGAACATTTATTGTATCGACCACAACGTGTGATCCACACGATATCGCAACTAATTGCGTTTTGTTTAAAAAATAATGCGACTCACACCTCGCAAGGGATACGTCCAGTCATTTCCGGAGTACCGGCTTCGTTCCACTTTATTATTATAATAGATCGACGCGCACACATCGCAGGCAACAATTGCCAATACTATTTCATTTTTATTATGGAAATACGTCAGAATTGTATAAGAATGATGCGAACAGTTCGTATTTCTTTTCTAGCGTTCAATCTTGCGTTATGCGTGTTCTTCAAATATTCATTAAACTCCGTTTAACTATAATAGCTGTAATGCCATACACTTGTCCCTCAAAAGTTGCAATTTATCGATCTAACGTGATAACGAGTTACGTTTCATATGCATACGTACTTGAAGATCCTGTAATTATACAAAATAATCTCAAAGGAGAGTCAAATCCGAAAAAATACATCGTTGGGGTAAACTTTACTTTACCGGAAACAAAATTTGTGCCATCCTCCTATAAATTATGATGTATTTGGTATGTTATCCAGTAGATTTGTACCCGGGGCAGCTGCAGATCGAAGTTTCGATCCTGTAGGATCAATGGTCCAGGAGTTATGCTTGCTTAAAGTTGAGGAATCTGCAGTGTTTGTGACAGGTAAGGGCGCCGCCATATTAGTTTGTAGTGACGGTCGCGTGCCGCTTACCGAGCAGAATTATTAATTAGTTGGTTGGTGATTAGGTCGGGGAGGGGGGCAAGGACGGCGGTTCTACTCGGTAAGCGGCTCGCGGTCGTCACTACAAACCAATATGGCGGCGCCCTTACCTGTCAAAAACACTGCAGATTACTCAACTTTAAGCAAGCATAACTTCTGAACCATTGATCCTACAGCATCGAAACTTCGATCTGCAGCCGCCCCGGGTACACGTCTACTGGATTACATACCAAATCATAATTTATAGGAGGATGGCACTTTTGAGTCCGGTAAAGTAAAGAGCAGCCTGTCGTTGCATTGAAGAATTATAGCATGCAATTTCATGCCATTGAATACCTTTGACCATCAATATTTTGAATATTTCTGCCCGAATATACTAATTAGTAAGTGACAGTGTAAAGATAAGAAACCGTGCAGTTAAAACCCGTGTTGATTAACCTGCAGATCGAATTATATACCACGCATCCATAAATCAGATGCCAGTAATTTTGCAATGACACGATTTCTCTTGCACGGATCAACGAGGTATTAAAACCATTGGAAATAAATTCGATATAATTAGCACGTTACAGATTTATTTAATGTTTCGGATAATTACTGAGAGTCTACTCTCCCGCATTCCAAATTTATGAGCTGTTTATTGTTCGCTCATTAAAAGTAACATTTTTGAATTATGGAATGAAAGTGTTACCTCTTTCTGGTTTTCACGTTGCGTTACAAATTCAACAAAATTGTGTACAATCTCGCCTGGCAATCTACAAATGAAATAACAAAATGGACCTATTTTACAATGATATCTGTTTTCACAAAAAGTTACTACAGAACGTGGAAGCACAAATATTTATTGAACCTCGTCTGAGCCAACGAGAATCATGAGAGTCAGGAAAGTATTTTTCTCTTCACAGTATCGCCGATATTTCTTTGTTCTATGATGCATTAGACTGCCTCGCAACGAGCGGCACTAATTAATCGATACCCTGCTTCCTTATGGCTTCGTATACGCGTTTTCAGCGCATCCTTAACGTTACGTGTTACCCATCTTCCGGTCTAGAACAATGTGCGATACACTTGGTAATAGCAATTAACTGTTTCTACTCCGGAGCGAATAATTATCGATATATAATTGCCTTAATCTCGAAGTTCACCCGTTCGTAATTAGTTTCGTGCGGTGTATCTCTCGACTGGCACTATTTGCTGTAGTAATGTGTAAATTGTGCGCTGCAGTGTGGCACTTTCGTGCCACTAATGAATCATTACCCCAATGACGTGTAGCTCGCATACATTGTCTCGAGAAGAAGAACACGAATTACAACGACGCTATATGTATCGTTCGTTCGTAAGAGAAGTAACACATAAGTCAAAAAAAGAAAATTTTACAGGAAAGCGTTTATATCACCAACTTAGAAATGTAAAAAAGTTTGTTGACTGCGGATCTTAATGCAAAATAAAAATATTCTCCATCGATTTTGGGAAGCAGCGGTTAAATAAAAATTCATTTCAGTCTTTTCTTACGTTGAAATTCTTAGATTCTTTATATTTTCCACTGTTTTAGATTTCACCTAGTTCATTTCTAGTCTATTTATTACGCGCGGAATGGGGACCTGGAGTTTCCAGGATGGATCGGTGCAATCGATCGAGCACAATAGAGGAGTTGAAAATCCAGTTGGTACGGGGCTGGCCAATGAGTAGCGTGGTACAAAGTAAAAGTGCAGGGTCGGTGTCGCGTAACCACGAACCCGGGCGGTTTCGTACTTTGATTCGACCGCCAATTCCACCGCAATCGGTCTCCTTTGCGCCACAGGAGTCACTGAAAGGAGAAAGGATGGAAACGGAGGAACCGAGGAGCAGTCGTGAGTGGTCGGGCCATGCAAACCAACCCTTTCCTTGAAGTGCGCGGAGCACCGGAGAGGAGAGAGGGCGGAGCCGTGAGCGTGCTGCACAGCGCAAAACTTGTAATATTATTTGAAAGTTTTTCAAAGTTGAGGCGGTCCGAACGGCCGGCTTTTACGACGGTCACACAATGCCGGCTCCAATGGTTCTACATATCGTAAAGTGCGTGCACGAGCTAAGGAGCGCATATAAATCGGCTTGCCTGCTGTTATGTCTCCCGCGTGCAAAGGCCCGTTTACCATTTTATGCTCTCGGGGCGTTCGAGAGACCCTCCCCCTAAACTCCCCTGACCGTTTCGTTTCGTTTCGTTCTTCTACTCGCAAAGTCGCCGATTTTCCTTGTAATCTTAAAACGAAGACAGGGCCCAGGGGAACTATACGAGAAGAGTGAACACGGGTGATTAAAGTTTTACATCGTTGCGCTACCCGACGAAGTGGCCTCCTTCCATTGGCAGCTTGTCGAAATCCCTAAACAGCCTCGGCGCACAATGGTCTGGAAACAGCGAAAAAGTGGCCAAGTGTTTCAGTTGAAAATTTCGAAAAAATTGTTTCCATTTGTGAACACCTCTCTGCAATAATATCTCGAAACTTGATGCATAACTTTTTTTTTCACCGTTTTAACCTTACATTTTCTTGCATCATGAATTTATTATTTCTACACCCAAGTACATATGTTTTTCAGTACCGACCACTTTTCTAGTGAATCGGAACGGTACTGAAAAATGTACTGTACGTATACTTGGCTATAGTAATAATAATTTCATGATGGAAGGAAACATGAGATTTACTAGAATCAAGTACTTTTTCCTATTTCAGTGTATCTGTAGTGCCTCTTACGTAGCGGCAGCGTTTGACGTTGACGCGAGGGCGAACAATTGCATGAATTATTACCGAAGTGTGGTAAGGGTGTAGGGATCGTAAGGTGGCACGTTCATATTTTCATTGTCTCACGTTCAAGCGATAATTTATTGCGTAGCTCCGTGTGCCCTTATCGTATGCAATCGATGCAGAAACAAGAAATTGATTTTACAAAAGGGCTACGCAAAGTCATTAAGCTATTGTTCACTGTATGTGGACAGTGTTATTATCTTATAACGTTTGATCGTGGTTTACCTTATCATGCTTGATCCACTTGCGTTTAAATCTGCGAACATCGGTTTTGACGTGCGACGACCTGTTTTCTTTCACTTAGTGAAGTTTTTGCGTCTCCAGTTCGACGTCGCGTCGAGGAAGAACATTACTTAACCCCTTGCCCTACAATATCGTGTCAGATTTTGTGAACAGGGAAGATTTTAAACATAAATATGTATGCTATTATAATAAATTTCTTTAAACCGAGATGAAATTCTATTTTGGTTTCGTTAATGTATAGTTATTTGAGAACATGTAGGCATACAATAGATATAAATATTCTCCTTCTTTAGGAAATTACGAACTACAAAGACAGTTCTAATCACTGAAATCGTAAAATATATCGTAGGGCAAGGGGTTGAAATAATCAATCAAAAAGTAACACTCGCGTGTTCTATATTGGCGTAAAAACTAAGTCTACTATTATTCAGTAACAATGCAGGGGTTCCATTCTTGGTGGAAGCTTCAGGCTTTAAAATGATGTTCATTGTCTTACGATCCTCATTTACGAAATTATAACGTTTGAAGATCAGCAATTTCTCAATTAGAAGAATTGTTGAGCTCTAAACTAGAAAGTTAAGGGAGCACTGAATTGTAATTTACAGTGTTACAATTTTTCTTTAATTTCCTGGGTTACCCTGTATTTGTAATTTACAATCAGTTGGTTATTATCCACAGTCGCAGGCAAGAAATCTTGCAGCATGGCGTCTCGGCGTCGCCGTTCGACTGCAAAGTATTAACTGGAGTTCCAATCTTTTTTCCGTCACGAACCTTTCGCCGGCTACTTCACAGTTCCACTGAGGCCGGATTGTTTATAGAAACGCGAGGATAGAATCGTGAATAAGAAAAAACCCCGAACGATCCAGAATAATTTTCCAAGGCGCTTAATAGTCGACTAATTAAATATGAGACCGTGGCTGGTTCGTTCGATCGGTCAGCGACAGGCGATTAATTCCCAGTACATATATCAACCAACGTCCCCTACCACGGCACCACGACACTGCAAATATTGACACGTACGGTCCGTCTATTCGTGCACGGGAACTTATTTCCATCCAACCAGGTCTCCGCAGCTAAACTTACAACTAGTCCCTGCGTGTATGTATATTGCGGGTAATAACGCCCGCTGGTACATCAATGCGGGTATAATGCGCACGTTCCTAGGCGCCATTTAGTAAATACGGCCGTCGCCATTGCTCGAACCTGTTGTAAGAGGGTTAGGGAGCGAGCAACGCGGACGAGAAACGCTGGAAAACAGTGCGGAAAATACGCATCGTTTGTGCATCACCTTTCAACCGCAATAACAAACCCCGACAAAATATTCCAAATGTATGACCGGCCGAAAATGTCTTCGTAACTTATCGGGACGTGTCATGAAATATTTTGCGCCACGAATTTCTCGGAGGATCGTCATTATTATTTTCTTTTATGACAATCACACCGGCGCCACACTCACACCAAAATACCGGAACGACTTCCGTCGCGCATGGCCCGTCGCGTCGACGTACGGAACGTGACGATAGCCAACGAGCACAGGTAAACAACAAGGAGGTTCGTCGAGAGAGCAAGAAGAAGGGAAAAATATCAGCAGTTCGGCGATATGTATTTCGCATTTAGAATTCCGTCGGTGTTCACGACAAATCGCGACAGTGACGTCACGCGATTGTTAGCGGTGCCGGAAGTTATGGCAGTTTCGGTAAACCGAAGTATGGCGAATGCAGGCGCAGCTGCGGGGATCCTATTTTTGAACGCCCTTGGCGGTACTTCGATCCTTTTTGACAGTGTGAGAGCATGCTCGTCGCGCGATCAACGCTCTGCTATAAATTCAATGTGTGAAGGATTCATTCATCTTCATTGTCATTGCGTCCGGATAATGATCACCTTATTTTTTGCAGCACTTTTTATGTCTTTCTATATGCATTTTCTCAGCAACTAGACATTCCAATTTTTGTAGATTATCTTCGCGGAAAGCTTGTCCACTTAAATCCTTCGAAGAATTTCGCACGAAATTGGTCGTCGCGGATCTGCAAAAATGAATTCCGAGGCGGTGCGCGATCATTCGAAGTGGATGCAACCAATGGGAGCGGTTTTTATCCCTAATTAGGGCTGCGGAGGATGTGCGATATATAAAATATGCAATCAAATGAAAAGTTCATTAAAATGGATGAGTCGTCCAGATCTGCAGGATTTTGAAGAAATCGCAAGCCTCCTCGGGGAACAATAATGCCGCATTTTAATATAATAGATTAAAATAGAAATCGGACTATAACGAACGTATTACTCCGCACTAAAGCGCGCACGCTTCCCTGGATCAAACGGCCGGAAACGAATGAAAGAATTTCTGGGCTCATCGTTGCGTCCCGAAGAGTCGCTGATTTTTTTTGCTGGTACGTGGTTAAACGTGAAATTGTTACGAGGAGGAATAATTGCACGCGAATAAAATCGATGTAAGTGCTCTCGAAGCTGGAACGCGGGCCCGAGTAATCAAAGCCGCGGCGGTAAAATTACAATTCCTGCCGCTGACACTGAATCATGCACGGACATACATCCGCACACGTACACGTACAGCACGAACAAGATAATTCTTCGACGCGATCTAGATTATGAATTATCGTGCGGTGTAGCAAGTGTACGGTTCGAATCA
Source organism: Lasioglossum malachurum (assembly GCA_028455605.1). Lineage (NCBI taxonomy): Eukaryota > Metazoa > Arthropoda > Insecta > Hymenoptera > Halictidae > Lasioglossum > Lasioglossum malachurum. The sequence continues at coordinate 7,780,548 of CM052316.1, forward strand.
AATTACCAACGATGAACACGACAGTCGCGGCACCAGAAGCCGGCAATTGGCGAGGGCCCTGCAAAAGCAGGATCCACCGGCGGCTCTGCATGCGAGGCCACACCATTAAATATAATTTACGAGTCGTGCAGCATTTTTACGTCCGGTTTTCGAGTGTGTTCCGCTCGCTGGGTTCATCTGCCCAATCCGAACCACGAACAAATCATTTTCGGTATCGGCCGGTGTCCGCAACGATAGTATCACACTCCTGGCAAATACCCTACCGAAATCGTTTAACCAAATTCGAAAAAATTTGACCACCCCTGCCACACCGATGAGGTAAAGAAGCGTATTCGATTTCATAGAGTAGGATGAATATTGACACTTCATTACAGTGTAGGGTAACTGCACCAGTGAATGAACATTTAAGAAATTGTTCAGGAAGACATTTTATTTAAATAAAAAAATATATGAGTCAAAAATAAATGAACACAAATAAAATGAAATTATTATTGTTTTTCTTTATTAAACGTCAAATAAAAAATATAAAAAATACCAGTCAATGAACACTGCATTCTAGTAATCGGCTTAAAATTTGTTGAAATATACAAAAGCGTTTATTTACTGGTGCCCGTTTATTCACTGGTGCAGTTACCCTAGTTCTTTTTGATCAGACAAATTTTGGTTCAACTCATTAGTTGGAATAAATTCCCAGATTCGTTGAAGGTTTCTCCTTCAACCGAAAACTCTCAGAGTCAGAACGAATATTTCTTTCTCCCCTTTTTCGCCCGTTTTACTTGTCGTTAGTTCCACCTCGGTTTTCTCGCCGCCGCCTTCACCTTTCCTGTTGCAATGCGAACCGTGGCAGCTGGTGTTTTTTCTCAAGAAATTGTACAATTGCTTGTTTCTCGTTCCACGAAGCACGTGTGCAGGGAAACTATTTTAAATCTGATCGGAGTGGAATTTTCTGGTAATTTTTCTTAGATGAAAATTTGTACAACCAGGATCGGTGAAAGATATTCGGAAATCGCATGATAAAATCATTGAAATGTAATGATACCGTACACCGAAAATGAAGACGCGAACGCGCGTTATTTGTTGAGAAGAAATATCGAGTCAATAAATCAATCGACTACTTGATTTCTCTTGCAGCGGGTAATTCGAGATAAGACTTAATTACACACGCATTTATCAAATTACCTTCACCGATAGCTTACTTGAATGTATGCATATCAGGGTCTATATGAATTATTGACGCATCGAAAGAGTACCTTCGCGGTTCGTGGAATACGAAATTCGTCGAACAAGATGTCGCAGATTTTGTCGAAGGTAAGAGTCGATGGTAATTTACGCGGGGATCATGACGCGCAAGATACGATATACGCAATACATGCTATTAATCTTCATTAGGCGCACCTTTAACCCTGCGCAATGGCCGCGCTAATTTTACTACCATAGTTAGGTGTATGGATTACACCTGTCACCCAATTAGAAATTAGTATGATTTTATGGTTCAAAGTTGTAAATAACTTGACAACGCTATAAAACGAGACTCAATTTCTTCGTTACACGCACTTGCGATGGAAATGTGTAATTAAATAAATAAGTACATACGTGGTAATGAAATATTCATAATGAAGGTAAAAAGTCCTTTATTGTGTTCACTATTGACGCATTTATTGGTTCTCAACGAGCAATTAATCCCTTTCACATTCGTGCATATAATGAACATTTTCTTAATGTTTAATACTTTTCACCTAGAAAGTTTGTTTCTATTGACAATAGGAAATCAGATCATGCAATAATTTATTTCGCGTTCGCGCGAAATTCGAGAAATGTACCGGCTCCGGAACAAATTGCGAATACACTTCGCAAATTCGCATACATTACAAAGCCACATAAATCAAGGTGTCGCCGTCGTTTAGATAACGACATGACTCCTGTCAGGATCACCGGGGGAGAAAATGAAGTTGGCTCGCGTGGAGTGTAATTGAACATGATCGTCTCATTGGAAGCGCGAGATAATTTAATAGGGAGAGAGAGAGCGGTTCGGCGGGAGTACAAATCCACCCAAAGAAAAAACGGTGCGAGATTGATTGTTCGGTAATGTCGAACATAAGTTGTCGAAAACCGGGCAGGAAACACGTCTTGCCGAGGTGCACCGTTAACCACGAACTTTAAAAGAGAAAAAGATGAATCGTTCCATCCTTGGGTTGATCGTATTATGGGGGATACTTCGTCCTGAATTGGTCCCGTTCGCAGCAACCGCATTTTAACAAAACAAGAATTGGCGTGGAAATCGGAATAAGATGTTGCGGAATGCGTCTCAAAGCGTGCTCGGCGAATGACAGCGAACGACAGTTTCGGGCGAGCATGTGGTATCATTGTAGAAGTTACTGTATCCTGATTGTGTCTAGTGATAAAAACTGGAAATTATTGCTGACAATATGTACTAAATTTCTTTGTATAGAGATCTTGACATAGATCAAGATCACATTATTTGTTCTGAAAAATGTATGATTTACTGACTATTCAGCCAAACTAGTCGGCGACCTACATACAGTTCAGTGAATTGTAAATGTTTGAAGATTGTGAGGTACGTGGGTGAAATTTGCGTTAGACCAGGACGCATTATGTACATCTGAACTCCTAAATACTCATAGAATTGAATGGGAACCATAGTAGAGCAGTTGTGTGTGTGTGTGTGTAAACCATAGTGTGTAACCATAGGTTATTTAGAATTTATTGAAGCATCAAATCTACAGTTATATTATTTTGTTGGTCGGTATCGTTGCCTTGAAGTTCGATATTCACCTTTGCAATGAAAAGGGAGGGTGGATAAACGGCCGAGGTGCAAGCGTCGCCTGCGTTAATTAATTTTCCCGGAGCAGGTCTGGCAATTAGGGAGGCATGAACGGCAATGATTAGAACGATGGCAAAACTCGATCGACAAGCGAGTCCGTGGTTATGTGTTGTGACAGGGTGGTAGATTCAACAGGGTCTGCTGTTTGCACGGCCTTGTGAAAACCACGCCTCGAGGGGTCGGCCATCTTGATGCCGGAACGGTTGAATTTCTATTGGCTATGAACCACGTGAATCCTGGGTGCACTGTTCTCGGAATCCTCTTATGTCGGATGGGTATCTCCAATCGTTATTAATGAGCTCGATTTCGATTTTAATTCGCGAACATCAAGGATCTGTTTAAGCAAACATTACGGTGGAAAATTGCACGAGGCAAATAAGAAATAATGAGGGACTACTATTTACTGGTTTAATAAACGATGATATTTACTTGACGTGTCCACACGCACCTTCATGCAAATATAGATTCCTATACATAGGTATTGATGTATATGTTGAATTTGAAAGAGAAGTCAAAAAATCAGTATCTTGGTACCTATCATTTTGATAGGTCCCGTACTTATAATGTTGATGAGATGTGTTACAATGTTGAAAGTGATGATGCTAATTTGATGTTTCTTTTTGGTTGCAGGTGGCTACGATATTCGTAGAATGCCCTTCTGGAATGAATTCAGGATGCTTCCACGGTATTGCTGTACCGGATACACTGGTCCTACAGAGACGCCAACATATGAAGGACAGTTGCCCTACTTAGGAGGTACACCGCCTGCGAGTGCTATCGACTTGGAGCTCCATCCTCATACGCTGAATTCTCATATACCTACCAGTAGAGTACAAGTCGGACCTGAGAGCCATCCAGAACATCCTGCTAGCGTCGGTAAGCCATCTTGCACTCTATGAACTTCAATTTGACTCGGCATCAACCTCCAAATTCCCACGAAGTAATTTAGCCTTGAACTACTCTTGTCAATTTTGTTTCTCGTGAGTAAAATATTTGTATAATATTTAACAAAGAACAGCACTATATATGACACGACATATCTAGGCCGTTGTTGTCTCTTTTGTCCATGCAAAATTGAAGATACGTGAACAAAATTTTCTTTAATTATTGATTACGCGAAATTGTATTGCAATGAGCACCGAATAGCAGATCAAAGGATGTTTGAAAGTTCAAGGATGCTAATTTTAAGTTACCGGTAAATCTGTGATCGATTGTCGTTTTAATTGATATTTTGTGTTTATTCTGTTAACAGTCGAAAGTCCAGAATTTCTACTATTGCAGACTACCAGGCTTATGCAATTTTTCGAGGTTCCTTGGCATATGCTGATTTACGTGTACGTGATCGTGAAGGGTGCTAATGGCGATTTTGAAGAGGCTAACAGACGTGTACTGCAAGGTGAAGTACCGTATCTTAAAATTTCTAACAATAATAAGCACTATCGCAGTTTACCATTGATCGCGGGTGTTTTTACTAAACTAAGAATGTCTATATTGTTGTAACGTTACAAATTGTAGACAGATTAATATACAGGGTGGGGCGCCACATTTTGCCACCTCAAATATCTTTATTGTTTTCATAGATACATCAAATGTCTGAAGGACAAACTTGAATGGTAAAATGGGGCCCATACGATACAAACAAAATCTTTTGTTTTCATGTAATTTTTTTTAGAGATACGAAGGTCACCTTCATTTTTTTTAAATGGAATGAGGTATTTTTTAATACGTCAATCGATGCAGCTGGACATTCGTTACGTCTTAGTACGAGAGTAATGGTGTTTTAGAGTTATTTTTATTGATGCGTATGTTGAATTTAAAAGAGTAATAAAAAAATCAGTATCTTGGTACCTATCATTTTGATAGGTCCTGTACTTATAATGTTGATGAAATGTGTTGCAATGTTGAAAGTGATGATGCTAATTTGATGTTTCTTTTTGGTTGCAGGTAGCTACGAGATTCGTACAATGCCCATCTGGAATGATTTCAGCATGCTTGCACCTAGTCGGTATTGCTGTACCAGATACGCTGGATCTACAGATGCGCCAACATATGAGGGACAAGCACCTTACATAGGAGGTACAGCGCCTACGAGTGCTATCGACTTAGGGTCCCATCCTCATACGCTGAATTCTCATATACCTGCCACTAGAGTACCACTCTCTGTGAGCCTTCCAGAACATTCTGCTAGCATCGGTAAGCCTTCTTGCATTCCATGAACTTCATTTTTACTTGAAGGGACACCTTAAGTGTCGAACATCAACCTCCAAATTTCCACGAAGTAATTTAGCCTTGGAACTATTCTTGTCAATAAATTTTTTTCTCGCAAGTCAAATTTTTGTATAATATTTAACAAGAACAGCGTTCAAACTCATCGAATTTTGATAGTATCGGACAAGAACAGCACCGGAACTGCTCACCTGATTTTTGTATGATATTCGACAGCGCGAGGAATCATTTCATCGAGCGAAATACTTTTAAACCAGACACGTTCAATCCGTTTGACACGCGATACGTTTTCGACGAGCGAGAAGAGAAAATCGGTCGACAGCACGCAAGTCACGCTCACACGAGCAAAAGTCCCGTGATGAGGTAATCTGTGAATGTTTCCTTTGGATCGGACCCGTTGGACAAACCTCACTTATACTCGAATAACTTCTGTGGTTTCTGTTCTTGAGTTCGCTCACGAGTCGCGAAGAATGCTTCCGCTCCCGTCGAGTCGTTTGTCTTAAAGTACGAACAGAATTGTTGAAATTCGTCGTAATCCCGATGATACAAACCCACTTTGAAATGTTGACCCGAGTGCAAATATCTCGACATTCGTACAATTACGAGAGAACGATTATTCAAAATCGCGACAATTGATTTTAATTTTATAAAATGTGCCGAAACCGAGAAGAACTAACAAGGGAAGGACCCCAAGAGTCCGACTTCGATGTTGATAATTTTTTGTGAGACGATGGCAGGATCCCTAATGATGTCTGCAAAATATTAGGTGTAGTTAATCAATAGTTTTAAAGATATAAACAATTAAACTTTCATACCTTGTTGATATACCATGATTTGCAGAGTGAAAGTTCAATTGTTTATATCTTTAAAACTATTGAGTAACTACACCTAATATTTTGCAGACATCATTATGGATCCATATACCATCGTCTCACAAATGATTATCAAAATCGAAGTCGGACACTTGGGGTCCTTCCCCTGTAAGAATAGATTTGATCTTATGCATATAAGTGTGTATTATGAAGCAAGTGATCATGAACAAATGATCATGTTTCAAATGATTATTTTTCTTTGCCGAAATGATTTTCAAAAGAAGTCTCCTGCCGATGCGAAGTCCTTGGGCCGGATCTGATGTCAATCGACGGAGGAGAGACGATTATGGTTCTTCGGAGAAATACGGGTGAAGGATTAGTTTTCGTTTTAGGACATAAAGTTCTCTCTAGAAGTTCCTCTGTCGTCTGGAGCGCTCGAAGTTGGGGTCGTAATAGGAAATCTGGCACACATAAAACTGATTCTAACCTATAAAATGCCCTTCCTTTCAAGAGCTAACCAGACCGCGCTGTTCGGACTAGCAAACTGTTCTCCAACTTCCGTTTATTCCCTTCTTCCGTTTCTTTCTTTTCTGCTTTCGCTTTTAAGGGCTCCTCCTTTACAGCTTTCTTTTTATTGTGGGCTGTCGCTATTGCTACTGAAGGATCTCTTACAATTTATATCGCCATCGCCGGATCTTTTTCAATCATCGAGTCAAAGCTTATTCGATAAACAATTATTGCTAAACTACAGTCTTTATGCACACATGGCACAAATCCACTAGACGCTTAATAACATTAATAACACAGGGTAACTGCACCAGTGAATGAACATTTAAGAAATTGTTCAGGAAGATATTTTATTTAAAAAAAAAATATGTGAATTAAAGGAATCTCATATATGCCAAATGGCTCCCTATATTTCATTTGTCAAAAATAAATGTACACAAATAAAATGAAATTATTATTATTTTTCTTTATTAAACGTTAAATAAAAAATATAAAAAATACCATTCAGTGAACACTACATTCTAGTAATCGGCTTAAAATTTGTTGAAATATACAAAAGCGTTCATTTACTGGTGCTCGTTTATTCACTGGTGCAGTTACCCTACATTCACAATTAGTAAATCATTGGATGTGTATTATCAATATTCTGTAAACTCTGTGAAGTCTGTAGAATTTGTCAAATTTATCACAAGCAGAATATTTTGCAGTGTTTCTTTTATTTTATTTGGAGTACTGTAGTTGTTTATCTACGATAAGTATTAATATGTGCGATTAAGTGTCGGCTTATTTTGTTAGTAATTTCTTCAGGTCATTTCGAACGACCGGAAATAAAGTATCGTTGGCTGTTTCTGCTGCACGTCTGTTCCAATAATAAGCAGGACTTGACTTTTCACACGAAGCGTCGAATCAAGATCGCCAACCGTACGCAAGGGTAAATCAAATCTGGCCGGCGTGGCGCACGCGACAGAAATAATTTCAGGCGAAAATACTTAACGCGGATTCCACCGTTACATCGACGCCGCAAGCTCTCGCATACTCGTGAATAGACATCGTCACACGTAGTGACCCACACCTAATGGCTGGTTGACATATGTATGTAGACATAATAAATTGCCGCCGGTGTAACACAACGGTAGTTGTTCTTTAATTACTGTTTTCACATAAACGGTAGCGTGAATAACCGCAAAATGCACATCGGCGTGTGACGGAATCGAACGTCCGGTGTGTATTAGCAACTACTAAATGGCTACGCTATAGCCTACTCTGTTCCTAGTCGTGCGAAAACCAATCCGAAACCGTTTCGAATTGGATGGAACACTGCGATGCTTTGCAGCGTTGTTATGAATGGAAAATTTATATTTTCCTTCATAAAATTCACATTCACTTTTTTATCGAGTTCAGAGACGTTCTAAGTAGCCAAACATTTGTAGCTTAATCATCAGTGAATTCCACACAAAATGATTTTCATTGAACTTCGTAATCAGCTGGGTCGAATTGCTTCAATAAAATAAACAAAATAAAATTTTTTTACATAAGTTACATCAGAGACTGTAGTGAAATAGAAATTTATTTCCTATCTTAATATATTTAATAGATCAAATAATACATTAAATTTTTCCAATGTTTTTATTGTTTCAAATTACACCCTACTAATTTCTGCTATAAACGTGAAAAAGTCTGCCGTCTGGAATCGAAACTCTACAAATATCACTGCGAATGCTTTAAGAAAGGCAATTAATCTCGTCAATCTCGATTGTCGTCAACGCAATACCATTTAATTTCCTCAGTGGATGTAAATCTCTGGAAACGCTCGACGAAGAAACTAATCAACGAGGATCGCGTACGAAGCCAGCCCGTAGGGTGACGAGGTACTTGGAAATTCGATTCTTTCTTTATAGTGTTGTCATCGTTAAAGTCGAGACCGTATTTATTTCCCCGAGCTGCTTTGTGCGCCCACTCTAATGCTAGCAGCGGCTTTGATGAAGCTAGTAGCAGATGGCGTTGCTACCCGGCGTACCTCGTACTCCTGACGTACACTTGACGATTTCGGACAATCATCTTGTTTTTGCTCGTGAAATGTAACCCGTAACACTTCGGTGGATCACTTTCAGTTTTAGTATAAATTGTATATCCTCTTCATCGTATGAACGATAATAACGAAATACGTTTAGTTTTAATATACTAGGTGTTCCATCTTTTATGCAACTGGAAGTAGGATCGTCTGAAGTTGAACTTGATAGGCAGGGAATAGCGAGGAATAATCGTGACTGGACTCGACGGTTTAGAAGCGAGTCTCGTTGCGAAATTTTAGACGAATTGCATTAAGCGATTCCATTTGACATAAAGACGATGAATCACGTATGTCCGGGACGCGGGGGGATATTGTTGGACTGCGGCCAAGTTTAAAGATCTAACAGTACTACTCTGCCGAAAGATTCTGCTGAGAGATACGATAGGTCAATCTCATCTCGTTTATAGACGACATTGATGTTCTGTTTAAAGAGGGAAAAGAGTCAGTAAATCTCGAGTCGTAAAGGATGTTGCCGCGCTGGCATTTTTCCTTCACGAGCAAGCTACGAGACAGAGCGAACGAGAGGAAACCGAGTTACCGCAACCGTCTGTTTAAAGGAGCTAAAGGTGATTTTCTTTAATCGTCTGCGGTTACACCAGTGGAACAGCTGTTCTATTTTGTTCGAAAACATTGAACTATTTATCGTAATTACGCAGCGGTTGCACCGGCTTTCCGATGATACACGCTGTGATGCGCGTGTGTTCACGCGAATTCGAGGTTCCGTAAAACAACTGGCGGAAACTGTTCAAAAAGGAATATTGAAAATATAAGAAAGTCCTTGATTGTTGCCCTGACGGTTGCAAAACACGAGGTCGTGGTTAAAGGATGTTCTGAAGGTAATATAAAAACGCAACAAAATTTTTGAAAATTTGACAAGATATAATTCTTACTAAATTAATGCAATTACCAAAGTTTTGGTTCAATTCACTGCACCGTTTAAGAATCATAGCAACTTAAAGTTTTCGCATTTTAACACGTCTTCTTATGGAGAATTCATAAAATTCCACTTCAAACCCTATTTAAACCTTGAAAAGACACAACTAGAAACTCCAGTTTTTTTTATATGTAGTAAAAATTATGTAATTAATTATGTTCAAAATTTATTAGGATTCACTGAACAGTTACAGAGCAAAAAAATTATAAACTGTTACAAAACGTCAAATTTATCGTGTTGTCTCTCACTAGCATGGAAGCTCGACAAGTGTAGACCACTGAATATAGCTACAGAGGGTATAGTATTCGCAAAACTTCAATGCAACATATACTCGTGAATGGCTTTAATTGCCAATATATTGCTGGATTTCGAATTTCTTGTACTTTTGTCTCCCATTGTACCTCCAGAACATCCTTAAATATGTGACGCTGCTGGGAAACACGTTAATCAATTGTAGTTTTAACTGATTATGCACAACAGCGACAGTCCACTGATAGTTAACACTTCACCCGTCATTTATTACTTGCTTGAGAGTCAAGTTCAAGTTGGCTGTGATGGAGTGCTTGAAATATTAGACTTGCAGAATATAGTTTTAAATAAAATATGAATGTACGTAGCTTCAAATAGTCTATTAAATTTTTTAGTCAAAAGTAAAATTGCAAAAATCGCAGTCTACTAATAATTAATACGATAATGCTCGAATCTGTTAGCACCGTGTACAAGTTAAAATCTTTTAACCTCGCGTTTCCACCTTATCTCGTATTCGCACTCGGCTACAGTTTCGATTAAAAAGCAACGGGCAGGGGAACGCATTAAAAAAGCGGTCGGGTATGATAAATTTAATTGGTTGGACACGGGTGGAACACTTTGTCGCGACAGACAATATAGATACACGGTTAGATTACCGTTGTCGATCGGTTTTAATGATGGAACGGTCTCTGTCTCGCTTTCCCTCCCGTCCTTCCGTTCTGACGGCGTTTCTTCTGTCCCTGTGCACGGTATTCGGAACGTTTACGACCCGAGACAAAGATGAGCCCGCCAGTTCCGGCGTGTTCTCGTGGGATCACGGGTCCGTGAGTCGTGAGACGGTTTCGACTTCGGTAGTGTCTGTCACATAAAGTCGGCTAGTTTACTACGGTTGGAGTAAAATAAGCTAGAGTCTGGGGTGCGTCTCACTTACGACTTCGCGATGACGCCGCACAGCTCCGCTCCGCACCGGCCAAAGCGGTCGAGTATGTCGGGGGACACGTTGGCCAAGAAGGAGAACAGGAAGACGTGCAAAAGAACCGGAGGAACGGTGGAACGCTGCGCAGAAAAGGGGAGAAAGAGAGAGAGAGAGAGAGAGAGAAAAAAAACGAACGAACGCTGAAGCACACGAACACCGCGAGCTGTAAAGCGAACCACGTTTACGATCGTCGTTAAGTCCGCTCTAAGCGACCTGCCTGATTACATTGATGTTGCTCTCGCTAGCGCGAAAAGCAAAACCAACCCTCCGGCTGACCGGACCGACTGTATCTCCGTGCACCACGATAGGTTACTTACTTTCTTGTCCCTCCTCTGCTTTATTCTCAGCCACGGACCTTGTAATCGCTCGAATTGATGTGGAAAAGTGCCTCCAAGTGAACGCACACATATTCGGCGAAATACATACATGTACCATTGAAAGGGTTGGTTGCAATGTTATTCTTTCTGAAGTGTCGCTCACTTGATCCTTTTGGTGTTGAATAGTGTACAATTGTTAGATTGACCCTGTACAAATCATTATTTATTTGTTAGACTTAAACACGGTACACCATTCGTGACACAATTCGTACGACGTGGTGGGTGAAGTGTAATAAAATCTTTCTACTGCGTCGTAAGTGGATGTTACCTTTCCGATTTTCCAAATTGTACTACGAAATGTGCTATATAAAATGGTGCAATTTGAACGTATTCGACATTTAACTTACACTTCGTTAGTTTTTAATGGAGAAGTTTCGAGGAGGAACGTCTGTGTTTATCTCGATTGTTGTGTGGGGTAATAATTCCCAACATAATTAAATTTTCACTCGATCCCAATATTCCAAGGGTGGTTTCGTTCCCTAAGGACTATAAAAAAGATATGTGACACGCTTGGTTGACGTTCGTTGCAGCACATGGAATAAAACGACGATACGGAACGCTGGTATCAAGAACAGAAGGATTGTAGCCGGCAGTGGTACGCAGAGAAACTGTCATTCGGTTGTGAAAAACTCGAGGACAACTATGATGACAGGGTGGAAAATATTGTACGAAAGTCCGGTCGGCCTTGACGGCGATCGTCGCCCCTATTCTTTAAGAATGGAGGCGCAATTTTCAAGACAAAGCAATAATTAACTTGCCAGGCACTCTTGGCAAACGGAGTTTTACTACTTTCTAACCACAGTCGCGGGCTACAATTAAACCCCCATAAAACCTCGTCGTAACTTTTTTGAAAGCAACCGGCCGCTCTCTCGCACGTAGACAGTTCCCTTCGGTTGCCCGGCAAAAACCGTGCCATATTGCATCTCTAATGAAGTCTCGAGACGCTACGGGTACCGACGTTTTCCGGTGGGTTCTAAAACCTCTCCCCGTCCTGACCCCGTTGCTGGAAACAGAATTTCTTGTAAACGGTTATATTTTTCGGCGCTCCGACGCCGTGTCTTTGTTCACCCGTAATATCCGAACGCGATTCTACGGGGTTCCTTTGTCTCCTTCGTGACGCTCCTTTCGATTATTATTGTAGATGTGTAAAATAAATGTACTCTACTTTCATACGTCTATATGTATGTCCAGCTTGGAGAGATCTTTAAAAACTCTAAAAGTACACTTAGAATAGAAAAAATTGCATGAATACTAATCATTACCTAAACTTACTAATAATAACTAAGAGACTGCAGGCGTTTATGCAATTTCCATTTTTTACAGGCAACTTATAAGAACGTGGAATGAAATAAAATCCTATTTTTAATGGGACAGCCTTTGCAGATCCAAAACAAATAAAACTCGTACTAAATTCAATTGAATTTTATATTCTAGCATTTTTTTTTTAATTTTCATAAGCCTAATAATAAATGCATGTAGATCCACGATCTAATAATTACCGCAACGCCTTGACACAAGGGGAACCGTGGAAGTCAGAAACCGTAGAGTGGGAGAGAGAAAGAGAGAGAGACGTTGAGAGTGTTCGATCGAGGAGTATCGGTCGTGATCGAAGGCGATTCGGTCATGAACGAGCGATGCGCGGCTCTCGGCCAGTGGCCACAGGGTAGAGTTTAGTCGCAAAACCAGCGGACGGTTCTGGGCATTGGCCGGCATGTTCCCGAAGTAGACGAGGGAGAGACGGCGCGCAGGCAAAGGAGAAGAGGAGGTTGAAGAAGGCAGGAACCTGACAAGCAGGCGTGCAGGGCTTTAGCCGGGGACTGACGTTTACGGCTCAGAGCGGTCGACCTAGCGCCAGTAAAACTTGAGAAGAAATACAAGCGAAGTCCGCATCGACAGTTAAAGTCATATGCGCGAAAATACAGTCGGGGCCTCTATGAAATACGACGTCTGTCGAGCACCTACCTCTCTGGTGGAGGCTAAGCCACTGGGGTCCAGAGAGGTCCGGGGTATGCGTTCTCCTCTCGTTAATGAAAAGAACCCCGCCTCCTACTGATCTCTCCTCATGGACTATAATCGAGTTCCATGACCGACCAAAAAGAACGGCCACCCGCGTTCAAGGAATCGCCTCGATTTTCCTCTCGTCCGTCGTTCAAGCTCGGTTGCTTCTCTTCTCCACTCCGCTCCGCACCCGTTCAGCCCCGGACGACGGCCCGCGCCGATCGAACGTGAGCCACGACGATAAACGAGGGAAACATAAACTAGAAGGAATACATTCGCCTCGCGGATTGGTCGTCGCGGGCTTGTTTGCCTCGCAGACCGATCTACGACTGGCAAGAAGGACGAGCATCAGCGAAATTAACCGACATTTATTGATCCGTGTGCTGTTACCAGACGACCGGCTATTGTACCATTTTCCTCGTTTAGCTTTGTTTCTTCACCAAGAATGGTTGCACACGAGACAGATCCATTGAATAATTCCCAATAAATCTTCACAGTCTGTACGTTCGCGAACTAACATATTTTGAACTGGCCAGTTTGTCTAATGTTTCCTTATGTCGTGGATTGTTGCTAACAAGATTTTTCAATTACTTCAGCGCACTGGTTCGATCAATTGTTATATATAACCACTATTTGCAAATTTTCACAATATCTTTATTTCAACGATCTTATTTTAGATCATTCTCAAGAAAATTTTTAAGAATTGCGTCTGTAAATTAATAATTAATACTATATTTAAAATTGTGTGAATATAAAACAAGAACAACCGTTACTTGCTTGCTTAGTGCAATAGAAAATGATTTTTCATAATATAATCTCTAACATAACACGTGTTGATGCTAAGACAGCATGTATGGTAATGAGGTAACGTGAAGACATATAAAGACGAAACTGACATATTATCGATCGCTCAGTTGGTGATCGATATTTGTCGGTAAATTCAAAACAAACATTGTCATTCTAACCTTCCTTTCGCTGCTTTTATATCATATTGAATATGGTATTTCTAAATTAACTACTGTCATTTCCCTGTTAGAATATTGTACAGGCGGAGGAGGCAAATGCGACGTATTCGAGCTTATGTACACAATGTCTAAAGTACAAGTATTTTTATCTGTCTGAGGTCAGGCTTACTAAAATTAGACATTCTCGAGGTTTATTCGGCGAGGAACATTGTTTCCAACGGTTTTGATGCCGCATATCCACCACCGATGATTCATCCGCTATGGTCCGCGGCGAGAAGATGTAAATTCGGCTTAGAGTGGTGTTTCGAAAGCGGCACATTATACGTATTACGCGAAAATAAACGGATAACGTTGGGAAGATAAGCCCCTGGACCGAGCGATCTTACCTTTCGGCTGGCTGTGCTCACCAGATCGGTATTATTTGAAGTATTCGCAGTGATTTTATGGGCCTCTCCCACCCCTTAGATGGAAACGCGGACGGGGTAGAAGTGAGAACCTGCGAAGCACTTACCGGCAGACGATAAACTTCCACCCACCATGTCCGCAACGACCGTGGCCGTTTCCATTTTAGCTACGTGCCTGAATGTGTCTTCTTCTCCGTAGACCTCCTTTTACGGCTTTTCGAGCTGTCGCGGGGCCTGCCTAGATCATCCGCCGTATGAAAGTTTCCGTCGAGAAAGCGGTTGACCAGGTCCTCCGCTTCGAAGGTGCACGAGACTGCTCCGACTTTTCTCTTTCGAATTGGAAACCATTGGAAAACGTTTGGCAATCGGCTGCCTGCACCGGGCTGCTTCGGGCAGTTTGTTTGTATATGCTTGTCCGTTGAACACCACCGGGAGAAAGGGTTGAGCCCCGAGATTACTTATCGCGAGAGAGGGTACTTGCGACCGGTTGATTCCCCTGTAAATTGCACGCGATCCTTGCGTCTCTCTTAATGCCGGGATCTTAGGTGATTGGCATCTGAATGAAACCTCGGCCTTTTTGATGCAAGAACCCCGTTTTCTTTCTGGCCAACAGTGTTCTTCGATTACAAGAGTCGGTTGGATACATTCTAGACTACTACTTCTTTAGAGTACTCTGTTATTATAGGTGAAATATAGGTGAAAAGAATGCATCAGAAAAGGATAAACGCTTCAGTATTTTTCTTCTGCACAAAAAAAAAGGTTTCAACTGTTTCATAAATTTCGGAGCGTACTTGTCGCGTCACATGTAAAATACGAAAAAGAATAATAATATGCCACGTGGATTGTGCGAAGGTTGGTCATTTGAATATTTCCATGATTTTTTTTTTAACTGCCGCTAACGTGCAACGACAACGATTCTTTTTCTGAAACATCGAGCACGTAATAAAAAGTTTCCGAGGCAGCATAGTTATAAATCATGATTTTATGGGCACGTCATGGCCGGGAGAAGGCCACTTTAAAATAATAGAATATGCGCTGCGTTCGCGATAGTTCTTAAAAAGGCTATATTCTAACGTCAATACTACAGAATGGTAATACAATACAATGTTCGTTTTCTTTAAACTGCGACTTACTCGATATTGATATTAACACTGAATCTACAACGATCAAGTGACCGATTTTAGCTATTCGATTACATATTTTATAATTATTGTAATCATAAAGATTTCTCAATGGGAATTGATCGAACAATTTTTATTATTTAAGCTGGTATAATAGAAATTGCACAAAGCGTAAATAAGACAGTTTCGTTATCTTTGTAAGGCACCGCACGTCGTTCACTTTTAGTGCGTAGTAAATGTGTTTTCCTAAGTGTTGAGACCATTTTACTTTATAAAAATATGAACAACGTGTTTTCCACACATTTTTCTAAACAATTGCTCGAAGAAATAAATTCATCGTGAATGTATCTTTACAATCTCTGCAATCCTAAATTAAATAATTTGCACTTTTATGAAAATGTGAATGTGTCATTTCAAGGATTCGCAAAAAAATGGTTATGTTAAGGACACATTTTTCTATGTATATTGTGCCACTTAAAAGCCACCTAACAGCTATGAATATCGTTGGTATTCGTGTTACCATTTTTTGTCCCAACAGCTAAGACAATTAATTATTATAATTTTTCAGATCGATTATATCTACAGGTGGTAGAAGTTCGCGAGAAGATATGTGGAAAAGTTCTAAATACCTTTCCAATAATAAAACTGCCCTATTTATGTACATTTCCAAATCGTAAATCGATACGCTGTTTCCAAGTATAAATTTTAATAGAGACACACACGCACACACTGTTTATCGGCATTCCTCGCAACTAATAACTAATATAGTTTACGATCCGAGAACTAGAAGTCGTCTATCGGTAATCAGTTTTATTTATAATTCTGGTTTGTGATCGCCGAGAAGATATTAATTAGACGGTCGCGTAGTCGGCCGCGTGTAATAATTTATGTATAGCAAACCTCTTTTCGCTACGTGCAATAACAATTACTCAGTGGAGAAATGATTCTCGGTGTATATTAATTGAGTCGATCGATACACATAATTATGTAACGTACATCGCAGTACATGTTAATATTGTTTACGAAAATTCGTCGGCGATTACGAGGCTCAAAAACGAGTCAAAGAAATGATTAAATATTTCCGATGTTCACTTTTAACCACTGTTTCCCTTTATTTAACGAGGGAGTGAAAGTGTTTATCGTCGGCTCGATTAAAATTACTTTCATTACCGAAATACTTCTCGTAAAAGAAAAGAAGTTAATTACGATATTAAATAGCAGTATTCAGCTAATAGCGGGCAGCACTGAAACAGAAATCCATTAGGTATTCCAGCAACGATGCAAGTATATATAATTGAACATATAAACATTTCGAATACGGAATGGCTAAACGAGAGACGACTGACTGTTACCCGTGGACACGCGGTAGGGAAATGCGATAACCGGACAGCAGCGGAGCGCGTTTATGCATTTGTAGCATTCCGTTGCACCACCACGATAATTCAGTCGGACAAAGATACGAATATATTTACCGATGCATATTACACGTACAGCCGGCATATTTTTACGATCGCCAGTAAAACGTCCTCGGCTCAGAACACAAAATCGTGTCGACTTTTCTTATTCGGTTCTCGGGAGGGGAACGGTTGCATAAAGATCCGGCGGGACGATAATCATGAAAAAAAAGAAAAACAAAAAATTAATCATTCTGCAGGCCGATGGGGAGGTTTATAAAAAGGCGTAAAATCGCGTAAGAAGGTTTACTTTTCGCCGCACTGCGAACAGAGAAAGAAAGACGGCAGTTTCATATCTCCGACGATAGTTGGAAAGTCGTGAAAACAGGACGAATCGTAAAGCCGTGGGACGAGTCGGTGAACCAGAACGGGATTCGAAGAATGCGTAATGCAGATATACATATATGCATGTGCACAGACGTGTACATACACGTATGCACAATGTATCGGTAGACGCGTGTAGATATTTTTCTTTGTATACGTACGTATATCGCGGGGAGAAATAATGGCAATGCTCCTCCTCCCGCGCTAAACGAAAGCGGCGTCAAAGTAACAGTCGATCGTTCGACCGGTTTGCTTTACGAGTGGAAATAATAATCCGCGCAACCGTCGGTAGGTTAAATATGTATAACATTTGATGGGGTCGTCTCGCATAAGCGTTACGAGACTCGTTACGAGACCTATTAACCGGCTTCCTTTTCCCCGGCGTTTCCCTTTCCCGCAACCCTCAACTCGCTTTTCTGGCCCACCTATTTCACCGTTCCTTCGATTTTTCGACCTGCACGACCCTCTTAACATCATTAGGTTACTTGCAGAGGCTACAGCAGTCTTTGAAAATTTCTTGAATTTTGGATTTTTCAGAACCTTGGTCTCCCACATTTCTACCCTCTCCTCTACTGCGTTCACACGGAAACAGAGTCCGGTTTGTTTTTGGTCACACCTCGTACAATAAATACCAAGCCAGCACTTTCGCAAATCAAGCTACATCAACTCATCAAGGCGTCAAATGAAAATTTAATCTATACCCTCGATTCAGTTCGTACGCCGGGAATCTCTGTGAAATCCTTTTGTTATTACGCGAGCATATCGAAGCTTATTCATCGGATGGTCCTAAAATCGTGGCCGGGGGTGGTTCTGTAGGTGAAATTGTCCGGAAAGATCAGCGAGAAACCTTGGGAGTAGAACCGTGAAGAGGAACCAGCGTGTCTAGACTTTCGAAAAAGTCAATGACGACCATCCCCCCGCTGCGGTGGAGAGCAGGAAACCGGGTCTGCCTGGCCGGGGCGAAATGGGGGGTGGATGCACGTATGAAAACTAAGTCCCCGGGTTTCATTTGACTGGCTTTACGAGGCAGACATAAAATGGATTTTACTGTCGGCTAGTTCGCCAGTTCTCGAGTTGGTAACATTACTTTAGCGAGCATAATATACCCCCTCGGCTTTCTTCTCTCCTCCTCCTTCTCCTCCCCCGTCTCTCTCCCTCTCTCTACTACCTTTCTCCTCGTTCTTTCGCGCACCGACACCGTGCATACAAACGTCCGTCGTCGACATCGACGTCCCGCGACCTCTCTCGTTCCATACCTCCACTTTTCTTCTCCCTCTCTTTTCCCATCACCTTCGAACAGTTTTCGCCTTCCGCTTTCGTCGACCTGCTACAAGTCCTTAAACCAGCCCCCGCGGTAAGCTTCCGCCCAGACCGGTGTAAACTTTTCGCATGAGAAATGTCTCGCTACCAGATTTAATATCCGCCGGATAAGCCCGGCACGCTAGTCGTTAATTTTCTTTCGGTTTCGTTTCCCGCGGTCGCGGCGCGGCCACGATCCAGGCATTTCGAGATGTTTCGCCTGTAATTTCTGGACTGTTAGGTTGTTGCATGCGGAATGTACGATGTTTAATCCTGTAATTTTATCCTGGGGCCTTTCATGAGCACAACAAAATCTCTGTACGCTCAATCTCACTATTGTGCTGCACGAGTTTCTTTAATTTCTTTAGGAGATTGGTCGATAAGTACTTCGGAATCAACAATAATTAATTTGCACTGCTGCCACTCAGATGTGCATTTTCAATACAGGAGAACATTTTTTTTTATTTAAAAACGGACAGAACATTTTGAATAACTTCGTCAGTGCGTCACATAGAAGAATAGCAATTTTTTGGTTGAAAAATGGCACCCCCCCTCTCTCTCATCGTTATACTATAAAAATTTGTTTCAATTGCGATTTTCATAAAATTTGATTTATTTTGACATTTTCGACATTGGTGGATATTTAGGGAGCAGTTTCAATCCCTGGCGCCACCACGTTACATTCTTCCTGATCCTCAGCCCCAATGATCGCTCTCCCTCGTTACCTAATTACCGGTCATTTAGGCATACTTCTTCAACAAGGCTCTATTCGATTTGATTACGTTTTGAAATGTATTTTGAGAAAGAGTGACGCCAACGTTGCAGCAAAGAAAATTTTATGGCATATAATAAAAGAATGTACGGTGAACTGTTTTAATAATACGACTAATGAGTGGACTTCGAGATTTGTGCAATTAAAGCAATTATGCAATTAAATATATACCGAACTGTTTTAATAATATGAGTAACGAGTAGACCGAGCGTTTTATGTAATTATAGCAATTATACAATTAAATGTACACTGTACTGTTTTAATAATATGGGCAACGCATAGTGTGCAGATTTTATGCGATATACTATACGTTATATTCCGAATTACAAAGCACAAGCCAGTAATAAAGGGTAATTTCATAAAAATTTTATATTTCCGTGAAATGATTAGGTTCGGACTTTTGAAATTTTCCTACAAAATTCCGCTGACATAATTTATAAATTTAGTCTCTGGTGGGTTCCGAACATTCTAAGTCTGCGATAATGTACCCATAAGTATTTATAATTTCACGAAATTTTTCAACAATGTTTTAAATAAAAAGAATCAATAATAATATACAGTTAAACACATGAATAATCCTTCGAAGCATTATTATAAAACTCATGAATATGCATAAGCGACCTAACAAGAAGAGGCAACAGGGTTCTCGCGAAAATATAACTTCTCCGAAAACGTTCTTATTTCCTGAATTTGCATAATTGATCGGCAAATCAATTTCGTCACCACGTTTCAATCCGAGATGCAAATATTAAATACGATCGGCCCCTATCGGGAGCGCGTGATGCCAATAATTAAAACATTCCCGTCACGAACACACCAGCCGCCTTGCGGTATGCAGCGATTGCTGTGCGAGCGAAAGAAAGAGAGCAGGGCGAGCAAAAGAAAGAACGGAAAGAAAGAAAGAGAGAAAGAGAGTGGCCGCCCAAGAAACTCGTCCAAATCGAGCGGTGTTCTTCCACGCGATTCCCAAGACCGGTGCGCCGAATGTAACACATCGCTAACCGCAGGCCAAACTTTTTTTCTGATTTCAGATCGATTACCGACCAGTCGGTGAAGTAAAGCGACTGGAAGAACAGGTCGAATCCAAAGAGAAACGACGCCGTGTTAACGCCAGAGAGAAGTGGGATCGGGAGAAGGAAACGGCGAAGAGAAAAGCAGCGTCAGCAACAGAGCATCATCATCGGCAGCAAGATCACCGTCGGCGTTCTTCGTTCATCCTATTCAACGTTCCCCGAATCTTTCGAATCGGCACATGCACCGGCACGAAAGGACGAAATTCGCAATTAGCCAAGAACGCTGTACTTCTCGGAAACGACCCCGCGGGCTGAGGTTGCCCCGCTGAAGATGTCCAATATCCTGCAAAACGGACCGGACCCCGAGCGGATTCAGGCCAAGAGGATCACACAGAGGCGGCTCTGGTATCGCGATGGTCGAGAGAAACTCGCTACTTCATCTTCAGCCTACCCGATCGAGATTGCCCTCAGACATGGAGCCGACAACCACCGGGAGAGAACGCTGCGTCAAGGTTTCACCACAAAACAACAGAGCAGCATCAGCAGTAGTAGAGCGTCGCGGATTCGAGGTCCCACGTTCAAGCACACAAAGGCCGCGAACAAATTAAGTGTGTGTTGTGTTCCCGAATACTTCTCTTCTTAGCCATTTTTTCGTTTTTCTATCCCGCTCTTGTTTTTTCGAATGTAGTTTTCTTTCGTCTCCGTTTCTTTGTCTGCCGACCCCCAGGGACAGAGAACGAGAAAATCATGAACGCTTTTGTGAGTGGTTCCGTGGGATGCCGGAGTTCACGGACAATGTACACCTCGGGCATCCCTCGTCCTTGCGCGTCCTTCGGTTCGTTGATCGAATCCGCCCCATCGTTCGCTACGTTCGCCCCCCCCGATCTTTGTCTTTTGTTTTCCATTTCGTTCCCTCCCCGTTTCCTTCACCCCGCTTTTATTTTATTATTGTGTATCTCTTTCTCTCTCCCTTGTGCTCCATCTTTCCCCATTTTTTGTTTCTGTCTCTCTTCTGCGCATGTGGTTTTTGTTGCACGTGCCTCTCGGCTGACGGAGAGCGAGGATGCTGGGGCTCACGCACGATCATCAGAGATGACCGTCGCCGTCGGCCACTTGCTAAAATTCAGTCGCCCGTGAACCTGATCGCTCGGGACGGTCCTCCTCCATCCCCGATGATCAAGTGTCGCCGCGTGCGGTAAACCTCGCATGCATGACCGCGCCACCTCTCTGGCTTAGGTACTTTGTAAGGAAATCGAGCTCGCAATTCTACTCGCGGTTTCCGCGGCGGCTCCCGAGGACCTCCTTCCGATAGGCGATTCAATACCAGGCTCGCGATCCCCGCGTCTCAAGTCCGAAGATCCGGGGGAAGAAGCTAAAAACAGTCGAGGTACCTTAACATATAGTTATTCCGCGTCTCGCAAGAAGAGACTCGGATGGAATGCGAGTCACGCACACAGTGATACAGTTGAGTCGCACGCGTTCTTGCTGTTCGCTGAGTAGGTTACAACTATTACTTCAGGTCCGTAGTATAGTATGAAAGATGACGATATGCTTTAGAATAAGCGCTTGACCGTCTAGGTGGGGATTAGACCGAGAACCACGACCAGCGTTACCATATTTTTATCCCTCCCGGCCCCTTACCCTTCCGCTTCTCGCCCAGTTTCGCAGCGTAGCTCGTCTTTGCACGTGGTTCGCGTCAGCGTCGCCACTGTCGCCAGCGTTAGTGGGAAGAGTGCAAAGACGAGCTACGCTGCGAAACTGGGCGCGAGGCGGAATGGTAAGAGGCCGGGAGGGATAAAAATATGGTAACGCTGACCACGACCTCTATGTTCCGATCGAGGACACCGAGGAGAAGGAAGAACAAAAGTATTGTTTCATAAAAAGATTGTAAGTTGTTCAGCATCAACAAACTGAACGGGGACAAGGGGCCTACGGTGCTCTTACCTAATCCCTTCCAGGGAGCCTGATGTACGTATTCATAATAGTACAGTTTCTATCTACTAGATTGTTTAGAATAATAGATTAATGCAGTTCGTGGATTCTCAGAAACTTACAATACTTTGCTAAGCACATAGGTACGTTGTAAATCGCAGTTTGCTCGTTGGTTTTGGGGACCTGATCCTCCCAAACTGGCGTCATGGTCCCCACGTCCCAATCGAGGAAACGAGAAGAAGGAGAAAAAGGTCGGATGAGATAACATCGCGGGGCGCGACATTCCGAATCAAGATCCCGTCGATGGCCGATGGTAATCTAGGCTCCGTTGACGTCGTGTAATGAATTGGTTCCCGATACTCGATGGACGCGCGAGTGTTGCCAGCGAGCGATCAGTCGGAAGACACCGATGGAGAAAAGAGGAACGTAGAAAACCGACGTGTGACAGTGCCCGGCGTAAATGAGCGCATTAACGCATTAACGGGGAGAAAAAAGGAGGCGAGACCGCCGATCGAACCAGATCGGACGCAAGCAACCGGTGAAATACTTTTAAATATGGTGGGAAGTGTGTATGTTTGTGACACGTGGGTTTCTCCTGGATGTTGCCACACCGGCGTGCAAATCGAGTAGCAATGATCGCGAAACGTTCACTGACGCTTGTTTTTTCTACAGCAATTACAAGGATTCAGGTTTACAGTGGGTAATTTGTTATTCAGAAACGTCTTTTATCAAGAATTCTACTTGTAAAAAGATTGCATAATCAGAACAGCTGCTCTGTAATATTCGTGAACAGCGTACGCTTTAAATACTTAATGCCAAGCGCTTTACGAATCGTCAAAACTTCGATCAGTTTCGATCGTAAGCCGAGAGTTTGCTCTGGATACTCGCACCATGGAATTTACTCGGTACATTGAACTCATGCGCACAAGTATGTGGACACTGTAACAAGATGTACGCAAGATCCTCGGTTACAGTCTCGTGTCATGTTCGGTCGCAAGATCAATTAAATTTCGAGGGCCCGAAAAAAGGAACCATTCAACGACATTGAAACATTGAAACAACTTCTGAATAAGATTTTAAACAGAATCTAGTGAAGATCTGTTTCGCTGCTCACCTGTCGTGTTAAAATGTTTCATTAAGCGCAACGCACTTCCTCTAAGATGTACTTAAAAAATTCAACACAAGAGAGTCATGGAGTCTCCGATCACATCCCGGAGGATTCGAAGACTGGTTCCAGAGCATTCCGTGTTTCCTGCGGCCATTGTTAGCGGTAAAGCCACGGAAAAAATGACTGATTTCTTATCGTGCAATTATTGAAATCATAAAGACGCTTTTGTGGGGAACAATTGAACAACTGTGGGAAATCGATTAATTCTCATTACCGGCGCGGAATAGCACTCGAGCAATTTCGAGGATATAACTGGCGGGGCGCTCTCTCTCTCTCTGTTGGCAGTTCAGGTGTTAATCACGGAGCTAATCGAAATAGCCGAAGTCGCGGAACAATGGCGGTCGGTTCCCACGGAAGAATGTCCGATACAGGTTCGAAATATTCGCAGCCTCGCGAGAGAAGAGAAGCGATCTGCATCGATGAACTGCGGGCGCGATCGCGCGCGCAATCAAGAAGTCGACGGATGTGTCAGTTGCACAACACGATGCAATAAAACGGCCGCTCAAAAACTGGTCGTTCCATCTCGCGGCAAATTAATTTTCAAATAAGAACACCGAGGGCTGTCTCTTCGATATGCTGTTTCATTCTTTCGTCCTTTTTTTTCCCCCTGCTCGCTGGCTCCTCCTCGTTTTTCTGTCATGAACCCCGTCGCCCTTCTCTCTTTTCACTCTTCTCTCATATTTCTCTTCTCTCCTCTCTCTCTCTTTCTCCCTCTTTTTCTCCCGCCCCTTTTTTTCGTCGTTTTCTTACTGCGGGAACACGTTCCCGAGTAACAATCTGATGTGAAGCTCGATTGGTTATTACCGTACAGAGCTTAATGACTCGCCCGGTTTAAATGGATTTGCATTTCGGTAACGAGCGTGCGGGCCCTCGAATATTTAGCGTTCGCCGGAGACCGAACTTCCGGTGTCTAATTTACGGTTGCGAGAATTCCACTTGGCGCCGCACTGTCCATTGTTCCAGAATCTCCTTCGTCTTACTCGCGAAATTCAGGTGTCGTTGCTCACTATAGTGTACCACTGTCCATTATGCTCCGATAGATCACAGTTTCCGGCTTGCTGCTCTCGTCGACTCGCTCGCGGGAAAATTTATTATTCACTGGCAATGATGCCTGTGTAGACCATCGAATTTTGTTTCAATTTTATACAGCCAATACAGAGAAACTTGTAGGCGCGTGAAATTGTGAATTCTAAAAAATTACATTGAGAATAAAGTACATCCGTTTTAGAGTTCTATGTATATTGCAAGTCTAGAGTCATAAGTAGACTGCGGATTTTATGCATTTTATGGACTCACTAAAATGATTAACTGAAGAAACAAAGTTTTATTTCATCTCAGCAGCTAGTGATCAGATATTAGGATAGTAAACAAACAATATCAGCCACCTCGGGTCCACCCTGGACAGTCTCTCGCCACAGCTAAACACCGAGTACACTCGATGAAGCAATCACGAGCCAGAGAGGACATTTCGCGTGAACGGTGAAATGGTTTCGCAAGCGGGCAATGTCAACGGACCTTGTCCCGGCCCGAATCGATCTGAAATATTCTCGATGAGCCGCCGAAGAAATTGGCTGAATGGCGTAGACCGCAGACTGACGCCTCGGCTGACGCTCGCGCCGCCATGCAACCTGCTATTTTGTCGCCCACGAAACCCTTCGCGTCTAATAGCGTGTCAGGTGTTCCACGTGCAACCGAACATAGTGGTAAATGTCCAACATAAATGATCTCGCTGGGGACGCGGCACGATGCCACACAGCGCGACAAAACGCGACGCTACAGGGACACGACTGGATGGTCTCACAATTCCACGCTTCCGGTTGCTGGATATACGCGAACCGTCCATTTAGCGTAAAGCCTTTAATCCCGCTGTGGTTACAGATGGCGAGAAGGGGAAAGGTGTTCGTTTAGCGACGAATCGGCACGGCAATTCACAGGTGTGAAACCAGGAAACGCCGCGCGATCGGCCCCGAAGGTGTTCGCACCTCCGGCTCGGAAGTGCGTCCTGCTTTTCGGTTTCAATAAAGCCATCTCGCAATTGCCAATTATTTCTATCCGGTGTGTGCGGAACCATTTGCACGGGCAGCGACTCCGGTACACACCATCATGTTCCTGAAAATGTTGGAGATCGAAGAGCGTTCTCTATTTCCTCCACACGCGACATCACCTCCGGGCTTCATCCGTGAGCGCCAGGTGTTCGGCGATTCCCTTGTACATAAAGTAACCATAAGCGTCGCGAAAATCGAGCAACTCGAACTGTGAATACGCTACGAACTTTAGTCTTACAGAGAGACCTACAAAAGATTACAAAGAGTAGGCCTCGACAGGAACTTATGAACCGGTATGTATTAGGCGAACAAAGTTATACCGAAACGGTTTATTACCGGTACCGAAAGAAATACCGGTATTATTTCGGTATTCTTCTAGGAATGATTAGGCGATTAAGTCATATGTTGCTTTGTGTATAATTACAAATATATATATATATTAACTACATGTACGTAAATGACAATAATAACAATAGAGTCAGATATTACATGACATTTTGATTAGTCCGATGTAATGAAATATCATTGAATATATAACTAAACAAATTGTATCGTTAAGGTGTGATAATATATGTATATTTTAGACTTCTTAACCATTCGACCCATCATTTCTTTGTAGGATATCACCACTAACTAATGAAATAAATATATTAACTACTAACCCTAACACACTAATTACTGAAACAACTAATAGGTTTAAACACGCTAACGAGAATAATTAAGAGAGTTTTCTACTTATCAACTAATCTACTTATTTAAATACTTTTGTACTGTGAATCGCTCAATGGTAAATTTTCGTCACTGATTTCGAGGAGCCCTTTGTTTATACTTCATTTCTACTTTTGATGTCACTATTGCCACGCATCAAGATATTGTATCATTAGCGAGTCCGTGGGAGCAATGATGAAGGGAAATGTCAGATTTATTCTGGCTCGCGATTTATAGACATTGTGTAAATTACTTTCGATGAAGCGAAGCCATCGAACAGAAAGTTTCTGATAGGATGCTGATCATTATTTGTATTTTGGAATTATAATGTGTATGTATTATACAATCAGTTTTGGTATGACTTTGCTAACATAATTAACATTATGACAACACCTACAGGATCCACTGGTTTTAAAGCTTCTATTTCGACAACGCATTGACAATTTTAATCGAATTGAAAGAACCGAAAAATAATGGTAAATACATTGTAGTCGTAATTCATACTATAATCGAAAAATACCGGTATTTTGTATTTCGGTATAAGTCCCTGGGCCTCAATGCGTGATCACGAAGACGTAATTGTAAGATTGTCGTACAAAGAGCCTAAGAAGCTGGGAGTTGAGGCGGTCATGCCACCAAAATCGGTGAATGGCTCCATCCGAGTGATGTGCAAGGTGTATCGTACTAGCTACCTTCGATCGTACAACCGTTCTTGTCTCTTTGTTTTTTTTTTTTGTTTTAAGTGCAACACGTACTTTCACATTGTCGGAAAAGACTTTTTATTATCCCCTACATACATATGTATTCAACGTTTGTATCGTTCTTTTATATTATTTATTCGTCTGCGTTGCATTATGGGTGTATCTGACTACGTACGCATGTACTATACGATATAATAAGTTGTTTCAATTATTATGAATGCGAGTATAAATAGGAAACTTACTTAGATAGGCATTGTATGTATGTTCTCGTAATATTACAAGTTCTACGAAGCGAATAATATAATCGATGGTCAATACCACACGTTTCTTCTCTTTTTTTTCTCGTCTGTTCACCGAATCATTACCATTGATAATTGCTGAACACACACGATTTACCGGTGACGTCTTTATCCATTCTACGCTTATCGCCAGATATCAAACGATATCCTAAGGAATAAAATGATTTGTTGAATTTCTTATGGAATCCACTAAAAACTAAGAGGTAGTACCGGACTCGCGGCGAGAAGCTGCGAATGAGCTTTTCGAGTCGTTCAGTAGAATTAAATTGCTTGTTACAGTCGCCGAACAAGTGTTAGATTATTGCAAAAGCTCATGCTCGAAAGTAGAACACAAGCAGTTACATTTTATAAGACAACAGTTTTATCTTAATTATCTTTATTATATTAATTGCAAACAATTTTGTATCATTAGAGAAGCTCGTAAAGCTCGCACCGATATTATCCGTGGAAAAAGCTTCAAGGGTCTTGACCTATGTGCCCATAATTATGAAAGTGTCAATATTTTTAAAAAATGAGTTTAATATCAGTTATTTTACACTAAATATTGTCATAAATGAACCGTTAGATGATACCTGTTATTTCAACATTATGTGGAATTCATTTAGTGTTAATATCCTTTCCCTTTAAATATCTCGAAACAAGAAATACACGACTGAGGCCACTTTCATAATTATGGGCACGTATAGATCTGTCGAAATGTGACACGTGATCTTGTTCAATGCGATTGTGTCATTAAACGATTATTACCGTTTCTGTAATCTGTTACGCCGTTAAGTGAGACCGCGTTTGCTCGGGTGTTCCTGATCTCGTTAAAATTTTTCCGTCAACGCAGAACTATTTTCAAAGGGTCCGCTTAATCGTTGCCGTAAATCAAGCACGGTGTCGCAGCTGCGCACACCGCGGTGCCTATTTTCTGTCATGATATATGCGTCCGCTGCAATGGTCGCGCTCGTTTACTCGCCGAAACACGTGCATTGTGCATCCTCTTGTGCATCGAGGCGAACCTTGTTTCGCGGAACGGCCTGGCCAGCTACCTTCCTGCGCCGATCGAGTCCGCAAATCTTCGGCGAATCTTCGAAACCACGTCGCAGCCTCGGTGCGAAACGCTTAAAGGTCGATTCATATTTCTTTTAAGTTTCCGATACGTGTCTATGATAATACGATTATTATGCAATTTTCAATTTTTCTGGACAAATTTTAAGAAAATGGTACCAAATACAATCCTATTTTCATTGGTAATAATATATGTAGGTCCTAAATAAATCAAAATCGTGCCAAATTTTATCGGATTTGATACTCCGTGATTTGTTAGACATTTCTAGAAACCACAAATGCATAAAGATCCGCGGTCTCTAATAATCATCTATATGTAAACTCGTTGAAGAATGTTTGTCTCATCAGGTTTGATCGGAACCGTTAAGTTTCTGTGCGAACAGTGTGAATCGGCCTTAACACGCTCACTGTCGACGCAATTCGTTCGAAGTTCATTGCTGCCCGAATCCATCGAATTTAACGCTGGAACTGATGGATTTTAAATTCCTTATTTTACAGTTACAGTAGAACCTCGATTATCCGAACCGATTCTGTCCGAAGTCTCTTATCCCAAAACTGCTGAGATGTTTTATTAAATTCTTCGCTGCATGATCGTCGAAAGGACTTTGACGCGCTATAACTGCATAAAAGTTCCCGTTCATTTTATGGGATTTTTGTGGCCGCCTGCAGTCAGCGTCTCAAGCTGAACTTTATACGAGATTCGTTGAGCGTCACGAACACATAAAAGTCTATCGGACTATTATAAACGTTAATAAAATGCGGTTTCTAAATCCGATGTAGTTAGGCTGTAAGGTAAAAGTGCTTTCGTTGGCATCGTTTGATTTCGTCGGTCAACATGTTTTTTTATCCGTCAACGATGGATAAAACTTTCGTCTTCCGGTATTTAAGAGCCAGTGTGTAACCGAATAACAATAATCGACGCAGCTAGAGAATTAATGAAATCGATAGTTCAATTTCGGAAATTCGTTTTACTGTAAGTAAATTGGTCGACCTAGTCTGTGAGCTTCAAAAGCATGAGTATGTGAAAGCGTGTTAGTGTGGCGTACAAGTGATATTTCGAGAGAAAGAACAGCGGCGAATTAATTTTTTTAACGAACTGGTTGCTTATGTTTCTTTCGTTTGTTGGTTAGACTTATACTTTTGCGAACACTCTGTATATATAAAGCTATGTAATATAATAACAGCTAATGTACTATACCGTAATTTTATTCGAAGTTGTCGGATATCTAATTAAGTTGTGTCCGTTCTCAAAAATTTCCTAAACATAGATATCCTCGTCGAATGAATGAAGTTTGATTGTCGTTGTCAAACACACACACACACACAATCTATTAGCCTGTATCTATACGCATATTCTGCAAGGACACGATTTATACTTACAGACTACACGATTTCGCAGATGAGAGCGCGACGTGACTTCATCGAGAGTGTGCTCTCCGTGCGATGAAATCGATTTGGTGCGCCCGGAAAACTAATCGGAGCTCCGGTTTTGTATATACGATTCAACAGTGAATGTAACTTTGTATTGGGAGATAGCAGAAATTTGCATAAACAACACAACTACATCCTGTTAACCACGCCGACTTTACTTATCATCGCCATACCGTTGATTCTTTTTACTCATTCTTATCTGTATTGTACCCTATTGTGTTAAGTGTATACGTGGAGGGGGATAGGGAGTTCTAATAGGTTAAACAGTCGAGATCGTGGAATTCGTGGCATCGAGTTCCGGCGAGAATCGGATTTTATAACGTGATTTGCTAAGCAAGGGGATGGCGGAATTCGACATTTGTAATATGAAAATGTTCCTAATATTGTACGGTTGTATGAGAAATTCTCGATTCCTCGAGATAAATCGCGGCTGTTGTCAGTAATCTTACGATTACCCAAGGTGCAACGTGCGTTTCAACGAGTCGTGCTGCACGAAACGCAGGCGCTCGACGGACTCGAAAACCGTTCAAACCGTGATCTGTCTCCTGGAATGGGAAACATGTATTTTTCAAATTGTTCAATTCATGCAAAATGTTACATATTTGTATGGACGCAATTTCTTGTGTGAATAAACTGCACGTATAATATGAAACGCGAGGATGATGATTTCACCTGTCCTTGCCTTGCGGAGACGAGGTTACGAGCAGAGTCGCCGGATGAGGGGAATTTACTCGAATTCAGGGGAATAAGTTACCCTCTCTCTCTCTGCTAGTACCGGATTAGTCACGTGACGAACGCGTCATCGAATAGCGTGTCCAATAGCGTCGTAGAATGAAAAGGGAGAGTGGGGACACAAGTCTTACCCGGCGACCCTGGTTGATTAAATCATTTCTATTCTCTTATTTCTTAGTACAATATTTTATTTCCTACTGGAGAGAGAGAGAGAGAGGGAGTGATCAATATTCAGCCACTAGAAAATCCATCTAATGAATTAAATTATAAGAAACTCTCCAGTCTTGCAAACTTATTTGGTAACAATTCAAATTTCACAGTGCTTGGTCTTATTTGCATGGATAAATATAGGTGAGGGGAAAACAAGAAAAATAATTTTGCAGGATAAACCACCGAGGAGAAGGACGAATAAATACCCAAGAAGAACGGTTATTGTTTTGTACCCAATACATTATACTATGGAAAGTTATTTGCTAATGAAACGAACCAACACAGCGTATAGTTGGTTAAGTGATTTTCGCCGTTTGACGACGACTTAGAAGTCGCTGCGTAAGTGTACTTCCTCAAATAGCTGTCTCTGTGAATTCCTTTGCCTACTGTGCGCCACGCACACTATTTGCACACTTCGTCATTGCCGGCCATAAATGCGACGTAGAAGGTAATGCTTGTGTCGTCGCATGAGTTTAAATGTTTACCGACATTACGAGAATTTCCATAGCTTTTACAATAATCAACAATTTACAATAATCAAATTTATATTCTGTTTCCTCAGAGGTTTCTATAAATACTTTATGCAAGGTGTGCAACCTAATTTTGTCACTTGAAATTGCACAGTATCAAGTAACAACAGTTATATCCCATTATAAAGTGTCACATTTGATTTGTTTAGAAAGAATGCCACATTTCAATTTAATTGTCATGGACATGTTTTGTCTTTAAGAACTAGCGTAAAGAAGAGTTCATATTTTCATCTTGTATTTTGTTTATTCTAGATGGATTACAGTCAACGAAGAAAACAAATAAGCTCCAAGACGAAGAATTGGATTACATGATACATGTCAGACACTTAAAAAGTTAGTAAACCATTGAAAACGTCCTGAATATGCCAAAATACGTGACAAAGTGATTGTTCAGGTTGACAATACTAGATCATACATTGCAAAATCAGTGAGGGAGGCGTTGGAACTCTCAGGAAGGTATATGTTACCCGCCATATATTCGCCAACCATTGCCCCATAAGATTACGATCTATTCCTATAAATGCAGCATGGCCTTTCCCAGCAGTTCTCATGAAGATATAAAAAATTCTATGACGATTAGAGAATCCACTTATTACTTGGCATAAAATATTCTCCATTTTCCTATTCAAACAGAGTACTTTCAAGCACCTAATAAAAATATTTAGACGAACGTTGCAATTGCAGCAGGTGTTGGAAAATGGCGAGTAAGCGTCGATTTGGTGTCGCATCGAGTTACGTTCCCCTGCATACCACTGCTCCCCTGTTCCTAGTGTTTACGTGGATGTAAACGGTGACATGTACGCGTGGATGCACATAACGACGATTTTACAGCCCTGTGTTCGGCGACAGTTTCGGTTTTTACAGCTTGTAACGTCCGCATAAAAGTGGCCCTAACGAGACCTCGAAAAGAAGACACAGAGCCAAGTGAAAATCAAGGCACAAACGGAACAACAAGAAAAAGACAGGGGAACCATGTTGCCACCAATTTATGTGACTTCACAGCTTGTATCGATCAATTATGTCCTTTTTGTTGTTCCTCTTTTCCACGGTGATAAACAAATAAAATGTGCGCGCGAGATAGCCGAGAGGGCGCGAGCAAATGAGTTATGCCGCACGTATGAACATATAGTTTCTCACACGACGTTACATTTGATGCTCAGTTTTCGGAAAACAATTTTGATGGTTGTTCATAAACGAAAGTTGTCGAGAATGAAATTTTTGAAAATTTGTCGGAATTTATTTGAAGAAGTAATGGATTATTTTCTTGTACCATCGTATTGTAAGAAGTTTCAGAAACTTATAGAATGCACCAGCATAACATGCATGCTTGTACTTCTTCAAGCAATTCTTTGTTTATCACAATAGCTGTACTTTTATGTGAATTTTTTCATCGACAATGAACAACGTTCTTGAATACTCGTTGTACTCGCTTGACTTCCATTAAGTCATTTTTATTGGTAAATCTCGAAGCTATGATAAAAGAGTCTCGCCATGATGACACTGCAGATACCTAAACAATTATGACAAATGACCTCGAGACGGTTTCGAAAGGAGACCTGTTGTATGTCCGTACATGGTCAGATCGTGGACAAGGTTATATTAATACCGATAAAAATTGTTGAATTGCTTCGCGAAATAAATTTGATGCACTTGCTTCGGTAAAGAACCAAGCGACTGCCGA
Source organism: Lasioglossum malachurum (assembly GCA_028455605.1). Lineage (NCBI taxonomy): Eukaryota > Metazoa > Arthropoda > Insecta > Hymenoptera > Halictidae > Lasioglossum > Lasioglossum malachurum. Next base: position 7,813,382 of record CM052316.1, read on the forward strand.
TATAAATTATTTCAGAGTATAAAGTATTTCAAAGTTTACGGTTCCGACAGTGATTGTAAAAAGTTTCACCGGACAATTTCGGAAAATGATCGAGATATTCGTAATTTAAGCGAGACTGGTTTTTGTCTGCAAGGGTATAAGAAGAGTCTTCGTCCATTTTTATCTGAAATAGTGTATTTCAGAATTCCAATTTGTTATAAAATTGCAATTCTTTGCACCGAAATAATTTCGAAAGAGAAATTATGATAGAGTTGATAAAGATTGAATTGAATTGATGGTAAAATTGTGAACCTTCACACTGAAATAATTTCTAAGCAGAAATAATAATAAAAAATTCTGAACCCCCACACTAAAATAATGTTTAAAGAAAACTCTTGATTAATATAAAAAAAATAGCATTGGAATAACGTATCGGAAATAACTGTACCAAATTTGCATGTAGCCCTTTGAAGGGTCGGGAAACGAACGGAGTAGCGCCCGGAAGGAGAAGAAGAACGGCGCATATCAGTTGCATTGCATTATCATGTAAACTATAGAGTAATGCGCGATTGTATGACTTTTGTTGATTGTACGGTATACACACCGATCCAGATAATATCATTCCCCATAAGCTGGAAACAGTCTTCGTTCGACCACTTGCTCGCCAGCTGTCAACTGTTTTCAACGCGACAAAAGTCGAACATTAAGGGTAGTGTTGAATCGATATTTTCTGCGTGTACAATTTAAAATAACATGTCGGGAATGCAAAGGTTCTATTAGCTTTGTGAGAAACGTTTCTTATTGTGTGACCCTGTAAGGTATATTTAATTTAATATCGCTCCTCGAAGCAACGATCGCTGACCATAAACGTCCCTGACAATTGGACAGTGTGTTTTATACAAATAGTAATTTTTCCATGTACAATAGCTGCGTTCCAACACCTTTCGACGCACTTATTTATATAAAATTCTGCAATAATATTTTTGTATTGGCGTGTCCTAATTTAGTTAATTGATCTTTCCAGTTCCTTTACACTGGTATTGTAATTATAGTAATCTTAGTTATTAGGTTGTATAAGTAATGGACACTGAATGTGTAGAAATGGTATGTACATTGCCATAAAATAATGATTATTGAATTTATTCTATTTCTGCCTCTTCGTAATTGTTTAATAAAACATCTTCTGTAAATTAAATATATCTATGTACCATAATTTTACTATTCATATCGGCATTTAATATCTTTTACGTTAATCCAGAACGTCCTGTGACAAAAAATATAATGTTGGAAAATTTAATTCATTTTATTAGACAGTAATTGATACATTTCTCGGCTATAAACTTTCCCGAGATCTCAAAGATTTGAAATAATACCGCTGGAGTGTCGCACATTTATGAATTTATAAGATTTCATAAACGCTTCCACGTTATAAAGTCCGGAGGCAGTTAAACGTAGTCTCTGTCCGATTTGGATTTTGATACGAACGTTAGCCGAAGGGTGCGGAGCTCGAATCCTATAAGCGAAACCATAAAAACGGTTGCATAGGTGTGTGGACACATAACACATGCAGAGAGCACAGTGAGTGCATCGTATCTATTAAAACATACTGGCGGAACGCGTTGTTTAATGCGACCGGCTTGGAACGCGTCTAAATAGAAAAACGAAATCCTTCGGGTTCCGTTCACCCTACATTAGTGACTGATATTTTCTACATTAGCGCCATTCCGAAGTTTCGCGTAACCGATCGCGTAGCGTTCTCACAGGCTAAACAACATAATTTCCTTGAGAGCAACGATGGTACCGGGTCGCACCAGTTATTCCAGTTTTGCAGGTAGAATCTGTAGACGTTCTCATTTTCGGAATGAGTGGAGCCACACTCTCGTGAACGGCGTTCTGTGTATACGCTTCTTCCTCGCCGACTCGACTCGTTTCCCGTCAGAGAATCGCACCCGTTATTACGGCGAACGATCGATTCTTCTCGGTTCGTTTTCTCGAAAACAAAATCCCCCTATTCTTCAAAAAGGTTCAGCCCGCCTTTTGCGTGCACGCGGCACGCCACGCGATTATTCGCGAACGTCCCCGTCGGCCCCTCTGCGTGCCGTGATTTGTTTAAATGTAACAAATTAGAAGCCGAAAAAGACCTCGACCTGCTCACCGAAAAAAGACCTAAAACACCGGCAAAAAATCCGAGAGAATCATCCGCCTGACGCTTCAACGAATACTCTCGCTTGTGTTTCTACCTTGCTCCAAAAATGTCATTTTTGTCCATTATCTCATTCATTTTATTAACAACAAAATGTACAGTAACATTCGAGATAATAGCATGCCTTTATGCATTTCTTAAATATATTTAAAAAATGGCAAGTATCGTTTTATAAAAATGTTTAATATCACAATAATTTAAATGAAGTAAATGTACAGTTTAGAAGTCCTTGTATAATTTATGAATATGGAACAGAATCTCGAATGATTTTTATCTTTAGTTTCAAAGAATATTTTGATCGCGATACAATCTGTTTTCTTATTCATTTGTTAATCTAATTGGCCTGAAGATAGCACCAGTAAAAAAAACATCAAAAGCATTTACAATTCATATTGTGCAACATTAAAATGCATGCTGGGAAAAATGCAATCACGCGAGGAAGCGTGTGTAGAACAGTGTCTGTAAAACCGGAATTCGAGCGCGGAGTTTTGAAGTTCGTGATCGAGATCCGGTGGACTCCGGCTGCTGAAGCATGAAAATATGGATCTGGGTTTTACATTAAAGGTGGTAGTATCCTGGTTTTCGGGAATGCTGGTCGAGAGCGTGCGTTTACATCCGACACGGTTAAAAGAGTTCGAACTCGTAAAAACCGCGACAGGATGCGCACTGATAATGACGAGATAACAAAAAATGATAGGAATCAATTGGAGATCACCGATCCAAGATTACGAATACGCAATGAGTAGCAGTTTGAACGGTTGCAGGACCGAGGCCGAAAAAACCGGTTCCACCTGATGATGGAGTGCCTACTTTGCAGCCGCGCTTGGCAGATTATAATGCAGATTGCTGGTTTCAATAACCCCGCAACAGACGTTTCGATATAGTTCTCAGGTGTATTCAGAGACGACTATTCCCATCACAGTGTGTATTCTTTTCAATCATACGTAGCGCAGTGCTTTAAAACTGTGGCCACGCTGCTTGAAGTGAACTTCAAAACTAAACAAAAACTATGTTTGAATCTAGAACTGCATGGACCGCTGAAGATAATTTCGGTAATTATTTACTTTAGGGGCTTCCTCACCGATTTTGATGACGTTGAAATAAGTTGTTCAGAATGATGACCTTGACAACATATGTGAAGATCATCAAAATCGGTGAGGAAGCCCTTAAAGTAAATAAGTACCTTGTCTTATCGCTTTATGAAACTATGTCCAACGTAAAATCCTACATCTTTCATGACGAGAATGGGAGCAGAGGCGATATACATTCGTGTAATTTTGAGTCATGCAGTTTAATGAGCTTAATGAGTTCGTATGTATGCCATTTAAATCCATTTAAATTGCATTGCCCGTGTTGAGCATGCCAACTAACTTTTCCATCTCATTACTAATTAAAGTGTTCAAAATCATCTCGTGTGCAAATACTAAATACGTTTTAGTAGCACGTGAAATTGTTCCGTTCATTTTTACAAGGTCAGCCAGCTATGAATCGAAAGGAATATGAAACTAAACGCGTAGAGGAAAACATTCTTCCTTTGGTCATGATCACGTTGCTGCACATTAAATGTTCTGAAACAAAAAACAGTTCAACATTGTATTGATTCTGTAAACATGGACAACCATAATGAATTTTGTCTATGTAAGAAAAACAATATAAATATTTCGTACTACGCGTTTCCGCAGTCACTGTACTCACAAAAATGGCTCTACTGTTAGACCTCACAGTCTGACACGCCATGGGAGGCCATGGGGATCAAAATAACCCGAGCAATCACGACGAGGAATCATCCTTTCAGGGCGATTTCCGAATTCTGGAAACTGAACAGATAATGGCAATACCTGTACCTGAACAATGAAAACATTGTACGCATTTTTTCACTTAGAAAATTAAATAAAATAAACTGCATTACTCCAAGAAGCATCGACGCGATTAGAGGAAGTCCAATAACTTAAAACATGAATATTACACATTGGGCTTGAAAGACCAGAGATGACAATGAGATAGCTAGCGATCAAAGTTTTCAGGCTCTATGTAATCCACCTGCACTCTTTTGCTGACACTCCGAGACTATCCAACTGAGCGTCGTAACGCCGCGCCAGTTTATTATTATTCTATTAATGACTATTTAAAAATTATGGAATAAAATAACCAAGCTTGACTGCGCCGCTCGTGAAAGGAAATGTTGCGAACAGCTAGAAATAATAAATTTATTAATTGTTAATAGTTGCAACAATAGTTATCAGACGAAATCAGTCAAGTGTGAAACCATCGCTCGACCTTCAAGCGCAGCGCTGGTTGGTTACGCTTCGTTGCGCACCTGAGACTGAAGAGCTCTCTGCAAGAGTTAGTCGGGTTGGAGACTTGGACAAGAGTGGACGAGATTCAGGACTAAGTGGTCCACCTTGGGGTATCTAGGATATCTTACGGTACCTTGGGCCAACTCCGGGCTACCTTGAGCTACCATTTAGCTTTTAGGGTACCTTCAGCTTAGGGTAGAACAAGTATAACGTGACCACTAACTTTTTCCCTCAAAACGGGACATCTACTAATTTTTAGGCAATAATATGTATATTCAAGAAAACGCATATTTCTTCACAGTTTCTATTTATTAATGAAAAAACAGGAATGAACACATGAAAATAAATAATTTATGTGGTCTTATATTTTTCTGAAAAACTTTGCTTCGGTGTACACTCGCAACCGAGGAGCGAGCGAACTACATAGCAGGCTTCTGGCCGACTTACAATGTGTTAGACTTCGCGTCCTTTTTTGAAATTGTTACCGTAGGTTGCTCTCTTTCTTAAAACGGGTCGGCGTCCCGAAGCTTTGCTTGGGGACAACGGGACAAGCTATTCAAAAACAGGACGTATTGAAAATTATCCCGGCTATCTTGACTTCGAGTTCCTTTTCAGCTATTATACAGGGTGTGACCTATGATACAGGATGTTATTCCTTTTTTTCGACTTATTTTTACATGTACCCCCTGCTCGGATTTAATGCACTCCCGTAATCTTTGATTTCTTTAAAATTGGTATATTTAATATTCTTCATATTCAATTATATTGTTCTGATCTATCGATCGGGATTTATAGACTTGTCGAGATGATTCCGTCACACTCTTTAAACCAAAGTGTCCTTATTACAATGCGCCATCCTTCACCTTTAATTTGCGCCCTCGAAAGTTAAAAAATTCCTACGAGAATATTAAAATGAATATATTAACCTTATATCTACCTTATCAACAGGGTAACAAGTTTCGCCTTGTTGCCACCAGAAGAGTACATGGCGCACGTGAACGAACGCACAATTGTTGACACGCTTCTAAAATACCGCGTATTTAACAGTACTTAGCGTATTTACGCATTAAATAAATGTAAAATCAAATTGTACACTGTATTCTGTTATTAACCAAAATGTTAATTAGAGCTGAGGCAAACACAGTAAGATCATACTGACGACTATGTGCACAGTAAAATCTCAGGACTTAAACCATTTGTTTTTAAATTGGACTCGTCGATTACAAATCATTTAGTGTTCCCAAAAATAGTTAGTTTCTAATATACTATTGGTAAGTAAATCTTTACAATTTCAAGGGAATTATTTGCATGCTAATAAAGTGAACAGTAAACATAACCTATATTTTTCATGCTTTCTTCATCTGTCTCATCTTTCTGATTTGTATGTTGTAGATCCTGTCCGACTATGAATCCTGATATTGAACGAAAGGTCTTGCTGTATGAGACGATTATCAATGATGTATTAAAAGATGATCTTGCTTCATTAGAGAAAAAGCTTCAGACTAAAAATGCTGAGATTGTCGAGTATCATCAGCTGAAGTCTGTTATTACTACCCTTCAAAATAACGAATTCGACAAAAGTGGTTTCAAGACCCAAGTAGACATTGGACAAAATTTTCTTATCGAAGCACATGTCCCTGATGCTTCCACGATCATTTTGGAGATTGGTTTAGGACACTACTTGGAATTGACTTTAGACAATGCCTTAGTAGTTACCAATGCACGAATCAAAATGCTGGAAGATCAAATCGCACAGTACCGCAAACAGATAGCAAAGATATCTGCTCACATAAAGTTACTGCTTCTCATTCTGGGAAAAATACAGGGCATCAAAGAATAATTCTAATATTGTTATATATGTAAAATACACTTGTAAAATACCTGACTACTTTGCCATATAAATATTACAATAGAGTTTCTACTTGACTTTCTATTTTTACTTGAACTTTAAAACATGTAGTACACAGGGGATTTGAAAAATTGCTGTAGAATTAGAAAACAGGCGATCCATTGCACGAAGGAAAATAAAAAAATCTGTTGTATAGGGCTTCATTTTTAAATATTACTTCAACTATGAATCATGCATGTGTAACACTTGGCTAGCACGTCAGCTAATGGCTTACCTTTTCTACTTACGCGGACACCAGCGTGCACAGACAAGTGTTCAAATTTGCAAAAAATGGAGTCATAAGCGTTGTTTCAATTTTCCTTCCCGCCAAGAATCGCCTCGACCTTTCGAAACGGAGCACGCATTTTTACAAATTGCAAATTACATTACAGTGTGAAATTCTGTAATTTTAGTACATAGTTTTGCACCAGAAGAGCTTGTAAATATTGTCAGCTAATAATTAGACTGCGGATTGTATGCATATTAAAAATAGGAATTTCTACTTGGCTTTTGTGTTTGCATTTCACGAAGAACATTTTGATTTTGCATAAAAATCCGCAGTCTGTTAATAAAACACCGACTTTTCGAAGACTCTGCTGCTTTCCTTTGTTTTCACCAATGACCACCGCTTCGCGTAATCTCGTTACGTGCCCTAACTGAATGCGAGCTGTACAATGTGCCCCACTAATTTCCTAGTCCGAACGTAACACTTTTGTTTCCTCGTTAAGCGTAATTGTAGGAATTTGCGAGGACCTTGTACTCTGCTTATATACGATAGCGATCAACCGCTAGGGCACCAGTACGCTCTTTTGTTCTTTCGCGGTTTCCTCGGTGTTTTTTCCCATTTTCGCGAAGTGACCATCCCGGAATGTCGGATTGGCGCAGCACACCATGCGTGGAAAAGCACAAAGAGTTCCTCGAAAAACTTTCCACGGTCTTAATCGATTGCGCGTTCGAAAGCGTGTCCCGTAAAAATCCTGTATCGAGATGGCGAGAACCGGCTCACCTGCGGGACATCGTAAAGTTCGATGTGAAAGACGAGCCACGCAGCCAAGATAATCTTTTGGAGATCGCTTACAAAGTCTTCAAGTACAGCATCCAAACCGGTCACCCTTACTTCATGAATCAATTGTTCTCCGGGTGAGATCACGCTCTAAATGCAATTATTCAAAATAAAGATTTATCCTCGGGAATATTCTTCACTTTTCACCTTCGATGCTTCAAATTCCACCATCAGAAGTGCAAACATTCATTATAATAATACTTTTTATAAATTTTCATTTCCATCACAGTAACAAATGTAAGAATTCATTCTAATAATACTTACTTTTTATGAATTTTTCTTTTTATTAAATGCTGCTTGTGTTCTTTTACGCTTTTTGAATGGTTCAACACGATTTTTAATGATCATCACTGCATTGGGATTATTGTATTACGTTTTGAACGCAACTTTGATTTTCTTGCGATTTGCTGTTAGTATAATTTTGAGTTTTTAAAAGTTATTCTGTGACAGTATTTTTCAACATCTTTTTGGCCGACGTCTCTGTGTCATTATTTTAGATTCACGACTAGAATTTTTAGTTCAAAATTTTTAGAAAAAAGTTAGACGAAATCTCAATTTATCGTTTCGTAAATTTGATTTTTTCATTTTTAATCATGTAATCGTTAGCTATTTTTAAAAACATTGAATGCTTTTTGATTTCACTAATAAATGATTTTGTAAGCATTTTACAATTCATGACTCCTGAATGTTGTATAACATAAAGAATTAATATTGATGGCACATACATTGATGTATGTATTATTATTCTTCTTGGTAATTCCGATCTGAAAAATATTTGTGTCAGATCTGAATTTAGTTTGCATTTGAAAATGAATATTTCAAAAGAGAGAACTTAGTGGTAAATCTTATTTTGGCACCAGAAAATATTGTGGTATAAATATTCAAGCATATGATCCTTTGTATAAAGTGATTATCAAATGTGGAAATATTAAATTTTTCTCATAAATTTAATTTAATTTGTTCATGTCGTTATTTAAAAACTATACTTTTTGTGGTATTTTTAAAAAAAATTTTAAATTGGTACGCGTCAGTATATAGAGGATTTTCGAATGAATCCTTGATACTTCGGTAATGGCTTATTTATTCTCGCGTGTATCATTATACGAACAATTTTATTTAATGCAGATTGGATCCCTATGGTTTAGCCGGACAATGGCTCACCGACGTATTAAACTCTTCCGTGTATACTTACGAGGTGGCACCGGTCTTAACATTAATGGAAAAGACTGTAATTACGAAATTGTTGAGCATGTTTTACAAGGAAGAAAATGGTATTACTCTCGGGGACGGTCTATTCAGCCCAGGAGGTTCTTTCTCTAATGGAATGGCCATTAATTTGGCCCGATTTTGGTTCAGGAAGACGATACAAAGTGTAAGTAATTTTTATAAGCAGTTTTTTTCAGGAGCTCATTAAATAAAGAGATAAGGAAACTACATATTTTTGAATCCTTGAAAAATCGATACAGCGTTTCACAAAATTCGTGCACTGTACGATATCCATAATATTATTGTTATTATTATTAATACATTATAATATATTTATATGCCAGAATACACGCATATCATCTTCGAATTTGGTGCTATTTACATCCGAAGACGCTCATTACTCGGTATCAAAATGGGCAAACGTATGCGATGTGGAGGTGATCCTTGTAAAAACTGACAAACTCGGTAGAATGGACATCAGTGATTTGAGATCTAAGATAATCGAGGAGCAAGGGAAAGGAAATTATCCCTTTTTGGTATCTGCAACCGCAGGTGAGTTCAAGAACGCTATAAAATGATCGCGCGCGCGAAAAACTAAAAAAGTAGATTGTGAAAAAATGATTTTTACTTTCAGGAACAACGGTCTTAGGTGCATTCGATCCATTAATCGAAATTGCGGATATTTGCCAGGAATTTAACATGTGGATGCACGTGGATGCAGCCTGGGGAGGTGGCCTGATATTCAGCAAAAAACACAGTGTCCTTCTGCGAGGAATAGACAGAGCTGACTCCATTCTGTACAATCCACACAAATTACTGGCTGTTCCTCAGCAATGTTCTCTGTTTCTGACCAAGCATCCAAATATTTTAAAAGATGCACACTCCAAGCAGGCTCCTTACCTTTTTCAAAAAGACAAATTTTATCCCACAGATTTAGATGTTGGGGACAAGTACTTGCAGTGCGGACGCAGGCCAGATGTGTTGAAATTCTGGTTCATGTGGCAGGCTAAGGTAATCCAGTTTATTAATGATATATTTAGTTGAACTATGCTTTTGCTTGGAAAGAATTTCTTGGCTTGCTTACAGCAGAAAATATTTTCGATGCAAGAAGGCCCCTTCCTTACGCATCGTCTGCACAATGTGCTCAGAACACAAGATAAGACTTACTCGCATGGCATAAAGGTTCTTCTGTCCCCCTTATTAATCTCTAAGTGTCAACCACTTATGCAAATTTCTAGAAAACTAGCCTTGGTAGCACTTTTTTCCCCTGATCTTCCTTTAATTGTCCACCTTGTACTTTGAGGCTTAAGCTGCAACTGCGGTGCATTCCGTACAAGTTAAGGGTCTGCATGCCATATTTCAAGTGTTTGCCAATATACTTATGAATACATTATCTTCCCCTGGTACGACTGAAGAATGTTCATACTCTACGTATTCAGTGGATTTTCAAGATCATAAAAGAAGCTTCTAAAATCCTTAAAGGGGTTTGCCGATGGCTCTGCTTTTAGGCTTGGAACGTTCACAGTGCCTAGTCAGTCAAATATCTTCATGTAAAATAATTCTGAGCATAGTTTAGTTTCAAGTGATGTGTTTCAAGTAGTGTTCTATATTGTTTGCATGAAGAAAATGTTCATAAGAGCACCATTCTTGCACATGTCAAAGTACACAATTAGTCCTTGTACGTAATTCTTTATTATAAGCATGTTAAAACAGCTGAATGATAAATTAAAAAAAATATGATTATTCTAAAGTATAATATAAATTAACAATGTAATAAAAAATTAAGTAATTCTCCCACAATATATGTCTATTTCAATTATATATTTATCATTCAGCAATATGCAGGTTACCACCAAAACCGACACAAATTATAATGTATTTAATTATGATTAGTTTGATAAAAAAGCTTCTGTTAATTTTCTATGCCTAAGAGCCATGATATTCGTACTGTGTACGCTACTATTATTATACAATTATTTATTACGTTCTTATAGAGCACACTTCCACTTTAAGGTCTCAGTAAGCTACAGTCAGATGTTTTACTTATTTTTATCATAGAGTGGGATATTTGAATTACGATGTCTATTATATGACTTTAAGACAATATTTCGATGCAGAAACAGCTTTTTAAAATATTTTCTCTCTTTTTTTTTAATTAATGCATGTTAGTTAAGAGTTATTATCGTTATAATTTTGTTTTAGGGTTCTTCAGGTTTCGAAAAGCATGTTGACCATTTGATGACACTCTCAGCTCTTTTTAAAGAGGAAGTAGAAACAAGGGAAGCCTTTGAATTAGTAACAGATTCATGTTTTATAAACGTTTGTTTTTGGTTCATACCGCCATCTTTGAGAAATCAGCACTCATTGTACAATTATAAGGAAAGAATAAACAAAGTAAGTACAATAACGTTTATAAAAGGTTATTAAAAGCAAGACGAATATTTTTTAAATTAGATAACAGCCTCATTTCTTGCAATATAGTGACAGAGACGCAACGCTAAAGATTTACGTGAAGAATATTTAAGTTACATGTTAATTCTTTCTACTTAGTATTTAAAGATTTACTATCAACTATGAAATCAACTTTGATTAGCGTTTGTAAACTATACAGTCAATTAAGTTTGATATTTTCTATATGTGTTTATAGTAATATTCAGGGTGTGGCCGGACGGGTGGTACAACCGAGCAGGGGGCGATACTACATGTAAAAATAAGTCGAAAAAAAGGAATTTTTTCGTTTGACGCTTCGTTTTCGAGAAAATCGAGTTTAAAGTTCCGCCAGGTTCGCGTGCTTTAGTATATGCACAAAGTAGAATTGGTTGATCATGGCCAGACGCGTCCGACGATTCCTATGCAATAGCACGTGTATTCGCTGCATTTTCAAACTCGATTTTCTCGAAAACGAAGCGTGAAACAAAAAAATGTTATTCCTTTTTTTCGACTTATTTTTACATGTAGTATCATCCCCTGCTCGGTTATACCACCCGTCCGGCTACACCCTGTATATCTAACGCTAATAAATGATTTGCAAACCAAAGAGCATGCAATGCCTTCAACAGGTCACTTTTCTCTGTAAACTTCGAAGAATTGCCTTTGTAAATAAATTCATTTTATCCTAAAATTAACAAAAAAAGGAAAAGACGTTCATATGTAGTTAATTGATTAAAGAATAAATATTTTTTATGTTATTTTTCATAAGTTATAAAGCTGTTATTTTGACAGTAAATATGGTAGAAACCAGCATTAACGTCTGCAGATAATAATCTAGTATCGTCTTTGGGTAACTCAGAATAATCGATAAATGATATCTATATTTTACCAGCAGGCGGTATACGAAATAGGGTGCATGATAAATTAATCTGTATTTGATAAATCCAGAGGGATTATGAGAATGCTCACGCCCGGGTCTTTTCTGCCATCACTTTTATCAGTACAGACAGACACAGACCATAACCAGGTTTAGCACGAAACAGAATTTTTAACATGCTAAATATGAGTATAGGTTCTGTTCCATGCTAAACCTGGCTATGCTTCGTCTCTGTCTGCACTGACAGGAGTGGTGGCAGAAAAGACTCCGGGTGTGAGGACTCTCATATCTTCACTGATAATCCTAATATATCGAGTTTGAATAACTAATAAGCCTCAGTTATTGAGAAACTAGGTCCTCAAATTATTATTTTTAATTAGGTTGCACCGACATTAAAGGAGAAGATGATCAAAAGAGGCAGCTTAATGATTAACTACCAACCGCTTCATGAGAAGCCAAACTTCTTCCGATTTGTAATTCAAAATTCGGGAGTGGACGTACAGGATATTCATTATGTCTTTGACGAGTTAGAAAATCTTGGAGAAAACATGTGATTTATGCATGCATATGCATCTCAATGTAAGAAAATTACTCAATAATTAATTTCCAGAAAATATATGGCAAACTTTATTCTTTTGTTGAAATTGCGGTTCCGTTTATCTTCGCCATTTTTTCTCGTATCTGCATCTGTACCAATTAGCGAATGAACGATACAAACAATTTTCATGCTAATGAATGGCAAACGTATTAAGAGCCAAAAGATGAATTTCGTATAATGAAGTTTTACGTTTAACGCTAATAGCGGTTTTAATCAATTCTCAGCGAAAGAAATAACGAATTCTAGCCACGAAAATCAATTCCTCTGGGTTAACTAGGCGAAACCTAGCAGGCAGTTGATCTGATTAGGTGGGGAACCGGCACTAAATTTCTGATGCCAAGGTATCTACGAAGTCAATTCGTGACTACGTTCGTCGCAGAGCCCGCGGCGTCGCGACGTACCCGACGACTAATCCTGGTACAAGTGACAGCATATAGAGAAGCCCTATGTATATCTATAGAACTGCGTTCGTCCTATGTAGAACATAATGATTTGCAACCGTCACTGTTATCCCAATCTATCGCGAAAGTGAGCACCTCCATCTTATTTTTAAATAAATCGAATTAAATAAATTTAATCCTGATCCACTGTGCGATCACGATGTGGTCTATGTGTAGCAACACTGTGTCAAAAGCATTCGACACTAATTAATTTTCCGAAAAGTAAATGCAACTTATACGTAGATGTTTCGATTTTTAGACTTTCACTTTAGGATTTTTATGTAGAATAAAAATGCCCGTATTATTTGCCAGGAACTACATAGGCATTTTGAAATTTCTTGAATATTTTCACTATTGTGTATTTGATCACACCATTTATATCAGAAATGCATAAAATTCGCAGTCTACTTATTATTATGGAATATTTACATATTTTATATTTTTGAAAATACTCTCTCTTTGTTTGTATATTGAAAGCCGGATTGAAATAGAATAATAATTTTATACCTTTATTTTTCATTGTCAGTTGTAGTGTTTTATTTTCATGCATTTAGGGGATTATTAGAGGAAATGAGATTACTTCGACACGTTCAGCGACTTTGTAACACTTGCTACATTCTTGCGGCTTTTCAAAACTTTATTGGTCAATCAACATGTTTTCTGTACTGAATTACATCAGCCCTTATTGTTTAATCAAGCTTTATTTATCGATGAATTTCGTATGTATATTATGTGAGTGTAATAAAGTTAATTGAAGAGTAAAATATTAAAAGTTTTACGGTCGTAAATGAGCTGCGCTTTTATTTGAAATAGGTCTATCGTACATTCAACAATAGTTTTACTGACCTGTATTGCGAATGAGCTATCTCTGAAGCGTATGAGGGGCGCAATAGTGATCTTACGCACTAATAAAGCATTCGTAGGATCTACAGTGCAAACATTCAGACATGATCTACACATACATTATTGCTTATTCTAAAAAATATGTTAATCAAGTCAATCAAGTCTTTAATGTTCTACATTCATTAAAGCATCAAATTTTTCATTTAATCATTTCTTTTATTTGTTATGACGGTGTATGCACATTGTATTATTATCGTTACGTACGTGCAAGACAATTTTACTTAATAAACAAGAATAAAAATAAAAACGTGGTGAAATGAACAGATATATAAATGTATGCATTAAGTATTGCACTGAATATCTCACCCGAAAAACTTCGTATACGCGCACGCTTCACCGTACAAGTAAACACAAACAATGTGTATATGTATGGTGTATGCAGTTCAATGCATCAATGCATAATCATAGAAAATTAAATGGTTCGATAACTTCATTAACACGTTAATGCCCTGTCATAAAGTGCCATGGATTTTAGTTTAAAAGGTATTTTTATCACTCGAATTTGCATTTTTGTTACCAGTCGGGCCGTGTTAATGAAACAGTGAATATTTAATTGCCGATATCACCACAAATCCGACGAACAATTCGGAACATGCGAACGTATATTTAATTATAAAAACACAGCCGACGATTATCACGAGACCATGTTTTACAATGACCTATAAACTGCAGACACAAATGATTCTGCATTAACATAACAGGGTCACAAGTCTGCTTTTGCCAATGGCAATACTATCATGTAAACCCTTTATTTCCGAACTAATAGAAAATAGCATAATCAAATTAATTGTATGTATCATCCGTGAGATGTGAAAACACCTGTAAAATTATACACACCTTTCCAGGTTATTATTCGAAATATCGTGCTTGTTCTCATGTTTTCTTTTAAAAAGAGGAATCCGCAAAAATATAATTTTAACACAATAATGAACATAACAAGGTTACAATTGTATTCTCAATATTTTCCCTATTATTTTTACCAAACTTGCACATTATATACGTTATTTAAATTTATTTATTTAAAATTAAGTAATTTATAAAATTAACTGTTATTTTACACATTGTTTCTCGAGATACGCTTCTGAAATATTTTTCACTGCATCGTCACGTTCCGCAAAGTCATGTATGAAATTAGCTTAAGGTGTGAGAAAAGGTACGGATCAATAAATTTGTGAAATTTTGTTCGAAGCAGTTTTCGAGCATGCCGATTACGATCAGTCGCATTCTGTGATAAATATGCAAATATTTTTTGCTGTACAGGTCTTGAACATGTTGTCTTTATCGTATTAAGATGGGGTGTGCGAGAAACCCTTTACAGGGAACTATGCTTGTGTGCTACGTTCCTGTCCCCGAGTCACTGCTAGGGGTGCTTGCCCTGCAGATGAACTTAGACAGTGGGTTGCTACCGTGAAAGACGGTGTTAACGTCGATAGCTACCATTCGTTCCGTTCAGTAACCCGAATGTCAGTCGATATCTGTAAATTCGATGGCCAGGATGAGCAAGGTCTTCCAATTCACGTGCCTCAGGTATGTTTTTTCCTTCTGATTTCTTTGACCGTTCCCAGGATACTTTGGCTTTCAGGTGAGTAGATAGTATTTCAAAAATAATCCTCCATCCTACGTTCGTTCGCACAACTTCGGGTTTTTCACTTTTTTCTGCTTTAACATTCGCACGCCATTCTAGCACGAAACATTTCGAATTCAAAGTTTTCACGGCTCTACACGGACTATCTTGAACAATTCCGAATATTTTATTATCGGTACCATTCACTGGCGTTATCTACTACCGCATACTCATCGATATAAATATAATTTTAATAGAAAGCGATGAATATATTACAACAAATCGATCGTTTCTACTGCAATGGGGATAAAAGTTGTATTCCGTGGTAAGAATATCGATCGAAGGCTTGTATACTACTGTTTAGGAGCGCTTTAATCCTTTGTCGGTTGAACAGTTAATTTCGACAGGAAATACGATGTTTTTGGTAACTCTACGTTCGTAGTTCATCGAGTTATTAGTGTTAGATTTTTCTGTTTCATTTTCATACGAACAATTGATCGATATTCCGAATCAGGCGTCAATGTTAGTCTTACGTCGTCTTTCAAGCAATCTAGCAAATTATTAAGTTGAACACCGATGTTCGGAGAAAGCTCGGAAACAAACTTCGATTCTGTGAAACTTTCGAGCAAAATGAAACGATGGATATTAAGGATCGTGGAAACATCCTGTGAAAAATCTGTTTGTTCCTCCGGTCGACTGCAGTGGGTTCTTCAGAGTTCATAGTTTGACTTGCGTCTCGACAATTGTTATTACATCTCGGAATTCGTTCGACTTCATATTGCGAATAATGTTTAAATTCTTTTTATTGTTTGATAATATTGAAAAATAGTTTAATATCAAACTTATGTTCTACGTCTTAACGTCATCAACGAAGAGTTTTCGAAAAATATTTTGCACATTTTAAGAAAAATTTTGTTTTCATATGTTTGTGAGTTGCTTCTCACTCCTGGACTACTTCAGGTTTTGGAAATGCTTTTTAATCGTCTCTGAGATTTTAAGTGCTTTAATAATCGACACTGATAGTTTGTAGCGTTTAATGCACTCCAAATATTTTCTTTTCGTTCATATAAATGTTATTCACGTGGTGTGATTGAAATAATTCAGTGGATAATTTCTCTGCTCTTTAAAGAACGTTGGACTATTGGAAACGTATCGATACGTTATGGAGGATGCGGCAGGTAATTTACCTTAATTAATTACATTATTTATTATATCTGTACTTTTTGGTTAACCTTGACTTTTAATGTATCAAAATTTCAATTTGCTTACCATTCAATTTTTGGTACATGCAATCTTTAACATTGTTTAAAAATAACAACTGATGAATACTTGGTTTTTAATTAATTCTTTCATAAACTAATAACTATAAATTAATAGATGTCGTCTTTATCTTGCCTTTTTCCAACGAACTGACGTTTTCGTAAATATAGACGTGTGATTAGTCTAGCGTTACAAGGTGAATTGAGAAGGCAACAATTATTTCAATAAAACGTTTTATTTGTCTTTCTCCAATTTCTTTTCTAGATCCTCGGGTAGCGGACTGGTTCTTAATGGGTAGCCCAGTTCCATTGTTAGGAATTATATCCCTTTACCTCGCGTTTGTTCTTCGTCTCGGTCCACTTTATATGAAGAACCGAAAGCCGTTCAACTTGAATAAGCTCATGATATTTTATAACATTTTTATGGCGACCGCAAGCGCTGCTGTATTCTATGGGGTAAGAATGGGAAGAACTTCCTGTCAATTAAATTATTAAAAACAGCAGTTCAGACCACTGTGCTTCCTCGAGAAATCTACGGAATAAAAATTCATTAATTAAGCGAAAACATTTCGATTCTAAAATGTGAAGAAAAAATTCATTTTCATCGTAGTTCCTTGATTATTGTTGACTGTTTTCTACTATAAAACTACTCCCATTAAAAATAATTCTTTGGAAAAAGAATTAATATATTAAAATCTATTAAACGGATTTTTATAGAGATCCACGAGACTAGCATAAATACGAGATACCGAGGATATTGCGATTAATGAAGGGCCATTGAATAATATCGATTTGTTCGGAAATAAAATGTGTAAAAACATTTGATTCTCCAATTTCGCTCAATGTTTACATGAAAGGTTAATGAATTTTTTCGATTCAACCGTGGATCGTATTTTTGCGAAGAAATTTGCAACATTTATGAAATACGTTCTTGCGATAAAAGTGATTTCGGTTCTGCGACAAAATAACGTGGTGCAACGATCGTTATTACGTTATTTTTATCATTTATCCTACTAAACTATTGAAAATATCATTTTCAGCTTCTCACGTCTGGCTTCACTACGAAATTTTCTTTAGGATGCGAAATCCATGTTGTTTCGCATGATCCTGAGTCTTATCGTGTAAGTAGTTTCACCATCGACAAACAAGTATATAATTTACGTTACGAGAATCGCATAAATAAGATACTTATCGTTTCCACTAGATGGCACGATGGATATGGAGGCTTTTAATATTGAAGCTGTTCGAGCTGGGCGACACAATAATCTTTATTCTTAGAAAGAAGTTCAATCAGGCGACCTTTCTTCACATTTATCATCACACTTCCACCGTTCTTCTCTCCTGGATAACGTGCAAATTCGTGCCAGGTATATCTATGTACCATTCATCAATTCGAGTTCGTTGATTACTTTTATTTTTTGATTTCAAATTGGTGTCAACCTTGACATCCACTTTAAAAAGGATTATTTGATCGACGGATTCCAAGTTCAATTGTTAAAAAAGTAAATCAATGGATGTGCTTTCAATAATCATGAATAATAAATTTGATATCTGAGACTTTAATTAACATTACATTTAGCGATCACTGAAAATTGTTTGTATTAACTGCGAGAAACTTGAGTTTCATAGAAACGTGCTTTTTCTCCTATTAATATCCGTAAAATTTTAAGAACAGATAAATGACAGCCTTTAACATTTGTAAATTCTTTAAATACTTTTATTTTCCTGTATTTGACCCACTCGTTTTTATTAAAATTCCAAAAGAGGGTGAAATATAAAATTTGACAGAATTTAGCACAATTTTAATTTTTTTGAGATCTGCAAAGGCTACTGCCACTGGAAATAAGATTGTATTTCATTCCATTTTCTTAAAATTCTTCTACAAAAATTGAAAATTGCATTAACATTCGCAAGCTAGTTATGATAACCGAGGGGGGTTAACATAATTTTTCCTGATCTTCGAATTTCCACAATTCCCTTCGATCGTGGTGTCACACTTGTGTTGCAGGCGGCATGTGGACGTTCCCGATTATGCCGAACTGCATAGTGCACGTGATTATGTACACGTACTATCTCCTTGCCGGCTTGGGCCCGGAGATGCAAAAGAGGATCGCGCCTTGGAAACAATACATTACAGGATTACAAATGGTACGTTTCCATTTTGTATCTGACTTGACTATCTGCCGCGGTGCATCGCTCGGTGCATCGCCCGGAATGCATACATATATTGTCGTGTGCTGTTCGTTGCGCTGACTGAATTGCCGTGCTGGGAGTGTTATTCGCTCATTTCACCGTGCACAAGCCCCCGGTATATCGCGTAATCGTAAAATTACATTCCGTCGCCGTGGTCGAAATTTTTTCCCCGAAAGCGGAATTGTTATTGACATTTCGACCTGGGAAACACGGTTAAAGGAAATTAATCTGGACCAATAACGTATCACGATGGGAAACAACAGGGTTGCGAATGACTTTCCACTGAAACGAAGTTTCGGCGGCGTTCTGGTGACGAATTATGCTGACGTTACTTTTTCACAACGATTTTTGTTACGAGTTATCGATAGCTGCTCGGGGAACCTATACTTTTAGGTGGGGCTGTATTTTAAAAAATTTTTTAATTGTTCCTTTACTGAGCGATAAAATGGCACACTATCATGTCAGAGATATTTTTCTGTAATTGTTGGACACTGGCAAAAATTATTCGGTTAAACAAATCACTCATATTTTCAATGTGGAAAATATTTTCATTTGCGATATAGAAGTAAGACAGTACTGTTTTCCATATTTAATATAGGCCCAAATGGTTCAACAATTACATTCACGATTTCGGTCGAATATTTTCTGCCAGGGGTAATATTCTGGTCCCGCCTGTTTTTCACGTTGTTTGTATAGAACCTCCATGTTCAAAAATGTATAACTGAATTTTTTCGAAAAATATATCGATCCGAACAAGAGACAAATATTCAATAAGTTCCACACAGCCGATGGTTATAGCTGCAATTAAATTGTTCTTTATGTTTCTATTGGCTTACAAAGAGTTGTAGATGGAACGCATGTAGTCGTAAAATATAAATGTCAGAAGGGACGCAAAAATAATATTTTATTTTCGAGAGACATCGAAACAACGAGAATAAATCAGATTTCCAAAACAACCCTTTCGCTTCGGGTCGAAACTACTATTTCACATTCGCTCGCCATAATTTGGCCAATGCATCATGTAATGCTTTTAAAATTGTGTATCGAAAATGTTCAGAATGGAACTAACATAAATCACAGTCTTTTACATTATTCTTATAGAGTGTGTAACACTTTTCATACAGAAATTATATTTGTGTAAATTCATAATATTTTAATTTATCTAACTAAAACACTTTTCATTCTCTTTGTAATACAATTCTTTCAGTTTGTTTTATCTGATTATAAAAAATCAGGTCGTTTGGTACAATTATAAAAAAGTTATTAGTTTTTAAAAGGTGTATGAATACTTTGTACACTCACTGTATTTGTGTAAACTTGTGTTCATGTTAATTGTAACACATTCTTTTCCCCCAGTAAATTCCATTTCACGAAATTGAACTTAATAAAATACGGTGTTTTTCTGATTCTGTATGTAAAAACAAAATAAAAAAAGGGATAGCATTTTTTCGTTTGACGCCTCGTTTTCGAGAAAATCGAATTTGGAGATCCGGCAAGTTCGCGTGCTAAAGTATACGCAGGAAGTAGAATTGGTTGGTCATGATCAGACGCGTCAGACGAGCCCTATCTACTAGCGCGTATTCGCTGCGTTTTCAATCTCGGTTTTCTCAAAAACGAAGCTTCGGATGAAAAAATCGTGTTGTACAATTTTTTCTTATTTTTAATGTAAAATCACCCCCTGCTCTGTACAAAAATAAATATTAGCAAGAACAGGTAAAAATCGACCTCACATTACAATTTACACTAAATTGGACAAACTATGGTATGCAACGGGATTAAAAATTCCTTGTTCAAATCGCCTGTACCCATAATAAAAAATTCGTAATTAAAAATTCAGTAATTTGATTCAACAATTCTTTTAGTTGGTATTATCACAGTATTTATATTTGCGTAAACATTAATACATAGAATTCGCAGTCCACTGATAAGAAAGACAAAACCGGATCATGCGATAATGTTCAGTGGCATCCAGAAATTGGACAGACGAGACAAAAATGGTCGCTCGAGGGAAACAAGTGGAAACGAGAGCAACATTGTCCACAGGACGACAGGCTTATTAAGTTCTTCTCGTTGCATGCGAGAGTGACACTTCACTGTGTCGCGGTCCTCTTCCGGTCGTCCCACATTGCACGGTGTAAACGCTTTGCTAGAAATTAAACGTCCTCGTAACCCGATAAATCGTTCCGCCGATATCTCGCCAGGAATAAAAGTTCTCGGCCGACGGATTATTTAATTAAAAACCGTTGTCGTTCGTCCGGATCCGTTCCCCGCGCCGCCCTCCCGCGCTCTTTGCATTTCATCACGCTGTTATTCCTCCGAGGACTCGACGCCGAAATCGAATCGGGGACTACACGTATAATTTTCCGTCCGGGCACTTACGAGCTCTTCAAACCTTCGTCAAAACCCGGTTATCGAGTCAGGAGAGACGATTCGCGAATATGACCTAATATTCGCATTCCGGGGCAAGTGCTCGCACTCGTCTCGCGCTCGCGTCTACCTCGGCAACATATTGCGTCTTTTGTACAGTGATTCGATAACCAAACATTCAACCGTGCCCCGTATTCCGAGCTGTTTTGCTTTGTCGGGTACACACATCCGCGATGAAACGTGAAGAAAATTGAAAAAACAATTTTTAGTAACTTTGCGTAGGTGTACTGTTTTCTTACGGTATGGTGATAGGAAATTGTTCATTTACTCGAGGTTCGTCCAATTTAGTGTGAATTGTTTTTCAAGACTACTTGGTCACTTTCAATTCACTAATATTATCAAGAAAAGAAGCAAATGTTGTCCCTGGTCCTTGTAATAAATGGAAACAATTTTTATTTTGCATGAAAATATTTGTTTTGACACTAAAAAGTAAATGACTTTTCAGATGTCTGAATTTTACTGTGATCAAAATTTTCTTATTATGTGTAAATTATATCGTCTCCACACTAACAAGAAAAACGGGAAGATGTTTTAGTCAATCCAATATATAATATACATGTATATTAATGATTATTTATATGTTATACACATAATATATAATATACATCTAGAATATGTACATATAAGGACAATGCTTGTGCATTGTCGAAGGGGGGTAAAATTGTGATTAATAAGGGCATGGTAGACAAAACAAAACTCAAAGACTATTCGATGTCAAAACGATCTTTAACAGTCGCAGATCGGTGAACCGCAAGCCTCAGATATTTGTAGAAATTCCAGCTGGTTGAAACACGAGCAATACAACATTTATTGAAAATGTATCCTTTGTGGTTGCAGATCCAATTCGTTATCATGATAGGCCACACATGTCAAACTCTGTTCCCTTCTTGCGAGCCAAATCGAAAACCAGTGGCGTACATCTACATGTCTCAAATTCTCACCATGTTCTACATGTTCTGCGACTATTATAAGAAATCGTATCTCAGAAAAAAGACGGAGTAACTGATTCAGCGATCGGTGAGTTCCGCGAGGTAAGTTGTTCTTATATTAAACACTAACAAATAACTTTTTTTCTGTAGCGTATCGTTTATTTCTAACGAAATTGAGTTGGGATCCAAAATTGCAACTTAATTGTAATGCACTGATGAAACAACTTTCTTGCAGGAAAATCTCTAGTAAAATCGAGAAACATTTTTCAGTGCACTGCAGGTTATATTATTTACAATCCGTACGCAGACGTGTATCCACTATTTGTGTAAGACTTTATACGCTCGTTTCGATCAAAATAAAATGGAACCGACTGAAATATCGTTCCATCGAGTTAAGTAAATTTATTTAACGGAAAAATAATGTCGTTCAATCTCGGTAAACCAATTATAATTATACGGGAATAATGGTATTGTTTGGTATTATTTGGTATTAACAGCTTCATTATTGTTTCCAGCGTTTTATAATTATGATGTACAATACAATTTTGACATTTTAGGATTAATACTTTCTCGATCCACTGTACTTAACCCTAGAACGATACCATAGGAGAATTCTTTCTTCATTGTTCTTTGAACAACCTGACGGTACTATGCAATTTATTTATTACAAGTCTTGCCTGTTTTATAGTATTGTAGTATTATAGTAACAACGAGCAACCTCAAGTGTCAGATTAACAGAATATCAATGCATCTGTTGTCTCAGCTTATTATTGCAAAATTGCTAAATGAAAGAAGAACTTCCTGTTTGGCTACTGTTCATTGTAATCGATCCAAACCATTTTTCTTTTTTATAAAGATCCGCAGTCTAATAATTATTATTACTTACTTGGTAATATGAAGTTTGCACTGTATTACTATATAATTTAGTTAATTTCAAAATGAATATGAAATCAACCGGTGACTGGCGTAGCAGTGAACCTGTTAAAGGAAAACAATAAAAAATGCATAAGTTGTTCCAACCGTCTGATATTTATTTTCACTGCACTCGAAATGAAAATTCTGCGGAGTCGCTGGCAACCGCAGAGCATCGTTCCAGGGTTAAATTCCAGCGCGATTAACACTGCGAACTCCCGCGATGATTAATTTTATTGAAATAAGCACCTTTTGTCGGCAGGTCATTTCGGTAAGAATAGCGACGGTCCGCACAAAGGCCGTAAAAAATCGTAGATTCCAGCTTTTGTCGCCATCTCTTCATTAGCTCTTCCGCCCTCGAAAGCCAGCACGCGTGTTCGCATAGCGATAATTCTGTGGAGAGGAGAGAGAGAGAGAGAGAGAGAGAGAGAAGGAGAAATGAAAAAATAAAAAGAAAGGAATGCTGAATGGAACGATCGTGTGTATGCGAGCAGATACGCGTCTTCCGATGCATCGTGCGTGGATGAAATGCACTTATACATAGAACGATGTCTATCGTGGGCCCGAGGAAACCATTCCACGATACGGGGATAAAATTTGTGTTTTCAAGTCAGCTTACGTTTTGTTCGCGGGGAATGCTTTTAGCCGAATACATACTCACCTTTTTTTCATCTTCTTCGTTTTCCACCTTTCTTCATGCCGGCGTCCCCCGCGTCCCGTGGATCGAAGCGCATCACATTTTGTTTCGGGTGTAATATCGACAACAAGGTGTGGGGCGATGCGAGACCTGCCACGACCCGGATTTTCCGAAAAAATCCAACAGATTCCCTTCCGATTCTCACGCCACGGATTTTCATTTTAGCACTGTGCATCTGGGAGTCGACTTCTTTTTACATGCGTCCGCAAGAAGCCTTCGAAAATACATATCTCACATTGAAATGGTTAAATCAATTAAAAACATTCGAGAGATCTTGATGGGAATTTGGCCGTTCGTCTCGCCGGGGATCGAAAGACGCAATTATTGTTCTCATGTTTCATTTAACGCTTTGAGTGCTACATGTTTCTGGAAAGTTGTTTATCACAAACGTGCACGTAGGAATGTCTTCAGACGTGTTTTCCTCTGAAACAGACATTTTAGAATTATTTAGAATTTATTAAAGAATGTTCTCTAAGAGAAACACAACTTCTGACCTGTGAATTATAATTTTATTAAAATATCGGTTTAACAGTAACAATTATTTAATATTGTTATTGTACTGTTATGTATATTTATGAACATCTTACCCTATAAAAGAAGTATTTTTATTTTCAAAATACAAATTAGACATTTTTTATCTGTTCCCATTGAAATTTATAATGGTGACGTTTTTTAAAGAAATTTTACGATTCACATTCGATCCCTGGTTGTCGTTAATTGAGAATTTTGTGTATTAATGTTTTCGTTTCAGGTTGTTTTTTATAAAATTATTTATTCGAGTGATTCATGGATAACTTTCAAAGCAATTGAGAAATGGAATCATTTTTCTAAATATGAAACATAAATGAAGTTAAATGGATCGTTAATTATCTTCGATAGGAGAAAATTAAAAACGAATGAGAGTTATTTGTGACTCGCTTCGAAACTTGAATAAACTATTTAAGGAGGAAGTGTGTCTGGTGAATGTTTTTTAAAGAACAATTATATGCTACGTCTAGTTTCGCATTTTATTAAGTTCTAGCTGTTTGTACATTTTTATATAAATAACTGTCACGGTTAATTTTTTGTAAATCTTCGGTTAAATCATATTTTAGGAAATCGTATTTTTAGTATTACATAAAAGAATATTGCAATAGACATATATCAACTATGTTATTAATGTCAATAAATATTTAAAAGTGGTTAGCTGAAATGATATAAAATATATAATGTGCAGTACATGAAATATGTAGTTTTGTAATTCATTCAAAAATTGTGTGGAAATATTAATTTCTTGAACTAGAGTGTAATGATTAACGCTGTACGAAGGGGACCTACCTTCGTGTGAAAAGAGCAGCACTATTGTAAAAGAACTTATTCAGCAACCTATCATTAGATATTAAATTTGACGAGCTTACAGGCAAGAACATATCATTGTCTTGTCTCTCGCGTGAGTATAAATAACCTCATTAAAGCTTGAAAATTGTAAAATCATTCGTAGGGGACTGTCACGTCACGTGCTCTTAAACATTAACGCTAATCAAGTTATCGATTCTTTAATTCTTGGTGGGAAAGAAAAATTGAAAAATTGTTGAATAAAATTTTTCTATACCAGTTTTCACTTTTTGAAAATTGTTATTGTTTCACCATTGGGAAATTTATTTATTTATTGTAATTTATTACGAATGTTCATGCAACGTGGCAGTAATCCCACTTTATTATAGTATTACAGTAGATAAAGTGTGAGTGTAGTAGAAGCGAAGCTTTCTAAGGTTAATCAATAAGAAACTGTTTATTACAGATATTATTATAAATTTCCAATTTATTCGTCACAAATATTTTATACATGTACTAGACTTACAAACCGAATGTTCGTAATAAATATTATTGAATTATGCTTTGAATTTATTGTTGCATACAAAAAATCACCTACTAAATATTCATTCTTGATTTCCACATACTTTAATCAAGCGATTTTAATAATTTATCAATCGATACTCACATTTAATTCACAAAATTCTTGTTACAACAGCAGTTTCTATTTTACACGGTTAAATATTTAATTTCCCACGAGAGATACACACTCATAATATTAATAGAATGCAGATTAGTGTGAATAATGTTTAAATACTTCCGGTAAAAAATTCTTTGTGAATACAGTGTGAATTTTTCTCAAAAGAATAATAAATTAAATTTCACCAGCACATTAATATTAACGCGTCTCTTCACACTCACAAAATAATGATTCACTAGCTTATCAAAATTAAACAGTTCAATTATTTTTATCAAGTTTCTTACTTTTCGCTGCAACAATTACAGTACTGGAGGAATATTCCTCGAATAATCAAGAAGATGGGGTAGAAGATGGTCGAGCAGTAACACCGTTTTCGGAAAAAAAGGAAGGGCGGGGGATTCAATTAAAAAATTCAATTAAAAAAATTCTGGTTCTTTAATGAAGGTTTATTTTGCCGGGGCACCGAAAATTCTCACACTCGGTGGTTGCGTGGCAGCCTATCCCAAAAGCCGAGCAGAGGAAGTCATGGTGGAGCGGAGGGTCACGGCTCGGACGAAATTACAGGATAAATAAACCTGACGTTAATAAAGTCTTATCGGCATGCAACCATGCGTGTCTACTTTAAGCCACGGACGCACTAATCCTCTATGCTAATTTCGGTCGGCCAGGAAAACGGCGGCTCTAATACCACCCTTTCGGACACGCGTACCAAAGAGAGTGGGGCGCAACCACTACGTGGAAGATCGCCGTTTTGTGCATGGCTGCCTGCGAAAACGGATATGCATTCAAATTCCGCCGAAACTGGAATCTTTGAGATGACGTTCGTAATTACTCGAACGATTCCAAACGCCAGTATGTTCTCTGGAAAAATAACAGTATGTCAAAATTTTTCTTTCCATTTTTTATGGCGTACGTGCAATAGAACCGCTAATTATTCGGATCATTTTAAATGAGGCACGATGTCTCGTTTGGAAAATGAATGGCTTTTGGACGAGGAACTTTCTAATCGTTCTGAAATCATGTATTTTTAATGAGACCCGTTTTTCTAACAATAAAGGAGAAATATTTAAATAGAAAGTATAATCTTTCCCATTAAAAAATAATACGATTCTCGTTAAGGAACATTTTGTTCCGTTTGAAATCATAACTTCTGGAAAATAAAACAATGTACGTATAATTGTAAATAATTGTAAGATACTCGTTTAAAAAGGAAGTCCATTAATTTCAAGCAAGCAGACAGGCAAGTGTAAACGTTTTTAAATTAATTATATTGTATTTGCAACATTAAATGTGTGTAAATATGGTTGCTATAAATATTTAGCCGGATGAAAATGACGCGGATTTCCGTGCCGCAGTGTCGTGTCAAAGACGGAAACCTGGACGTTTACATTCGTCGTTCGGCCTGTTCAAGCAGGCTTCTTTGTGCGGTATAAAATAGGGGCTGGGAGCGGGGGAACGGCAACTATTCTCTTAAAAAATTTGCGACATTGGTTGGGGGCTGGAAAACAGTCTCGGGCACGGGCGACGGAGCCATAATGGACACCAGCGAAAAATTCAAATTTTCGACCAATAAGAAACGGGCACTGTTTCCAAGGTGCACAGCGCAATTCCACCGTTCCCCGGGTTCGCTGCGGCAGAATTTATATTCTTGCGAAATATGTCGCGGTTTACGAGGGCGAGCTTCACAAACTCGGGCTCTTTTGAATTTTTAAATTTGGAACGCAAGCCTTGGTATTCCCCGTTCTTTCCGCGCTTTACGTTCAATAGGGCATCCTTTTGATTATTGTGATTCCGAAATACTATGGCGGCGCGAGCCCGTCGACGTACGACCCTAGGTCGACAACAAGTCGAGCCACCGACCCTATGATGGTTTTTTCCCGAGCGAGAGAACACGTTAACAATCAAGAGATTCTCGTTGCGTGAAAATGAGAGAGTCCATTGGTGTTGCTCGTGTTTATTTCCGTGGAAAACGAGGACCGAGCGAATTTCTGTCGTCGTTCGAGCGCAGCGAAACTGGCGTTTCCGAGTGGACAGAAAAAAAAACAAAATGGAGGGAACAGGCTCGCCATTATCGGGCAAAATATTTCTGTGGAACGTTGTCGAAGAGTAGAGCAGTTCTTCAAGTACCGGACGCATGTAAGTCGATCGGTCCAATTTTAAAAAAGTTATTAGTTTTTAAAGGGTGTCCACTTTAGACACAGGGTTAAAAATCACGAAAATATTCTTAATATTATAAAAAATCCTCGGCCTCAAGAGTTAAAGGAGACACGTACAGATTTAGTTTGCCCTTTGATAATATAAATGCGCATTAAGACAGACGTTGAGAAACGTGACATTTCTGAAGAGTATTACTATTCCCTTAAATGTTCAAAGAACCCAACTTAAATTTAATTTCTAATATAAAATGTTTAACTCTTCCAAGTTTAAACGTTCAATCGAATCAGCTTTTATGTGATAAAGAATGGTTAATAGGGAGGTAGATGGAACCGGAAATTATTAGATTGGAGAAAGTACGGTGATCAGAATAAAATTGGAGCTGTTGTTGCGTATCAGAGGGTTATTTCTCTGATGTTCCTTTTTCGGGAACTTGCGAATCGCAAAGCCTGCAACACGACAAGAGCCTCGCTGCGCTGAATACGAGCAAACCGCACGAAGTTTAAAAAATGAATTCGCTGTGCTGAAGCGAAGCTGAAGCGGGAGCACGGTCATACATTTAGCAGGGAAAGATCCGCCTTCCTCCTTTTTCTTTCACAGTCGTGAGTATTGCATGCGCAACGGAAGGCACATACATTATTACACGCCTCGGAGTAGTGTACCATTTGCAAGCCTTTAAACATTATTAATTCCGGCAAATGTTCATCGGTTGTTGAAACTTGATACGTTGCAATTTTCAAACACAACACTCTATGAAGTTGGCGAAGGATACAAGCACGCATTTGATGCCATGGTTTCGAAATAAAGGTTGGAGAAAATCGTTCAATTTTTTAATTAAAAGTAAGACGTTTTACCTCTTATTTTATTGAAATCATTAAAATAATTCAGAATAGTGTAGGTTGTTTTAACGATTTAAGATAATATCAGCAGTTTGAGAGGGTACTATATAATTCAGGAAAACAAAAGTAGTTAATATTACCTAGTGGTACCCATTTTTATGGTTCCTTGTCATTAGTGCACTAATTTATACAATTTACAATATCATTTAATTTTTTAATCATTGCGTATGTGATAAAACGGTGGACATATAAATACGTAAATAATTCCAGCCAGAACGTATTAATTCAATGTTTAAAAATTGTTATACTAATTGGTATAGGTACGCTATAAATTGATAAAAGGGGAAGTAACATCTTTTATGTATACGCTCCTACAGGACTTCAAAGTCGATCCCTTTCCTGCATCTATTTAGTCCTTTGGTTCTATAGACACTGTCCATAATCGATCATCGAACATTCATGTTTAAGACAGGGTCTTGCAGGTCACCTTACTGATGAGTCCATTAGCAGGCTCAGGTCGAAACACTCCTCTCCTCTTTCACCACCTTTATACTCGCTTTTTCTTCCCCCAGCAGAAATTAAAAATGGAGAAAGTTCGATCTTGTTACATGATATAACCTACATCGATGTCTACCTAGCGTGACGTGGACTTCTTTTAGAAGCGGGAAAATCAATAAATTCCAGCGACACTTCATCTTCCTGGGAAACCAAATATACTTCCTCAAATATGCTACCTACCTAATTTTCTAAATAGTGTATTGTTCGAAAGCTTGGTCAGTCTAGTCTCAACTACAATATTTGTTATTTTTACTTGCGGTAGACATGATTTATGTTCTTTCATTTAGTCAATGGTGCAGTACTTGTTTGTATCGTAGCTACTGATACCTTTCTGGGCACGAATTTTTGTACAAACGTGATAACCAGAGAATAATTAAAACGGCCAATCCTGGTAAAACTGGGCACAATCTTCGTACAATGCAAGAGCAATATAGAGGACCGCCATATTTATGATTGGTATAAAATATAGGAAGCGTCGCGACGCGGTTTGAATAGGAAGCGTGCTTGGTGATAGCATGCTGGAATTTAATAACCACCGAGCACGGACTTGAACCCGTTTAGAATTTAATACTAATTTAAAAGAGATTAGTTCCGTATCCGGCACTAGACAAGGATCACTACCCTTTCAGCCAGCCCCTTCGTCCAGGAGCGAATTTCAGGGGCAGTAACCGGGCACAGAAGCCGTGTTCCCATGGGGGAAGCGGCTTACTTAATTGAGCTTAATTTAAATTTAATTTAATTTCCCCTCCACCCTCCCCGCTGCTGGGCTGTATTCGTGCCAACACGCGTGTCTTTTCTCAACTTCGGAATCTTTCGAATAAACGTTGATACTGCGAAACACAAACCCTTCTAGTTACGGCAGTTAACGTCACAATTTATTGAGTCAATCCTCTCGCAAAATCTATACACGTTACTCATCGGACCTGGATCACTTGAATGCCTAAAATGATTTTTACTTTACCTTTTTTTAATGGAAAAACATATACCGTAATGGAAAAATGGAGTACTGAATATTCTTCTGTTTATTTCGTTTTTATTTTTAGCGTTTTATTTAGTGCTTTGCTTATCCTTCGTTTCTGTTTTTCCAGATTTTTATTCACGGTTGTATAATAATTTTTTCCGGGCGCCATTGTCATTACTTCCAACACATTTTTACGTTCAGGAAATGAATAAGAAAATGATTCCCAACATACTTGTTTCTGTCTTCCCAACATCATTGCAAGTATGCAGTTTTCAAAGGGCTTTTCTAAATATAAAACAAGACCGATTTAAATAAAATAAAAAAGTAGTAAAATAAAGACCGCTTTTTCCCGGGTTACAATAAAAGTTGGAATTGAACCGGCAGCGAGTTCAGAAAAGATCGGTCGATTACACCGTCGGCCGGCCCCGACTATGAAAAATAATACCGTCGCCGCGGATCGATGTAGAAAAATTGTTTCCTGAAAACCGTTTCCCGCCATAAACCCGTATGATACTTTACTCTGCTGTTCGCGGTTTTATATTTCAGCGGGCAAAGTTTGAAGCGCGCCTAACATCGGATGATTTACTCCGGATGTAAATCATTCGTAGCTGGTTCCCGAAGGTGGCGGATCGAAGTCTACCTGGCCTCGGTGAATTTCGAGAAACGATTTCGCTCTCGAGCCTGCTGGATATCGAGAAGCCCTTTTTCCTCTCTTTTCTTACCGGCTCTCTTTCTTCTTCGAGGAATTCATCTCGCGAAAAAGTTTCGGGGAGTGTGCGCGTCCTCCCTCTCTCTCACGGTTGTTTCTCCTTCTCGCGCACGCGTTGCTCATAATGTGATTGGCCCAGTGGAAGAGAAAGAAAACCACCATGGGAAAGAGGGGAACAAGAACCCATAGGGTGGGGAAACCGATTCGAACGAAAACTTTGAATATTTACAGCTAGGACGCGATCCGGCGTGCTCGAGGGCACCCTTTAAAATTTATTAGCGAATATCGATGAAATTCCATCGCGCCATACGATTTAAAGGAGAAAAGTCCAGTCGACGATAGAAAAATCTCAGGAAGCCCGGGACTGAGATAGGCCGTGCTTCTGCAAGTTCATTGCAGCTTCCTGGTCCAACGGTTCGTTACGAATTATGGTTCTTTTGCTAATTAAGAGGGTACCTTGACTATCAGAAACCTGCTATATTTCCGGAATTTTTTTCAGCATAATTAATAAGTGCAAAATTCCGGAGTTTTACAGAATTATCAATAACCATTTTTTCAGAACATATAAAGTGATGAAGTTATTCGCTGTTTTTAGTAGCAGTCTGATTTGATTTATACATATTTATACAAAAATTCTTTGCATATTATTTGTACAGAGAATACCGGAGGAATGATTGCCTTTTAAGAAAAGGCTTGAGTAAGATGATTTTCGTATTCAATAGTATGATAAAATGGTTTTAACTATTCTGTGTATGTCATGTGTACGGGAGGTCGATTTTGATCTCCAGAATATTTTAACCGTCCGGTAAAGTAATCGAAAGTTTTCATCTCTCTCGGGCGATTTTCCTAATTTTATGTCTGATCCATCTTCATTGAAGCGACATCGGACATATTCTTCGGCAGAGTAGAAAGCTATTCGTTTTTCCAAGGTACCGGTAACAATATTACCTTATCAAAGTTTATCCAAAGCTCCAGTCAAGCCCGAAACTTTGAACTGGAAAAGGGAAGACCCTAACGAAGTCGCTCGTCCACTTCTTGCAGATTGAACTTTCTCGTCGTACTTTACTGATGAATATTCAGGGGTCTATGTGTAAAAGTCGAGGAGAAAAAATTCAAGGAAGTTTTTCTAACCGAGTGATGTTTTATTCCGCCGCGTATTAAAAGGAAAATGCGCCTGTTTTAAAACCGTCCCCCGAAGGAAAAAGACCAGTCACTTGCATACCGTACACAAAAACCTATTTCATCCTTGCGGTCCACAGATTTACCGCTGTGGACAAATTGTACTCAATTTAAAGAGAAGTGACAAACGAATCATCCCATTTTGTTCGAGAAGCAAAATTGTTCTAAAATGTTTCCCCATCCTTCAGAAACTTCTAAATTTAAAGAATTTTATACAATGATTCAGGAAAGAAACAAATGTCTATGTCTTTTAGTTAGCACAGAGAATTTTTATTTTGCAT
Source organism: Lasioglossum malachurum (assembly GCA_028455605.1). Classification (NCBI taxonomy): domain Eukaryota; kingdom Metazoa; phylum Arthropoda; class Insecta; order Hymenoptera; family Halictidae; genus Lasioglossum; species Lasioglossum malachurum. Next base: position 7,845,921 of record CM052316.1, read on the forward strand.
AAAAATCCGCAGTCTACTGATAATAAACAAAATATTTGATTTATCAGCGATATATGAAGAATAACATAAAGCTATCTGGCCTCCCGTAAAATGTCGTATTTTACTGATAATTTGAGATTTTACGACTCGTAGAAACACCCTCGGTCTAACGATGAGATATTTGTTAACGGCTTTAGCAGCGATCGCTGCGAAAAAAACGAAGTAACAAAGTTTATCGGGTTCGGTGTATCTCTCGTACACTTTTTAACAACGGGGAATCTAACGAACTGTGCCGGGGCAGGGTAAAACGAAGAGTGAAACGGCGCCGGACACCATTACCCTCCCCTAACGCAACGCTCCTCGGACGGAAACGGTGGAGAAGAGAGAAACGGGCGGAAATGAAGAAAGTGCGACGACTAATCAAGCGGTCTCGCGATTCCTGCTGCAGCTGCTCGAGTTATAGCGTAACAAATCGCCATTTCGATAAATGGATTACGAGCGGCTACGTGCATCGAACCGGGATTAACGGGTTACTCTACCGTGACAGGCATCTTTTTAGGCTTCCTCGCAAATTTATTATAAAATTCCTGTATTAACATCGGCTCATCCTTACTTGTCCTCAAAGGGTGATCGCAAATTTTTGGATAGTAATTACTGGATACTTTCAAATTCATTTCTGTGCAGTGATAAATAGACTGTGCAAAATTTGTTTGTTATTATTTTATGCAAAATAAATTCAGATATTTCTTTTGTCAATAACTAGTTGAAAAATGAATAATCGGTCTTTTTCACAATTTTTTAGTGTTTACTACTGTATTGGAACATATGCAGTACTATCGAATCAAAGTTTTTCTAGAATATTATGATAATACTTTCAGAAGAAATCATTTTCGAAAATCGACTTTTTCAACATTTGCAAGCGCACTATAATGTACTTAATTCAGTCACGGCTTGGGCGAAGAAAGAATGGGTACGATATCGCTGAAAAAGAAGAAGGACAATGCAAGAGCGCGGGGGTGGTTGCAGGGTTGGTGCAAGGGCAGAGTAACAGGAAAGCTTTACCTTATCCGTGGCGTTCCTCGTTGTTTGGAATGGGCAGCCGGGCGGCTCGAAATGGGAAAGGGGGTGGAAGGAAGTGTCGTTGATGGGGTAGCTAATGAGGGAAAGCGAGGATAATGTCGTTATAATAAGTAGCTGTGGTGGAGAAGGTAAGGTAGTGTTTTATAGCGCGAATGGTCTGCGCTCCTAAGGACTCTAAATGTCCTTGCAGACGTTAAGTGACTCGGAGTGGAAGCCAGATAGCGCTTTATTGCTATCAGCCAACCCGTTCCACGGGGCTACATCGTTCTCCTTTGCCTCCGGTAGACCGCAACTACTTATTTTGTCGACGCACATACCGGTAGCTTCGTTACCACCAACTTTCTTCGCCAATTTTACCTGGTTCGTGGACAATTCGAGTTGTTGTTCGTTAACGCGAACAAAGCCCCACAGTGAACCAGGATCGAGTTAAACAGGTTTGTTTCAATTTCACAAAAATGCGCTCTCCTGCATTTTGTTTAAATAGCCAGGAATATTATATGGACAGAAATATTAGACTTGGGAATTTTATAAAAAAATTCGTATGGAATATATGAGAACGTTAGATTCAGCTGTAGATAGAAATATTAGATAATTAGACAATTATTTTCTTACCATTTTCTGTACTAGCAACGGTACCAACACGTTTCACGTAAATAATGAAAATAAACAATATTTGAAACCGCTCATTGTTTTCCGACGCTAGAATAAATATTTGGAACTAATTGCACTGCGACGAGCGGAACAAAAAGTGTCACCCCGACGACGCAATCTCCCCAAATGAGAATTTTCGGTTCAGAATTAAAGGAACGTCATAATAGTTTTACAATTTGTTATTCAAACGACACGGTTCGTTTAATATAAGCGGATAATAATACCGGCAATGAGCGGCGCGCGAAAGAATGGCTTGGGGTCGCTGGCAACGGAAATTCTTCAGATGAATATGCATGCCTCGTGTATGCGCGACTATGAAAACATTGTTGAAAATGGGTCCTCTCGTTGCATTCTAACCCGATGATTTGTTTCTGCGTTTTACGATGAAAAATTTCCGAAGGGTGTAACCTTCCCCGTAAATTATCGCGAAGGAAAAAAAATTGGTTCGGGGGAGCTTTTGTGCTGTGACAGATTTTGTTTTTCGGTTTCAAAAAAAGCTTTACGGTGCCCGAGGCTGCGTAGATTTCCTCGAACACGTCGCTGCGCGTTAACGTGAAAATCAATATGACTGTTTATTCTACTGTGTATACGGGAATTCGTGTCTGACTTACGTCGGGTTATTCTCCTGCGCTCTGGCGTTTGCTCTGACGAGAAGAAAACGAGCTGTCATCTGCGGGCGCAGTTGAATGTGGTTTGAGATATTAAAACAATCGACTGATATTAGCGTTATCATTAAGAGACAACAAGAAAGTTTTTTCGAATATTTAAAACTTAGCTGCAACAAAAGTGAGTGTCACGCACGTTGCCCGATTGGGTCACAGATGTTTGCCTAAAGTTCTACTCGTGCGTCCGAAGACTATAATCAGTTTGACCATTTTAGCCACAAAGGAATGCACATGGGAAATTGACTGAGTCTATTTCCTGTTGAACGGTGCGCGCGTTGTGCACCCTGCAGGTACAATACGCGGAACGTTAGTCCCGTAGCTGGCAGTTAAATTCAACCCTTTTGAAAGGGGTGAGAGGTCCGACGAAGGTGGTGCATTACCGTCAAATACGTCAGCCGTTTGTTTGGTCGGTAATCTTCCGGAAAGATTCCCCATACTCCGAGAAATGTGCAATCAGAAAATGCACCGACCGTCGGAAACGATCGTGAATCCACATGTGCCGGGAAGAATCGTTTCCAGGACCGTGAGAAAGTAACTTCTCCCGTCACCCGGCGGAAGAAAAATCGCGGACCACTGTCCGATTGAGAGACCCGTACGTTTTAGAATTTGGTTTCATCGATCTTCCCCTCTGATCCACATTTTCATTAGTAATACGCCGTCTACGGTCGTTGAACCCGGGATCGTAGACTTCCGACGCTCTGTAGCTGCTTTTATAGATCATCTTTTTTTTTTTAAAGAAATCGTCCGAATCTGTAGTAAAACGATTTCATAGTACCTCACACTTTACCCACCAGAAGCCTTATTCATTGCTTTTGGACAATTGCGCTGCGCCCAAAAGGAAGCTTCGAAAAATCTTCCTTTACATTGTAATACCAAACTAAATTACTAGATGACGATACTGCTTCTAGAAATAAAATAGTTACAGGTAGTACAGTGTACTTACTTTTAAAAGTATGATACTCCTGTGACTTGATAGACTTGTGATTCACAATTGAAATTACTGTCGAAGCATCCATTAGAAAGTCTCCAGTGCCGTTAACCTCGTGTTAAAGGTAACAAATACTTCAATATTTGCCAGATTGAAGATCAATCGAGGTGAATTTACAGGCGCACGATCCGCGGAGGGTCGACAAATTTGACGAGGCTGGGAACCGTTCTTTGTCAATTTCAGGTGGCCCTGCGAGACAGAGGCACGAGCGTCGAGGGGTTAAAAGAGGCGAGTTAAAATCGATGCGGAGCGTACATCGGATTGTAAACCGGTGTACCTTTTTGCCCGACAAAGCTAAACTAATCCTGCGGTTCGTTTAAATGTGGCTCCAACATTCACAGCGGTCATAGCGGTAACGAGAAGGAGGGGTGAAGGCAGAGGCTGCTGTTGGCAACGCAGAGAGAAGGGTGAGGAGGGCAGGGTTTGGAGAGGCAGCAAAACGAGATGGAGCTATCCCCATAAATATTAATTGAGTCTCCATCGTCGTCGTCGTACGGGGGTGCGGAATTTCCAACGACTGGTCGTTCGGTAGAAAACGAAAATCCGCAGGCCGCAGAACCATAAATTCTCAAGTTTCTGCGGCTGTCTCCGGCAACCCAGGGAATGACGAAGAGGATGGGCGGCCTCCCTCTACCTTTCCGCCCCTTCGCTTCAGTTACTCTGCCTCGTCGCACCTTCCTTCCGTTTTCTATTATGTTACGTACGTGCGGCATGCTGAATCGTCCGAGGCGGACTGCTTCGCAACCGCAAGGACCCTGTCATTCCTCTTAGTTCGCTACTAGTTTAAAACGAGTACGACGCTGGCGCCCTCTCGATTCACCGGTACCCTTTACCGTCTGCTACACAATTCCTACGTCACGTCCGGGGAGCAATACACAACGCATACAACGCGTTCTGGAAGTACAGCAGCTTCTGTAGCTTCAAATGGTGTAAAGGTCGTATAAAAAATAAGTGTCGTGACCATCATAGCGGGATTCTACATCTCTGGACCAGTGAGGATTTAGAAAAGATTTGTGCCGCAGTGACCTTGACGTAGATTTCCAAGGTCACTGTCTGCGTAAGTAGAATCGCAGGGCAAGATCAGACACACCAGCCGATAATGATCATATTAACAAAAATTAAAGTTATTGAGCTGAACATTTCTGTAAGCGCACCGCGTACATAATTGCTAGACAGTGAATGAGTCTGATCCGTCACGCTCCGAGGTGAAACGCTTTGCAGGTAGACTCGAGGGAGCCGAGTTTAGATGAACGAGCGAGAAACAGACAGGTGTGCAATCGCCATAGTTTATTTTCAATCGCGGCTGGAATTATCAAGTATTAAAATTGAGAATCAAAATCGCCCACGCGTCAGAGACTACTGCCTATTTGTTAGGCAACGCATTACTAGTCGTAGATTTCAGGGGATTTGCGAGAAAACATTCGGTTTGTAACGAATAATTATGTTCGGCAACTTGAATTGTGGCTGTAACTGAATCAGTCCCGCGTTCCGCATTCCGTTTCGGTAATCTTTAATGTCGACCGCGAGGGCTGGTGCGCTATTCCGCTTATGTTGCCGCGTCCAGAGCGAACTGTCCAATAACGGGCACCACGTCTAATTACCGATTCCCGTGGAAATGTATCACAGGGGGGAGAAAGTCGGGGCGCGAGCAGCCGGTCCCGGATAAATATTCGGGATAGTTTCAAGGGCCGCCGACCGAACAGGAAAATATCATTCCCGCGAACTTTTTGATGAATAAGGAATTAAAACTTTAACGAATCCTTGAAACGAATTTCTGATTCCAGCACGGTGCAACTCGCGTAATAAGGTTTCCACCCTTTTCTTTTCCGGGAGCGCAAACGAGCAGGAGGCCGCTGAATTTAAATAATTTAATACGTCCCTGACGAACTTTTAATTCGTTTCGCTTGATTATTCTCACGTTTTTCTTTGCAGTTGCGAAATTACGACCCGCTTTAAATATCCTTCTGGGAAGCGTTATTCAACCACGGGAATAAAACCAACTTCCGGTTACCGTTTCCTGTCGTGTCGTCGCTCTGCAACGACGCGACCGTGTTTCTTTTACAATTTTCCCCCCCGTAATCCCTTCGGAAATGCATTTGGGACGAACTTTAAGGTTTTCTCCCCGGCATCCGGTGTGTTCCCAGTTCTATCCTTTTTTCTCTCTCGCTCTCTCCCCTCCCCACACACACACACACACTCCCTCTCTCTCCCTTTCATATTTATTAAACCGTGCAGTTAGTGTTCCGTAATTCTAGCAGGAATTGCGTCGCGCGGCCGCTGCGAAATTGAGAATAAAACTACGGATAGAGGGCGGCAGATCCGCGAAAGACCCCTTTTTTCCGGGGGATGCGGTCAATGCAGGTTGCAGAGAACCGGGTCCAGTTATAAACTTCTGTGAGAACGGGAACGAAAATTCCCCGGGCGGAAATAAAAGTAAATTAAAGCGCACGTGGCCGGTTGTTTAAAATGTAACAGCCAATTACTGACCTCCCACCGTTCCGCCGCATTCGTCGATCGCGTCAACGATCAAAGTTCCTACACGATTCTACGCTGATTCCTCGTCAGGTTATACTGCGTGATACTTCACGCCTGTTGCTCGCCGATCCTTTATGAATCTCCGCAGAAAATGGTTTTACACGCGCCCATTCTCCTCCCGCTGTCCCAGTCGATTCTTAACGAAAACTATCTCTTTTTTTTAACCCTTTGCAGTCGGAGCTACTCCAACTTGAAAATTAAACATTTCTTCCCACCTAGAATAATTTCATTCTATATGATTTTTTTCATTTTATGGATATGAAATTGATATAATTACTCGTACAATACTTAAATGCGTAGTCATTGCTTAGATACGAATATATTTAATAATGTAAACAATATTTTTTAAATCGTCTCACGCGTACAATAAGTGTAGTACAATTTTGCAAATATGAAAGAACGCATAAAGTAGTTTGTCTCACGAAAGAAATATGGGAAGAATATTTTTCCTGAAACGCTGAGCTTAATTATCTTAAGTGCATAAATTGCTGTGTGCAAATCTTTGCAAGTCTCTCTTTTTTAATCAAACAGAAAGTAAATACGTTCTTTACGACGACTGTATTCTTTAACGAGTTACGAATAAATATTCCAAGGTTGCAAAAAGGGATTGTAAAAAGATATTCGGATTTAGGAATCCTATTCACGATTTTTACATCCGTTTTAACTGCGTGCTCTTGATGTAATCGCCTTAAGAATGAAATATGAAAGTACAATTTTATTTTAACGGTAAGTCAAATGTATTACGCTTTTTCTCTTCCCGTGTAATTCTCTAGATCCGATTTCTGAAAAAGTTCCATGCCTTCCTCCGTGCTCATTGTTCTCGGCTCTTCGAGTTACATTGGATTAATGCTCGAAGAAATAATAGTTGTAGGAACATTTTTCTGCAACACGGAAAAATTTCATTCGCAGTTCGCAGCATAATTAAGGCCCTCGAAGGCTCGAATATTTTTAAGATAACACATTGTCGAATTGATTGATCTCAATTTTATAGTTTTAGTATGATTAGTCAATCTTTTAGTATATATAGTTTTGTCAAAGACAAAGTGACTCGTCCCTAATATAAAAGTAAAAAGGATACTTTTGCAATTACCTCTAGTAATTAAGTCTAGTAATTACATTTTATAATCAAACTTCGTATATTGTTTAGATTCTCTTTAATCCTGGCGCGACAAAGAAGAAATTTCCGCTGGACGAATAAGCGAGCACAGCGTGGTTCGATAATACCGGTCTTTACAATTCGCAGTATTTATCTACTTCAGAGAACGCAGGTGATGCAACATCGTGTTTGCCTGTCGACTCGATCATCCCCGGACACGCAGCGTTAAATCTGTGTTATCGGCAAGAAAGCCTCTCGTTCGCTCCCTTTCAGATTTTTCTATTTCCCTTTTCTTTCGCCCTTTATTTTTCGTTCGAGTCCCGCGCCGCGCCGTCACTATCCTCCTGTAAGAGGATCATTCTCGCGTAGTTTTTATCTTCCATTCCGTTTCTGTCCCTTACGCTCCCTTTAAACCAGCCAATTCGCCTCTCGAACGAGAAAGCGGTCTGGGGACGAAATGCAGGAAGAGCGTGGAATTATCCGCTTTCTAGCGGATAGCCAGTTATCCAGGGTACGATTACGCTCGAGTTATGTCCGGATGTCCTGCCGACGTTGAGCTCGGCTGGCTATCGTCTCTTTTTGCTGGTCGCGAGTGAGGAAATTGTTTCGCTCACCGGTATTCCTGAGTACATCCAAGAACAGACGATAATCCAAAATTCTATTTTTTGCCGTTCCTCCCTTGATCGTTTCGTTCTCGCCTTGGATTATATCCGGCCGAAGAAGAAACGATGCTTCAGCCCGCCTTCGTTCCCGGCGCGCTAATATTTTCCAAATTAAAAAAGCTCCGCACGAAATACACGGATTTTAGCTTAAAAAATGTAAGCGAAAATGTGACTGTAATTTTAGATAATTCATAGCTGCGTGGCTCCTCTTATCATATTCATTGTAAAAAAATGATAGAAATATATAAATACTTACTTTGCATACCAAGAAATATGTGTGCAAAATCCCAAAACAAAAATTTCAACGGAACAATAAGAGCAGCTAGTCCCTTAAAATAGTTATAGTTTCGAAAAAATTCGTCGTTAGGAGGTCAACTCTTCAGAGGCAGTGTTTGTTCCGAAAATTAATTATCCAGCGTTTCTGGAGCAAAGCCCGAGACCGCTTCGAAAGCTGTGTGCTCTGCGGATTGTCGATCGATTGATACCTGGAAACGGGGGCATTTAAAATTCGAGGTTCGCGTGGCCGATGCACCCTGCATGAGATTTTCCGCGTGCAGTGTACGATATCGTCTTAATTTTATGCCGGGGTGGGGCAGAGCTTACGTAACCGGGCGCACCTCCGTTTACTTTTAACACACCGGAGGACCAGTTGCAGCATCGTTATCGGTCTTTCTCCGTTCTTTTTAGCTTATCGTCTTCCACCGACGCGCACTGCGAAGATACTCGAGAGGATGAATGTTCGAGTCGATGGCTCTCGATGTTGAAGTGGATGAAGGCCTGCGGTACATAAGTCTGGCCCATTAATCAGTTCGCAAACGGCATTTCGCAAGCTCCCCGGGCTTGGGATTCGAACTAACGGTATCGGTTAGTCTACCCTTTTTACAATTTATGGGGGCCTGACGTAGGTTGATCTTCTTACGATACGATAGCGTGTCCACGGAATGTTGTAATTTTTCTACCGGCTCATCGTTATCGATATTCAACAAATATCTCGCCGGCCGTCTCTCCTTGTCCATTCGTTCTCCGTTATCCTTTCGTTTGTCGGTACATTGAACGGTTTGCGGGGACCATATAAATTCGTGGATGCACGCTTCGACACTGTGAATTACGGTCTTTGCCGTTTCTTGCAAAGTCGTTTACAGTGCTCTAGAAATCATTCATTCTCCTTTAATGCTGCAAAGAAAATACAAGTTCCGACATTCAATTTTGAAGGAAGAAACCGTACACATTTATTTTACTATAAATTAAATCCTTTTTTAAATATTAAATCTTTTCTACATGCTTCTATATCGCTATTTCTAAAAGCTCTTTAAATTCATCGTGAATAAAAATCGTCGAAGACAGCGTTCAGGTATAAGTAACTAAACAGAGATCATAGCCGAATTGAGGGGACGAAGTTACCCTCTCTCTGCCAGTACCGGACACATGCACGACAGAGACGAAGCGCGTCACGTGACGAGGGGAAGGTAGAGTGGGGCTTCTTGGTCCATTGTCCATACATCAGACAATCTTCTGTCCAAATCCTAGATTCTGAAGTACCACCTATCGCGTTTCACACACGGTGCTCCCGGACTTTTTAGGACAGTACTCGTAATTCTGGCGGACGCAATTTGTCGGCGGTTCTACTCATCCAGCGAGTACGAGTCGGCAATTTGTTAGTCTCCGCGCACTGTTATTCCGCTGCTGTACTTACCCAACGATGTCGAGTCTCTTTTTCCGCAGAGGACCAGCCAGGGTTTCGCTTCGGAGCCGGTTTAGGGTACGGCACGCGGTTCTTTCATCGGGCTCACCCGAGAATTTGAGCGCGGGCCAATAACCCCGGTGGATCTCCGGGTATTATACGAAGAAGGAACTATTTATTAGGCGCATGGAGTCCAGGGGGGAGAAGACATTCTCCGCCTAATCCGCGTGGCAACACGGCGAGGAGAGCCGGACAAGTTGCCATTGTTCCAGAAGCTCGGGAACTCCGCGGCCCCGCGTGGATCCTCCCTTCTGTTTCGAGACATCCACCTTCCATCCCGCTCTCCCGACTAGATTTACCTAGGTCATTGTGCCGCGTTTTCCGAGTGACAGTACCAATATACCAGGATATAGGGCCGACGAGGCCATTGCAATCCGCCTCGACACGACCGTTACAAACAGGACCAAAGACCACGACCGCGCGGTGCGGCGGCCTGTTCTCGTTTCGAGGCCAGTGCTGAATAATGTCCTCTTCGTTGCCTAATGACGCTCCTAATCTTTGCATTGTCTTCCCGGCTACACGGTATTCTTCGGGTAAACCTCCCGAAATGCCGCGCTATTCATCTTGCCGACCGGCTGACGTATGATGCCTGAATACAACGTTTGCGATGTTAAGTGGCGGAATTGCCATCCCAGGGACACGTCAATATCGCGGAACGGCGGACGAGGTAAGCATGTGTACAATGGAATTTTCCTAGCAAGCTGCTTACGCTCGTTCGAGGATGTTACCGTCGTTGGAGTCCTTGCTCTTCGCGGTGGAATCGCACTGATCGGAATCGAGGAAGAATACGGCGTTCTTGAATGATAGAACTCGCTTTGAAAATGGCAGTGCTGAGAGCTGAATGGTTTCGAATTATTATGCTGAGCAGGTCTGAAATTATTTGATCAGAATGCACGAGAGACTGTTGTAACATGGCTGTTGCACTCTGTTGATCTAAGTTCGATAAAGTACTTGGAAATGGTCAGTGATTTGGCACAATGGTGGAACCACTTCATAACAATGTTGTGAATTTTTAAGCTAAGCAATTCTCTGAAATTATATATTCGACCAGAATGCACTGTCGAGAGATTTACAACGGAGCACATATTTGTTGTAACGTAGCCACCGCGTTCTGTTGATTCAAACTCCATGGAGAACATAATCTCATGGGTACAGAAATGGTCACCGATTTGGCACAATGGTGGAACCCTCCCATAACAATGTTGTGAATTATTAAGTTAAGCAATTCTGAAATTATTCGATCAGAATGTCGAGAGAATTTGCAACAGAGCAAATATTTGTTGTAACAACTACCGCGTTCTGTCGATCCAAACTCCATGGAGAACATAATCTCGCGGGTAGTAAAATGGTCACCGATTTAGCAGAATCCGGTTTAACAGTTCCGTGACAAGCTTTAGGATTATAAAGTATAGGAATTGAAATTATTCTATCGGAATGCATAATATAGATTGTGAAATAAATAATGAGCGATAAAGACGATACAATCGATCAACAAAGAAATTTGTTGGCCCTGACATTTTGTATTTTCCATGCTGCTTTCATGCACGTGATCAAGGCGGAGCGGAGACGCGCTGCGTAGACACCGTTTAAACAGGCTGTGAAACGTTTATTAACGTCAACAAAACTTTGCTTGTTCGATTCGTTAATGTTAAGAGCGCGAGTAAGTGCGTCGTCGGCAGAGCCCTCGTTTACTTAACGTTTCTCATTAGCCTATTAGGAAACTTCGGCTGCTCATTACTCGAACGTGAAGACATTCGGGAGTTGCGTCAAGTCTGTGTACTTTGCTTTGTTCGGCCGATAAAAAGAGTCCTGTTTCCGATTAATTCGTCGACACTTACCGAATTTTATTGCACAGTTTATGTTTTAATATAGTCTAGACGATCTGTGGAAAACTGCCATCAACGCGAGGTAATCTGTCTCTTATATCCGTTCAACAAATTTTTATGTTCGATTTTATACATTCGATATTCTAAAGATAAAACACTGATATGAAAGTTGAGAAATTTATAAAATATATGCTTAATAGAAGACATAATTTTCATGCTATTATCGAATTTGTAAGATGTGTTTCCGTATATAAATTTATTATAATAATTTATAATCAATATTGTAATAATGTGCATTGCTTTATAACAATAGCAAGATTCGATTCATTTTCTATATTCACGTGGAATACGTAAATTTATTTTATAATAATTCTAAATGAAAAAATTCAGAACAATTTGACTTGTCCAGTAGGTTTGCGTTAGTACGTCTTTGTACCGTATAAAAATTGCTAGCAAGAGATAAAGCTGTTCTGTCAAAAGAGGATGAATTAGAAATGAAAGTGGAAGATTTTTGTGCTCCGGATTGCAGACTTATTTCAGTCGGAAGAAGAAGATAGGAAGAAAGACATTAGGAGAGGAAAATGTTGGGTAAATTTTTCAATTAAGGAAGGCACGCATCCAGGACGTATTATGGTGGATATAATTAAACGAGGGCAGGTCGTATTCGTTTGGACGAAATGATCGATAGCCTCCTGTATTTGAGGAACGTTTCGCACTCGAGGATACCAATTAAGTGTATTTTTATCGGACAGAGCCACACCCACGTGTCCGTCCAGATATATCATCTTTTTGGTAGTGCCTCATAACACGAAGTTCCGAGATCGAGCGACGATTTATGCCAGTTGGCTCAGGATAGAATCAATTCGTACGGTGTTTCTCTGCTCCTTCGGGGATTCAACCATAGAGCTGTTGCTATTGGACTGTGCAGTTTAATTTCATTTTCTGTGATAGCGTTAGTTTCGACACATGTCGAATTAAGAGACAGAATTGTATGAAATGCAAATTCGATTAGTATATAAAAATTCTTTAAACAGAATTAAATAACATGAAAAATGGATATACGTTACTGGATGAAAGTATAACTTAATTATTCTTATTACAGTTTTTGTAGATTATCTCATAAGTTTATTAAATGTACTATTCAAATTACTAAAGCAGCTAAGCGAGATTAAAAATTGAGCAATTTAATTTAACTGTGAAGATAGCATTTATTAAAAATTCGTAATTGTCATTATGAAACATGAAAGGTGAAAGTGAATGTCTTTCCGACACAAATTCCTGGAAAAGGGTTTAAACGTGAACATGTAGAATAAAGGGAAGAATATTTGTGTAGTTTGTAGCAGGAGGAATTCAATTGCGAAGCCAGCTGCTAGGAAATATCCGAGGCCCAACTCGGATCATATCAATTTACAATAATTGTAGAAGCACTTAGGCCTCGAACGCTTAAGAGCTATGAAATTTGCAGCTAGTAGATACTCTACAGTCCGTTTAGAAGCAATCGGTTTGAATCAGATTGTGCTAACTAGTTTTGGAAGCAATCAGGCTTCTATTAATCGGTACAGTGGGTTAGACTACAAGGAGCACTCGGGTTTCAAGAAATACAGTGACTAACCAAGCTCGGTTGCATAGTTGAAATACTTTCGCTGCTGTCATCGCCTACTTGCCATACACAGGCAACCGCGTTTGTTGAAATAAATGGATTACACTGCTGAGCAAACCTCGATGCCGCATATTTGCACAGCAGAAAGGTATAAAACGATTCTCTCCCCTTGCAAACAAATGGTTTTCTCCAAACGTTTACTTGATCATCCAATTCTTTTTCGTTGCAAATACAAGAGCAGAATCATTTCAATGAAAGTGTCCCGCAAAGATTTTTTATTCAATACATCTATATTAACGTTTGATCATATAGGAATTATATTTTATACGTGGATGTCATAATGAAATATGTTCGATGTTATATATCAAGAGCTAAATTCCATTAAATCTGTCTTCGTTAATGCATATTTATTCAACAGAATACGGTTAATGAACCGTAAATGTCATTACAGTCTCAATATAATCCTCTTGACGTTGGAGATGTACTTACAATAAAAGCCTGTTTTAATTAAAACTTTCCCACGAATGTCGTATTTGCCACGCATCTGTTCTCTCGCGTTTCGTTGATTACCAGTTTTGTTTTTGCAAAATGTTGAAATGTTTAATATTTCGTAAAATACCTAAGGAATTAAGGAAAACCGCTCATAACTTCGTGTACAGTGGTAAAACCAACGAAACTAAAAAACAATTAATGTACGAGTCCGAACTTGTTATTTTACATGAAAATGTTCGAATAAATGTGGACCTTCTGGGGTACGATTTTTCCACGGAACGACTGGCTGCGGGCGATAGAAAAATTTCAGAGGACAGTCCGACGAGAGCATAAATAAGCACTCGATGGTTAATTGGTGGACATGCGGCGACTACGTTGTCGATTATCGAGCGATTTGATGAAGAGCGGTATGGTCGACGCAGCCGTCCCCGTCGAGCGGACGAAACGTAGAGGGCTGCATCGCCATTTTGAGTCTGTCTAGATGCATGCATTTCAGATTATGCACTAGATTCCAGTGGCGGCAGTGATCGTTTGGTCAGAGGTGCTTCCGTGACTTGTCACCGACTGCGAACGAAGATATTTCTCGTTCGACAATGACGGATAGGCGTGAGCACCGCTGAAGTAATCTAGACTCTATTGCCACTATCAGATCCGCCGATCAGGGCTACTTGCTTCTCTTTGAACCAACCGGGTCAACCGGCTGCAGTGTCAACATACCGGAAATGCTCCTATAACGGTCCCCCTTCATGAGCCACAGACTCTTCTTAGCCTCGTCCTCTTGCAATCTTTCTCCCCGGCCTGTCATCGCAACCGGGCCTGTGTCCTATGCACATTTTTTTTAATGGATCACGCAGTCGCATCACGCCCACGCGTTCTTAACTAGTCTGCCTAGATCGCGGCAGAAACATTTTTACTGTACACAACGGTGGCAAAACGAAACTTACAACGTCTTGAAGAGCTTCGTTGTAAACAATTTCAAAATATTAAGCAATTTTATATTTGAATAAGACCGCACGACCGAAGTGAAAATTTCTGTGGTAATTGCACACGTATCTGTTTCTCGGCTTCCCCGAGTTTACCCGGATAGCGTTTCACCTCGGAGCGTGACGGATCAGACTCATTCATTGCACAGCAATTGTGTACGCGGTGCGCCTGAAGTAGTTTCCACTTTAAAAATTCACGTTTTAGCCAGTCTTAAAATTTGAATAGGGTTCTATTTGTCATCAGACCCAACTTCGTTTAGCTTAATTGAATTTTTTCGAAGAGTAGCCTTGGTGCATTGTTAAATGGAAACGTCTTACTTGTAGACCGAGCAGCGCGGGAATGGAAAAATTCACGACACACGAGATTAATGTCCGCGTGGAAGAGAAAAGAAAGAGAGGAAAGGCACGCTTGCAGCCCGATGCGGGGTGTTTTATCAAGTTGCACACTTCTGAACAAAGGATGAGCAACCGGAGAACTTGCGACGCCTGCGAGCCCGACCGATTCGTTTCGAAGTTCCCTCGGCTATCTTCCCTTTTAGTCTCGAGAGACGAGCGATTTGACTCTCCTTGAAAGTAAATTTCTCAACAACTGGCAGAAAGGGAGCTTAAAAGACCACTATGATCCCTATTTGCGTTGCGCTGCCGTGGGAGACTGTCGCTGGAGTGCTGCTTGTTAGGAGAATCTGTAGATTATTAATAGACGGCGGATCTTCATGCAAAATAAAAATGTTCTATCTGAATTGCAACAAACTGAAATGCAATATAATTTATTTCGTCTTTTAATATGTTTAGTACGTTGAAAACTTTATTTGTAAATTCTTCTAATGTTTTTACTGTTTTAAATTATATCCACTCATTTTTGTTATAAGTGCATCAGATCTTTTATAATATTCACAAATTTCTTCATAGATAATAACCTGACTGTTCGCTACATTTTTATTATTGATTTTAACAACCTGAACATTCTGTGACAATTTTGTTATTAATTCTAATAACCTGAACATCCACGACAACATTTGTATTATGTATGGAAAAGTAGGTTTCCTCAGAACGTTTTAACCAATTAAAAATATTCTTGAAGACGACAGTAAAAAATTCAACTCTGTGCTTTACTTTTTACAGCCAGCATCATGTATGCTCTCCTTTTGCGCACGACCTCGGAACCATTAGGAGATAGACGCATCGAAATGATCAAAGATAAGCATCGAGCAGGCTGGTATCTCTCGTATCCTCGGTCATCGGTTGTCATTGAAATGTTTTCTTTGACAGCATCGAGTTACATCGCCGGTCTCTTTTCGCTATTTACTTCAGATTCGCAAGGACGCGGCGTCGCCCGACTGGCAGTAATTCACTTCCCGTTTTATCCGGAGCGATGCTGGCTGGTTCGTAGGATGTCCAGAGGCAGCGCTGCTGGCCTGGGGTTCCGAGTCGTGTTTGCATCCGGAGATCGCGGAGAGGAGCCGACCAGCTGGATGTTCAAGCTCGTCTGGTTATTCATAGAATGAGTAATTCCCGGGGTTGGCCCCGTGGACGATTCAACGCCGGGGACGTTTGTCCGTCATTTGGTTTGCTCCGGTGAACGGGGAGAACTCTCTGCTCACCTGCGGGGCGGATAGAAGCTTGTCGTATTTGCCATCTCTCTTTGTGACGTTTGCCCCGCTTCATTTCCCACTTTGTTGAACCACGAAGACGATGGGCAAAGTTGGGGCGGGTCTCTGGAACACTGGCCGCGCAAGGAGATCCTCTCCTCTCTCTCCCTCCCTCTCTCTCTCCCTCTCTCCCTGCTGGTACCCGGCGCAGCAAGGAGAGAGGAGATGGGGCCCTCGGTGGCGGGCTCGTTTGAAAGAAAATGAGGCTAGCATTTTAATGAGACACTTCCGGGAGTGGCTCGCGAGGGCCAGCAAATAGATTCGCTGATATCCTTCTTTTTCTGGAAAATACCCTCCAACGTTCAAATGCCCTGTTTTCATAAGCGGACACGCGAATCGTGTGAATCACTCCCGGACTCTCTCTCTCTCTCTCTCTCGTTTTCCGTTTCTCTTCACTCTTTGGGCTCTCGTGCCATTTCTTCCGTGGCCTTTCACTGTTTCTTAAATGCGTGCGCTCTATACGCGGACCAAACGAATGTCCGCATGCGGCCAACGTCGCGCATTCACATCGCGTGCGCCTTCGAATGCTTCTCTCTTTCTCTCTTTCTCTCGGAGCTAGAGTGCTCGTTCTCGCTCTCTTTCGACACGATCATGATTAATGCGGATCCTCGGCCAACCAGCACAGAGGACGCGGAGAAATCGCGTGTATCGGTGGCTTGTCGATCTTTGATTTGAAAGGCCCGCGCGCGACTTGTGCGAATGCTTCTCTGCGGCTCCCCATGGTTTGCGGTGCCTTTTCGGCTCCTTGTGCCTTTGAGGCGGGCTTATTCAGTATTGGCTCGAATAAGGGTGATACAAGTAAGCTAATTCTAGTTTTTCGCTTCCGACGGCTCTGCACGAGCTGCGAGAGAAATTCGAAAGCACGCTATTTCCGAGCGAGAATTCGCTGGCGTCGTAAGCGAGAAGTAGACGAAGTGCTTACGCAGAGAACGGCAGTCGCGTTAATACTGAAATTATACACACACAGAGGTTTCAATAGATTGGAATAGTCACTAGACTGCGGATTTTATGCATTTATAATAAAAATGAACAAGTCTGGTACTACTATATTATTTTAAACCTATTAAACTATCTGCGATCCAGGTAGAAAGTTTTTATTTTGCATAAAGATCAGCAGTCTAGTAATCGCGGGATTACGTTTATTCTATGAATGTAACTTATCTCATCCCAAATTATTGTAATATTTACAAATTGTTGCGTACGATATTCGCGGTTCGTGTCGGAACAGAATGGTTTAGTGGAGGAGGCAAACTGAATCGAGGGAATTCAATGGAACCGGGATCGTTAAAGAGGATTAAATCGCTTTTAGGACAAGGGAGAAGAATCTAGTCCGCAATCTCGGTAACGGTCGATGCCGCGATTTATTTGATAAATCAATGGGGTGGTTCCTAAATTATTCGTTCGCCTCGATTTAGGTAGCCGTGAAGCAATTAAGAATCATGATTAACGACTGCCCGTGCAACTCCCCGAGAAGTTTGGTCTGGCCAGCGTTCCACCCGACGTTGACGACGGTCCAAACACCTAACTGTATACCCTTGGCCCAGGAGTTGCGACTATGGGGGACGCTAAGCGAACGTCTGTCTTTTCACGACTGCGTGATAAATTCCTGCTGCCTTTTGGCCACGGTTTCTTATAATTTCCTCATTAAGAGCATTTGTTTCCGGTACCCACGCTGCAAACAACGTTTCAATGTTTCTTCTCAAAAACCTGTTTCAACATCCCCTCGTTGGAATCGACATTCGTGAGATTATTTTCAGGTATTTACTTTCATTATCAACCCCAGAAAGATTGAACACTTTCAACATTCGATGTGTTTAAATCATTCTTCTAAATGTGGAAGACACTTCTCAAGAAATTCTCTATGCTAATTCTAACACCCACAGTGTTACAAATATTTTATTTAATCACTCCGGAATACTTTGAAGATATTATTTAATGTCGTTCATGTCCGCAAATCGAATAAGGAAGAAGCATTTTTAATTCAGCACAGATATTTCTTAAGAGATGTATCGTCTGAAAAAATAAATGGTTAAGTACTCGGATTAATTGCTCAGTCTAATGGTTTTCCAAAGTTAACAAATATGTTCTCCCGCCTACAACGTGCACACGTCCAACGAGCATTGACCATTGAATCATACTCTTTTGTATTGCAACGCTTTTGTTGGAAATAATGTTAAAAGTCCTTCACTATTTCATTTGTAGAAGCGTAATGAGTGGCCACGAGGTGATTACATTTCATTACCGTTTGAAACTTGCCTTTCTGTGGCCGTAGTAGAATGTTTTCTTAATGTCAACACAGCTTTTGAGGAGCAACGTATTGTTCAACGTTGCTTTCCCAAATTTTTATTGGCTGTGCCAGTGCACATGCGAAATCCTGCCTCCCAGACATTTAGCCATTTGATTGAAAGTTTCTTCCATCGTTGTTTCGATTATTTTTTGGAGTTTAGTCATTCGAGTGTACGTAACAAATGGAACCAAGTTCCTGGAATTTAATATCAGTTCATTTTCCGAAGACCTGGCTCCCTAACATGCCGACAACGTTCGTAGCAGATTTCGTTCATCGCCGCATTAAATTAATTTCACGCCTACTAATTGCATCAGGATGCAGTTCCAAGTTGGTTAGCCGGTACAAAGGCATTGTTATCTCATTAAGACAAATTGCTAACCGTGCGAAATTATATTGTCAACAGTCAGGATCATTAATAACATCTCGAGTGCAATTAGCCCGGCCGAGGTGTCTCCGCGATTGTTTTAATAGTCTCTAATTATTTGGGGATACCTGTTATGAAGTTGCCAAACCGCCGGGCAACGTCCGAAACGTCGACGTGGACAAAGAGCATCGCGCAAACTGGAAATTGATTTAGTTTCGAATCTCCTGGTCTGGAAAGTGGCTGTCCAACCTAATCATGACATCCCCCGTAGAATGGAGGAAGATTTACTACCGATTTGTTGCTGAGCTAACGAAACGTCCCACTTTCTCTTGCCTGCAGATCCAAAAGGAAACGTGTTACAAGAATTCCTACTTTCAAAGAGATTGAAAATATTTTTCCCGGGTTCGTCTTAAAATTAGTATCGTCCAAAATTTGTTTCAATATGTTTTGTAGAAATATGCCACTGTATTTCAAGAAGTCTATAGAATCGCCTTATAAAAAGGATAAAAAATGGCTGAATTTGAAAATTTGCCTTTTTCCGAAACTGAGTAACAAAGAAAACCAGTTTATAGATTTTTGTCGAGTAGAATAATTGACGAGGGTCGCCAAGGTAAAGTTAAAATTTGATAGACTGTGTCATTAGCAGTAGCAATACTAATTCAAGCTGTCCGAAGTTAAAGCCGTCTGCAAATACGTCTTTCAGGTAATATTTCTTTTCTTATCAGATGTTGCAACTTTCTTTACATGGTGCACTGGCTGCGGTTCTATCTCGAATCATAATTCCCGGTCCCAGATGGGGTTGAAAGAGTGTCCCTTTACAGATGGAATAAAGATGGGAAGCCATTCGACAAACAGGAAACGTCTACATTTCCGAGTTTCTATGACTTCTTATCCGACCCTACTTCCGCCGGGCAAACGGTCTGATATCCCCATCTCTGTTAACAAACCATTAAAGTTGTACCGCGGTTTGCTCTTGCTCATTAAGTAAACCTTCTACACCCTTTCCTAATCTTCCCTGCTTTCTGCTGCTTCAGACGTTGATGACGACAACGATTGCCTCGGTCTCCGCGGAAACTCTATTTTCCAATCAAAAAACGAAACCACCAAAAACGAAAAAAAATTTGTTAAATTCCCTCGCGCCTTGCGAGTATTGAATTTTCAACCCTCGAGAGATTTATTTATTAACATTTATTGCTACGACTGTTCGAAGATAATTTGTTTTGTATATGAATGTTCTGAAGGCGAAAACAGGTTACGGCGTTTTATATTTAATATAACACGTGCCTCCAATTTTACAATCAATATCGCGACGTCAAACAGAAATATGTTTTGACCCTTTCGTTTGTTCATACTATTGACATTCAGTTGTTTGTTATGACGTAAATGCAGATTGATATCAACGTTGTTTGAACAGCTGAGGTGATGAACGGTATAAAAAGGAGCTACTTATTGATCTGGGTGAGCGCAAATAATGTCGACCATGTTTCAATCAAAGTCGAACCTGTATGCTAATTCAAAGAAGAAGACAAATGATCGATGACAGTAGAGAAGTGTCCTACTTATTTATCTTGATTTAACTTTGCAGTAAATATTATTCTATTTCATCGAAAGAACAACTGTGCTTTTTTCGTTGGCAAACAGCATATTGTTAAAAAGAGTACGTCATTTCTTCATGAACTGCACATTTTTCACTAAACTATCAACAAATTCATATTGAAAAAGCTATGAGTGAATTCGTACACGTAACACGAGTAGTCTTCCACCAGATCACACCGTAAGCACATTGAAACAAAGAAGGAGGGAACAATGGTCGTCAGATAGAGTGAATAAGACAAAAGAGCCGCAGGAAAATTTTCAATGGGACCGGTAAGGGCGGCCTTTTTGGTTCGCCGCTCCGGAATTCAATAAGCTGCTTATTCCAGCACGTAATGCGGTAAGCCACGCGGAAAGGTTTACGGTGCCTGCTAGTTTCGGTGCCCGTAGTGCCTTAAAAGTAATGTAGGATATAGGGAATGGTCCTCCAGCAGGCAGCGCCACCCTTTTACGATGCACCCTGTACCAGTTGATAATATCTGGTAAGCCATTACTTCCGTTTTCCGGGCGAACCTTGTAGCTTATCTTAAACCGGGGAAGGCAGGACCAGGAACCATACTGAAGATTTAAAGTAAACTGTACCCTAGCT
Source organism: Lasioglossum malachurum (assembly GCA_028455605.1). Taxonomy (NCBI): domain Eukaryota; kingdom Metazoa; phylum Arthropoda; class Insecta; order Hymenoptera; family Halictidae; genus Lasioglossum; species Lasioglossum malachurum. Next base: position 7,866,701 of record CM052316.1, read on the forward strand.
GTGAGCCACCACGCCTAACCTCCGTCACTTTTTCACTCATGGTTTCGCTCTTAACATCCTCCCTCTCTTTCTCTTCTCCTTCGCCTATTACACTTGCAGGCTTCCGCCAATTAAATCAATCGTCGATCATTCACAAAACTGTTCGCTGTACTGTTACACATAGTGTGATGGAAGTCATTTCTATTTTCATTTAAATTTTAAATTTTAAATTAAATACTCGAGATATCCTTGAATCTAGTGACGTGGATGAACGGAATGATTAATTCAATATTTTTAGTCTATCCTTCCTAGGCTAGGGGCGGTTGGTTTAGGGTGCATGCAAGTGGAATACGTAACTCGAAACGTTTCGCTTTGTTAATGCAAATACGAGGACCTTAAATGGGAAAAGTATGCACACTTATTCCGCGCATTTTCAAATGCACGGGACTACGTATACCATAAGGAGACCATTCGGAACCTCATTTTCCCAGTACCATTGTCCTTAGTCTCCATCCGCTCTCTTTATTTTCTACTTTGGCGAAATCACGTACGCTAGCCGCACGCTTTTTCTTTTCCACTCTTCTCTCTCTCTCTCTCTCTCTCTCTCTCTCTCTCTCTCTCGGCTTTTACGAGACGTTTGTGTATTGTACAGTCGGCAGTGTACCGAGAATATGTTGGCCTCTGCGTCATCCAGTCGATAATCCGCAGGAAGATGAGACTCCTTTCAGATGTAATTGAAAACGACGGGAAGCCGACTTTGCGAATCTCATTTTTATCGGAACGCAATTACCGCTTGTACTCCCCCTCAATAATACGCTCCAACAGAAATATGATTAACACGCTGACAATTATTCCGAAATATGTAACCCAATTTTTCAGAGCAATTTGCACTTTGATTATAACATTCGACTTTGACCTTTTATATTTTAAATTGCATTTTTCGACGCCGCTTTGATCGAATTGTTCCAACTTTGAACTGCATTTTTTAATTGATTTTGTGTTTTGTGCATGCTTTCGATAATAATTTTGAATTATTTTAATGCGGGCGTCTTATATTTTGAATCGTTATGTTTAATAACAGTTGACTTTCTTAACGATGCTTGTATTGCGAATAATTTTTATTGTATTTTTCTTCCATTTATCTAATTTGTGAACTTGACATAAAAATGAAAGAATGAAAATATCTCAGGGTGGTACACCGAAGGTTACAAATCTTTAATTTTCAACATTCCGGGATTTTCTGGGACCACCAGCTGAAACTTGAAGTAGAACGTGATTATGAAATGAGAGTCGTGCATGGTCGGCTCTTTTGTCAGCGCGTTCATCGGTTTCGCGTCGATTCGCCATAAGCCATGTTTGGCCGCGTCAGTAGAGCAATTTTGTGCTCGCCGTCTACAACGTAATCCGACGCTTAATACGCGCATTGCCAAACTAAGTGGTTGGCGTGTAGTTCACGCAATTTACCGTCGCTCCGCGGAGAAGAAAGGCAAGGGTGACGGAGGTAAAGGGTTGAATCTAAACTGCCGGGAATTTGTATGGCCTCGCGTGCACTTCTATCCGTGTGCATGTACATTCACTGACTTTGTACCCGACCTGAGAAAGTGCCTGCATCCGTACTAAACAGCACCAACAGCATGCACTGCTGCTGGAATAGTTTAGTTATGCAAATAGTAAACTTCGGGCCAGGCTGCAAGAAGAGGCTGGTTGTTTCCTTCGCCCCCCCTCCTAAGGCTGTCCGCTCACACCCCCTTGAAATCCGCCCCCTTATATTCAGACCCCAACCCCCTAAAACACAGCCCCGTTAGTCCCGAGCGTCAACGGGTTCCTTTTGAACGGAGTTTCGGAAGTGAAACACATTCATGACAGATATTAATTGCGGTTACCGGTTAATGACGAAACTCGTGGCCGCCGATTCAACGACAAAGGGACACGCTCAAGTACTAAGCGGCCCCCGGACCGCCGAGAATTTGCAGACTTTCAAAGACTTTCATATTCACCGGACGCGACCTACTATACGCCCGGCACGTTCAACCCTTTTGTGATTAGCGCAGGCGCCATCCTCGAGGACTCGAACTACGGACGGCATACCTGATCGCACACCTTTCCAAACCCATTCGATACACCACCGCGCATTGTCTAGGACAACGACATGTGGTCCCAGGCTATTTAACTTTAAACATTTACGATTTCATTTGCTGGGATGTCAGGTAAATAAGTTCGCGTTTGATGAGCTTTTAACACTAAACCTATCGAGCCTTGAAAGTAACTGATAGATGTCCCCTCATAAAAACGACAAGATTTATTTTATTCACACTTTGTGGGGCTCCTATTGCTCTACTATAAATATCTATATACAACTATTTTTATTGTTTAAATAATTGTAAAATAAAAGATCTGGAACCGGTCAATTTGACTGGTGGTGGTAGGTTCAGTGTTAATGAGAAACCGGGTTCGCTATTAATCAGAAGTGTTCGTCTTTTATCAAGAGGGCCACACGTGGCGTTATATTCTACTACCTCGGTCGGCGGAGAATAAAGTTTTTCATTTTTCGTTTCCGAGTAAATCAAGTTTGAGAATGGAAAACGAAAGACAATCATTCACCTCAACCCCTGTCTGTTTCGTTCGCGGGCAGAGACCTAACGTTATCTCAAAATTCCTGGTTCGAGCAGTTCTCCGCCCCATTGTCAGCGGAGATAATTGAGCTCTCAAAAGAAATATCAGCGATCCGTCTTGCGCACGCGATGGTCGGAAATTTTTCCGGGAAAGGCCATTGATGCATCGCGTTTAATTGAGCATTGCGTATTTGCCCCTTTGCCCAACACAATCGAGGTCACTGAAAGGAGTAGCTGGGAGCATTCGTTATCTCCTCTTTCACCGTTTCCCGTTCATTCGACGTATACTTGCTAAAATTACAAGAAGTCTGTGTTGGAAACGGGGGCTGCAAGAGAGAAAGAGAGAGAGTCGATGCCAGGCCCTCGGCGTCGTTAGATTCGCGGCCCAATATCCGACATTGTCTTCGGAGCTTTCGCCGAGGACGTCGAATGCCTTGAAAGGTAACCGTTCGAGAGCCTGTTATAATGAACCCTGCCGCCCGAAACAAAAGCTTGTTGCCTCCTCCTCGTCATCTTCCGACGCTGCGAGCGGTTCCCAGCGTCTGCGAAAACGCGGCCAATGAAACCGTTTAGCTGCACGGGTCCCGCGAGGAACTTTTGCGAATTTATACGTGTCATTTTTATTCGAGATTAAAAGTAAAATTATCTGTATTTTTATTTGCAGGTCGAATCATCGTTCAGCTGCTTATTCCGTGATTTTGGAAACACCCGGTATGTAAGGCGGCAGGTTTTGATAGTCAGGTGTGTCGTTAATCGCACATCAAGATTGCATGCAATAGAACACGAACGTTCGTGTTGAAATGACGGCCGTTCCTTATGCGAGTTTGATTGCTACATTAAGGAACAATTTCGCTTCCTCCGGGTACGCGACACGAGATCACTTTCTTCTGCGAAACACCACAGATTGTTCTGCTATTCACAAATTTCAGTTACGACACAAGTGATTTCCAACACCTTATGTGCTATCAGGAAAATCTTTAGATCTAAATTTAAAGATTATATTTTAAATGTTTTTGTACGATGAGAGAGAGAGATAATATCGATGCAGTAAAGTCTTGATCTAATCCGAACGGAGCTGTACGATTTTAGTAAGTTCGCCTCCCCTTCCACTGGGGGCATACTCATATAGTGCGAACCATCTACCGGTGTGAACCACTACTTATCCAATTACAAAGCTTCTTTATTTTTCATTATTTTTTTATGGAATTTTCGGAAACTTATTTGTGACATTGATGCCTTTTTACAATGTCGACAAGTTTCTAAATGACGCTGCTGGCGATCGTGTTAATTTCATTCGACGGTAACCCGAGCTACGGGAGTCTGGATTACATTTCTTTGTTCAATGAGATTTCAGCGTGCGCAATGGGCGCTTTATTTGATGATTAGTGAAATGTAATGAAGCGCAAGAAGACGTATCGCTCGTTCTTGCAAAGCGGAAACCGCGTGTATCGGAAAGGAGGGTGCGGCGGAATGAATGGTAATTGTAGCATTTTAAAACTCATCACCATCATTCTCTGCAATTCATACGTTGCGGCCGCAGCTTGTTCGTTTTATCCGAGCCATTCGTACTAATGAACGACTCCGGTCTACGGTTAAATTTGTTTTAAATGTCCGATAGCTGTGGATTTTCCCGCGGAGTACGATCAAAACAACATTTACACGGCCGGCGCAGGACAACCGACGACGTGAGAACCTCAACGGCCTCCTGAATAATCGCGCACTTGACACTTTCATGCATGTGTTTATTTTAAATGCTAACGCGACGCCGCCGTCGAATTCGCGCGAATTCGATGGGCCGATCCGTGTTCTGGTAAACATCGTTTTTCATCGGCGAGCGGGGAGATACAATCGATCGTTGATAATTCAAACTTTTTTTTCGGCATGCCGCTGAATAAATAATTAAAACCCCGCGTAAACCGACGTGCGTGAGTATAATCTCTAGCGAATTTCAGAAGTTAATTTCAGGAAAATGTGGGTCAACCATCATTGCGATAAAATGACAAATAAATACCTGGCGTTCCAAAATTTTTTCGGGTTTTATCCGGGAGCAGTGGTGTTAACGTTTAGCACAAAAATGGACCAGGTTCTCCGAAAAAAGATACTCTGTGACCCGTAATAACTGGAAGTAACCATGAATTACAGCTTTCAAGGTAGCTTAGAGAGTATGTTAATCCGCTTACAGTAAGTTACAAGCGATACAATTCATAAGTTTGGTCGGATAATGCTCATTATAACTCCAAATGACATCCGGATATCCCAATATCCGAAATGATATCTGTATCCGGTATAAGGATGTCCGGATACCAGGATTTCGAGTTATAATGAATAATCCAGATACCCGGATATTCGAATAGTAAGAGCCCTAGTTGAAATACCTTAGATCTTAAGGAAATTGTAACGAAAATTTTGTCGAAAAGAAGTCCTTCAAAAAAGAATCACGATCCATGTTGGCTATGTAGAAAACGTGAATTTCTTTCTTATTTAAGCTTTTCAGACCCTTAATTTGGACCATTGTCACGTAAATCGCTTGTGCTTGTGAAAGTACGTACGGTTCGATTGCAAAAGCTTGAAATTACATGTTTACCCTTAAATCTCGTTCTTCCGACCACAGCGGTGGACTCTCGAGACAGGCTATCAAATACCGCGTAGCTAAAATTTTAATTTCCAAAACAACTTTTCAACGGCAACTTCCCCACCGCAGAGCTCCGGATACCATTGCCAGTTAGCTAGCCCCGCGTTATCACTTGTCACCGCCGCTGGAACCCCTCTTCTCCGTCAGTTCGAAACTTCCACCCCCGTGTCCAACATGGCTGCACACAAACGATCGGTCCGCCCCGCACCTACACACCCCGTCCCGTCAGCCGTCCCCGTGTGCTTTCGTTTATGTTTATGCTTTATGGAAGTTCCGTATTAAATTTATGACGTTGCTCGTCCTGCGGAGTTTTATGATTTCGCGACTATAAACGCCCCAACAGATTTATGCTCGAAATTGGAATTAAAATCGGCGCAGCAACGCGAACCGACATCGAAAACGCTGGACGTTTATTGCCGATGTAAACGGGCCCGGGCAGAAGGCGCGTTTCCGAGGCAACCGAAAGCAGAGCCGGGAAGAAAAAGTTAACCGTCGAATGGTACCGTGGGGTCTTTCCAGACCCGAGCAGAATTTTCTGTATTCGACGAAAAATTCCTTACGTGATTAGACAGCGGATTTTATGTATTTATGACAAAAATGAGAAGATGTAATTTAGAACAGAGAAAAAATTATTTAAATAAAAAGATGTTTAATATACTACGTTTTTAAGACGGACTAAAAAGTATAAAATAATTATTCCTAACCCCATATAGATACAGAAAATAATTGTAAGATTTAAAACGAAAAACGTGGGACGCATGCAATAGATAATTGATGCATGAATGGTTCACCTAAGTCACTAACAATTTTAATTTTAACTGTTGTGCGAGTTTTTTCAACGGCAGCTACTCTCTACACATCTTACTATTATCTTGCGCCCCACGATTTTCGTTTTAAATTTTACAAGTATTTTCATAGCTATTAAAAATTCACAATCACAAATTTTCTGGACTATCTGTATGTGGGGTTGGGAATAATTATTTTATATTTTTTAGTATTTAAAGAGTACTAAGTGAAGTTTAGTAATTTAAAAATACTGTTATAAATGCTAAAGATCCACTGTCCAATGATGGGATTAATTTAAGTAGATATATGACATTGAAATACTAAAAATAGAAAAATTGAAGAATGCTGTTGAGCAGTCTAAATTATTTCACTGATTTCGAAAACAAGTAAATTTCTATGTAATTGATCTTCCTAGCGGTTGGTGCCGGCCATTTTTGTTTAGCATGTAGATCCGTGGTCTAGTTATCAGTGAAGTGATCCGGACCGCCGTTTCAACAGTGATTTCACGCGGCTCGCCGTGGTATTCCGTTCGCGCGTATGCTTGGTCCTGGTTAAAAATCGTCGGTGATAAGTCCTCGGGACGAGCGGGCCGCAATTACCAGGCATTTTTGGCCGGAGTTTAATGCGATCACGTGCCCGCGAACTTTGTATGCGGCCGAGATCGCTTAATTCGTCGCTTGTATCCGATTAATGGCCGTTTATATCTGCATACATTTCCAGATACATGCAAATCGCGTTCGACGCGAGTGACGCCATTATTTAAAGGGCTGCCGCGGAATTGTTATCGATTCGCCAGCCTAATTCACGGTTATGTGAAAATTACGAACTTTTTCCGTGCAATGGACGCGTGTGTACTGTTGCTTTAATTTTGCACCCTCTTCCCATACCTGCGCAGGATACCTTGAATATACATTGCATATTGAATAACAATTTTTAGTGGTGATACAGTAAAAGCTCCTTCGTTGTCCGAAGGCCGGGTGTTTGAGCGGACAACGACCGTGCCCGGACAATATTTTTGATTTATCACTGCGTCTTTAGTGAAACGGCTGGTTAAATGACAAAGAAAAGTATTCGCAGTCAAAAACAGTCAACTGTCCGGCTTTAGAAAACTCCTTTTTTGCTTGCCATATTCCTTTCCTATTGTTCTCCGTTCTGCGCGGTCTGGACAGGCCTGGGACACATCTGGCGACCAGATCCACGCAGGCCTAATCCTCTCGTTGACAGGCTGTGGAGTGGGTAGGCAGTGGACAACGATCGTGCCCACGATTCAGGACAACGATCGTGCCCACGATTCAGGACAACGAAGGAGCGATTACTGTATCACTGAAGGATTACTAAGTTCCTGATTGGCAGAAAGTTAATCAGTTACATTAAATTAGAAGTTACATAATACGAAGCACCGAACAAGCGGGTCCGGCAAAGTGACTCGCGAAATCGTTCCCGTGTACGCATGTCAATCCAGCGGCAGCGTACGATTTAGGTGAAACAATTGGCTCGGTGTGCAGCAGCGGCCCAGCGCGGCGGTGGGTTTCATGTAATCAGTTTCGGCACGGTTAAAAAAATAACAGTCACCGGATTCCTTTGAGCGCCGACCATTGTCCGGAGACAGAGGAAAAATTTGGGGCATGGAAAGACCGGACGGTAAACGCAAACCAAATAGAGCACGGGCGACCGAACTCAATGGAAAGTGGACACTGCTATTTCCTCGGTATACTTCATTGTCTCGGTCGATAAATCTGATTATCCCTGCGCACGTTCATCGAGTCGGAATAATTCTCACGTTGGAATAAAAAAGAGGAGAGAGAGAGAGAGAGAGGGAACAAATAGGAAAAAACGCTCCGACGTTCATGTGGTGGATGTGTGTGCGCGGGAAAAGAGGGAAAGGGGGTAGCGGCGAGGGGGGCCGTGGGTTGGAAGTTGGGGGTGGCCTGGTGGAAAGTAGAGGGAAGAGAGAAAATCGGGAAAAACGAGGTAAAACGACACGCGAGGGAATTAACTCGCAACGCCCGTTTTCCACGGTCGGTTTCACGTCGCATTAAGCAGACCGACATTTTAGAACACACGTAAAAGATGCACTGGTGGTACGCGTCGACGCGAACTTTCCCGTTCCTCCTTCGGAGCCCATCTTAGTCCGACCCACACCCCCCACCCCCCGTTCCTATCCATTTCGTGTCAGCGCTTAGATTTTCGCCTCGTAAAAACCGCCCGGGCTCTCGCGCGCGCTTTGAGGACTGTTTTTGGCGGACTTCCACCGCGCCGCGGGACGCAACGATGCTCTCGTGGAAACTGCGAGCACTTTGTAACAGGAAGTGGCTTACGTGACACAGAAATTTCGTTCAGTTTGCGCTGCTCCCGTCCCCCGTACCTCCACCCGTCCCGTCCTGTCCCGTTCTGTTGTGCTGTGTTGGTTGCTAGTTTTTTCTTTGCGCCCCGCGGACCGTGCATTGTAAAAGGCCCGTCGCAACTTCCGAGTAAATTAAAAGTTTCCGCGTTCGAACCGCGCCGCTTCAATTGACCGATGAAATACAGTCGTCGAAAGCCCGTACACACTCCGCGCGCCGCTTTCCGAATCATTCGAACAAAGAAACGTACGTTCTCTGCGCTTCGGGGATTCCGTTAAAATTAGACGGCTCCGCGACAAACGTTTTTGCACATGATTACTAACCCTTTGCTGTATTGTTTTCTTCATAGCTGCAGTTAGGCAAGACACAGACCAATACTGTGCGCACAAGATCGCACGACCGAAGTGAAAACTTCTACGGCGATTGCATACCTGTCTGTTTCGGAGAAATGAAATAAATGAAATAAATGAAAAAAATGTAAACTGGGATTAGGTGTATTGTCATTTGGTCTATAATACGAACTCTGTTCACGTGCTTTTATGTTTGAAGTTATTATTCCTGGAAAGTTACGACGAATGACGATTATAAATCAATCGATTGAATCAATCGCCAATCATGATTAAAATTTTAATCGATTAATGCCCAACTCTGGCTCCTGTTTCATATAATCGGTGTAAACAATTTTTGTTTCGCACGAGGATCCGCAGTCTAATATTATTATGGTAAATATTACAGTGAGCACAGTGCCGTTATCCCTACAAGGGAACGAAAACGAGTCACTTTCGAGCGTTCCGCGAGCTCAGTGTTCGCCACGAGCCCGAAGAAAAACGGTGCACGGTAAAAATGTTCGCGCGCGCGTTGGAAACTCCGCCGAAATGACGTTGCACAACCGTTCCGCGTTGTGAACTCGCCAAGCGACTAGCTGCATGTGAACCTCCCGCCCCGCGTCGTTGCATAACATGTCATTTATATTTTCCGTCTCGTGGATACCGTAACAGGTTCAAGGGCCGATGTGAACGGCGCGACTGAAACGATTTCCTTCGGAATCACTGCGCCCGCTGTAAGGCTCCGGTCTTCGCGTCAACGAATCCCATTAATTAAGGCCGACAGGCGTCAATTAATTACCTCCGCCGCGGCGCGGAGCTTTCCGTCCGTCCCCTAAACGCTTTCGTCCCCGAATAAATTTCCGAGCGGACGTATTATACTGTCCCACTCACTCCTTCTCTTGCTCGCTCTTTCTTTCTCTCTCTCCCTCTCTCTCTCAATTTCTCTCTTGTGGCCGTGCAATTTTTTTTGCGCTTTCGCTCGCGCACGACAAAAAAGTCGTTTATATCGTTTTTTTTCCTCGGTTCACCGTTCCGTTTTTCCTTTTCCCCGTAGCCGAAGTCTTTGTTTCGCGCGAAACTCCGGCGAGAGTCTATGTTATTCCCTTTCCATTTGCCTTTTGTACCGTGTTCCCGATATTCCGTGTAATATTCCGGGGCCCCGGATATTTACTAGTGCTCCGCCACTCCGGCCGGCATTATTTTTCATTGTACCTTTCGATGCGAATAATCTCTGTCGGATTTCACTTTATTTATCGCGAATAAAATGAAGCATAATCCGCGGACGTGTGCGGACCGAGCTGCCGGAGGAAGGCGCCGCGTTTTATCGTACGGGGTTCCGATGGAACCAGCGGAAAAACGTCAGCGATCGAGAGTGCCACCCCGGTGGCGGGGGTGTGAAAGAGAGAGAGAGAGGAGGTTAGCAAAAGTGAGAGAAAAAAATTGTTCAGAGAGGGACAACTGTGATTATCGATCCCCCGCAAACAGAAAGATCTCGATGGTCCATTTGAGTTCGTGATCGTTATGCGGATGCCAGGGATAACGCGTTTGCAAACAGCGCCGGACACGGTGTACCTATTCGAATAAACTGCTTCGCGTCCTAGATAATTTGTCACTGCGAAATCCGCGGGGATTATTTGTCGAGCTAATAATGTGGGTCCACTGTCCCTGCTCGCCGTGCAAACAATAAAATCAGCGAAAATGCGCCTACGACGAGTAATTGCACGCGCTCCTATCCGTACTCGCATCTGCCCCTATAATTATCAATGAAAATGAGGGAAATTATATCGACGCGATGTCCGTACGCAAATATCTCTATAACTTTGACAGACCATCAATATGTGATATTAAATAACGGGCGGAACTGCGGCCGCGTATTTTGCGCACCGCGAGGGGAAGCGAGACGAAACTATTGCGCGATGCTCTGTGTAAGAAATATCGAAGGTAATATGAAGCTGATGGAACAGATCGAGGTAAATGATGGTCTTTTGTTTCCGAAGAATATTTTGTTCGAATGTTGTGCTTCTTTTACATGTCTGTTCTTCAAAGTTTCAAAACAACATCCTCAATTTAAATTGGAAAATGTTCTGTTGAAAATCGCGCTGGAATTACCAGGAAAATAACGAGCAAAATTGGAGTTAGAATGCTTTACAACGCATTTCCAACGGAACTGTTGAACAGAAGGGGACGGAATTAATTGAAAATAAAATTCGTATACCCTGAAGTAAAAATTCCGTAAAAACTGTTTAGTGTAATCTTGAAAGTGTCACGCGCGGAATGCTGTTCGAGTACCTGATTGAAGTTGAATTTAATTCCCAACTGCCGAATGATATACCTTCGGTTGAGCTGGTGTTTACCTCTTGTCGAGTACGTTAAATTTGTAATCGGGAATTTTACGTTACTGCCGCCCGATAATGTCGATCCGTTCTGTTGACTGGATCGGATTATTTTAATACGTTATTCATGTTTTCGCGCCGCAACAATTGCAGCGGCCGATCTGAACATTCATAATAGATACGTACAACACTATTGTGTAATTCATGCTAATTCGAGATTACGCCGTTATACGCGTTCCGCCCTTCATACAGAGATACACGGTCTCATAAACTTCCGCATTAAATGACGCAATTAACCGGGACTAAACACGGTATTCAATATGTGCGTCGCCTCGCGGCGGATCATCGTTTAAAAAACGATTAGGCGAAATATTTGATTCCGTGAAGCTTCCTTGTGAATTGAAATTTTTCACATTTTTTAAAAAATTCTATTGTATTAAAAAGTAATAAGTATCGTGATTTCGTTCATTAACATTAGTGCAATAAGCTTCTGGAGGTACTCGACCCCACCTCTGTTTGAATGACTCATACGCGAAGCTAATACTAATAATAATAATAGCTTACCCATGAATCTGAACGGGCCGAATTCGCATGGCAGTTAATAAATCGACCACCGCATATATTTTTTCCTCGATGAACCATCAATATCTACTTTCCAAACGGGTGTTTAAATATTTCACATTCAGCCGACGTAAGTAATTCACAGTGATTTGCAGCGATTTCTATTGTAATTCCCACGCACCTCCATTGTCGATGATTCTTTTTTTTGGCTATTTGATTTGTCGTTTATTTTCGATATTGAAATGAATTTTCTGAAAAGGGATTTTAAATTCCGCCGTCAGCCGCGTTCCATGACGGCGTGTTAACGATTTATATTCATTATAATGGAGTATAATGTGTTGTGCGATGTGAAAAGAACGTAGAGAAACGGAATTTTCGAAATTTCTAGTTCAACATTTCATTCTGCGCAACGAAATGTCGATTGCGATTCATTCGTTCGTTCGAACACAGTTCCTAGGAGCAACGTTTCTTTTCATAAAAATTCCATAGCTACATTTTCCTGAACCAGGTGTGTCATTTCGAACAGAATTTAAAAATAATAAAAGATATCGTTTATTTCGTTCTTAATAGGAGTGTTTAATTTCCAATAGAGCGGTCGCACATATTCTCCGAATCGACTGGATTAGCCCGATTAAGTCTGCCAATTATTTCGGATAATCGACGCGATTCCGCGAGTTTGTAAAATGAACATTTATTCAGCTGGAAGTTTGACGATTTTTTCCGAGCACGCGACGAGCCAGACTCGAGTGGCCAATACCTGGTTCCAGTGCTTTCGAACCTTCTGCTAAGTTGCCCTTCTCCCGTTCGTTGTCTTGCACTCAACCTGCTTTCGACCTCGCCACTCGGCCAAGCTTCTTTCTTCCACCGATTAAGATTACCCACGTAAACATACTCGAAAGAGGGATAGCTTGTGTATGTAGTGAAGTATTAACTGCATCCACTTGACCTTTTCCTCGAGTGTCGATCAAACCGGTATACCGCGCCCTCCACTTTGTCGACCGATCAATTGTCTTTTCGACGCTGACAGGGAAGACGCGTAAACTGTTCAAGGGATGAACAAGAAATCGATGCTGCTGCTAAGGGAGCGAGGCGCTGCCCTAATTTCTCGCTCGCTGCTCGTTCCATACCGGAGAAAAAGAGTGAGGAGCATGAGGGACAGAGAGAGAGAGAGAGAGAGAGAGAGAGAGAGAGAGAGAGAGAGAGAGAGAAAGGAAAAAAGAACGGGATTAAATTCTTGTCAACAATTGTTACCGGCAATTCTCTCCTGCCGAGCCACTCTCCGGCGCTTTCAGCGCAAAGCGTTGGTAATGTGTTAATTTCATTCTGTGTTTTCGTTGGCTGTTTTGCTCTCGTCCGACGGCGATTCGTTTAAATTCTAATCAAGGAGATTGCAGATATGGGTCGCGTGTTCCTAAATTATTGCTGGAATTTTGCAACCGGCTGCGCTGATCGCGTTAACGGAGCTATTTAATGCGAAGAATTATGTCACTTCTCATTCGTACTGCGATCTAACTGCGGGATCCTTCTGCAAAGCAAACATTTTCTAAATCAATTGTAAGACGTAGAAATTCCAAGAAAATGAATGTTTCCCTTCAATAATTCCAATCTTTAGAAAATAGTGTAACGATATCCTTAAATTCGAGAGAGTTAATGGTAGTCCCCACCGCTTCTTAATGTTAGAATCACCGTAATTAATGTTCATACGAACCGTCTACAAGACTTTCCGTTAATAAATAATTCTTAATAGCGTTTGCGGCGACAGCTACTCTGTTCGTCGCTCTCTATATCAATAATTTCAACGTGTAGGAATTAATTTATTGGCCGATTCAGTGTCTAATGGATTTGATTGAAATGTTAACATGCTCTCAGCATTGTGGCTGAATTATTTCACATCATATACTCCATGAAACAACGTTTCCCAATATCTATAACCTGACGAAAACGATGTTTCGGCTCTGCTTCGATTTTCATTGATATCACTCGAAAAGGTACAGTCCTAAATACACACAAGGCATGTACATTATTGTACATACATTCTCGTTTACTTTCTACAATCATTAAAACAACTGTGTGTGTTTGCTGTCGTGCGTTTCATATTCGAATCGAAAAATGTTTCATAGAAAATGAGGAAAATAAATGATCCAGATCCAGGGAAGATCATTTTTTGTGATGTAGAAAGCGGTCTCGATTTAACATTGCTTAACGTTGCGGGCAGCTCGGAATGTTTAGTTTGTGACAAATGACGCGTCGCACGATGTTCGAGACAGTCATTAAAAGCAACGAATTGGAAGCATCGTATCGAGCCGGTGTATATAGCTGTTTCTACGTGAAACGAACCCGCAACGTGATCGTGAACGAAATGAAGCCGGAATTCGGGAAACGGCGAGGATACCGGAACAGGAAAGGGCCCTGAAGAAAAGGATCTTCGGTTCGATGCGCTGCTACGACAGCATCCCGATCTCACGAAACTGTCCCGAGGGACAAGTAAACACGGACTCCTGGTTCCTGTAAAGCTATACCGTCAGCTAAGATCTTGCTGAGGATTCAGAGCTGGTTTAATGGTACGTTCACTCATGTAATTCGGAATTAAAAAACACACACAATGCATCCACATGTTTTTTATAATTTCTGACGTTCTTACGCCCATAGTGTCGCATTATGTGTGGACATATTAATTAACTGTGTGTTTTTATGCAAAATAAAAATTTTCTAATTCGATTGTAAAGAACAGACATTTTAAGTACGAATGTAGATTCTCTTCGAACATTAGAATATTTCACTTTTACTCTTTTATGATGAGTGCTTAGAACCCGCAGTGTAAGTGTTAACATTTATTTCTATGTGAAATAAAAATTTGCTAGATCGATTGTAGAAAATTTATATAAAAATGTGTTTCTTTAAAAATTATATTAGTAAGCAGAATACAGTGTAATGATATGTTTAAATTCTTCTATCTTCACAGAGATTAAGATTTTAACATTTATTTCTATGTGAAATAAAAATTTGCTCTAAATTGATTATAGGAAAATTAAATAAAAATGTATTTTTTAAAAAATTATTTTAGTAAGCAGAATTTAATGATATGTTTAGATTCTTCTAGTATCTTCAAAGTTTCATACTTTGTCACCTTTGCCGTAAGTATATGTATAAAATCCGCAGACTTGAATTGGGGGGTAGAAGCTGCAGTCATGTACGACCTCTGCCGTGGGTTACAGTTTTCTCGTCGGTAAACACGATTTCTACTACGTATACAAAACTTCTCAGAGGACCTTTCTTTCTCATTTGGATAATTGGCAGATAATGTCAGGATTACTTCACTCGAATGTTTAATTTAAACACTTAAAAAAGTTAAACCTCTATTTCAATTTCATCCCCCCCCTCATAAATTCGTTCTGTATGTCGTAAAATTTTTCTTAGATACGGAAAAGATGTGCATCACTGTTGTCAATGAAACAGAAACCTGTTACAACAAAAATGTACTACATTTACTACACACTGGAACTACGAAATGGCTCGCATCAAGTTCAATTGTGGAAGCTAATCACAGTAGATGAACGCGACCGATGATCCGCCAAATAATCGTCCGTATAATAGCAATAAATACTCAATGAATTGAATGTTACTATTCCCGCAACTAATAAATGTGTAATATTACTTTATCGGCACTTCGAATTCCCTCCTCCATCACTTCGGGAACCACCATCCTTATCTCCGGGCCAACGGAAACGGTTACGACTTCCCGAACAAAGAGCATGATTATATAATACGACGGCGGGGAACTCCTGACAAATCTTGGAATCGAATGGCTGCTTTACAGTTATAACCACAAATAGAATTGATTCACCGTGATTTCAGTGGAACACGTTCCCAGGAACCGATGGAGAATTCTACTCCTTCTATAGAAGTTCACGGCCCTAACTACGGGAACGTGATGTATTATTCGCGAGGAGTTTATGCGCGCAGCACCGGTTAGTCGGCGGTTGCTGGTCCGGCTTTCTCATCGTCCGGCTTTTTGCCACGTGCCGGTTGTTTGTTCTTTGTATTCCAAACTTCGCCGACTTTCGTAATTAACTACGATTTCCGGACCCATAACCGGTCTGCGGCTTTTCTGCGTTGATGGCGAAAGTGAGTGAAACGCCAAAGAGTTTGAGAAGATCCTCTTAGAATTTTTAATCTTGTGAATGAAAAATTGTTTACCTGGAAACAGAAAATATCATCCTCCATGTATGACTTAACATTTGAATGCTTCTGATTATTTTACACAAACGTTCGCTAAAAACTCATAACTTGTAAACAGACGTGTTTGGGACGGTAGAAGACATTTGGTAGAACCGGGTAGCAGAGTTGCAGCGAAGAGTAACGCGAACGTGCGAAGCCATTGAATATAAATTGATGTAGGAAAGGGTTATGGGAAGTCGATAGTCGGTACTACAGAAAAGTAGAAAAGGGGATATCCCATCGCGAAAGACACGAAACTAGGATAGGTGGCCTTATCCACGGATCTACGATCGTTATCCCAGAAATAACAATTCTGCCTGAGCCTCGCATTCGCATTCGTTGTTGGAACTCTATCCCGGTCGATCTACAATTCTGATTTTAACGAACGATTCGAGAAATTCTACTTACAATTCCATTTACGCTTTTGGTTCCGCGAGAGCTGATTCAACTGTTCGCGAGTCTTCCGCCATAAAATTCGTGCAAACCGTGCGCTATCGGATTTTTTCTAGTCAGGTTTTCGCTGGAAACCGACATCAATCGGTCTTTCTATTTCTCGGCGTACGTGTCCATGATATATTCTGGTGAATGGGACTCGCATGTGCTGCGACATAAAAACGATTCAATGATCAACTAGGGCAAGGTTCAAAGAAGAAATATTCGAATCTCAATTATTTCGATCAGCAAAAGACTTTTACTTTGCATAGAGATAGTTGAGTGAACACAAAAAGTGACCCAGGAAGCAAGACACAGACGAGGGAGAGCAGTAAGTTCCTCGCAAGGATGCAGACGCCAGATGCAAGACGCGTTATTATGTAGGAGAAAAATAGGAAGGAATTGAAAAGTATTTTATATGAAAAATCATGTTGCGATACCTAGCAATCGATACGAGGATGGAGCGATGATTGAAGTGCAGCAGCGCATAGGGTGATTGCCGATGTCAAAGGAAATCGAGGAGTGGCGTCGATAGAGGATCGCTGGAGATATTCGGGCTTTCATATTCTATTTATGCCGTACCTCGGCTACCAGATGCCGTCGCAAACTATGTTCGTAATAGTGGTTTTCAATTTTCGCGTACGTACATAGGGGCATTATCAAAGAGTCTTTTCTTTGACCCAGCAGCCGTTTGCGCCGCGAGTAGTCGTGGCCTTTGTCTCCCTGTCCGACCGCTTCTAGACAACTGGTTGAATTCTGGCGATAATTATGGATCCGACGGTAATTAACCCATTTCGTTCTACCGTTACCTATACGTAATGTCCAATAGAATATCTTTTTCGGATCACGGTATCGGTAATAATTGTTAAAAAAATAAAAGTTTTCCTCTTTGTGTTAGTTTCTTCTTATGTAAACATGACATAGCAGGCCTAAAAATAATTTATAATTTTTTATTTAGAATTTAGAAACAATGTACACCTATGTTAATGTAAACTACATGTAACAATATTGTACTTGCTAAATAAACCATTCCAAAATGTTTTAAGAAACATGATGATACCTCCTCCATCTAAATAACACTGTCCAACACCATATTTGTGCCCAATATAAGTTGGGTCCTTCTTGTAGAGAGCTTTCTGCGCTGATTCCGAATCTGTCCTTGATTTTTCTCCTATACGCACAGTTTTTGAGGAACATGGCTTTGAAAAAAAACATGTTTTTCAACTTTAAACAAATATTGTGATGTTATTATAAAAGATACTGAATTATTCTTTACACACAGCAAAAGATTCTGTAGACTTTCCCGAATCCAGTGATAGATAATATTAATGCATTATGATTGTTTAAACATGTTTAGATAAACAAAACCTGTGCATATAGGAGAAAAATTAAGGACAGAGATTCGGAATCAGCGCAAGAAACGCTACAAGAAGGACCCAACAGTATATTGGGAACATAAAAAAAAGTTGAAATTTGTTGGACATTGTAATCGAAAGTGTGTTGACGGAAACCAGGTGAAAAAGATGGAGGGATGTAAGGGAGATAAAACGAGAAATAGAATTTATTTGTCGCCCGTGGGAATGTTGTTGCAGCGGTCGGTCGTTAACGGTCGTTAACGGTCGTCATCCTCGTATCTCCATATTGCATTTAAGGATTTCGCGCGGACAAATCGGCGGCCGCGTTTTACAATTTGGAAAATGCGCCGATAATACCGGCACTCGCGAATCGTTCTGACCGGCGCGGCGCGGAGTTTCAGCCTGCGTAAGCTCGGTTATCCGACAAAGCCATTTCGAGAATGAAGGTACTCATATCGGTGAACGTCATTCCCACCGTGTGACAGGATCAGCCCGGGATAACGAATGAACCTGTACGTCGCACGATAACGCCGCGTTAAAGTATTACTACGAACGTCCGCGTTAATACTATGCACGCGCGTATTAACAAAGGCACGACTCATGCATGCCAGGTCGCCTACTCGCGATCTGTGCCTGGTTCCGATCGCGTGCACTGCGCAGGAACGTGCCTTATTAGCTGGGAAATCGTTGGCTCATTGTAAAGCGCTTGCACGGAATTATTTGCGATTTCACGTCTCGCCCCAACCCCATCGCGGTGTATATTTTTGCTCATTGCTGGGTGACAGCTTTACGGTCCCAAATAAATGGCCATCGCTCGCCAGACGCTTATGGTGATTTCACCATTTTTTTTTCTCACATGTTTGTGCGAAGCTCTGTCGGCTTTAGAGCGGCATCGTACTGTACTTAATCTCTTCGTTTCTCAGGGTATGAGACATTCAATGCAAAAAGCAGTCGATAAAAACGTTTTATATTACAAAAGCGTGCAGACACGAGGAACCCGGGGCTGAATCTGTCATGATAATTCCCGCGGCAGAATTCCGAACCGATTTGCTACGAATTTCGAGCAACATTGTCTATAAAGAGTCCGGTGTTTTATCGGGCTAATCAATCTGCGGGACCGATTTCGGCAGTTTCGCGGTGCTCCACCCCCTCCCCCAATCCCGCTTTACTGTTTATTTCGGCGAACGTGCATGTCGAAATTACGAAGTGATTGTAGGCATAGGCCAATCGATCGTAATCCTACAACGAACTTCTGTATTCCCCGCATAAATCTGGGTTATCTACAAAGTTGCACTAACCCAAACTATCCTTCTCGTAACCCGGAAGCATCGGCAAACTTGTTATTGTTATTAGCCTCTCGAAACTCATCATGATCTCGCGTCGACGTAATTTTCAGGACACGTCGGGTAGATACCCGCAATTTTGGTCGCTTGTACCGGGCATTATCTCCTATCTACTTTCGAGATAGCTATTTCCGTCTCGTTAACCCGTTGCCCTCCTTTATTTCGCGTTCGACGTTCTTATAACCGCCGAGGATCTCGATTACCCCGACCTCCCCCCCCTCACGCGCAACCACGGCCATTTTACACGCGTAATCCACTAATTTTCGAGATGATAAAGCGATCCGCGGTATTATCGGATCTGCTGCCTTTTACCTTCAAAGTCAGCATATTAACGCGGAGAAAAAAAGTGGACAGAACAATCGCTGAAGACCGGCGCCGTTCGATTTCTCGATAACGACGGGTCGAGCGAGATTAAATTCGAATATTATTGGAATTAGCTTTCCCGAAGAATATACTGCTATTATTGCAAGAGAACGCCGGCGTTGTTACTGTGTAATGCAGCCTTCGCAACGCGAGCTTTCGGTATCGATGCATACTGATGCGAACCGTTTCCAATAAAATGCAAGCATAATTTATTTTGAACCAGGCTGAGAAACTGGTAGACCGGCTCGTGCATTAACGTACAGGCCATTCCGTGGCTAGAATGGATTTTGAATAAAGATTCTGCAGTAATATGCTTTCGGTGTTGAGTTGCAGTTACCGTCTGTTCTCACAAAAATTGATAACATGTAATCTCCTAGATGTTAGCCCCCCGCTTGTTAAATTAAATAATTTCAATTTCAGTTCATAGCAATTTCATGTGGCCTTGGAACGTTCTTCTTGTGAAATTTTAAAACACTTGCCTAATAACCTGACCAGTTGTAATGTCACAAATTGTGATTGTGTCTCTAAATGGGAATATCCTTTAATGTTACGGCCAGGCGATTGCGTCCGAAAATTTAGTGAAGAACCAGGGGACAGGTGTACGCGCATCAGCGAGGTAAACCACCCTGAAGAGAAAGACGCACAGAGCCCGGCACTCGTACAATGGGCACTTGAATGTTTTTCGAGCGGTGGCTGAATGGGTTCACCATCATCTCCAAGGAAAGAGCCCCGAGTGCACGACAATTTCACTAAAATTTGCACGGAGGAAGTGAAAACGGCGAAAAGGGCCGTTAGAGCTACTCCTGCTCGCTTGTCCTTTTCCAGCCATTACGCTGGCCCGTATCGCTATTATTTCGTCCTTGGCTCGTTCGGAGCCGGCGGCAGCAGCTCCGCAATCGCCGAGTTTCTTTCCCGCCATCGAAATCTCGCGGAAGAGGAAAAAGGCCGATTAGCACCCCTAGGTTCGTTACCGCACCCCTTCAAGTCCTCCCTTCCTGCTCTCAGCCAGCCTGGAAGGTGCGGAGGCTCAAGGATTGTTGCATTCTGTTTACCACCGAGGGCGTGAAACATCTCGAGCTTTGATCTACGGAAACACAAATGGATCTCGAGTGCAACTCGACACCTGCACCGGCCATTCAAGGTTATGGACGTGGCTATCGATCCCGCGTGTTCAATTCTGCGTCTTCCTGCTTACCCTGTTAACACTACGCGACTGCGTCAGAGTCGGTGTTGCCCTCTCACTCCTTCTGTAATTGGAGTTTGGGCAAAAAATCTTCAATTTTACATCTAGCCAGCGTTTTTCTTGCAGACAATAAAGACTAGAAACAAATGGAATTGAATTTTTTTAATGGAATGGTATATATTTTCTTGTACATTACATGGAACAGCGCGTGTCAATTCATTCGTATACTACACAATGACTTTCGAGTGACCTAAAATTGTTTCTTCGATCAATTACAATTGAGGCAACCAGGTTGTTCATCCACAAATAGACAAATAGGTCATTTTAATCCGTTTAACTAGTCACTAATTAGTCACTCTGCCTATTTTGGTCTAGGTGAGGCCGTTCGAGCAAAAGTTGCTTAATGTAACCGGGGGGCTTTGTTTCATTCGTGGAATTTAATCGTCAGAGAGTGGCCAATTAAATGCGGGTTAAAGCGCTGGGTGAAAATAGCTCCAAGCTTCGGCGTTGGTGGGTAGAACAAATTTATCGAAATGATTAAAGAGACATCGAACCAGTTTGGCTCGGGTTTCTGGGAACCGGCGCAGACAATATCTATTTCGCGTGAAGATCCGCAGTCAAATCATATCGCTTCAGGAGAAGCCATTGGCTAGGACGATCGATAGGAGCTGTCGGATTGAAAAATTCGAAAGTGATCAGAAATTATCGGTTCGGCGAGGTCCCCATTCGGCAGTCAATGAACCCGGCAACGGCGCGGCGCGGCGTCGGCACTAAAAACCCAGCAGTTACCCCGGGACGGGGTATTTCCGTTTTTCGTTGCGTTCAACCATCGCCGGCGAAATCTTTCATCGCGGCGGCACTCTCATCGCTCGTTCGAGGCTCCTCAATCTCGTGGAGAGGTGTTGGGGTTGGTTGTCGTTGAAAGGAACAAATCCTTGATTCACCGTGCACACAGGCGCGCCGAGGTCTAGGCTCTGGAGTTCGCCTTTCACACAGTCGAACGTTGTGCGAGCGTGGGACACGCGCGCGTGCAAATGTGTGTGTGCGAGCGCATGTGTGGATGCCTGTGTAGCATCGCTAAACACACAAACAGCCCGGTAACGGCCTGTGCACACACGCGGCCAACGCCGAATAGATCGCGTGCTTGTCGCCCATGAGATTCGCACGGTACTTTCCTCGAGACGTTTACTTTTATCGCCGGTGAGCAGCTTGCACTTCCGTCGTTAATGCCTCGATATGGAAATTCGCGTTAGACGCGGACCGGAAAATAGAGGAACGTCTGACGTATTCGCCCGGCCAGGCTCTGCGAACGTTAATAAAAGGAAGCCGTTTGTCGTGCCGCGGAACTTTCGCGTGAGAACGCCGACCCCCACGTGAAACTTACGGGAGGCAGAGGAATTGCACGCAACGACGCGACGGCGACGTTCAGCGAAAATGCCCGGGTTCACTGCTCGACGCGAACACAACCGGCGAAAAAATATCGGCGAACCCGGTACCCCGGCTCTCGCTTTGACCGAACGCCGCTGGAATTTGCACTTTTACGGTCCCCGGTCCAATCCCGGAAACTGCGACCTTGAACGGGCGCGCGGAGGCGAAACGGCGTGGATTTTATTGCCTTTCGAATTTTATTTAACCCCTCGCACTATAATTTCGAATAGAGTCTACCGCACACAGTCAGTCACATAATTGATGACGCACGCGCTTTCAATCAGAATAACTTCTTTTTTATAACGTATTTGATAAAACTAGAATTTTATTCGACCAAGTATACGATAAGTAACAACTATTTTGTTGTTAAACGTAACGGTGGTATTTTTACGGAGAACTGGACTCCTCGCGGTGTAACCGCGATATTTTATCTCGCATTTGCCAGGACAAACGAGACACAAAATGGAGGGGATAGCTGTGAGTTACTAACATAGAGAACAAAGTGAGCTCCCATCGCCGAGTACACCTTCCTCAACCGGTCATTGCTGCGGTAGCTTTACTGATGAGTCCACTCGCACGGCCAGGACGAAGCGTTTCTTTTTCGCTCTCTGTATTTTCCACGGCTCATTGTTCCTCGCCACTATCCCTCCAATAAAGATTTCTGGGCACGACTTTATTATTCGAGGAATAATTTCGTACGAAATGAAAGGAAAACGTTTCGTTTTGCGCCGTTACGATTGCGGTTGAGAGTTTAATTATGTCTTGGCTGTGGATCTTTGTGCAAACGAAAACTTGCATGGAAAATTTCTTCCTTTCATCGCGTTTATTTAATTAATATTCAACGGAAATTACTTATAATTTGATTTAAGATAACCGTATGATCACGGACCGGGGATTTCTATGGTTAATTGTCGCAATTTCCGGATCCCGTGCACTCCCACTGCTAATTTGATCCAAGGAAACCGCTGTGATAGAGGATACGGCGACAGCTGGCGCGGGCATTCACGTCGCTCTGTGACTTAGGAGAAAATATCCACAACATTTGGGATTTCATATAGTACATTGATTTCATCGGTAGCTGCCATTGGATTCGATTACCGGTGTGAATCACGAAGGTCCATTACGGGATTCCGCAAAGGCCAGGGCAGACACCTTGCTGCGGGTGTGAGGGTGCACACAGCAGCTCTAACGATTCTTCCCATTCATGGGCTAGACGGCGTGCCCAGCCGGATGACAGAAATTATTGGACCATTCGGTGCATTAGTACTCACTGTAATGTTCACTTCTGAATTCCACATCAACAGCGCCATTAGCTAAGCGAGTGGACCATCTTAATCAACGAAAATAAATCATGTCCTCGGGAATTTTTTCTAAGGACAATTAATTTACTCTTCACTTTCTTCAGAACAAAGTATGTATTACGAGTAAGATGGACAAAACACACGACACCCGGATGCAGCAAAACCAAATGCACCCTTTGCAATATCATTTTTATTCATTTTATGGATATGAAACTGATATATCATCTCATACAATCGTTATGTGTTTAGTGATTGATTAGATACCAACATATTTAATAACACTGACCAACACCAAATTTGTTCCCAATATACTGTTGGGTCCTTCTTATAGAGTTTTTTACGCTGATTCCGAATCTGTCGTTAATTTTTCTCCTATACGCACATTTTGAGGAACTTTAAACAAATATTGTGATGTTATTATAAGAGATATTGAATTGTTATTTACAGCAAAAGATTCTGCAGACTTATACTAATACATTATGATTGTTTAAACATGTTTACCCAACAGTATATTGGGAACATAAAAAAGTTGAAATTTGTTGGACAGGGTTAACTAAGGGTTAATCTAAAAACGAGTAAAAAGCGCATCCTCGCAATTCTCTGTTGCAACGAGCAAGCGGTTCTCCTTGATCGAATATTTTTTCCTCGAGCGGCTGACCGGCGGGAATTTCTCTGACACGCACGTTTCAATCACGCTTTCTATTTTCGTAGTTTCCCTGAATTCTAAGCAACGCAGTTAAATCGATAACCAGGGCAGCTCGTTACCGTTTGATCCCGGCGAATTCGAAAGCAACCGGCTCGCCAACAGCGGCACACAGCAGCAGCAGCAGCAGCAGCGGTGCGGTGGCGCAACAAGAATTTTTCAAGGTTCAGGTCCCGTGGTGCACGTTAAACGAACACGAAAAACAAGTTTACGCGGGGCGCTGATCTGGCATGGCCGTCGAAAGTATGCTATTCCGCTCGATCTCCGGTCGGTACAATCAGCGTTGATGCTTCTAAACTGGATTTACATGCCATGGGTTTTGGACACTGGCCAAATTGGCTGCACCTGATTCCGATCGACGTACCCCGGGCATTACGGTATTTTATACGGCGCTGGGACTGATCCCGTGCTACCGCGGACGTCCAAGTTTCACCGTTTGATTTTACGAGACGAAGTTTCTACAGTACCCGCAAATGACGGACCTGAGACGATCGTCCAGACACCGGCGTCGATCTTGGACGTGCGTTAGACAAAGCGGTTCCCCCCGCCTCTCCTACCGTTGTTGAGGATTTTCGGTTGATTGTGCTCGAGCCCCGTCGAAATTGGCTGCAATCAGGCCGCGCACCGTATCCAGCAAAAGCTAGCAGCCACTTGAACCATTCGAAGAATTGATTACGACGCGACGCACGGCGCACAGTGGCCTGGATACCCGCTTTTCGTGGCGAAAATTCAATTTCTGAAGTTTCATATATTGGGAACAATTTTTCGAAATACATTACAACATTAGGAATAACATTGTTGCTTAATATAAGGCAAGTGGTTAATCTAGTAATATGTAATATAAAGGGTTTTTCAATAGGGACATAACAATGTTGTTTTATAATACGGAACATAACCTAAAACTTCTTTATGATTTGTCAATATCAAAACGTCACTCAAGACTTACATTTTTACCATGGTGAAGTTCACGAACGAGCAACGTTTGGAAAAAGAATTCTCAGTCGGTAGTCGCAACTTTGGGAGCGCTTGTTCCAATTTTTGGTCGCAATCTCGAGGAATGGTACAGTCGAATGGCCACTTCGCTCATGCGATTTGACGCCGTTGGATTTTTTCTTGTGGGGTTACCTTAAGTCGAAGGTTTATGCCAACATTCCGGCTGATGTGTGTGAAAGAGTGATTGAAAATTGGAACCAAAGAATCGATCGCTGCCGTCGTGCTCGTGGTGGTTATGTGAACGACATCGAATTCCATACATAAATGTAACATGTGTACTACAGCTGTAATAAATTTCAGCCCGATATCACAATTATTCTGTGTTTTATTTAAACACAAAATTGTTATGTCCTTATTAAATAACCCTTTACTTGGATCTCTCATAAATATGCAAGTCCAAATTTTTCCGAGGCACTGCACTCAATTGCATTGTATTAGCTACCCTGACGTTAACGTTGAGGGATTGTTGACTTCCGAGGCGATTGTAGAGTACAACGACTTGTTCATCGGTTTTTAAACTAGCCAGCCCTTTTTGTTTCACCGTCGGCGGGTTCCGATGAGACGACGGGGAGAGACGTATATTCAATTTCAATGAATCCACATGCTCGTATCCAGTAGCTTGACTTGAAGCGTGGCAGCGATGTTACTGTAGCGCGACCGTGCGACCCGACATATCCATTAGCAGGTAATGCTTTGTAAACGGGATTAAGCGTCGCTCGGATACCGCAGTAATTACGTGAAATGGCTAGCCAAAATCCTTCCCCCGTGGCAAATCACGCCGCTGACTACTATCTAATATACCATTGTCTTCGCCAGCACGCCAAGACTGTACCTGACAGCATATCGAAGCTCCCTTTCGGTTTCCATTTTGCTGCTGATTACAACGATCGTTCCTCGTCGCCTGCCTCGTGCTGACCATCTTTTTGGCTAAATAAAAAAAAAAAGGAAGTATTCTTTAAATTTCGACCGGACTAAAACATTTAAGAAATGTCGTTCAAACTAAACCTTTAAGGTACACACGTGGGCAAACTTAAACGCTAAATTAGTGAGAAGTTCCGATATGTGCAGAGATATAAAATGTTTTATTTGAATTTTCAGTGACACGCTATTTTTGTGAAATAATTCGGATTGGACGCACCACGTCCTCCCGACGTCCGATTAATGTTAAATTTTGTGTAGATTATTTCCCCGGGAAATGGAACAAGTTTAGAAAAATAAGGTTGACCGACGAGCGATTGTTTTTTGATAAACAAAATTGTGGGGGGGCATGGGGGTGGAGGGGGGCTGCTGCTGCTGTGTGTGTGCTGGAGAATACGAGAAATGGTCTGGTGGTTCTCGAGAAATGAGCAGGAGAAGAAGAAAGGTCCGCCGGAGATAATAGGATCTTGGGTACAATAACATGTGATCAAAGGGAGAGTGTCTAGTTATCCGAGTGCAACGGCACAAAACACACGGAGAATCGCGAATCGATAGAGGTGAAATCGTGTTGGCGAGGGTGCAATGCGGCAATGGCTTACCCCTCCACGCTCGCCTCTCCTTCTCTTTATGTCCTCCTCTCTCTCTCCCTCTTTCTCTGTCTATCTTCCGCCCTTTCTCTCTATCTGTCTCGATATCTGTTCCTATCTTCTTTAACATCTCTCCTTTCTTCATCCCGGTCGCTCTCTCGTTCCTTTTTTCGAACCGTTTCCTGTGTATCCGTCTCACTTTCCTCTTTCTGTTCAACAACGGTTTCCTCTTCACGTACTTTCCATTTTTACCCCTCGTCGTCCCCTCTCGTTTCAGCTCTCTCTCTCTCTCTCTGCAGCTTTCTCCTTTTTTCGCTCGGTGTCTCTTTCTCTATTTCACAAGGAATTCAAGCTCCTCGGTTTTCCGTTTCTCTTTTCCTCGTTCGGCTCGACAGCCGAGGATCTTCGTGCTCTGCTGGTGGATGTGAATTCAGCAGACCCTACTCTCTCTCTCTCTCTTCCTTTCTCAGGGACACCCCACCTACACCCCAAGCACTCTTTCTCTCGTTCTCTCACCCCTCGAGAGACCAGTTAGCTTTCGCGGTGAGATTCTTCCTTCCCCGCTGCCGTTGATTCCGTCGAAATCTTTCGGTTTAATCAGGAATCTTGATCGAGCCACTCTATGGCCACGACGTTTCACCATGATTACCCTGAACAATGGCGACGGATGTGAATTTGATAACGAAAGTCGGATACCAGGACGATTTCTTCCGTTCGGTTTCGCCGTCGGTCGATATCCCCACCTCGGAAACCGTAGGCATTAGCGGACGAGCGAACGAAAAGTGAAAACTTGCTGCCTTACCGATGGCAGCGGTGATCCGGACAATATTAACCCCTCGCCATACAATTTAATTTTTTGAAATCGATTTTTCTACGAGAAAAGCGATTTTTCCGATTCAGACTGCTGCCATTTCTACAAATGATTGAATTCCTGAGAAATGTCACGTTTTATTTAAAATAAATCTTTCTAGTTCGAGAATAAAAAAATGATTGATTTCAAATGTTTCAATTTTTCTCAGCAATGACGCCCATTCATGGATGAACCAATAAAAGGCCATTTCACAAATAGCGAATAACTCTGCCACACATTTTCAATATTTTGTTCTGAAAAAAATGGAGAATAATGTTAAGAGTTATGATAATGTTACTGTAAAAAATGTTTGAAACCGACTGAAATGTTTGAATTTCGAAATAAAAAATGTTTGCATTGATTGCAGGACACAGGAGCCAAATAAAAATTGTATTTTGTTTTATTCTATGAAGCTGAAACTAATATATTGATGTCCTTTAATATTTTTAACATGTCTACTTATTAATTACCCTTTCAAAAAAATCTCGGAAACTGCACACTTTTGGACAAGACAGTCTGCCGCGCGTCGGTGTAGGCAAGATCCGCTAAGACGTCACACTATTGTTGTTCACGCATCGGCGTCGTCGCCAGGATCGCGTATCCTCCGCCATATTTCTTCGTCACCGAGAAGCCCGTTTATTACGCACTATGCGATACCTACAACAACGGTGAAGTTCGCCTTTAATTAAAGCCCCCTGCCTGTTTAATCCCCGGGAAGAAGCGAACGTCGAGATCGGGAGTCGGGGCATTTGAAAAAGTTCACCCAATTGGAATACGTTCCGAGAAATAATGAGAAAAGTTTCCCCCCTCCCCCCACCCCCTAACACTCTCCGCCGCCCCGCTCATGCGGAATTTCGTTGGATCGTTTGAAATATAATTATGGATGATAAAGGTATAATAAACGGCGGGTACGCGTGATTTTCAACCAGAGGGGTGAAAAAAAAATAAAAAGAGGAAGAACGGACGACGAGAGCGAGGCACGTACGTTGATCGTGCAGGAAACGCCAGCATGAATCGCCCGGATGGATCGGTCGATCGTCGGCATAATTTGACGAGAGCCGCAATTAGATTCGAGCAAACGTTTACGTTTCCCAAGTAATTAACGTCCGGCTCGATAATCCACGGGGAAAGCTATCAGGAAATGGCATTGTGTCAACGGCGAGGGGATACCTCGCGGATTTTATGCGCCGGTAAGATGTCCGGCGAGCGATCGCGATGAATCAAATTAATTAGTGAAACGACTCTGATATGCGCGCTAGTATTATCATTATGAATATCTGACTATTCATGGGGGAGGACTGAATTTTTGTGGTGGATATTTGTCTTTAGGAACTCTGGACGAGTGAACATTAATTTAATAATCATGCAAATAATTGTGAACGTGGCATTAATGAATACTACATCGTCGTTGAAAGAAGCATAATAATGCAAGTAGTGTAAAAGAAGAATGTCTCAGGTGTCAATAGACAAACCTTAGCAGAATTTAGCGTGGTCGTTTTTTAATGCAACCCACGTGTTATGGGAATCCTGGTGCTAGGAGGTACATGTACCGCGTTGATCTGTACCTTTTGCAAATTTTTTCTGGGAATTCCAACACGTTCGCGTATTTCCCTCTGATAGTTCGTCGGAAGGAATTTTGCGTCTTTCGACCTTTGGGATTTAGAAAATGCGGTACTTTGCAGCTGTGCAATGTGCTTCGACCTCGTGCCAAGCTTGAATTTGCGCCAGGGAGTTTCGACGTAACAGTCCAATGGACGATGGACTCGGGCACGTATTATGCCCTCGCAAGGTGGCCGTAAAGAAGTCACCGGATCTACGTGACCTTTAATTAATTATTGCATGCGTTTTTTTGCCATTTGAACATTTTCGTCCAGTTCGATGTGCAACTAATCTTAAAAGAGACATGATTCGTGTTTAATGTATACATCAGCTTAAAACGATTAAAATGTACAGACTTTTTATTACGATTAAGAAAATAGAATTTTCATCAAACAATTTTCAGCAGGGTTATATTTAAGTATTTATAAATAAAAAAAAATGAATGATGATTGCTTCTAAATCGTGTTCTTAATTGTAATAATTTAATTAAATTTAAATTAATCACAACGAAATTCATGTGTGATTACACAAGATTATTAAACATAAATTTAAGTACGTGTAATGTTGTTTTGAATTGCACTCTTCAATTCTAAAGAATATGTCAAGCTGAAATATAATGATGTAATTGCACATATACACGATTCAGAGCACTTTTTATCTAAAGTCTTCGAGAAGACAAAGTGTGTAAAATCAGGCGCAAACTGTGGTCAAGTGCAAAACACCTACCTCGATGACAATGTTCTGAATACTGCATCAGGAAACTTTTGCACCTTGTCGTGCACTCGCCTAAACCCCTGTCCGCTTCCTAGTCGTGTTACCCCGAGTTTTCTGCATCAAGTCGATGGACCCACCCCCGCCGTGCAAAATCTTCGCCGATCCGTGCGAAACTAGCCACCCACGCTCGCGAGAGGCTGAATATTTCACCGACCTATAATTTATATAATAAAGGTGAATTATTTGCCGTATTCGATAGAACCGTCCAGCCGATAAACAGAATAAAACCTTGAATCAAGATAAGAGACACGATCGAAACTCCTTTCTAAGAAAAAGGCACTTTGAATAATATATCACCAGGGTTCCCTGTTTTATCAAGCATGCAACGAATGCAGTCTGCAAGGTGTTCCGTAATATGTGGCTCATTCTCCGGGTGTCGACACGCACACACAGACACAGAGAAATACGTGAAAATGTACTGTAAATCCTGTGATAATTAGACTGCGGATTTTTATACGGAAAAAATTTTTTGATCACTTGTTGGCAATAGAAATGCAATGGAAAAGTATTTCTTTTATAACATTGTCCATCAGTTCTAAATGAACAGAAATTCATTTTTCTAAAATTCTATTTACATTATTGTATCTCTACTATTTCTCAGTCAGAAAATTAAAAAGGGATTGAAGCTTGTAGTCGTGGTGAAAATCTCCGTTTCGTTTCACGGTTTGTCAATGTTAAACAGAGCGTCATGGAAATATTGACGCGGAAAGGGACATATCTCATCCAATTGTAATTATAACTTGTTATTGATTAGCGAGGAAAAAGTAAATCGCTTCGGGAAATCGGCAGACCGTTAAATTTTAACAAAGGTACTGTAATCAACATCAAACAAATAGAATCGCGAGGACCGCATCGAATCAATATCATAAAAAGTTTAATCACTGTATGCGGTCGCAGAAAAATTATTCGAAAAGTATATGTATGATCCCCAGAAGAAAAGTGTATTCGCAGAAAAAAAGAGTGACTTTTGCCAAGGAATATGTTCGCGAAAATCAAACGTGTTCGGACACTAATATTTACTGATGAAAATGAATTTAATTTTTCCAGCTCGGACGAACGAAGGGGGGAAAGAAAACAGGGACTTCTAAATTAAAAATTTCAAACCAACAATGAAACAGGCAGATCGAAATCTAACAGTGAAATTTAATAAAAAAACACCAGTAACACATTCACTTAATAATTTCAAAAGTAGCAATTTTAATTTATATTCCTTTAATTTTTCGTTTGTTTCAAATCTCCATTAATTTCTGTCATAAATGCATAAAATCCGCAGTCTACTAATACCGCATCATTCTCTCGGATGCTCCGATGAAAAAGTATACTGCTTCTGGAGAGAATAAGCGGAATTTCAATACTACTTCCGCTGTTGATACGAGTACCAGTTTCATTGAAATTAGAATTTTCGGGGTCCTTGCCTCACAGGAGACAAAAGAATCGGCGAAATTAAAGTGGAAATGGTACATCGGACTCGTTTATTCGGTCCCCGAAGAATGGCTTTTTGAATTCAACATGAGAAAACTTTCACGGGACACCGCACTCTAGACATGGCAAATCCTCCAGCGGCTTCCGCAGTTACGTCGCCTCGAGAATCCTGGATTTCGCTCGAATGTTTTCGATACATATAAATTTGAAGGGGTTCACGAATATCCCGCCGCGGGGCTATTATTTTCCGCGCGACAGAATCAATTGCAATTTAGTGTTATCAAAAATTATTTTTCTCCTGCCTTCGGGAAAATTATGCTGAACTTTACAAATGCCCCACAATCTTTTGGATATTCTATTCGTTTTAACGTGCTGGAAACGAATATGACTTTCAGCACATTGAATTCATACATTGGATGATCAAATTATTATGAACACTGTTAACGAAATGACTTTCCGAACGACCTAATATAATAATACAGTAATCGCTCCTTCGTTGTCCTAAATCGTGGGCACGATCGTTGTCCAGTGCCTACCCACTCCACTGCCTGTCAACGAGAGGATTAGGCCTGCGTGGATCTGGTCGCCAGATGTGTCCCAGGACTGTGCAGACGCGCGCAGAACGGAGAACAATAGGAAAGGAATATGGCAAGGAAATAAGGAGTTTTCTAAAGCCAGACAGTTGACTGCTTTTGACTGCGAATGCTTTTCTTTGTCATTTAGTTAAATGGCTAGTTAGCCGTTTCACTAAAAGCGCAGTCATAAATCAAAAATAGTGTCCGGGCACGGTCGTTGTCCGCTCAAACCCCCGGCCTTAGGACAACGAAGGAGCTTTTACTGTTTTATGATTTTCAAAAATAATAAGGGGGCCGCATTACTCCTGCTCATCAACTGGGAGGGTTAAACCTGTATGGCCGCAGCGGCATTCCGCGTCTTCCAAAGTCTCATAGCTAAAAAGTTCACGTTTCGCGGATGGTCGGGACGGCATAAATAGGTCTGCCAAAAAGTGTATAACGGATTAGCTTGGGGCATTGTCGTCGGTTCCGAGCGTAAGAAGCAGGCCACGGAGAAAACAAGGATAAACACGAAGCGGTCGCTTTGCTCGTAGGTTGGAGGCGAGTTGGGGGGAGGGTGGACTGCGAGGGCGCGGCTTGAGGGTGTCTACCCACTCGGCTACACACTCATCCTCTCTTCTCCGAGCTCCCGCACGTTCTAATAAGTTCAACGAGGCAACTGCTTATGGCGTCATAACCAGGCTCGCGAAACGTTCGTCGCCGGGGACAACGCGACGTTGCGCTCTGCTCCGCTCTGCTCTGCTCTGCTCAGCTCAGCTCAGCTCAGCTCCGTTATGCCGCGGAGCCAACGGCTGGAGCTAGCTCGAAGGTGGTTAGAGCCACGGTTGAAGTCGGCTGATTCCATTCTAGAGTGGTGCGCTCCCACGGGTCATCCGAGCGTGCACCAGGGGGATGAAGACGTTTACGTGGGTAAACCTCGACGCCTTCAACGAATTTTCTGCGAGAATTCGAGCAAGCGATGCGCGCCGCTGGATGAGCACGCCGCCTCCCGCGTATATATCTGTTATGTCCCCGTTCCAGCGCCATCCCCGAGCTATACCACATTGAGAACTGTCTGCCGCAGAACGGGAGTTCCGCGATTTTAAGGCCGGCGAGCAGCCGCGGCCACGAAAGATGCCAGAACTGTTTGCCGACCCAGGAGCACTGTGCCGTGCGAAAACTTTCCTCGCGCGACGTTTTCGAAATCACTCGAGCCGCGATACGCATCCGCCTGTGTCTCGCAGATCTCTCGGCAGGTTCTGCCTTGCAGATTACACCCGCGATCCCTTTCTCTCTTCGCAAACGTCGCTGAATAGCATGGTCCTCTCGATTTTACTACCATCATGGTCTACATGGTAGACATGGGTCTACCATCATAAATTGCGAGACTTGAGACGAGAAAGTGACGTGTGCGAAATTTCGAAGCAGTCGGGCAATGGGTTAGAAAAATAATTGTTAGCCCACGACTCTTTTTCGTTCTGGTAATAAGCCGTTACAGGCTGTTGTTTATATAATAGAGGCTCGGATTAGTATATATGAGGTTAATTAGTTCGTATAAACGAGGTTCTATGCATGCATCGAAGTTCGTCGTCGGGAAAGGCTTAACAAGGACGTCGACCGGCCGAGACAGATGGAAGTAGGTAACGAGTCGAGAATACGATGGGAAACAGGCTGGTTTATTGTGTGCTATTATACTTTCATGCCTTAAAACCCGCGGCGAGATATTGCCGCGGAAGCTTAAGCCGACCCGAGCAAGGACGAGTTGTAAAGTCGCCCGGGTTATAGAGGCCGTTAAAATGTTTGGCTGACTCGCCGCGCCAGTTACTACTTGGCGCGATCGTGATCGTTTACCTTCCCTCGAACCCGTGGCATCAGTATGCTTTCGTTTTCACCTGAGCTCCGGTTTTATGGACTCAATAGTTTTTGCGGTTTAGCGATATGGAATGGTCATGGTGGTCAGCGGCTGAGCGGAATGCGAATCAGCAGCGAAACACAAACGTTTTAATTTGCGAAATTGAATTTTACAGTGGTTATCAAAAATTCTTTATATATATATATATATATATTGCTTTTTATCAATGGCTGAATTACACTCTTAAGTAACATTTCGCTAATTATTGTTTTTCCATGAAACGCAGAGGTTATGAAGTTAGAGCGTTCCATAACTGCTAAAAAATTTTTCCAGTTTTCTTAATGTACCGCCATACATTTTAATCATTGCTTACATTCCGCGGAACAGCAGTCGTGCGAAAGGACAAGAAACGGAGGCGGAAGGTAGGGCAAGGTGAATGAAATTTATGCATTAACCGTACACCCAATGACAGAGTAATAAATTGACATAGCGCCAGAATAATAGAGTCCATCCCCGTAATTAACTTGCTGTAAAACAAGACAGACAAATTGCGGTCTGTGCGTGTGCACTGCGGCCGCGTTAACTACAATTACCAGACCTTTATTAGCTCGCACAGCGAGACCTTCTAATTTCCGAAAAAAATATCAACTGTAAACGCGCACGCTTATTGCGTCCGCTCTTCAGCTCGGAACGAGGTCACTTTTCGATTGTCCGTTTGGTTTCGTTTGCAATAATGATCCGTGTAGACCAATTAATTACGGTCGGCTAACCGCTTGATTGTTTCCTCCGCGCATAGAAACTAATTGAGTCCCTCTGGTACGATGACTCTGAAAAATTCAATTGTTTTGGCAGTATCTTGCTAATTGTATCAATCGTTTACAATTTTCACATGGAATACAGCGGTTGATAATCTAAAACAATTCGTATAAATGTTTTCCTTGGAACGTTATTTCTGATATATGACGTTTAAAAATTATTCATTCGACTCGCATAGAATTTATGTGCAGTGAGTCACGAAAGTATTCGAACGCTCTGAAATGAAAAGTTTCACGCTTAAAAAATATAAGTCACATTACGAATTATAAAGTACTTTTGTTCCTATAGTAACATATAAGTATCATGATTATACATATGTTAAATTTAAAGTGTCTTTGAAACGCAAACAATACTTATAAAACATTTCGCAGTAACATCGGCTATATGAATGTCACAAAAGTTTTATAAGTATTGTTTATGTTATCGGAGAGACTTTAAATTTAACATGTGTAATCCTGATACGTATACGTTGCTATAGAAATAAAAAATGTTTCGTAATATTCGTAATATGACTTATACTGTTTAATCTTTCGTGACTCGCTGTAAGTGTTAATTTTTTGATCGGGAGCGTCGTTCGTTTTGTGTAGACGCGGTCGAAGACGTGGTCGCAGTGAGCAATTATCAAGCGTGAGGTTTAATCACTCGCCCAGAGCGCTATCTAGCGAAAACACTTTTCCACGTACACTCCTGACGCTGTAACTATACGCGTTTATGGCGCGGAAGAGGAGCTCGAAGCGGACGGCCGGCGAAACTGATGGTGGCGCACGGAAGGTAGTATAGAACTGGTTACTGGTTCGGATGTAGGTGGTTGCATAAATGCACATTCGAGCGAACAAACTGTTGGTCTGGCTTGGTAGCGTAGTTTGTCGAAACGCAGAAGCAGGAGCCGGTTGCCTGCGGAAACGGAGGTCCGTTCTGTTTCAACCTTCTCTGGCTCTCCTCTCCCTTCCTCCTTCTCGCTCTCCCTCCCTCTCTCTCTTCGTCCACAGCATCTCCTTCTCCTTCTTATTAGAGAATCCTCTGATCCTCTAGGCATTCCATTCACGGACTGTGGTTTCATACGCTAATCTAGCGGAACCCATTGTTTTGTCAGCTTATAAGAGAGTGAGTGACTTCTCCTATTCCTACATGTTGATAAATATCGCCGCGCCGGCGGTAATTTACCATGATTATTATTTCACCTGTTAACTGCTTATAATGTACCATCTGATTGCAGAGACAGTTTTCTTATTTCTTCTTATCAGACTGCGGATCGTTATGCAAATATTGTAGCAGTCGATTGTAAGGAGCCTAAGTTGAAAGAACAATTGAATCAAATTAAATGCAGCCGCATTTTATGTCATTATTATTAGAGAATAGAGGTGGCAGATTTCATTCCAGTTTTCTTAAATGCGAATTTGCATAAAGTTCGACGATCCAGCATGTATCCCTGTTTGGATTATTAATTCTTTCACACAATGGCGAATTCTTGTCAGGTCTTTTTTCATTGTATAGTATTATTTCCCTTAATTACTTTTCACGTTTCCGTGTTAATATAATTTGAAATACTAAAGAGGTCTACTATAAAAGAATTGAATTAAAGTAACACATTTCGGAGGAGTTTCGTCTGTGATAGCATATTTGTAAGCAACGTATCGTTGTGCAATAACATTACTTAAATTTTCATTATTGTGGTACATCCCGGGTGATTCATTTTAATTAAATCCAAATAAATTTGAATAAGCAAATCGAATCTTCTGTAAGCAACCTAGTCAGCGACCTAGTTCAAAGAGGGAGAACGTACCTGTAACTTCTTCAATAAATATCGTTCGTTCATAAGAAAAGTGTGCGATACAACTCAAAATATATTTATAAAAAAAGTATAATAATAAATATATAAATTATGGCGTATTTTAAAAGAACAACAAATTATTTTACATTTTTAAGTTGGTGATGTACTTACAATGAAAAAATAATTGGTAATTTTAGGTAATTATCAAATGATTCTCCTGCAAAATTTCCTTTTTTTTACTTATGTCACTGTTCTTACGAATGAACGATATGTTCTTCACACCGTGGCCAGTAATTTTATTACCCACTATGGTCCATTAGTATATCAGCAATTACAAAGAGAGAAAACAAAAATATCGCCAGTTCTCTTTCAGCGACGAAGTGCAGAGTCGGTCGGCGTCGACAAAGGGATTAGTGGATACTGTTCCGAACGCCCCCGTCGCAAGTAATAAAATTTGCGATCGGACGGTCTGCGCTCGTGTTTATTACGTCTACTTAGATATTGGATCGTCGGCGTCCCTTTCCCGCAAGTTCTGCGTCGGCTTACCGAGGCATGTTTGTTGCCAGTCTAAATTAATTTCACGCACAGCTCGTTGTCGCATTCCCTGGAGGCTAGACCGCTATACGAAAAGTAATATTACCATTCCGAGCTATAGCGGAGGTGTCGGCACGATGGTTGTCACGGACGGGGGTGCATGCTAGCGTGGAGAAGAATGAACAGCTGAAAGAAAGAGACCAGAGAAAGCGAAAAATGCGTGGAACGAACCGGGGGTTACCTGGACAGGCAGGAACTGTCCCGAAAGTGACTATAACACAGAATGGGGTCGTAGTTCAAGCTGCAAACATTTTTTTCTGCAAATTACGAGATTTTAACACTGTATTCACCGGAAGCCTTTTAATAGGACTTTCAATTCTGGTCACTCCATTCACGCGTAATTCTCAATGAAATGGACTTTACACAACCAAACTCCATGGAATTTACAGTATCCCCGGGCACACCAGCAAGGTATGGTTTAATGGAATTTTAATTAGATTTTTATTCCTCTTTTAATTCCCCTCCGGGCACTTAACAGAGTAGAACAATTTCTCGGTAATTCTCGCTTTCGCAAAACAATGTATAGTAAAAGTTCAACAACAGCGTCTCTCTTAAAAAAGGTGTTCAAATGTTAATGTGAACCACTGTAAGACTAATTTAAACTTTTTCGCAATCTATTCGCACCCTTGTAATACTGGAAACGAGACTACGCCCTTAATTCAGCATGCTAACAAAAGTGAAAACGATGGAAAATGTGCTAGACCGTAGAAGGCCACGAGAGACATTGAAGTTCTCGATAGCCAACGATTTAGACGGATTAATATTTGACGACGACGTGGGTGGCGTTTAACGTGAAGAATGCACAAGGTTGACCTATAAATTGCTCGATAGGCCGTACACGTTATCGCACGGCGTATCCCAGATCCATAATTTAAAAGGCTCTGTGCTTAGTAATTGCTAACGACACAGAGAGTCCGATCTATAGATAGAACTTTCACCCGACGATTACGGCCTTTATGTAGCGCGTATAAACCGATTAGGTGTCCCATGTCTCAAATTCGACGCGGAGTCTCGTTTACACCCGCTGACACACGCGAAATTAACGCCAGCCCATAGAGATCCGGCCGTGCGTACGACGCAGCGAGTAATTTAGGCGAGCTACTGAAGATTCCGTTAAAAACGACCGACCCGGATTCGCCGGACAAACTTTAACAGGCTCAACATTAAACTGGAACGAACCTGGGAATTAATGAATTTTTTAAAAAGCCCTCCATGCAATTATATTTTGATATTATGCGTGTTGGTTAACGTTGGTGACG
Source organism: Lasioglossum malachurum (assembly GCA_028455605.1). Classification (NCBI taxonomy): domain Eukaryota; kingdom Metazoa; phylum Arthropoda; class Insecta; order Hymenoptera; family Halictidae; genus Lasioglossum; species Lasioglossum malachurum. The sequence goes on from CM052316.1 coordinate 7,904,587, forward strand.
TGCATTTATATTTAGATGAAATAGGGTTTCGGGGTTTGCGATTAGCGGACTGCAGATTTGATGCATTTTCAATAAAAATTTCTAGGTGAAATACAGAAATATAGAAACATCAGAGAATTTAAGACTGTCATTATTATACTGCGGAGATTTCGTGCATTTATGAGAAAAACAAATAGGAGACATTTAAACTAGTAAAATGAATTTTAGATAATTCGGTAAATTTTTCAAAATTTCTTTTCTATGCCAAGCAGTAAACTAGTTATTCCGACTTCTCCAAAAAGTTGAAGTGACTTGGTCCAATCTTAAAATTCACCCATTACTATGACGGCGCGTTGAAAGGAGAGAGCTGCCACGTTAGACGAAACGTCGCGAAAAAGATCGCCGAACGAGGAAGACTAAATTGCGATGTGCGGGTGCAGCTGGTGGGGGGTCGAGGAAAATATAAGCTTCTTCATTTTCATTAATAAAACATCTCGTTGGGTAAGAAGTGGCTCGGAAGAAGGAGATGGGTGGGAGCGGCGAGGATGAGAAACGGGCGAGGAATGAGGGAACAGATACAGCGGAAAAGCAACGGACCCACAAGACGGCAGCCCGGGTAGGTACGGTTTGTGACTATTTCTGAATAACAACGAAATGCAAAGTAGCTGATAGCACAGTGCGAGACGTTCCAGAAGCAAGCCGTGTGCCCGCTATTCCTCAACCACCGGCTCTTCTCTACCCGCCACCATCTTTAGGCTCTCAAGACCGCAAGCTCTTCTTACGTGTACCTACCACTAGTAAGAGCCTCTTCCTTAAGATCCTCTTCGTCTTTCCTGCCACCCCCTCGCCTTCCTCCTGACACTTCTCTACGGACTATTCCCCCTCACGAGAGGTTAATCCCTCTCCGGGGAAAATTAGCCTGCTGTTCGCAGCTCGTTTTGCCTGGCCCGAACGCGCGACGTCCCTCGACTTTCGTCAGGAATCTTTCCGTACGACGGAATAGATTGCCCCGGCACTGTTATATCGCACCCACAAGCCTGATTTCCCGAGGTACCCACCTCGGGAGGGTAATTAAATTCGGACAAATTGCCCCCGATTGAAAACCGGCGCTCAACAGGCGCTCCCTCGAATGTTTACCCCGTATTATTTTCTTTATTTCAGAATGCAAATTTTGTACACAGTGTTCTGATTTCTTAAGCTGTTCCTTAAATTTTTCTGTCAATTGTATTATCAGAATTTAACATTCAATTGCAGAAATTAAAACATGAAGAACAACGTGTTCTCGATAATCGAATAACGAGAAAAAGACAGTCTGCACTGGGCAAACTCTTTAACGAAAATTCCCTGGAGAATCTTGTAAAATTTTTCGCAGACTTTCGAAACGATTAAATCGCCTATCCGACAAAAGCAGTTCTTTTTGAAAGTGCAGAGCACGTAGCAAGAATACCCCGCGAGAAATGTTTGTAGAACGGCGTAGTTTTAAAAGGCGCTCGTAAAATGCAATACCCTGGCCACGCTTCTTAAACTTGAACTTATTTCTTCCCGTAAAAATGCCCTGCGTGAGCAAGGAGGAACGACGTACGTTTCCTTACGAGGGTTTTTCGAGCACGTGATTGTCCACGCGTGCACCACCGTATACCCACTTATGTTAGAACGCTGTATACGACTGTATGCAAGCGTACAGTCAACTACAATAATACATCCCGATCAAAAACTCAACTATTTATCCATTTCTTCCCTTTTACTCATTTTTTTTCCAAGGATTATTCTCAGGGACCCATACGAGGGTGTGTGGGTCAATTTTGAACCAGTAGCTTCAACCACCTTCTTAATTTTCACCTATCAACTATATTTGACGATTGGTGGGTATAAAATATGTGAAGGAATTATATTAGAATTTAGACATTTTTGTAGATTTTTTTTTTTAATTTGATCCAAGTGGAATTAAATAAATGATTTTAAAATGATGTTATCAGGACATTTATGTGTTGGTTCGTGTTTGTAGAGAATTGCAACATCTACCCGGAGGTAGATACATTCTAGCATCTTGACGAGGGGTTAACAAATAGTCAAATTATCTGCTACAGTTCTGAAATGGCTCACAAGGGTATTACACTCGACTATACATCCAACACCGTGAATTCCTTTCCAGAGAGAAGAATGTGTCGATACTCTTGTTGGCTGTACCGGTTCCACCCCCATTCCTTCATCCATCCTATATTCCCTCCGAGCATTATTGCCAACGGAGGACTTCTGAGAAATTTTCAGAGATCTCAGAATTTTTTGTTTAATGCAGAAAGATGTTATCAAAATAGCTTATGTGGTCATTAGTCGTTCAATAAATTTGTGAAGATGGATTAACCCTAAAAAAAGAAACCCGTCCAAATTGAACTGGTAATGTGCTAACAATCACTTGTCGAGAAAATATTATTGGATAGTGCCTTCAATATTTGCATGCGAAACTTCAACGACCACCTACTAATTTTTACGAGGGAAAAAAAGAGTGACGGGAGCAAACCGAATTAAAATGAATCAGCACTCGTTAACGAGATAAACTGACGGCGCACTGGTTTGTAGATGTACATATGTATACTGTATTATGGTTTCACTTTCAAACCAGTAAATAAGCAGTAATTCTAAAAAATAATTCAGTGAACGATCATGCTGCGATTGGTCCGATAATTCAATTAACACGAGAGTTTCCGCATTCAACAATACCTTTCCAGGAGTTTCCTGGAAGCTTATTGAACTCACAACAGGATTTAATCATTTATTTCTGAACCGCGTTTTGATTAAAAAAAAAAGGAATTTCAAGATAAAAATTAGAATATTTTACTGAGCCTGCAATAAACATCTAAACGAATTAGCAATAATTTCATTGAAAGTCTTTAACGATTACCAAGTGGTTCTTTTAATGTCAGATCACTATTCACACGAATATTGGCATCTTAAACCGGGCTAAATCAATAATAAATTGCTAGGCAAATTAACAATAAAAATGCAATTTAAATTGAACAACAATTCCACAAGTCAGAATAACAATGAAAAAGGTGAGATTACACGGTGTTTTACTGCCGCCAAATTGTGGAAGAGGTTGTACTTGCTTCTGCGAACTTACGCAGCCGACGGTACGTCACATTTAAAGTAGTCTAAAAGTCATAAACGTCCGTGGGACGAGGGTGAGAGCCACAGCGATTTTCTCCCAGTATCCTTCCGGTATTACGAGTTTACGAGACCTCCAGATACGTCAAAGATGGCACCGTGTCAAGCACCTGTACGCTCTTCGCGTTTACGAGAACTAGGATTGCACGGTAATTCTATTCATCGATTACCATGTTGCTGACTTCACTGCAATGTGACGCAGTGTAAAAAAAAAAGTGTTCAACGTATTGAACTCCTTTTTTACGACACGGCTTTACCTATTTGTTTTTTACTATTTCCCTTTTACGGCTCGACTGCCGAATGAAACTATCGTTTAGATTCTCTTGGACAAGCTGTTCTGTAAACAATTGCATTATTCAACCCCACTTCGCAAGCATTTAATGTTTCTAACGATACAGTATGTTCTAATTTAATTGTGATTAGAGTACGAAATTCGATGCACGTTTATATTTCTATGGATATATTTCAGAAGTGACTATGCGTGTCTTTATAAAAACAAGAGGATTGAATTTATTTAAGTGTTGCACGATTTTTATTATAATATGAACTTGCGTAAAGAATATCCATTTAATTTCTTTACATGAAACCATTGCCATAACTCAATCTTTTTTAGTTTCAAAGTAGTATGACCACAATCTGCAGGTTCATGCATTTTATTAAGTTTATAAAACATTTCAACCATTCCTTGCAATTGAGCTTGTCAGGATTCAATGAAATAATTATGAATTTGTTAAAACTTTGTGCATTGCGAGCTTTATTCGTACACATTTCTTACGAGAGCGTAAATATCATTAACCTGCTAATAGCGTCATCGCGAGAGCGAGCTCTCGAAATATACAAATAAATAATACGGGTAAACGTCGTCGTCTCCGTTGTCTCAATATTTCGTAAAAATCAGAGGAAGTTCGTCGCGAGAAAAGAAATCACTTGAGAAGTTTCGCAGCGTTCTGCATTACAAAACGGGGTTCGGCAGCACTCGTAGTCGGACCGAGCACGGTTGCTTGAAGATCGTCAGTACTCGCTTGAGCTAATAAAGGGGAAATGTTGACTTAAACCAAGAATTCCATTAAATCGAAATAATCCGTCTTTATGCCGTGTTAGCTGGTCCCTGCCTACCGCGGACTCCCCCATTTATTACTAAAAATAACATCAATATTGTCGGCGCTATCTTGCCCCAGCCGCGTAATCTCAGCTTTACAGTCTGAATGAAGGACCTCGCGGTGCATACGTTCGCGAAACTTTCTGATGCAGTTAGGAAATAATGTTTGCGGAATTACACGGATACGATACACCGCGCACCGGTTGAATCTCGAGTGAGCACCGATCCCGAATACATTAGGCTACCACACAAGTTCGGCAACTGGAAACCCGATTTTTGAACGTGGTCCACATTGACTAGACTGCGATTTTTTTATGCAAAATGAAAACTGTTTTTACATGGTAGATATATCCAAAGAAGAAAAAATGAAAATACGAACATGAAATTTCTCTGATTCTTGATAAATTGACGATATTCAACCTGTTGTAATTTCGTGAAAAATAGTCGGGCAACGATACACTTGGGCTTATTTTAAAGCTTGAAGATTCTACTCTTGCACACTGTTATTAATTTTTCTCGAAAATATTTTTAAACTGAAACAGTAAATTGAAACCTCCGTAGAAACATCAATAAATTTTTTCCGTAAATAAATCTTCCACAGATTTGAAGATTGAAGCCTCCCCTTCATAACGAAACCGTAAAAATTGATGTACGATATTTTTTCACTGTTCTATGAAACAAAAATGGGGATCTATGTACTTCGGTGGTGTAAAGCCCCAATGGTGTACCTTAGTTGGCAATACACCTTTCATTTAAATATCAATAAAACGGCCCAAACATTGTTCTTGATCGCCGAATAGTCTGTTGTTGTTCATGAAAAAAGTTTCCCAAGTCGCAAGAGAACCAAGAAACTAATTCACCGTATCTTTTTCGTCGAATGATCGATGCTGGTCTTAATTCATTACGAAGCAATCGATTGTTGTTTTCACGGCGGGTATTAAAAGAAGAGTCGTCGTCTGAACTTCCATTAGAGTCTTTGTTGCCTCCTACCACCCGCGTTTGTGTGCCGAACGATTGATTAAGCGAGGCTCTCCCGACTGTCGAATTAATTTTAATTAACGAAGATCCCCACCCCCACCCTCTCGTTACCGGTGTTCTAAGTTATTGTATTTTTTCCACGGGGTCTGCTTCTTTCAGAAGTTGTTAAAAACAGCCGGCGAAAGGCAGACTTTATCTCGAGTTGCTAACGAAGGGAAGATTTCGATACACGATCGTATCTCGAAGAGAACCGGGGATGAAAACGCGTGGAAAAGGGTTTTCCCGCCAGGGACGCTTGAGTTTTTCCATTTTCTTTCCCGGCAGCGTTATTTATACGCCGTTTGCGCGTTACAAGCTCGGCGAGGCACCGCGGTTCGTTCAATATTTTATCGAATGTGCGTACCAGTCCGCGTTAGTCGTATAAATGAAGGCGTAACGCAAACATTAATTATTTATTTATGATAATGTGCGTAGATTATGGGACGATAACGACTAATTGCACGATCATAATAAATAATGAAAATACATCGACGGGGCACAATCAATATGCGTGTATTAATACGTCGGTACTGTACCGTTTCATAAATATTCAAAGCAGGGGCCAGTGGTTCTCTGACACAGAATCGTAAAAACGTTGACACAGTAACGAACCGTGGAAAAGAAAATCGGGTCGGAAAATATTTCCCGCGGATTTGTCCAAGGTACGATCCGCACCGTACGTGTTGTAATAATGAAGTGTTATTTATGAACATTGTTCCGCGGGACCCGCGCCAATTTATGCGACAATCGGCGTCCGAGATTATGTATCGGAGAAACAATATCTACCACCGCGACGCACGCAATCCGCCGAGAATGGGCTTTACAGATGTTTTCGATTTCATATTTTTCCCCAGTTAGTTTATCCAAATTGCATCTGCCGTTGCGCGCCCCTCGTATTTCGACATTGGCACTGCAGATATTTCAAATGACTCGCGCTCGCTCGGTGCGGAACACCACACCGAAACCTAAACAGAGGAATAAACAATTATAATTGGCCGTCCTGAAAATCGATCGTGCCTTTAACCCTTAAGTGGGCCTTAAATTATATTTTATACTATATTCATATTTATCACCGGAAATTCCCTTATAATAATAACAGGATTGAATTAATTCAAGTTTCATAAGATTTTTTTGGTGACATGTACTTGAATAAGGGAGTATACTAAAAAATTTCGCAAGAATATATTAATACTCATTTATGGAATTTTTTAGAGATTATTATCTATGGAAATAGTTATATTATTAATGAATACACATTAAATAATTATTAGCATTTTGAATGTGGGGCCCCAATCTGCTACCAGCTTTGCCTCTATGGTGAATATAATGGATATACTATGGCTTTTGCATATTTATGACAACGATGAAGAGGTATGATGTCTATATAATTTTAATAAATAAGTAAATCCATTCGATTCCCAACATGTTTTATTGTAATTAAATGTTGTACGTGTATTTATGTGCATAAAATGTTTAGCATATTTGATTTCTGCTTTCAAATATTCGGAATTTGGTAGGTATTTGTAGACCTTTGTGACTGACAATAGGGGCAAGCATCAAATTGGATACGCATTCTTCAGACAATTAAAGTATGAAGCTTGTTAATGTTTAGTTTGACTCCGCTAATTCTCTCTGTTGAATGGATTTTAGGTACGCCGATGAGCAAAATAGTGGTCTACTCCACTAAATTCACTGAAGGTTCACGAAATTCTGGTTTCAATGTGGTGGATAACTATTTTGACCAACCATCCACCAATTGCCTCGTATTACACTTTTTAGATGATTTATTAACGTTGCCAAATAGACAATTATTTCCATCCTTACAATTACAAGCGTGCATAGAAAAATATTTATTTATGGCGACCTAATAAGTCTTTGTGAGGGACACCTACAGTGCATTATAAAAATGTAAAAATGGTCGGATTTATTAAATTTTGGCAATGTTATATACTTCTTGACAGTCTAGAGAGTATTTCACCAGTTCAACAGATAATAAAGATTTCAGGATTTTAATGAGATTTCGAACGAACGCCATTTCGGTGGAGCGTTTAGCTGGAAGAATAGTTTCAAATCGTCTTTCTGATGGAAATAGGACGTATGTAAGTTTCTTCGCAGAAAGACAGGGTCAATATTTTAGCAATCACGAAAGGAAAGTAGCTTAGCATGTAGCCGATTTCTCGTATTTTCTTTTCTCTCAAAGTGGCTACTTCTATCCCGTGTTCTTATAACAAGACCATTGCTCGCCAGGCTCCTTGTCCCGCGGGAAAGCCCAGAAATTAAATTCAACATTATTTCAAGAAACATTACTGGCCGAGATATTGCGCAAATACGCTATCTTCCGCGGCATACTGCCGTGGACCAGCCGTCTGTGATCATTTTAATAAAAATTGTGTTTTCTCCTACTGAATATTAGATTTTTTGGAATGACTAAAACAAGGAATGCGAACCAGTACTTTTCCTTTCGCTTCAACAATCTAAGAAGTAAATTTTCAATTTTTTACAAAAATGCGATTGTTCGCTCCAAAGTAAAATGCTGAAAATAAGAACTCTGCGCTTTTAAATATAATTATCGTGTCCATGTGTTCGTTCTGAAAGGGTGGAACCAGCTGAAAAATGTAAGGCTGGGAATCCTATTAAGTTCGATATCTCGTAGTGCATCAGAGCCAGACGAAATTAAAAATGACGGGAATTATGCATCCTTCTGCAAGCTCTCTGACAGAATCGATGGTAAAAATCCCATACTTTCCAGCACTGCCGATAATCGACTTCGTGGAACGCCCAAGCGTAGCACTTCCCACATGCTCGCGTTAATTATGGCCCGGCTAAATAATACCCATAATGTCTTAATCGAGGGACGGAAAATGGCCCTGCAGCAGGACTCTTTTCCCGGACGTGTGTTGCACATGCACATCGGCCGGCTCGGTACACGGCCGCGGAATAATCTGCCGGTATCACGCAAATTTTATCTGCTTCCTGTTGATGTTGGCTGCGATGGCCCATGACGCGTCGCCTCGCTATTATTAAGCATTTTGCGTAATCATCTTTAATATCGTCGTGGCCCGACGACGGGATTTTTCATTGTGCTTGGTCGGCCACCCCCGCGACCGTTATGGCCGTTGTCGTACGTGCGGTGAACAGCCTCGGTTTGTCAGGACGCATTAAGCCCATCCTTTTCATTAATTATGTGCTCCACTTCCCACCAGAAATAAACGCATTCCCCCTTATTAATTTCGGCGACGGCGATTAATCTCCGGCGACAATTAAATTGTTTACGGGCTGGGGGACGCGTTCCTCCGTGCACGAAATAAATGGCCGAGAGACGGGTCTCGTCGAGGAGATTCAGTTTCCTCGCGTCTCTCAGCTTGTTTCTTTAATCGTAGTTTTGCTCGGATCCCTCGATGGCGCAGCCATCATGGCTGACGAGATCCCAACCCCTTCAGTCACGACCGTGCTGCAGAAACTGTGCAATTTATGGCATTCAAAGTGTTCCTTCAAATTATATAATAGTAATGCCTCGGTATATACGTGCAAGAGATGTTCTCGATATTAGCGACAAATTTATTCCCGCCAATGCAATGTGTATCCTCGGAGAAGCCTAGCTCAATAACAAATTTTATGATTTCGGCGCAAGGTTCGATCGTTTTTATTTTTTTGAAAATAAAATTGGGAATAATGTTGTTCGATCTACATTTCAGAAGAAAAAGTTTTCTGTTACTTATCTTAGCGAGAGACAGAATTGTGTGTGACATTTTTGGTTTCCATACCAAGTATCCTTGACATTGACGCAAAAAAGGTTTTTTCGGTATTTATATATAAACGTTTCGCCATCCATGATAAAGGTGAATTCTTCTCGATCGAAAATTAAATATATAATAAATTTTATTTTATTAATAAATTCACCTTTAGCTCAATGACATTGTGTTCAATGATAAAAAATTTTTATTTGTAAATATGTTTTAATGAAACATGGCATTATTCGAAGCGGATTTACTCGTTCAATTCACGATTAACTAGAATCAATCTGAAGCGTTAGTCAAGTGATTGTTCTATCATCATTCCTTTGATAAATTGAGATTATCGAGGTTCTACTCTTTCATGTATGTATATTCTCTAGTTTTCGTAAGTTCCCCGACGCATTCCAACAGGCTCAAATCTGCGCGGCTGCATGCAGCTTGTGCATTCTGATTCTCCTATAGCCCGCATCATTTCCGAGTCTTCTAAAGGATCCCCACCTAGGTCCCCTTACTCGTAAACTACAGGCGCAAGAGATATCTCAGCCGTTTCCAGCGAATTTCCACCTTCTCCCGGCCCGCAAAATATTCGCAAGTTCTTTCTCCGCCCCGCGCGCTCGCAAAGTTTCAAAGTCACGAATATTTGCATCTGAGCCTGACAACCGGCCGTACGTCTCCGAGGAAAAATCGGCCAGATAAATAATAACAATAACGTCCCTGTATCGTGGTGCAAGACCCTCCCCGTTTCAGAGAACGTGGTCGCCGCAGTTGGCGAACTTTCCCCGAGGAAATTGCCAGTAACTTTCGCACGCGTCGTCTCGCCCACACACTCGCTCGCTGAAGGCCTCCGGAGACATACTGCGTGTCCCATGAACTCTTTCCACTTCATCTGCTTTTGTTATTCCAGGTACATTTTTATGGTAAATAAAAATTTCATCAGTTGCTAAATATAGGAGGTACATGCATTTAAATAACCGATAAATTAACACAACTAAATTTGGTAAATTCTATTGTTTGCAAACATTGTTTACCACCCCCTTGTGGACCTCCCCGGAGATAGTTTATACAACTGAAAAATCGTAATTTAATTCAAAGAACTGCTTAGCAAAGCCATGATCTTTTTTCCAGGAATAAATAATTCGTGACCGAAAGGGTTAATTGGTACACCTAATGCTGCAACTGTCCAAAAAATCATCCCTTAATCCATTTAGCCCGGCCGTACAATGTTCGATGCACCTCATTAGAAAAATAATAAAATGCGTAATTTAAGACAGTAAAAATATAAGAATTTAACTGTAACAATGTTAAGAAAGACAACAAATATCGAATTCTCTCCAGTTTGTCGCAATTCACAAAATTCAATCACTGACAATCATTTTCAGGTCTGAACGGATTAAAAGGTGTTACACCTTTCCGGGAGCAGTCGGTAGGAAAGTTCCATAAAACTCTAACCGAATCAGCTTCAACCCTGACTGGATTAAAAGGTGTTACCCTTGCTGGATCAGCCAGTAGAGATGTAGACGTCGGAAATCAAGTGGGGTCGGAAATAGAATGGTTCCCGAGCCCGAAGAAAAAAATCCGCGGATCGATTATAGACAAGTTAGAGGGAGGGTGTGTCACTCGCAGCCATAACCCGGTGGCTAAGTGACTCGCCGGGGGTGGAAAGTCGGCTACCCAGGCTCCCTTTCTTCTCCATCTCGCGGAGGACAAGGCGAGCGGCGGTACCGCGGCAGAAAAGGCACGGTACGCTTCGTATTTGTCACTCGATGCTAAGGGGTTGTCGGCTTGTCGCCACATAACTCTCCGGATGCCACACACCGTAGCTCCAACCCTCCAACCCCCTTCCTCTTTCTCGATCTCCCTTTTTCTGTTCTTTCTATATTTCTCTCTCTCTTCCTGTTCTGTCACTCTGTCTCTCCTTCCCTCTCTTTCTGTTCTACCTATCTTTATTTTCCTCCCTTTCTGTTCCACCCCTCGTTCTTCCCCGTTTCTGTATCGTCTTGAGCTGTTCCTCTTCTTGGCCCTCGGTGGCATAAGTGGTTTTATCTTGCTCGATTTTGTTCCTGCGTCCGTCTTTTTCTTTCCGGGTTCTTCCAGGACTCTTTCGCCGTTGAAATTTACATTCGACCAAGAATATCTCGCGCTGTCGGCTGAGGCGCGATTTGTTTCGTTCCGCCCGGGCTGCGCGCGGGCTGCTGCTCTCAACCCGTCCGTGGCACAGCGTTGATCCACGTTATGGAGAATTTATGCGACGCTTAAGCCTTCACGGGAGCGGGAGGGGGGCGGACGAATTGGCGGCGACTCGTGCGCCCCGGGGCGCACGAAATATTGCAGTCATTGATTGCCAACCCTTTGACACGGCTCCTTGATCGGCAGGTGACGGCACTTTTGTTCCCAATAATGATGCGCTCGATTCTCCTCGGAAATGCAACGGGGATTCTCGTGTAACTGGTACGAAAAATCGAATTTGTTTTCATTCCATCTCTTCTAACGGAATATTAATAATGATGAAAATTTTTTCATGGCTGAGAAACTTTCACAGTGTCGTATTTATTTTGCCAATACACCGAAAGGAATTACCCTTGCGTTTGATACAATTGATGAAACGAATAAATTCATAATAATAAAAATGGAAAATTGAATGAAATCGGGCTGGAATTTATTTTTTCGGTGCGAGGCAGCAGAAATTAATTTTTATCGTAATAATATCAGAAATTGAATGCAGGCCGGTGGGGTTCTCGGGCGTAAATATTACAGAAAATATTATTCAGAGGTATTCGGCATGAACCGCGTTCTGCCGTGAAAAATAATATAAAGTGCCGCCCGAATTTCATAGCAATATTGAAATTGTCTAATACAATTTAATTGATGCAATTTATCGAAAGTATTGTTCTAATTCAATTTATACACTGTCTGATCTCTATTCACTTTATAGGAAACAATTTCTGTTTCATAATAAATTAGATCGCCCCAGAAATTCGTTTTATTTCTTATACATCACTGTATTAACATCTTGATGACGGACAATTCGTCGATCACCGATCGCTCACAGGGCGGCTGCAAAGTGCAGCCTGCAACTGCCATCAAGAATCAATGAGGACCAGAAACTCACCTCGTAGAAACCGTGGAAAATTCGTCGCCACTCTACGCTGCTACAAAGTTCGGCGACACTTTGCGAAGAAATGTAGGTAAATTTCTTGCATACATTTTCATGGAAAGCGCCGTAGAATCTTGTAGCAGCGCCGAGTGTTCGAATTTCTCACAGTCCCCACGAGGTGGTACATCGGGGTCCGCATTTTCGATAGCGGACGTACTCAGTTGCCCTACAGCTTGACGAACTGTCCATTCCCTACAAACTCTGACTCTTTACTGCTGTATCTAACTAACGAAAAATTCATAAGAATTTAAATTTTACCTTTCACGTGGAATAAATGACACCACTGCTCACATGTGCACAAAAATGTTTGAACAAGATGTTAATAAAATATCAATAATTTCCGAAGATTTATTGTGAGACTTGAGGGGGTAGTATTTTTTGTTTGATTTTTCTGATTCTTGAGAAATTGACGATATTGAATCTGTTGTATTTTCAGAAAAAATAGTCCTATAGCAATAAATTTAGACTCATTTTACAGCTTGAGGATTCTACTTTTGCATCCCGTTGTTAATTTTCCTCTAAAATATTTGTACGTGATGTAGCAGATGTAGCAGATGAGAATCCGAAGACCCATTTTTCTTAAAAAATGCTATAAATTGAAACCCCAAAACAAACATCAATTTTGTTCGTCAAAGAGATCCTAATTATCGAAGCCGCGAAAGAAATTGTGCGTCAAAGGGTTAATCACGGGCAATCAATCTTTCTCGTCAGTTTAGGTTTTGGAGGACGTGAGTCGGGCGGATTGAAGCAATTAAAAAGCCCAGCGGCAACCGGAGGGATTAAGACAGATTTAAGGGGATCATACTCGAATTTCAGAGTGTCCCAGGAGATGGGATCCCGATGTTTAGGGTGAATAAGATCGTTGAACGGCTGGAGACCGTGGCGTACATGATCGACGTTGCACGAAAACGGTTTCTTGAGCCAAGACTCGCCGAGAATCGTTGGATACCAGCCCCAGGGATATGACAGATATACCCGGGGCCCCGGCTGGTGGAGAATCTTGAGAGAGCAAGGATTTCGGGAAATCGAAAATGACAAATTCGATATGCACGGTTATTTCGTATTCGCGGTTTCGGGGAAACGCGTTTGAATTTTCGCTCGGATTTCGGTTCCCGACGCTTTCGGTTCTTTCATTTCACGGTCGCCGGATATTCGGTTTAAACAGCCGAGGAATTGATTTCGAATCCGATGCCCCCCCCCACCCCTCGAGCGGTTGTCCGACTTCGTTTAATTAAAATCACGTGGCCACGTCCGCTACGTTAAAATATATTTCCCAGGCCATATTTCCTCGGATGTCTCGGGGTGAACCGCAATCGACATTGCGCACGGAACTTGAGGAAACGAAGACACGGAACTTCACTGACAGTATTCCCCCGATATTTATTTCGATCTTCGCGTGGAACTTCCTCACAATAAAAATTTCATTCGTTTTAAGTTGATGAAACGGTCCTCGTGTGGTTCGCTCTTATCGGGAAACTTCCGCCAGCGCGGTAATATTTTCGGAATTGCTCGGCGACAGAGGCGACCTACGACGATTGGATTCGAACAAAAAATCGATTTTTGAGGCGATTTGTTTGCGGACAATGTTACTCGCTGACCGGCACGCTTATTGAAATTAATTTGTTGATCATACTCATGTGATAGAATAACTTGTCTATAACCAGATTCATTTGTAATCGAAGTACGACTATGTCTCTTTGTTCTCGATAAACTGTAGGATTGTTATACTAATTGTAATTTAGCTATGCAATAAATTCAAATTTGTCACGTCATTATTCACAAGTGGTTCTCACTTTCACGATTTTTGCAATCTGCTGTACCATAAATTCGAGAGATAGTCTCCAAATATAATATTTGCGAAATTCAGAATCGAACCCGTATTTAATTACACCCCAGTCGTATTTAATTAAAACTATACCAAAGGCACAAACGTTTGTAATTGTACTCAGTCGGTGAAGTATTTATTTAATTGAGTGGATATACGCATGAAAGATTTAAATTATACTGTGCAATGCAGTCGATATGAATAATTGGTACATGACACGTTTGCGATATATATATAATGTAGAACGTGTACAATGATTCTTACAAATTATGGTATTCTGTAATACAAAGGTAGAATAACTGGGAGTTACAAGAAGCAGGAACTAGTAATCTTCAGTGGTCGTAGAAAGCGGGTTAATCTACTGGGGAGTAGTTTACAAGTGACACAGGGACATAATTGTATTTGACAGAGTTAGTAACCCTAAGTCTAGTCAGATTTGGCTGTTATATAGGGGAGAGATCACCTAAATCAATGTTGTCCCCTCGCATGCTTCAAGCACTGTCTAGGTGATCTGTCTCGGCAATTGGCGACAGCGAACTATGACAATAGTAGAAGGAGCATTCACGCTCTTACATTCCATAAATGTGAACAGTGTCATTGCCATTATTATATATTTTTTATCTTTGTTATATGATATATAAAAATTCGTCTATAATGTATATTATATATCACTAATAATCGTTCACTGTTTATGTCTTGTTTATAATGAATATAGTTTATCATGAATATGTACAAATGGTATCAGTTGCTTTCTCTCTCTCAATATGTTTATATTATTAAATACAAAATATTTAAATAAATACGATGTGTATACATATTATGTCATAAATAATACTAATTTTCGTTGTCATCGAATATAATTCTATTTGAATCTCTCGTTGAAATTATTCTTCGAACAAATTCGAAAATAATTTGATTTTTGCAGAAATTATTTGCGGAACAGATATTTTTGAAATAACAAAATAATTTGGTTGTCTGCTGAAATTATCTGCCAAACGAGTACTCTTGATATTCACTGTAATATGAAATGCTGGTATCATGTCTGACGTGAAAAATAAGAAGAGATAATTTCACTGGTTTTATATTTCGGAGGATGAGGGAGCAACAATTCCCGTACGTGATGCAGGAGTAAAAATCCATCGGGATTCGCAGATAATTCCAAATCGAACCAAAATCGCATGATTTGTAGCGGATGATCAGCCGGAATTCAACCAATTGTGACCGATCAGCACGAACTTCCGACAATTGCCGGTCCGGGGGTAAATATTTTCGCTGAACGCGTCAATAAGAACGCGCCGGAAACCACGGAGCACTCGGCACAAAGGAATTCCCGTCATATTGTGAAAACCCGAGGAATTCCTTCTTGAAGTCGCGTACCGAAGTAGCTGGCAGAAAAATTAATTAGTTTAAAAGTATCCACAGAGCATACAAAACTGATATTAGTTTACACATAAATAAAAAATTGCACCTCTCAACAAACGATTTTATTGTGAATTGTTTCTATTGTCCTGAAAATATCATAATATATCTAAAATTTACTCTTTGTAGCAAGAGAATAAAAATGAAATTTTTAGAATGAGAACGAGGACTACAGTGACAATAAGGTGTTTGGAAGTCTCTTTTAATTTTGTAAAAATTCTTCTTACACAATGCCATTTATTTATTTTGATTTTAATTTACAGTTTATTCTATTTGAGAAAGAGTATGTCAGAGAGCAATTCATATTGCAAGATGAAGTTATATTAAATGATGAAATTGTATAACTGAATGATAACTATAGTGGAGCAACAAAATTGGTTTATAGCTGTTTTAATTTTCTTTGAGAAAGCTGATCTGTCATCGGAGGGTAGTTCATATTGCGAGATGAAGTTATTAAATTTAAAGTTTCCGTGGTTGTTTTACTCGTGCTGGGGGTGTGTTATTATAGTGAGCGGTCGAGAATTAATTTGACTTTTTTCCTCGGATTAATGAAGTGGAAAGAAAAATGGAGGGTTACGTGTTTTTTCCTCGTAAATGTGATCTATTAGGAAAAAAGTAGAGTGGTTCTTCTGACGCGGGGCAGCTAATTGAGAAACCCTGAAGATGGGTGATACGGCGGGAATAACGTCGCTGATATCCGCCTGGTTTATTAACATCCACCCTTCGGTATCCTCTGTCCATGAGTATATTAACCGGTACGATCCCACAATGAGGTTTACCAGCCTCCCGTGTCGGTGCACGTGTGCGAGAGAGCTTGAACCTGCACGACTCACACGGCCGCTGTCCTGACAACCAGTGGATAGCTCAACGAACCTGAATGATTCAATCTGACCCTTGAGATAACAAGTTTTTTTCCTCAACGACCATTACGTTTCTTTCATGTGCGCGTTTTTAAAATCACGGTATCTGAGTAACAGTGATGGGATTATCTGCCTGACAACTAAACGAGGTACGCATCTAGTGACGCCGGCTTTCAAAAAAATTTATCTACGCTTACTGAATGTGTTACGTTCCCATCGTCAATTATGGTTTTAATACTAAACCTATCACCGGGGATCAAAATGCCGACTCCAGAATTTTTATTTAACAATTGTCGAAATTATGCAGATGCTTTCGCGAAATCAAAATACAGTATTATTTTTAAAAATAAAATTAATTCTTTATTTTTGAAAATTTATTTTTTTCCTTCATAATATAATCATATTTGAACGCATATTTGTTTATAATCGGGATCCAGTTAATCGAGGCCCTATTGTATTTAGAAAATAAATTCATTATCGTCATTTCTATAAGGCAACATATAGCAGCCGCTTTAACTATTAATAGATAACTAATTAATAGATAGATGACTACTAGACAGCGGATTTTATGCAATTATCAACCTATTAAACATATTAAGAAAGCAAAGAAATTTTTATTTCGGTCCAGTTTGTTACAAATCCGGTAAAACATTTTTACTTTGCATAAAGATCCGCTGTCTAATGATAACTAAATTCTATCTGTTCTCAGAATTAAATCCCTTCCTCTCCTGTAATTTATCCACGGCTCGTCCTCTTCGCGTTCGCATGATTTATAAAGTCTCTGTTAGTGCCGGGCGAATTCAGTGCTAAATGCAAGACGCTGCTCTAAATAGAGTGCTACAAATTCAATTTATTACTGATTTTTCGTCCAAAAGGTGCGGGAAATGTCTCTTTCAGTACTCAGTAGTTCCAGTGCTAAACCCAAGACGCTAACTAGGATACTGCGGATTCGATTTGTCACGGGGCGCGAGTTCTTCGCGAATCTTCTAAGCAGAAGCAGCAGAAACGTTCGAGTTTGCGCTCGAATTATCGGCGCGCGGTTACTCGATTTCTCTTGAAACGGCGTCCGCGGTATAAAATCCTTTCCGCTCGCGGAATTTGTCCGCAGTTTCGCCGTCTCCGAGCGTTCGCACGGTATACATACACGGCCGGGTATACGATTTCACAGTCGGCCGGGAATTTCGCCGCGGCACGGCACGGCACCGCGGCGACTACAACGAGAAATCGTCCGGCTATAACGAAATCGGCGAATCGATCGTTCGCGGGGTGGTTGAAGGGACGACGGGTGGAGGGGGACGTTCGTTTTGTACTCACCCATTTTTGGTGAGCGACGCGCGATGCATCATGGATTTCCATCGAAAGAGATAGCCCGGCCGTCCGTGAACGCGAAAATCAACGATCCGAGGGCAAGAGGCGAAATGAGTTTCCGGAGGCGAACGGCGAAAAACGGCTAATGACGTCAAGCAATCCGGTGGAACGACGTTAGTGGACCGTCGACAGAGCGAGCGAAAAAAATCAAAAAAAGGAAAACTCCATCACTGGAACCTTCCGTATTTAATAATGGTGTACATCATCCAACCCGTTAGAGGTGATGAATGGTCTTAGGAGCGACGCACACGGCTGCGCCCGATGAAGTGGACGCGGTCCAAAAAGTTCCTATTAAAATTTTTTCGATGGAAAAAATTGTGGAGAGAACGGCTGAGAGGCGGGCTTAGGGACGCCACGTGTGAACCACGAGTATCTCGAGACAGTCTGAAGAGCACGCGGTGAAATCGTCTTCGGCTTTGTGTTGAAGGAAGTATTTCCGTTCTTGTTTCTCGGATTTGTGACATGTATAATGACTGGATTGCGGATTTCATGCAATTATGACAAAAATGAGTAGATGAAATTTAAATCAGTAGGCTGTTTCTCTACTCCTACTGCTGTTTCTTGCAATGAATGCACTCAATCTTTATATTCTGCATAAAGATCCGCAGTCTAATAATGACATGTATAACAATAATTAATATGGGGAAATGTATAATTGGCTGCTGATGAAGCTTCTTAGTGATCAGTGAAGCAGAATATCGTATTGAATACAACTTATTAATTGACAACAATGATAATTTACCAGTTTGCAAATCACTCGAAAATTTCGTCGAGCAGGCAGCACAGTTTTACTAACAAACGAAACATTATACTTTTGTTCGGGCAACAAACGTTATTCTAGAGTTGCTTGCATCCGCAGAAATCGATTATGCATTGGACAATGAGCGGAAATCAAACGTCATTGAATAGATCGGTCGGCTAATTGAAACTCTCAAATGCTGATATAAGTTAAATAACAGTATTGATTGGTTCGTCGCGCGGTAACGATGATTCCTTTGTGAGTAGTGATCGATCATTGCCGACAAGGAACCGCTATAAAACAGGCTGTATGTATGTTAATTGTCGAGTGTGCTTGACGACGATCAATAACATATGTCGCGCGCGCATTATTCTCAGAATAAACTCGCCAATATAACGGTGTCTCTTCGGTGATCATCGGATCGGAGCACTTTACGCTATCGATGGACATCAGTTTTACCGTGGACTGTTTTTAGAACCTCTAATTGGAACATTTCGGTACTCCAGTTACAATCGCATTCCTTTGATTCTAATTAACGGAGGGTCATCTTTGTGGGTGGAATGATTATTTTAATTTCGCCTCTTCCTTTGATACTCCGGATTCAATTAGGTGCGAGAGAACTTTGTTTTACGATGTAAAGGGGGCTTCCGACATCGTACCATGCCAAGAAAATCGAAACAATAACTTCTGTAATACGATTATAGCAACATTGTTCCGTGGAACACTCGGTTTTTGAGAAAGTTCGCTTTGAAACTTTCTCTGTGATTATTAAATTATAAACTACGGCTTCGCGGTTGTTTCTTCAAAAAAGGAAGTTTTAGAGAAATTGCAACTTCGATGTATTAAAAATTATGCAGACTATAAAGAACAAGAAAATAAAAATTTATCGTATTAATGGACTTGAGAATCGTTCCCAATAGTTGGAAAGTATTTATTAAGTCCATAATGAAAATTTAAGCTGTGACAAATGACCTCGTAACATACTCATTTTTATGCTGACTGTTGATTAATTCTAATTACACGCCGTGTTTGCGTGACACGTACGATAATGCTAATTTTTATGAAAAACATTGACTATAAAATCTCCGGACCGAATGGAAAGAAGCGAGATTTAAAATCGTGTTGCCGGCAAAAATAATGTATCAGTTCATAGCTATCACATATGAATGTCGCATCACTTTAAAACTCAGTGGCTTGATAAAAATCTGAATAAACGATGTATATCCGACTGTAATCATTCGTGATTTATACAGAATTTTTTCGATTGGATATTATACAACTCGGTGATAAAATTAAAAAAAAAAAGAACAAGGAAAAACGACGATGTATCACTGTGAATTATATGTATTTCAGCTCAGTTTGTATTATACAAGGTCTTTTTTTATATGAAACACATTTTTTATTCGCGGATGTAAATATTGAAATCGCCGATAAATAAAAAGCACAGAATCTCAGTCGTTTTTAGTTTATTCAACGGAAACAAAATATTTTTTGTCAATAAATTGTGATGATCTCGATGTTGTGACGGGAACAGAATAAATTACACAAAATGTAACTATAGCCTTTTATAAATGACTGCTGATATTTATGCAAAATAAAACATGACTAATACATTAATATTCTTGAATATTTTTGTCTACCATTTTAAATTGCATCTACTCATTATCGTCCCCAATGCATAAAATCTGTAGTCCATAAATGACCAATATTTTATAACAACGAACGTGAACATGACACAGCATAGCATGGATATTCTACGAAAATGGTTCCTGATTCAAGTAATGAAAACAGCTGAAGTAAATAAATATTCCGCGGAATAACTGCATACATAAATAGTTAATGCAAGGTTAATGAAATCTCTAACTAATTTCCGGAGAACGCGAGGCTTGAAATATACGAGAGCTCTGCACGCTGCTCCTTGCACGTACTGTACTTTAAGCCTAATACACTTCAAATTAGGGCGCCGCTCTTACCAACAATTAGATTTATTTATTTTTTCCAAATTTTGGAGAATCGTACAATATAATTATATCCTTCAATTGTACTGGTGATTGTTCTATTTTCACAATATTTCTGACAACTTTGAAATATTTTTTCGATAGAAAATGGCGGCAATCTTTTATAGTGTAGACACAATGAGAAAAACCGAATTACCGTCTACAGTCAATAAGAGAACGCCATATCAACTTGGTAGTCGCGTTGCAAGAAGTGTCTCTCGCATTGTATCCAATTAAATTCATTTCCGAGACGAACAGGGATAAGAAGATAGAAGGTGGGGGACGAATCTGCGGGAAATCTTGACGTATTCGTGAAATCACGGCGCGGAACAGCTATACATCTATCAGCATCGAGCCGAGAATTTATTGTAATCCGTCTGGCGTCGAGTATTCTACGAAAATTCGCGAACTTCAAACGGGCTCCGGAGTATTCCGATCCCGGGGAAGTTCGGGAGGCACGAAACTCCGCGGTAAACTCGGCCTTTTCCCTTCGCAGCCCCCGAAGTTCTGGCCGGGCCGCGATATTGTTAGAACTTTCTTGCAAGGTATGCCGCAACGAGGAAACCCCGGAAAGCCCACTCCAGAACGCGCGGGACGTTTGCACCTTATATATTAGTACCAGCCGCGAACGCTTCTTTAATTGGATGCGGTCGACCATAATTGCAGAACAATGGGAGCCGAACCAGAAAATAAAAAAGGAAACAGTCGGCGCGGCGCCGCTGCCGCAGCCAGACGGCTTTCGTTCTCGGAACTTTCCGATATCGGACGATCCGCGAACGAGCCAATTTTCTATGAACAGGCCACTTATCTAAACAAACGGACGGCCCCCACCGTTTATTATACTGTATCGTAATTACGCGCAAGTTGCTAAACACGTCCGCTATTAGCGTCACACGTGCATCGCGATCACGCTCTCCAGTTTACCGCAAAGAAAGTCCAATTCGTTTTATGCGAGCTATTTGTTTCACTTTTTGCTACATCCCCGCGCTGAAGCAACGTCGTGGTCATTAGTGGACTGCGAATCTTTATGCAAAAATTTTCCCGGCCAGTTGTAAAACACCGGAAGCAAATGGGGATTCCGTTTTTTCTCTGGTAATTGTAATAACTTGAAAATTGTTCGTCGGTATCCTTAAACTCTCTGAATTTTTTAGTGTCTTAGACTTGATCTGCTCATTTCTATGATGAATGCACACAGTCTGCAGTGATTAGCAGAGACGTGACTAATTTTTTATCATTTACATAAACAATGATTAGTGTAATGTATATTTACATTATATCAGTTTATCGAGTTTGGTATTAATAGACGAATATTTTGTTACAGGCTTATTTCTGTGTAGTTCTAATACAACTTTATATTTCTTCGTAAATTGTGTAGGGAACTGACTGGAGGATATATAAACAATAATCTAAGTTGTAAATCATTTTTAAATGGGTTATTTGACGAATCGAACTTCTCTTGTACAAATGGCTGAACTCACGTCCACACCGTGAAATTGCACAATTAAAATTTTTTGCTAAATTGATTTTCCACTCTAAATATTCAACTAAATTCGTTTTCCACTCTAAATATTCAGATAAATTGGTTTTTCACTCTTCACTTTGAGGGTTGTTCGAATCCTGTCAGTGCGAACGGTTGCTGATAAAAAAGAACATATAATATTAAACATTACTCTGCGCTCCAGCTCCGCATGAAATTTCGTGATAATTATTACTGAAGTTGTGTGATTTCCCATTTATTAATTAGGCCCACTGATTAGTTCAATGTAATTAATTTTTTGTGTTTAATCATATCTGATTAATTGATTGTATTTATGTGGACTGATTAGGTTTCCGTTCGGGCGCTAAAAATTTCGTTACTAATTTGTTGAATAGATCCGGTTGAAGGATAGCTAGGGTGTGGCTGGAGAGTTTACCGGATGTTTAGGTCTAATCAGGATGGATATGGCGAGGTGATAATGAGGGGTCGCCACCCTTGGGTGCCACGTGGGACCGAATGAAGACAAATAGCCGAGCTCTACATTCACAAGCCTGTATAGCACACTCATCTGTGTTGATGGTCGTTGTTATATTCGATGTCAAGCCCCTGCCATGCTTCATTATACGTGTCACATAAGCGAACGTTGAAAATACGATTAAGAAAGCATAAATTCAACGATACCACCGATATTGCTCTTATCGTCGAGTGCATATCTAATTGCTTGTAGCACAAATAATGATAGTGTACCTCATTAGAGAAGTTAATTTTTAACGTTTAACGCAGTCATCACATTCTTCTTTAAACCGAAAAATTTATAATATTCTCTCATTAAATGTTCCAGTGTTAAATGGAAAAAGTTAGAATTTGAAGAATAGTGAAGAGATCTAACAATTTCTTTTGACGTTAATATGCAGATAAATATATGTATATAAACACCTGCGAAGAATTAATTATTAGAGAAGTATTTATAATAGTGAAAATTTATTTTACATTTATTTTGCATTTATTTCAGTGAAAATAAAATCTCGAGGAAATAATAGATTTTCTAGAAGATAGCAGTGATACGGATTTACACGGTCTAAATCCACAGGTCGCTGTATATGACGTATATGACGAAGAACAAAAGGTACAAGAATTAAGGTCGTGGGAACCGTTGTGTAGTGGTTATGAGCTCAATGATGATCCTGACAAGGGCGCGTGTAGTAGGAGGGGCCGAAAGTAAAGGCGTGTCGAGACTTTTCTTTTTACCCCCGATAAAAACACGTGGTAAACCCGAATAAGGGTGGTAGCCGTGGAAGAAGGCTGAGATACTTCCCCTTTAACTCCACATATGTATGTCATGTGAACTTGTTCGTTGACCAGCTTCCACATTTCCCGTAACTTCCGCACAACAATACCTACCGCCCAACAATTCCAAAATCGTCCGAGAAATCCCTTTCCGTAATCTCCATCATTCTATTCTTAAAAATAATCACCGAAATTTTCGGAATATCTCAAGTAGGATTTTTCTGCATTTGTAAACTGCACAAAATCTTGCATATTAAGGTAAATTAATTGTGGTATCATTTTATAATATATTCACCAAAAGGAGTTTTCTAGTCGATGCAAGGTGGGTTTTCGTTTTACAAAATTTATAAACAATGATTAATCAAATATATCCAGAGATAAAATATATTCTACTTTATTCTCTGAAATGTTGATTTCTTCATAAGAAATAATGGTATGCAATACGAAATTCTTTTTATTCTTTCACTATAATGAGACGGTTTATGGTTTCAGTTTACTGTTGTCCCGTCAGACGCGAAGTTTCTTCGTATGAAATTCCGTGCGTAAACTGCGTTTTATATCCGTGCGAGTTTTATGTTAATGTTTATGATCGCTGACAATGGTATAATGTAATTTTCTTACGCGAGAATTTTACAATATATGAAGACAATAAAAAGTGGTGTCAATGGAAAGAGATAATATCCTATTAAATTAATCTTTAAATGGAACAGAAATTCTCTGAATAATGTTTGTGCAGAAAGAAAGCTCATGTCGTTTAAAAAATTTGTTTTGTATACTACACGATGCCAAGAAAACCATTTTATTTGAATGACAATTTTTATTGTGCATAAATATCCGCAATCCAGTGATAATTATACACCCTACTATTTACACTATATATGCATACACACAGTGTACAAAAAATAACGTATACCTGTCGAAGCTTTCTTCGTTCACAGCGTTCACTATTAACTTACTTGAATAAACGACAGTATCCAAGCGGAGGACGCAGACGACATATTAAAAAAATGGTCGAAATCCAAGGTGGTTTTTCGTGAATATTTGCCTCGGTGCCGAACAATCGACAATAGTTACCAACAACAAGCATTATACCCGATAAAAAGCGTTTTCACTTCACGGTCCGATCGTCCATTGACGGTGTTGTCGGAACAACATGGCCCCCATTCAGCTTTCCTCGGGGTCCTCGGTTGTTCCCGACGCTTATTCCGTCGCGCATTTTATTGTCATTCGGCTCGGCCGCCTCGGAAATGGATAAACGCCAGGAAGAATATCTCCGCGTCCCGTAACCGGAGGCTCTTTATTTTCCGCCATTGTTAAATCTCGCGCGGTACACCTGGAAAGGGCGCGCGCGTAACTGCGATTAATCATTCTGTTTTTCGATCCCCCCTGCGCCCTCGGCCCGCTCCCGGTTGTCCCCGTTCGGCCCTGCTTTTTTTCCAGGTTTTCGCCCAGTTTTCACAGGAGGACTCGGGTAATTGTTCGGCCCGCTGTATGAACAACAAGCGCGTCAAAAGCCGGACGAGCCAGGGGCGCGGATTCGTTAGGTGAGCATTTAACGAAAACCGACGCAGGGATTCCCCGGACAGCCATCCCCCGTTTTCCCGCATTACTCTTCTCTCTCTCTCTCTCTCTCTCTCCTTTTTTTTTGTTTTAGCTCCGTTCATCCCTTTCTTCAGCAACGCGTACGAACACCTGTCAGCGTGGCGCGCATGCGTCCAGCTCGTGGGATTTACGTGCTATTTTGTGAGCCGTTTTGTTTCCCTCTGTCCCTCTTTACCAACTCCACTTTGCTTTCTACCACGTTCCAGCAATTTTCCTGTCTCTCTCTCCCTCTCTCTCTCTCTCTTCTCTCTCTTCGTTGCCCTCGCCCCGGTCCTCTCCCTTTTTGCTCCAATTTTTTTTCCATTTCCTGTTATATCATCCGCGACGCTTTTGATAATCGCGTTCCATCGTAAACGGGCCGAAAGCAAGGAACAGCTGAATCGCGGCAACGATCGAACGATCTGTCCGGAAGCTTCCGTGCTTCTTTTTCCGTCTAACCGGCAGCACCGGTGGCAGCACCCCCGCTGATAGCGGCCGAGCTGTATTCATACTTTCCTTCTATCCCCCGGCCGTTTGTCCCGGCAAACAATGGCCCGTTTAGGTGCGCGCCCTATACACCCGCACCGGCGATATCAGAAAGCAACCTTCATGTTTTGCGGCGAGCCTCTAATTGCGGCAATTTATCGGCCGCGATTGCGCTTTCGCTAATGCAGTAATGCCGCGCGGCCTGATAACGCCTGTTGAAAGATGCGACGACTCCCTCTTTCATTCACCGGCAGTCGGAAAAGTGTCTGTACTCTCCATAGCAGTGACTGAACGCGTCCCTGACACTCTTTTTCGGAAGTAATGTTTGTGGGATTTATCCGGGATGTAAACAGGACAGGTGATACAATCAAATTATAATTTATTAGGTTTTGTACACGTGAAATGTCCGATTTTAAACTGCATATGTGAAACATTTTGAACAAGAAATTATAGTCTGCAGATTTATTAGTTTACACGTTAATATGCACAGCTAATTTTACTTTTAAATACAGTTTATTTTAGTAGATCAGGACCGGGTAACTTCTACTCCGCTTCGCGACTACCACTATAAAGTTCAATGGTTTCAATTGAATTTTTGTTTTTTAAGCATATAGAAAATTATAAGAAGAAGCATTCTCGCGCGAAGCAGAGATCTAATCTGTGTGCAAACCGTACACAAATGTAATGCAAATTCTATTTACCGAATGTTTGGACTGCGAACGTTGCGCAGCCGCCGTCCTATTTTACATTATTTTAATTTCTAACCGGTTCTAATTTTCATACCGAGATAAGACTTATAAAGCAGTGGTAAAAGTGAAGAAATTCCCGCCGGACTTATCCATACTAATCTCGGGCAGAGTTTCCACTGTAACCTGTTTCGCACAATGTTCGTTCGCAATATTCCCTCCCAATGGAAACTGTTATGAAATTTTATCCGATACGTGGTCTCAAAGTTTCTCCTTCTGGCAAAATTGCTCGAGCGGCTAGAAGTCTCGAAAATTTCCCGATACCGTTGAGCATTCAGATAATAACACTTCCTTCGAAATTATAATGGAAATGGTGAGCAACTTCGCGCGAATTTGATTACTCTGTCTGATCATACGTCTAATTCAAACTTGGAAACGTAATCACTAGGCTATCAACCTTTGAAATCCACGAGAATTTACAAGATACAATTTCTACGTCGTAGTTCTTTAAGCTTGTCTATGAAAATGTGGACTCTTTATTAATTTTCACGAAGTAATATAATAATCAGAATTTGCTTAGAATATATCTATTTCCACAGAATTTTACAATATAATGTTCAAGACGAAATTATGAATACAATGAAGGTGACAAATTTATTAATAGCATCACTTAGGACTACATATGTATATGTAATGTAATACGTTACACTGTTCGCGTAATATGTTACACATATCGCGATACGATCAGAGCGTACTTGAAGTACGAGGCAAGAAAATGCACTAAGTAATTTTTTTATCAAGTATGTTACATGTTATATAATATCGTGATGATAAGCGTTGTTATGAAAATGATGTAAAGTAATCGATCAAAGTGAAACGCAGGGTCTAATTTATCCATAAGATTTAATATTAAATTAATGCTGCGTTTACCTTTCTTTTCATTGATATCGCAGCTCAAATAAGTGTCTGTTTTCCATAAATTTAGTATACGTTCATGGGCCAAAGGTTAGGGAAACATAGAGGGCAGAAATCTAGCTTTCACAGCGGCGCCGGTTTGCGGGACCACTTATCGCAGTATTACACGTTTACGACCAAAACGGCCATACTATGCAACGAGATTAACTGTCAGTATAATGACGCCGATTAAATTTGAGGAAACTGCTCCAGGGAGCATACATCCGGCTATTCGATACCACCGGGTATCTATCGCGTAAATCGGACGAAGCTTGAGGCAATGTTTAAAGCTGCCGTAAAATAACCTGCTTCTTATTGAGTTCGAATAAAAGTAACACAAGCAGCGAAACGATATTAATTATATACATCCAAACAGCGGCGTAAGTAGATTACGCCGATTAGAGTCAGACATATAATATTAGATTTAAAGTATTTGGTAAATTACGTTGTTCAACAGTGTATTTTATGTAATTTTCTGCAAAATAGATATGGTCTGAATTAATTATAACGAACAGAAGACAAGTAAAAATTTCTTCTTTCACTAATTTTAATAAATTGATGAGAAGTAGTCATTTTTACTATAGATGCATCAAATTCTTCTTGTGACTTTCGTGAAGTGTTCTCACTTGAATTTCGGAAATTCTGTATCAACAATTCTGTACCAGTTTTTTGAGTTGTGCATTTCTGAAGCAACAAGGAAGAGGAAACGCAACTTTCCAGAAACGTTTTCAGTGAAGAAATGCGGAAAGCACTGCTAGTACATTTCGGAAACAATGTTCGCGAGTGAAAATGGGCTGCGTCAGAGCCAGTGGCGAAACGGTTCTTATCGCAATCAGTATTTCCAAGCATTTGCACACTCGTCCGATCGATTACGCGCGTTTTATGCCCCTCAAAGGGGCGTCGGAGATGACGTGCCGCGAATGTCGAACGCATCCCGTCAAGTTACGCCGACTTCCGAGTGGTTCGACCTGTTTTATTGATCTTAAAGTGTTTCCAGCAGGGCGCTAGCAAGAAAAAAACGCCCGGGAAAGAAAGAGAGAAGAAGAAGAAAAAAAAAACGGCGTGCCATAACCGTAACTAATGTAAGCTTCTTTCACGGCGGGGAACTCTTTGCCGTAAACTTTTGCGGCGGGCGCGGAGCCACAGAAAGTTTCAGTAACGGCGTACATTTGCACTTGCGTGTTTCTTGCATTTGAATATCGCCGCGGGCATCGTTTCCTTCAAGGTGGATTTATCTCTCTCTCTCTCTCTCTCTCTCTCTCTCTGTTGCGTGTATGTGCAGTCGGTCGTGACCGAATGCGTGCGCGTTTGCTACATTGAAAACTGAATCGGCGGAAATCCGCGCGAAAAACTTGCCTCGCGCAATCTCAGACTCTTGCCAATTCGATTTCTGTAAATCGACCAATAATTCTTCGGATACATTTGTGCAGGCGCCGGGCTCTGCAACTATGTACAGTATCCGGCAAAAATGTTCGCTGGCATTTGTACGCGAGATATTGTAATCAGGCGCTGCAGAGGAATCGAATATTTAAGAGCAGTTGGAAATGTTGCAGATATTTCATTTGCGGACGTAGAATATACCGGTAACGAATTTCGGAATAAAAATACTGTACTGAAGTTGGTTTAGTTCCAATTGAAAATGTTATATAAACAGACGAATTTCCACGTCTTAAGTAACAAATCGACGTAAAAAAATTTTTATTTCGCAGAAAAATCTGCAGTCCAATAATTACCATCGCATACGGTTCTGAAATATGTGACGGAACTAATGCGTCCCGTCTCGTCACGTATTTTTTCATTCTCGGCCGGTGTCGTATATATTTTTATCAATGCGAGCACGTGACATAGTGTGAGATAAATAAATAAATAAATATATTCCGCCGCGGTAGCCGTGCTCGTGGCACGGGCCGTGAAATATAGATTTGCGCAGTCTCTTTCGCAATTCAAAGCGGTTAATGCAACGATATGACGCGAATTCGACGCCGAACCCGATTCGAGGCTTTTGTTTCAGGATCAGATGTCAATGAACGAATTTACATGTAAACGCCTCTGCCTCGTTGTCCCGTCTCGCATTGTTCCTTTCTTGTTGAATTATTAACATTTTATCTACGGGAAGACTACTGATAAACTTTTCAATAATTGCGCTGTACTAAGAGGACTTTCAAAAATGGTAAGTAATATGTTGCTAATCGAACAATACCATTCATAAACGGCTAACTTTTGCATTCCACTGCGAATCGATAGCTATTGCGCTCGATGCTCTTGGAATTCTGCTAAAATTGAATCATGTTGCGGTCCTTGTGGATGTAGGGGGGGCTCGCATTTGCCAGTTTGGAAATTGTTTGAAAAATACAGACCCTCGAACCGGTGGTTCTTGACGATTTTCTAGCACCCTTGCAAAAATATTTATCCTTCCACTACAATTTTCAGCTCTGCGTGCTTCGGTCGCCGAGGACCTATGCCAACTATTTGCACTTTGTGAAACTATTTAGAATAGTTTAGTAACACTAACAATAGTAGTGCTGTAGCAAAAGTTGTTTATTTTGTCACACAACCTACAATTCTGTAATCTATATAAATATTTTCAAAATGAGACACAGTGAATTGAATATAATTTAAAGTTAGAATGATACGGTTAACTGTAGAAAGGGCGTTATGTTAAAATTTCAGTATATCCTGTAAAAATAAATTGTGGAGAGCAGATAAGGAGTAAGAAATTGACAGTATTAAATCACAATAGATTTCGGTCGTTTGTTCTATATGTAGTTGAAACTATATTTTCCGTCAGATGGTCCATTTTGTCAGGACCATTTTCAACCTTTTTTCTTCAATAAGAAGGATATCCTTGTCCAATAGCAAGCAGCTTACGCGAAGAAAAAGGGAAACCGCAGGATTGAGGAAACTCACCGCTCGCCACTTCGTTTATTCGACAGGTCCACCGCTCGTAAGCAAGTGGCGCGTCGAGATAAAGTTTAAATCTCTGAAGCAATAAAAACGAATACTGGGACAATATATCTTGCGATTGATTTCTTTTTCTCGTGGTCAGCACTAGACAACGTATCGTCCGCTCGTGGGTTCATCCATACCCGCAATTTTTATTACTGTCCCTCGTACTTTTAGGCGGATCAACGTTTACAAATGATATTTCAGAACTTCAGATCGCTATTTTTACAACAATTTCATTCAAAGTATTATATTATTCAGTATAGAGTAACTTAGCGTTTAATAAAAGCAAAGGGTCACTAAGAATAATTCCTATAAGATGTGTGTGTACAGTTGTAGACATCGTTAGAATAAAAATTCATTCATTTAGTTTTGTCAGATTTCGCTTCACCTCAAAGAATCATTAATTATTGCAAAATACACAGGCACAGAAGCCAATGAAACAAATAATTTGTTGACGAATTTTGTGTGAACTATATATATGAAAGTTGATGTAACTTGAACATTCTTCTTCGTATTTCCAGATCGAATTGACACACATTGAGTCATGTCGCCTCAAATTTTTCAATGCACGTTCGTTTATGAAAATAAATGGAAAGCCGTTGTTTCATGTGATGGTGTGCGAACATAAGTTTAAGTAACGCAAATTCTAGTTTGCATTTATCAGGAAGGATCGTGTCGCGAAAAGGTCGACACAGGGTACATACGATTGGACGGAGCGTGTCTATTCTTTTCTCTTTTACGTGACGCACAAAGGCACCTTTTTCCTAGGCGTCCCTCGATTTCGCTTTTCTTTCGGGCTTTCCATTTTTCTTGCTTTGTCCACGAGCGTCCGTTTTACTGCAGCCGACAGTCAACGCCAGCTTATTTTCTCGTTGAACGATATTCTCGCAAGCGTGCTCTCGTTGGAATACTTAACACACATTAAAGCGTCTTGTACACGTCTTCAATCAATATCGTTGCGTGGAGCTCCTTTCTCCTTCTTTCGCATCAGTTAATTTCATTAGTGGGATCGTTGGTTATTCTTAATATTCCAACAGGTATGTTTGTCATAGAAAAATAATTCAAACTGAAATACTAAAAGTTTACCCACTGTCAATTCATTTAGTTTCGTTACTGTTGGCTTCATTAACACCCCCTAAAAAAGGGTTAAATATTACAAAATGATGAGGATTTAATATTCTCATATTCTTTCACTATTTTTGTATTATTTTTATTGTCTAAAATATATATTCAACCTCAGCAACGACCCAGTTTACAGTCAATTTATACATTTCAATTCATAAAAATTTGTTGTAGGAAGGAAGCAGACCAGAAATGTAATTCTGATCTAATCATATTTATATTCCACTGGAAATAAATAGGTGCTACAAATCACCGTGGCTCTCCTATAAAAATAATGCAAGCTAAAAATAGTAAAGGCGACTTCCAAGAAAACCCTTCACGACCCTCGGGGGGTTTGCGAATCCCCGGATAAGAACCCGATCTACCTTGATAGTCATCGCCTTAATGCAATATTGCCAGTGAGCTTCGCAAAGTTACGAGCAATTAACAGTTCTGCAGATTTTACTTGTGATCGGAGTTAATAATTATTTGAAACGTGAACGTGCGTTACTAATTAAACAAAGCTGACTTGCGCTCTAACGATGCGAATTCCTTAAATAAGCTGAGAACCGTGGACAAATAATTTTGTCGAGCTGGCGTCACGAGTAATCGCGCCACTGTGATTCGAATACGAAGGAGCTTATGAACTGGCCCGACAAACAGCGACCGCGTACCTCCGTCTTCGCGGATGACAACCGTGTCTCAAATTGAATTAAATCCGGCTACGGGGCAAGGTGATCGATAGATTTTCATTTGGCGTTCCGCCGGACTTCGATTGGAGCGAGCGGGACGTGTGAAATCGTGGGAATGGAAGCGAGGACCGTCAGCCACGCCGCACGGCGAGAGACGAAAAAGAGAACGAAAGAACAAGAGCGAAGTGAAAATATTGCCTCGCGGCCGGGTTCTCCTTTCGGCCCCTTGCGCACCCCTATCGGTCTCTCTGACGACCGTCAACCCCATAGCTCGAATGCCACGAGGAGAGCACCCCATCGTCCCGCGTCGCTTCTCCTCCCTATCGTGGCTCTGCCCCTGGGAGAATTTCCTCGCTTAATCTGTCGATTTATTCACCAATCACGCAGTTCGACCCCTTCTTTTCGCAGCCGGCGTTACGCGACCGCACCCGACCCTATGGAATTAATAAACCGAAACAACAACGCCACGTCGCGCACTACAACCTGTCCACGGAGTAGGACAGTAGCGGAGCGCCAGCTACAACCTAAAAATGCAGCCTGCAATCTGAAATGATTGCTTGTTCCACAAACTTCAAGGTATAGCAGTGAATTATTTAATGCATTATGGAGGCGGAAAGCGGTAATTAATTTAGGGAGGATGCAGTACTTTTTGTTGCGATTTTTTACTTCATCGATTAACTTAAAATTTCGACCAAATTTCGAATTTGTTCTAAGCATATTATTTTGTCCAACCCCTGTATATAAGATGTTAATATTAAATGCTCGTGCCCCAGTTACAGATAAAATAGCAATGCCTCTTCTGAACAGGAGAAAGCAAATTATTTCAAGACACAATATTATATATTCGAAACGTACACGCTCCGAGTGCGAGTCTAATAGCCGCTCTCAAGAGTTACTTCCACTCTTCCCTGTATACGTACCACCAGTATAGACTACTGCGAGATACAGTCTCGAAAGTAGACTATTGGAGAACACTGCCAGAGAGTTGCTCCCAAGTCTGTATCCACTAGTGAGTTCCACACTCGAGAGTACTGTTTAGGTCGGCATGCAAAACATGAAACAACTCGTTCGTACATTATTTGCAACTTTCTTGGGTCACGCGGGAGAGCGAAGAATTTTTCAATCCCTCGAAATGTGATAAAGAAAATATAACTCTAATTCAATCATCCTATATTAATGAATTACTTAAAATTGTATACTTGTACAAAATATCTACACGTCGCTTATTCCAAAATTGATGTCACTATATTTAATTGTATTACCCAGTGAAGTTACGTATGAAAAATTCATTTGCTGTTATCCAGCTACGGATTACCTATAAAGATTTATTTTATAAATTAAATAAATACTAGAATATAAATTCTACACGATTCATACACGAATTACGTTCATCCAATTGTAACTTTATTTTATAATTAACATTCCATATATGATAGAGAGAGAGAGAGAGAGAGAGAGAGAGACGAAGAATTGAACGTCACAGAATTTTAATGCTTCAATCTTCATTACGGAATCAAAACCTCCGAGGATCAATATCCAATGATTCCATTCTACCTCAATGATTTCGTACAATTGAAGTCTCCTATAAATTGGCTCCTAATATTCAATAGTTCTCGGTGCAGGCAGATCGATATCGAATCCAATTTTCTCTATCAAATCCGGTAATAGATCCGAGAGGAATTATCAGATCTTCGAGCGAACATATTGAGGATATTATACGCGTACACCTCCACAGGTTGTAAAGTCAGATTATATCCACTACCGCGTTTGCAGCTCTTATTGGAAGAAAAGGAAAATTTCCTCGCTTACCCCTGCCAGTGGCGTGTGCAACGTTATTCGTCTCTTGACTTCGTTTCATGCTATCCAGCGGCAATTTGATGCAAAAGTTCAAGATTCCCTGCTTCGATATCAGCTACAGGCAAGCTATGAATGTAAACTCGAATGTTGCCAATAGATTACCGAGATATCGTAACACACATTCTGCGTGTGGAACACTGAACTGTGTATGTTTCACTTCCTAAGAGGAAATGCCCATACAGACTAATTCGCGTAAACATCATTTTTTAAAAAATAATTCTCAGATAGGTAATACTGTAAATCAAATGCGTTAAATCGACGAAGTTTGTTAATGTACTGTCGGAATATTTTAAATCTTCGTGAAAGCTATATAAATGTTGTATAAGATCGAAAAAAAAGCTGCAGAAACAAAATAAAAGTCTTTTCGGAACTAACATATTAGTGTAATAGTTATAAGTGCCAACAAAATTAGAAATTATTTAAGATGCACAATTGAAACAGAAATAAACGCTGCGTATTTTATTGGTCATGCCTCGTGACACAATCTGAGATTCCCAAATTACCAAAAAATCTTTCTTACTAAACTGCAGGTCGAGGAGAAAGCAGAAGATCCTCGAGCAGCAAAGGCAGTTTCAGGAGAAGGAAGAAAGCAATAAATGCCAAGCAAAAAAAAAAAAGAAAATGTGGTCCCCAGGGCAGCGTCCATGCGTTCTTCCGAGTGGGATCGGCGTTTTAAAGCAAATGAGGGAAGAGGTTAAAGCCCTTAGAGCGAGAAAGTAATTAAGTTGGCGTGCTGAAGTGAACGGGCGTGGGTGTAGGGGAGCAATGAAATTCGTTATTACCAAGCTTAATGACGCGACTCAAAAATGTTTAATCTACCCCTGTCAGTGTCCATGGGCCTGCCAGCCATTGACTGCCGCGTCACGGCCTTCCGGCCGCCAAGTATTCAGAGGGAACCGTATGTTTTACTGCGTACGTTTCCAGCCCCCGTCTTTTCTTCTCTTTCTCGTATTATAATGCAAACGAAAGTCCTTGCTCTTTGCAGTCGGCCTTCTGAATTTCATTTAGTTGCAACTTTGCGTCGAGACGCGGATTGCCAACGTCCCCGATGGGGGACGTTAATTATTCCAGGCTCTTTATAGCGCGAACCCTTTATCAACCTTCCATTCAGTAATTTGTGTAATTTTTGTCGGACCTCTGGTTCTTCGAAAAATAGCTGTTTCAGAGTATGTTTCAAACAGATGATGTTGTAGACGTCTTTCGTTATCGAATTTATAAATAAATATATATTCATGGCATGTCTTATACTTAATATCTTCTTCCGAGTCTTATTCGAGCTCGTATATTTCTGGTATTGAAGAACGTGACGGACAGACTACATCGGAAAATCTTCAAACTGGAACCTGTACATTAACAGACATTAATTTTTAAAAGGAACCTCTTAATCATTGACATTTATAAATTGGAAAGTTCTAAATATTTAAAACGAATATCAAATGTACACTTCTAAGAATAATCTAAGCTCTAAGAACGATGTTTAAAAGTCGACAGGAGAACAATTAAATATAAATGGATGTGTATGAGTCTCGCACTGAAACAATCAGTGATCGACGCTAAACCTGTTACGCCCCAAACAACTTTTAAAAGCAACTTTATTCTTGTTTCTGTGTACTGACATACAGAGTGTCCCGCACAGCGTGGATAATCGATTAGGAAGTGATTCTATGCGCAACAGTGAGTCGAAAAGAAAGAATAAAATTTTTCATTTGACGCTCTGTTTTCGAGTAAATCGAGTTTGAAGATTCAGTGAATACGCGTGCTATAGATAGCCTGATCATGGCCTACCTATTCTACTTCCTGCATATACTATAGCACGATAGCGAAGGATCTTCGAACTCGTTTTTCTCGAAAACGGAACTTCGACCAGAAGAACTTTATGCTTACTTTTCGCTCAACAAAATTCCGATCCAGACGCAAGAAGAATTGGCAGACCGATTGCGAGTCACCAGACAATTTTACGTACATAAAATGTAATCAAATCTTGAATTTGAACAAAAGGGGAAAGAACTAATTTTTGCACAGCTAACACTTCCCAATCGATATAAAATGCAATTAACCAATATAAGTAGAGTACACCTTTATACCTGGTACAGTAATGTCTCTATCGATGCAAAAGCCTCGGGGGTATTCGGTTGCGTCGAGCGTATAGGAGGGCAGCGCGTGTAAAGCGAGACCACGCGCGGGCCTTTGAACTGTGCCGGCGACTTCGACTCTCCGCGTCTCTTTCTTTCCCATACGCTGTCCTTCCTTGCGCCCGAAACATTAATCGTCAATTAAACCACTAAATACAGTTGAATTTATATCGTGTTTGGTCTTCTTTTAATTAGAAAACATTAAATATTGGTGTTACATTGTGAGGACACACAGGCCTTTGAACTGTGCCGACGACTGCGATTCTCCGCGTGGCATTAGTAGTGGTTCACACCGATATACCCGAGCCGAGATCAGATCACTACAGTGGAGGGGATATTTTTTTGCGTCGATAGAGATATTACAGTATATAGTGATTTAGGGTTAAGTAATAATTCAGAATTCCAGAAGCTCGACGACAATATGTTACACCAGTGCGTCCAAAGAAATCTGGCCATTCCGAAGTGATGACCTCTCGGTCGAATCTTAAAACTGCTACATTCGCAAGCGAATCGCAAGGTCCGAGGTAGGGTGCTCCGCCGAATAAATTCGAATGACCACGAAAACGGCCGCCGAACGTCTCCCAGGACGCTCGTATATAAGGATTATTCAAATTTCCGGGACCTTCTATCCTAGGTAACAGCCAGTGTAAAAGGTAAAAGGACATCGTGCGGCCAGAACATGCCGCTCGAAAATATAAAATAACGCAATTCCAGGTCGATTCGAAGAGATTCGGGGAGACAGAAGGGCTCTATCCAGAAATCGCTTAGCACGCGGGAAGACGTTTGCCTCTCGTGTTTGCTTGATCTTCCGAAAGTAGCCTGAGCTCCTCTGCTATTGTTGGGTCTGTTAAGCTCGGAATATTTGCTTGAAATGCGTCTATAAATGCTCGCTTAAGATGCCTCTTTTTGGAGACAATCTCTTCATTCATCTGGGAATACCCATTTGTTTCCTGTCCTTTTTACGTGAGCATCAGACAGTTATTTTTGAGAACATTGGGTTATAGATTTTTGATATTATCTAATAACGCTCGCGCGGTATACTTAGAATATTATACGCTTTTTTAGAGTTGAAGTTTCAGAGAGTTGAATGTTCTGGTTAATTAAAATATTGATAGAAGCTTCCAGTTTAATCCATCTAGAATTGTTGGATGTTTAACGTATGTGTCACACCGTGTGCTTGATGTTTAATAAAATTGTCTGCATTTTCCAGTACATCAGTGTTTGTTCAATACCGTAGGTGCATAAAGTTCCGGAGTCTAGTCACAATAACAGCTAATTATTCTCTCGAGAACAAGATAATAGTCTGCACACGCCTTCAACACACGTTCTGCAGTATTGATCGATAATTTCCCAAGGAACAATGTTCACGCGAGTACTTGTCATGTAAATTGTTCACGACGGTAACACGATAACTGTTAGATAACCGTCCGATTAAGTTACAATATTCTAAACAGTTTATTAACGTCTACGAAAAAATGTTGCAATACAGATACTCGTGAACGTAATGGATAAAGTAGTCAATGTAATATCCCAATTCCCATGACACGTTAACGATTACGTCACAGAGAATCCATTCAAAATTCGAAGCAATAATCCCGGAAATTGTAATTGAATTTCTAATGAAGCACTTCAGCTAAGCAGGCGAAATCCTTACGAATTAATTACGTACCTTCTTTGAATGAATTGTGGATGCTAATCCGTAATCGACGTGATCCGGACGACTGACAATGTCCTCACCCATCGTACGGTCTTCTGCTAGATTATGGAAGTTAATAACTCATCACCGTGTCCTACTTATACGGCTACGTGCTGTCATAATCGGCTCATGAATATCGTATTATGGCGCGAAACGGCAGCAAAATTCGCCCCGACGCAAGATAGGCAACACCTATTGTCCTCCTTTGATTAGACTCCTTGTTATCTCAAAAGCATTTATCAGGTACCACGTGACAGGGGCGACAGTTGACTGTTCCACTGACTAATACCGAAACGTGTAACTTCAAACACGCGGACAGGAAAAACCGACCAGGTTTTCTGTTAATCTACGCTGCAATAAAAAGTGTCATTAGCCCGGCGTTTCACAGCACACGTATAATATTAATGAAATTCTTTCGTTGACGTGTCGGATAGAATTAATTTCATAATAGTAGTTGGAACAGGCACGAAGCATATTTTTATTTCAATCTAACACGTAGTTCCGAAGAATGATTAAAACGAAGATTAAAATCATTTTAACAGCAACTTGATAGCAACAATTTTAATATCATAACTTATAAGCATATTTCAAAGTATAAGCTTGCAATTTTCTCTGATGTCAGGGGAAATCGATTTCATTCATTATAAATTCGGATCGATCTACTAGGTTATTACCGCGTGTCTGACTAGTGCTGTCTGCTTCTACTTGCAGCATCGCTTATAATTGTGTTAAATTGACTGTACTTCTACCACTGTTATTGTCTATCATTTTATATTTACATCACATTAATGAAGACTGAAAGTAATGAATATTCAGATAAAAAGCCTGTCGAAAATGACTTTCATTTTACATTTTCTACATTGCTTTTTTCACGTGCGACTAAAAATCAAATTCGCCCGACCCTTCGGTATAGCTTTTTCAATATTGCTGTGAAACTAACAAGGTTATTTTCGTTATAAATAGAAATATGGTGAAATGTGCGTGAGAAACGT
This sequence comes from Lasioglossum malachurum, assembly GCA_028455605.1. NCBI lineage: Eukaryota > Metazoa > Arthropoda > Insecta > Hymenoptera > Halictidae > Lasioglossum > Lasioglossum malachurum. Next base: position 7,942,827 of record CM052316.1, read on the forward strand.
TCTTCGAATACCAATCTTAAGGACAGAACTCGGTAAATAATTTTTTAAAAACAATGTTATATTTGTTATCGTACGATCATGAAGGGAAATTCTGGAAATTGGTTATGGAGGCAATCATTGTGTTTAATGTTCTCGGTGCATGTTCCCGTTCGCATGCTCGTTAAACGTTCTAACGAATTCGCGCGCTTATTTATCAGGATTAATTAGCGTAATCGTTGTTTTACGATGCTCGTAGCGGGTCGAGCTCTGCGTGCCAAAATATAACGTGCAAAGAAACGAAAAGCTTCGCAACGTGAGCGTCAGCCAGGATGGCGTGGGCGGTCCGTGAGTACAGTTGAGGACAATTAGGGCAGTTTCACCGACGCAGGAAGTGACATCAGGTTGCCGTGTACCCTCAGGGCTATTGTTCGCGACACGTACAACCCGCGTTGGCTCTCGACTATCTCACACTTTGCCGCTCATTCCTGCCCCCTCCGTTCAGGGAACTGTCAACCGCCCTCACGGTGAAACTAGCGTTGACCTACAAAATGCAGTAGCTTGTCGGGACCGGTTGCCAACGATTTGCGACAGGTTTACGTGAAGAACCACCCGAACTGGCTACGACTATCGTATCAAGATACAGAGACCCTGTCACAGTCGAGGTGCCGTTAAAAGGAGGGACCCCGTGTATGGGGAGCCTCGTGCGGACGGTAATATTTCATGAAAGCAAGATACGCGGTGCTTGATGCTAGGACAAAAGGGACGGAAACGCTATGGCGCAGCTTTTTATTGGATTTTACTTGCTTTTAGGCATGATAAAAGTTTGACCGTGCTCCACGAAAAGGGACTCCCGAACGATGAACAGTCTCAGCCGTGTCGTTAATTTCCGAATCCTGTGAATAATGCACTCTGAGAGACGGCCCCCGATGGAACACTACTCGTAACTTCAAACGAGAGCACTGCACTTAACCCTTCCGATGTTCGCCACATATTCGCACTATTTTACACTCTCTTCGTTTCGTCTGCTGTTCACCAACTCCTCTGATTAGCACCATCTGACTGGCAAATGCAAGACAATTTATATTTCATAAAAATTACCTTCAAAATTTCTATTTCATCCTTTAATTTTACGGTATACGGTAACTATTGTCTCAAATATTTCAAATAAATGAAGATTAACTTTAAGACCACAGTATCGAACTTCAAGTTTTTCTAATTGCTAACTCGCGAATGAACTGCGGAACTTCCAGCAGATTAAGGTTCCCGGCGAAGCACTTAAAGAAGTAAAAATGTAATTTGCCGTAATTTATTTCAATAAAATTTGCATTTTACAAGTTCTTGGAGATTTCAGTTCGGCATAAATGTCTAACGATTCGCAATTAGCCGGCGAATAATAGCAACAACGGCGGACGGCAAGTGATTTGTTGTCCGAACGGAGCGGATTGCGCGATCGTGAATTCGAGACATTATACGGGCCTGAAGAGAGAGAGAGAGAGAGAGAACAGATATAACATTGCTTTATTGCATCTTTTATTCGTCAACGAAAGACAGTCTCCGTGGTTTCGCAAATCGCAAGCCACAAGTGCTGCTCTTCACTCCCGAAGTGGTTGTCTTGGCAATTCCGGCGATTCGAGTTGAAGTTGGACATTTGATAGTCACGCGACCGTTCGTCCCGGTTAACGATCGTTCGCGAAGATAACGTCGGAGTTTAGCTTTTGCCAACTATGCTACCACTCGGCCTGATCTTACGACCGCTTTGGGTCATCTCCTTAATTAAACTTCTCGAGCGGAAGGATTCTTTCAACTTACAGTTGCCGACACGTTTATCGAATAAAATGTCACTATTCTTCGTGCCGGAGCATTCCTTCTGTTTTAATCCGGCTCCTAGATATCTTATTTCCTTTTGCTTATTCCCATCCGTGAACTATATATTTTCTTATCGTTCAACACTTTTAAAATTATTTTCATTTATTTACCAAATGTTAGATAAAACGATGGGTAAACTTTGCTTTACCGGACTCAAAATTAGTACCTTTCTCCTACGAATTATGATGTATTTGGTATGTAATCCAATAGTTTTTTACCCAGCGCGGATGCAGATCGAAGTTCCGATCCTCTAGGATCAATAATTGAGGAGCTATGGTCGCTTGAAGTTGAGCATTTTTGACAGGTAGGGGCGCCGCCATATTGGTTTGTAGTGACGACCGCCAGCCGCTTACCTTGCCCCCCCCCTCGACCTAATCCTAACCAACTCAGTAAGCGGCGTGCGACCGTCACTACAAACCAATATGGCGGCGCCCTTACCTGTCAAGAAACTAGAAATATGCTCAATTTTAAGCGACCATAACTCCTCAACTATTGATCCTAGAGGTTCGAAACTTCGATTTGCATTCGCGCCGGGCACAAATCATAATTCGTAGGAGAAAGGCACAAATTTTTAGTCCGGTGAAGTAAAGAGCAGCCAAAACGATGATCAATCAACGACAGACAACTTTTCAAACGATCGCTCCTTCCTGCACACGCATTCCTTTATTTCACACAACCAAATTCACTTCATATATCTTTGTCTCCTATTCATTATTTGTATTTTTCTCATTCTCACCACACATATCCATACGAATTTAATATTTAAAGAAAAACTGCATTTTTCGCAGGGTGTAGAAACAAACAAAGTATCTGATCGATAAAGTACTTTGTATAAAATGGCACAGTTGAAAGTGAATTTAATTAAACCAGATCTTCCGAGGTTTATTACGGCCCGCATGAATAATGCAGAGTTAAGGAACATATGGTTGTAATAATGTGCTCGGTGACGCAATATATTCGAGCGAGGAGCTCGTAAGGCTGCCTTAAAGCGTCCTTTCAGTCGCATTCCGCTGACCCCGGCATCAGGAACCCTCGACAGGTACCACTCTTGTCGATCTTAGTTCCCCGAAATGAGCCATCCGGAGTTCTATACGTCTACATCCACCCTGCGGCCAGGGGTTAAGGTCCTTTTTACGTTTCACATCTAGACACCGGATCGCGGCTCTCCGCCATCAAAACGAGTAACTGAATTTGTAAGACTCGTTTCAGCGTTGTTACGCCATCGACGTTACACGATGGAACTCGCGGGCGTACCTTTAAAACGATTCCACCTAAAGTTGTACAGTCCGCCGTTTCGCAGGGACCTATAACTGTTTCATTGGACATTTTGTTTTATCACGATCGTTACAAGATTTCTGGAGGAACGTTCTCTGCGACGAAATAATTGTTCGCTTGAGGTCTGCGAACAGCATTCGCTGCAAGGATTGGTTCAGTTCAAAAGTTATGCAATCTGGCTTTATTATATAATAAGAAACTAAACCTTTCTCTCCGGCGGACTATGCGTACTATGCGACAGCTATCTTATAGCCAGGGAGAATAGCTATTTTATAATTATCAGATCGAGTCCAGTCAAGCGTGAACGTAGAAAAGGAGCAAATACAATGGGGACAAGCCAGATAGGGAACACCACCGGACTCGTCGCATGATTTCCAATACTTTGAACCGCGTGCTGCGAATTATGTATACCTCGACTGCAGCATGCAAACTTTTTCAATTTTTGTCACCGTTTTATAGAATCTATATGAGCCGTATAATAATTAAATTCACATCATGAAACACTGTCTTAAATTATTAAGGACATATTTCAGTTCGGCGACTGGGTGTGCCAAAATTTCACATATTTCAAAAATTATATTAGAGATATTGGGATTCAATGATATTTCAAATTTCGCGTTTTCCTTCAATATAAGATATAAATGTCCGTTCCAAAATTGTTAAATCCTATGAAGCGTCACAGAAACGAACGTCATTGAACACTGACTAATTACATTATTCAGGGTATGCTAAAGATTAATGAGTCCACACACGTTGCTAAATTCTGTCACGGCCACGATACGTTTTACGATCGCGTTGAAAATTACATCAAACTACTTCCGTGAGCAAGCAACAAATTTGAGAAAATGGTTCCAGAATGGCCCCTATCAAACACTTTCGCCTTATCATAACCGGATCGCGAACCGGAGCCGAGTTTTATTTAAATTTGCCGGCAACTTAAACAGGAGATATCGGAAAGTAACACGAATCAGCGAGTCGATTCGTTGATCAAACAAGTCCTGAGCTGGTTGGTTCGGATCGAAGGCGCTCGAACAAAAAAAAAAAAAAGAAAAGAAAGAAGAAGAAAGAAGAACGAAAGAAAAATGTCGGAAACAAGTCAAATGTAAATGACCACTCGCTTGGCTACGGATTCGTTCGCTTCCTTGAGGAGCCTCGCGCCGAAACGAGAACTGATCAAAAGGACGCGTTCGTTGTCAGCATAATTAAAGTCGAACCATTACGTGACACTGCACGTTTAATTACCTTAAGTAGCGACGAAGCCCGTAGCGATCCCGACGGTAGTTCACTGTTCCTCCGTGTCGTACCGAAAGGCTTTAATTTTCTCATAAACGTAAGTGTCGCTTCAAACCGGCTAAATTGGCCCTTTTTAAATGGAATTGCTCAACGATGTCTAGACAAAGTGGGTAAAAAATAAATGGTGTACCGAGACTGCAGCCTTGGTCGAATCTGGTTCCATTCGATCATTAATTATTACTATCAAATTTGAAGATGCTTTCGGCGCTACCGTTTCCATCAATTAATAATATAGCAATTTTGCAAAAAATTTACTTTCCTGACGTTTCGGTTCTGTTTTGAACCTTTATCAAAGCTTCTAAACAAAAATATGTATGTAAATGTAAATTCAACAATAAGAAATGAAATTGATCATACTTGGTCTTGATACGTACTTGCTATAATAACTTTATCTATGTAAAACTGAACAATTCGGCAATGTCGCGTAGTATTCATGAATCTTAGGTGTTTCATACCTAACATTAATTATTACACTGCGCATCTTCATGCAAAATAAAAATGTTAGACGAAAATGTATTTCAAATAATGTAACAATATTTATGTAAATATTAAATTCTTTTCAGTTTTCAGAAAGATGACTAAGTAATTGATAGATTGACTAGCTCGATCAATTTACATTTTCCCAGCTGCAACATCACAAATTTCTGCCCAGTTTGATTCACGGAGCGTCTTGTGCCAACAGAACTTCACTTCCCATTGAATTATATCACCAACACCGATATCTTGTTTGCCGAAACGATTATCGGGGCGAACAGTGGCCCGAGAAAGCTCCCGGCGAGTGCGTAACAGTTTCCGGGACGGTTCCATCCGTAAGCAATTCGTCGCAGCTCTGAAAAAAAAAACGATCTTCGCAGCGGAACGTACAAGAAATCCATTTTTCTCGGAGCGCGCGGCGTTCTTTACGCGCGTTAAACAAAAAGATCGCAACTCGTTGGATCCCCTAAAAGTCCAGGCAATATCTCGTCGCTGCGGAGCCATAAAAAGCGCGCGCGCACGACGACGGTTGAAACTCACATATTGCATCTCGGAATCTTAAGGTTATTTGCTCGCGTCTCGAGAGGGGACGCGCGGAAAGAAAAATCTGTCGACATCGCGGAATCAAAACATTTTCCTGCCGTAAGACAGAAAACGTTTTCCCTCTTCTCTCGGCCCTCCTCACATCTCCTCTCTTCCTCTTTTGGCCCGCTGATCTCGGTAAATGCGTAGACATGACTCCCGCTCGATTCAATATCCTCCCATCCGGTTATCTGCTCTCCGCACAATTCCATTTCGAAATTCAAAAGGGAACAGTAGGGCCCCAGAGCGACGCGACGGCCAACGAGGAAATCTCGGATGGGTCATTCGGCAAACACACTCGGGGATATTTCAAGACTTCTACGTTTATACGCCGCGCCGGAGAGAGTACTATCTTGCGACCGACTTCGGCTGCCGAACAACCCGCGTAATCGCGTCTCGAGAGACCGAACGAATTTATCGCGATACTTTGCTTTAACAAGCCCGTGATCTATGGAGAAGTTAATGGCCCTCTATTAATACCAGCATCGTGTAATACGCCGCTACTGCGGATCGTCTAGTGCAGCTTGCAAATCATTTTTGAGCGCCGGTCGGTCCACTTTTGTCCGTTGGCGTTTTTATTATTAAGCTCTATAAGAAGCTTCTTACGAAGGAATTCTCGTGTGACTGGTCCAAAAGATCGTATTTTTAAATTGTATCTCTTAAAATCATAGAATCCAAAAAATATTATACGGACACTCATTGAAATGATGAAGTATGACGATTGCAGGAGAATGCTGCTTCGGAGTAGCAGTGTCACAACGTGGAGGATAACTTAATAATTGATTGACTGACCATGTTCAAAAATTTCGCATCGCATAAGTGTCCTATCTCAGACCACGCTCTGAACATGTGTAGATAAATTGATGGCAGTGGCGTCCCAGTAATAGCTTGGTTCCTGTATCAAGAAATTGAGAAGCCATTAGAATTCCTGCGGTACCGCATGACTTAGGTTCGATGGAACGCTCACACCCGTCACGTACATTCCATGTAATCAGCTTAGTAAGACTTACATATCTCCTTAGCCCTTTCCTTCCCATCCCATCCCATCCCTTCAGGAACATCCCTCTGATTTTGTCTGTTTACTTTTCTGCCCTCGCACTGCGGCCTCCAGCTACCGAGAACTGTCAGTAAGAGAGGTCCAATAAAGCGAAAGGCAATCGGGATTCTGCTCTCTATTGGATGCAACCTCTTTCGATAGTACCGCAACGGTTCCACCGTCGAAATAGCAGAAGAACCAGCCACTGTGAAACGACAATAATTTGCATGATCAAATGACTTTTAACGCCGCCAATTTTACCTGAACTGTTGAGTTTCCGGTCTGCTGAATTGATCGGAAGGCTAGCCGAGGTCTCACTGTGAACAGTAGTGCGCTTATTTGAGAACTAATTTTTCTAGATTAGTTTGTTTTTATATGTATGCAGTATGGTGTTCACAGGCTCTAAACACTTTCGAGTTTTCGACTTTCTCTACCATGTTACCTGAACGTTTAAGCTTCCAGTAGCGTTCACGGAAAGCTAAAGTGCCTTGGCTACCTTTGCTAGGATCTTATCCCGTTTTTACGGTCCATCAAATTTTTTCATAGACCCCAAATTTTTCGTAAGTCGACAACAGTGTGTCCAAAGTACCAATTTCGCTAGGTCACTGATCTTTTACTGCGATTAGCTTCTTCGGCGATATCCACTTAGCGAAATGAGCGGTTTAAATGAATTATTAACTAAGTTTTAACCATTGCGCAAATCTGAAGGGTGAATCACTAGATTCAACTACATTTGTCGATGAGTCTTTAGTATAGATGAATCGGAGTCGATGAGTCTCAGTCATATCGTTCGTTCATAAGAACAGTTACATAAATCAAAAAAAGGAAATTTCACAGGAGAGCCATTTGAAAATTACCTAAAATTGCCTATTTTTTTAAATGTTTATCACCAACTTAGAAATGTAAATTTGTTGTTATTTGGATACAGAACATTTAGATACAGAAGAAGAAGAAGAAGAAGAACAGTTTCCAATGCACCGTCGATGTCCGGACCTTCGCGGCCGAAAATTGCATAAACATCCGCCGCAGGTGGATCACGTCCGCGTCGGGTTTCCGGGTTCTTTGACGTTCCACAGAGTCCGCGAGAACAAACAAACGGCCGCGTCACCGTAATCAGCAGCAAAACGTTGAATTACGCCGGACCGGGGTGGCGTCTTTTCTTTTCCTCCGTAGGTGTTCTTCAAGCGGCATCATCCCCGGAGTCGTGACACTTAAATACGTGTCGGCAGCTAGCACTAGGGGCTGAAGAGAAGTCGGTATAAACTATTTCGCGGCGTTGAATACCTCCGAGCCGGAGCTAACGATGCTTCACTCGCCGACCCCCGCCCCCATGGAACCGCGTTGCATCGGCCTGCAACCCCTCGGAGACTTACGTGTTTATTAAACCTGGCCGGAGCGCGGCAACCCCTGCTGCGGCCTCGACCCTCTTCGTCAGAGTTGCATAAAGGTGTCAGGTACCTGCAGACTGAAATCCGCGCGATTCTTGGCCTAAATTAAGCTTCAAGGGTGCATTTTCTTATGGTGGTAACAATATCTACCACCACCTCTGCAGCCGATTTATCGAAACTTAACCTTCAGATTGATTCTGCTGGTGTTTAACCCTCGCATAATATCTGCAGTCATGTTGTAACACAAGATCTTTGTACCCTTGTATTTTTTCATGATATGGTAGGTGTTGAACTGAAGACACGCTCGTTCCCAGGAATGGTACAGATCGAAACGCCTCTGAAAGCGTTGAAACATTTTTTCACGACTGAATCTACCACAGATTTGAAGATCGTAGCTTCCCCTTCGCAACGACTCCCTAAAACTTGATGTACCATTTTTTTGACTCGTTTTATTGAGCTTCGAATGGAAGGTGTACCGTCAATTTTATGGTAATATACGCTCGATGGTGTTACACGCCCAACTTGTTCCTCGTTTTTGTCCCATAAAAGGGTAAAAAGATCGTACATCAAATTTTAGGGGGTCGTTGCAAAGGAGAAGCTACGGGACAGTCACGAAAAAGATTTTTCGATGTTTCTACAGGAATTCTAATTTAGGGTATTTTCGAGCCATTTCGAGAATGATGCATCGCGAAAGTAGGATATATTCGAATCTTTCACGTTTATCCTTAAACGAAAACATTCTAATCTGCATTGTCGAGATCAGTTTCATTCGCGGAAGTTTGTATCACGGTGTTCCGAGCTGCAACTTCGCAGTTCTCTCGCGGAAACTTCGCGGAAGCCCGCGAAGCTTTGTGGCAACGATGTTTTCGGTTTCCGTTAATTAGAATAGCAAGTTCCATATTTTTCCCGCACAATGCATATGCCCTAATTCCTGCGTTTCATACAATTTCAACTATGTGGCAATTCGCAATAACGACCCGGTTCTAATCTCGGACCATTCTGTCTGTACGTGGCTGGGGCTGCGTGTTTAAAGTTCCAGGGGAAACATGACTGCGATGTGTAAGCAGAGAAAGGTATGTCACGGACGTGCTGATAAGTACGTACACACAAAGTTCGGGGCACACGCTCGCGAACCGCGAGGCGTAACTGTTTCAATGAATACTCGATGCACGGAATTTCTGCGAGCGCGTGTCTTCCTGTGCGGAAGAATAACGCAACCTGCATTTTCGTGCTCGATGCTCGCCGTTTATACTCTGCGCTTTGATGCATCTGACACACCGGTATTTATCGCGAGCAATTTCTCGGTGCAGGCTCGATTTCACCGGCGACAAATTCGTCAAAACAAAAAGATTCTTCCATTATTGTCATTGTTCATAGTTCCCTGCCAATAAAATTGTACATACAGGGAGTGTTACGATTTCCTAATAGATATTCCATGATCTGTTAGGATTATTAATTAGTAGAGTCCTCTGCATATTCTTCAAAGTGATATTTTAAGACGAACATTGATCCTCTTATCGGCCCTAATATAAATTGATTTTCCTTTATGTACTCATTTTTCTTCAAATGTTTTTCAAACTGCTTATGTACATTCTCTTTTATACATTAATTTTTTTATACATATATTCCCTTATATTATTATGGTACTTCTAATGCAACGCACTTAATATTTTTTGATATTTCTTAATAAAAGAATCTAGAAATATTCATTATAAAAGATAATTTCATATAAACTTAATCGAGTTCGCAATTTTCTTTACATTACAATGTCTACATCTAATGTAAAATGTACGTACCTGTGCCTGAAAATTGAGGTTCGGGAACGATTGTAAAATTTCAATAAAAAACAGGGCACGATGGTAAATTATTTTGAAATAGAGCAGTCGAACTAACATCTCCTTAATTTTACAAAAGTCGAATTTTGCAGTCTCGTGCCCGAAATATTTCAGCATTTTTTGATTGGATGACCGCGTAACGTAAACTCCGTGTATGTATTATAATAATTCAGAAGCGATTTAAATCTTTCAGTTCGCGAAGCATTTTGCTGGGAAGATTAAGCTGGTGCGTTCAGCGAAGCATACAGGGTAGTCGGAATTAACTACTGACCTAAAAGTTCGAAAGAGAATAAATTGCAGTGCGCATACAGTACTCGAGCAACTTTTTAACAGAATTATGAACCCAATTTCCTCGTTTTGAGTTAGACGATACCGCGCGGCCAACGAATAAAAATGTATCAACTCTGTAACTCGGGAAGTTGCTTTCAAACATTCTGAATAATGCTGTACTTTCCACCGCTGAGTCGAGTTTCTAAACAAAGATCAAGTTTTACCGAGCTGCCACTCACAAGTGGAAACAAAGCCGGGAAAACCCCGTATTTTCGAGTTTCCCGACCATTCCGAATAATTTAGCTTGTGAACTTCGCCATATTGATTTCATGTCTCAATGAGAATCATTCCCGGGCAACAATAGTCTCTGGAAACACGGATAAAAAATTTTTTTCCTTGGTATTAACGAACTACTATTTTTCTAGCTGTCGATTATCAAACGACATGTCCAAAAGAAATCTGGAGCGTCATTTCACAATGGCATCTTTTATTGGACAGCTTTATCACTGTTGCAGCTGGCAGTGAAGCAAACTGGAGCGAAATGGACGTTGATTTTCTTTCTTAATATGTTTAATAGATTGAAAATAATGTAACAGTATTTTTGACTCTTTTGAGTTACACCTACTCAATTTTGTCATAAATGCATAAAATCCGTTGTCCATTAATGAACGCTGAAAGTTTGATCGTGGTGTATCGAACAATGAAAATTTCAGTATCAGGAGAAGAGGCATGGTATCTGTATTCAAGAACCTTCTACGGTCTACTCGAAGCGAAAAAAGCTAGCCGAAGCTTAAGAGGCTTTAACAGCTACACAGTTAAGTATGGCGAGTTCCAGGATTTCCGTATATTAATATTTCCTACTTTCTACGTATGGAAAAAGCGGTCTATTGAAAAATCCCTGCTGCAGAGCGGAATCCTGGAAGGTACTATTATGTAGACATGAATCTTCTGATGCGTCTGGCCACGGCCGACCAATTCTACTTCCTGTATTCAGGCTGAAGCACCTAAAACGGGCCACCCTGAATGGATCCGTCCTGAGATGAACTTATAGAGGACATATGAAAGTCAACTGTTTTTAAATTAGAATAATATATTTTTCTATGCACTATCTAATAGAGCGGCTTATACAGCGCGTACAGTGACCCACGACTCGAGGTCATTCAAGGTCGTTGCAGGTCAACTACGATAAAAAATATTTACATCTGAAGTTAATTTTGTCATATGTGACAAAACGTTAAGAACTGTGGGTGTAATGTATTGTGGAAGAACTAACGGTGACGTCACCATTGAGCGTTTGATATTCATTCAAGAGCAAAAACAGCGGCTGTTTCATTAATAAATTCCTCGCCGAGCTAGGTCTTTGTTTCGCAGCCGGATCGTTTAAATTTTTTACCCGGCCGCACAGCAAAAACCGTGGTGGATTTTAAATTATTTGCTGGCTCGTTTAAGGGTGCCGCGTAATCGCGCTTGGCGACCGATGAAGGCAGCTCCCGGCCTGTGAGACAATAAGAAACGGGAAAATTGCGGAAACCTCGGTTGCAAAACGGTCAGGCTCGAAGAATGGTTGTCCTTTGTTTGTTTTTATGGTGCTGTCACTGAGAGTACGACTAAGGGGTTTCCTAAATGGGGTAATTATTGCCGCTGCTCTCGGCATTGTTTTTGACAGGGAAATGGCACACTCCCCGATCCTTTACGAGAATTAACTGTGCGCGCCATTTATTTGCACCGCGAATCGATATGAAGCGATAAATTCGTTAATTCAATTTACAAGAAATTCAAATTGATCTTTTAGTCAAATTTCTGTCTTAAATTTCAATTAATTTTGAGTTTTTATATTTAATTCAGCATTCAACCACAAGGATTAATATTTTTTCGAGAACAAATTAATTTATTTAAAGCAATCCACAGAATTTCCCTTGGAGAATAAATTTGCAAGTCTAGATGTCCCAGTTGCACTCCAAACCGTTTTACATCTCCATCACCGTATTTGATGGTGTGTAACTTCCGCGACGGACTACATTCAAAGAAAGCTGAAACGATCTCCCAGGAAAAAAATAAAAACTTAATTGTTACATTTCCTAAAAGCGTTTCCCGAAACGATATCATGAATCGCGGATCACTCGCGCGGAAATACCTTGTAAAAAGGAAAATGCGAAGTTAGTTATGCGGGCGAGCTATCAAAGAAACTCCAAATGCCTTTTAAGGCGCACCTTCTACCGTTCCGTACTTTACGTCGCGTCGCTGCCTTTGCATTACTTGTTTGATATCGGAATTAACCGCGCTATTTAATCGTGAAAATTGTTCGAGGATTTGAAACCCGTTTCACGCGGAGTTTTAGGTCGTTGCTGGAATAACAATTTCGGAACTGAACATATTTTTTGCAAGAGCTCGGTACGTTCCAATTTGAATGTGGATCGAAAATAATAACCAGTGACGGTAGCAACATGTCAAGTCAACGTTAAAAAATATATGCAGTCTAATGGTCAGGTGGAATCGTTTTTCCGCGCTTCACTGATCCCGCTTTTTGCAACTTCAATAATGAAAAAAAAGCGAAAATTCGCTGTGTTTTCCACAATCCACAAATCACTCAAAATTGTTAAACTGGACAAGAACGTTTCGCCGACAGTGTAGATAATTAATGGCTCGGTCAAAACCAAAAATTACATCTGGTTTTGACAAGGTTGTCTTGCCGACCCATTTGCACCAGCTAGTTCCCGTTTTATTTTTGACAGTGTCCCGGATTCGTCAAGGTAAATATCCACACGTTGATCATTAGTCACGTGAAATATCTGTGGCGACGTTAGGTGTCGGACCTACCCTCCATGTTAATTTAATTGTCTCGGAATCCGTTCGGTCCGGTCAGCGGTCCGCCCGCGTCACCGGTATTATTAATAAAAATTTTCTCCTTTTTATACCGGCATCGGTCATAAACTGGCGACTCACGGCCAGCTCCGTTCTTCCCTCTTCCGTTGTCCCTTTATGACGCACTCCTAACCATCCTTGTCCTCTTCTTTCAGGCTTTTATTCGACCGGTCCCTTCTTTCTCCGCGCAATTCTGCCTTTCTCGTTCTCCTCGGTTTATATCTCTTTCCGTCCTTTGTTCGGCCCACCATCTTCTTCATTTACTGCCCCCTCCCCACCGCCCCGAAATTTTCTCCCGTTCCAACTTCCGACGCCTCTAATTCTCGTTCGGGGTTTTCTTCTTGTTCCCCGACCGACGACGTCTCTCTACCACTTTCGGCCCCCTTTTGTTCTCTATTCATCGAGTTCCGAACGACCTCGCGGATGTAAGTGCAGCAAAAATCAGGGGCCTCGCGCGAGTATATCGCGAAACCGGCGCCATTAATTTTAAATTCGAGTAAGTCACCCCTGCGGGGGACAGTGACTAATGATTCGTATAATCGGGCGAGCACCAGCAGACGGTCCAGTCGTCTCTTTAAGCCACGAAGAAGACCCCGGGAAGCCGATCTTGGACGAGAGGTGCCGAGGGTGTGCTTCGTGATTCATAAAGTCCAACTTTTCCGGCACCCCTTCCCACCCCCTGCCCACCTCCCGATACCGAGGCGGTTCTCTGCCACTTTACAACACCCCCCGGTGACTGATTATCATCTATTCGCGTCATGGTCGACGGCATCGTTGTCACGCCCTCCCCGAAGGGAACTTTAATTAATTCAGAAAATCGGACCGACCGGCCCGGCCGAGCCGAGGAATTTTCCAGGCCGATACACGTCACGTTTGTTTTCCCAATATCATTCCTGATTAATTGCTCGACAGCATTTTTTCCCAGCTTCTCTCGGCTTTATGACGGGAGTAACACGTCGGCCGGACGTTGGATCACCGAATTAATCACGAGTACATTATACATTGCGATAATTCTTCATCATCAGTCAAATCGAACTAAGAATTTATTACATGATCATGTTCATTCTTAATTTTTATATCCTTTTTCGAACTGTTTTTGTACTAAACAAAAAATACTTTTATACTGTCCAATTAGCCAATGAAATACAGTTTCGAAGTTTCGAGAGTGAATATTAATACAATAATATACTCCGGGACCGCTAACTGCAGGAGGTAGATACACGGTTCTGACGTTGCCAACGTCGCGACTCGTCCTAAAAGGATTAAAACAGCAAATTTCTCGCATAACTCTTGTTTCTCGTAGCCGAGGGCGCCCCGGTACTTCTGCGTAACTTCTAAAATCGCGGGCGTTACTTTTCATCCGAGGCTGGTTGAAATAATTCCGCCTTGTATTAGCGGGCGGCGCGTTTAATGTGATAAGCCAGAAGCTGTCCACGCTCGACCAAGAAGTAGAGCAGATTCCGATGTTTATTGTGCCCGTAAAAAGCTAAAGCCGGCCTACCGTTATATCTTGGGGTGTGGGGGGGGGGCTGTGCCTGGTAGTTGCCGGTGTCGCCTGCGAAAGTTAGCAAAGCGGCAAAAGGGGCGGACGTGTAACTGCTCGTCGCAAATCAAGTTAAACTAAGCAACTAGTTTTATCTCCGGGGCTCGGAACGTTCTCGCCGAGAGGTCCTCGTATCTCTCGGCTCGCGGAAAATCTGCGGACTACCGGCCTGTAAGTGCGTCGGCGCCGGGGACCAACTATTCGGATGCAAGTTTGTATTTAATCGGCCGTTTCTCCGCGTAACACTTTCATAACCCCCGGGCGCAACAAACTCCGTGGAACGAGCCGGCGAAACTCCGATAAGTCGTAAGAAATACGTACACCGCCCGCCGTAAGTATCCGCGACGCCTTGCGCATTGTGAGCGACACAAAAATCTTCAATATTTCTGAATGTTTTAACACCTGGATCACCACACCCTCTTCTTACTTATATGCAGATCTTAAGTTTTGACACTGCCGGACAAACGACCGGTTTTATATTATTCATTTCGCAATCATTGTAACTATGAAGTTGCTTACATGGAAATTGATACGATATCAGAGTTGGCAATTAATTGATTAAAATTTTAATCAAGATTGATTGATTAATGTTTACGATTAAAAAAGGTAATCATTGAAAAATGGACGATTGATTCAATGGACTGATGAAGTTAATTGTCAATCGTTTATTAAAAAAAGAAATCATCGAAAAAAAAAACATATAGGCACGTAAACAGAGTTTGTATTATAGACCACATGACAATACACCTAAACTAAGTTTAGATTTTATTCAGTGTTCATATACTTTTGATTCAGCAGTTAATCATTAATCAGTTATCCGATTGACGATTACAATTGAAAGGAATGTAATTGTTATTCGCAATGAACGACTAAACTAGGAGATTATTTGTTAATTACGATTAACGATTGAAGTAGAAATTTATTCGTCAATCGTTGATTAAATATTTGCCCAACTCTGTACGATATATTGCTTTATCCAAGAACATAATGTAATGAAAATTGTACACAGAATCTAAATAATATTCAGATCTTAAATAACATTCAAATAACTTGTTTAATATTATGTCATTCAACTTGGATTTCCACGGAACAACTAGTTTATTACATGATGTGAAAAAAAGAAATTTTGAAAAACCTGAAACTGGTCTGAATTACAGATACACAATACTAAAAGTCGCCTTGTACAACTTTCTCGTGTGGGACTATGTTGAAAATTTAAAAAATACTTTTTGTTGATGCTAGTAAATTCCATGTATATACATTCTGAAAATTTCATGAAAATCCATCATCTTTCCATTTGGTTTAGTATTTGCAGTGGATGCATTACATTTTTGTGTTTTGCATGCAAATCCCCAGTCCAATACCAACATTCCCGAAAGTTTTATAATTTTTGAATTTCCGGGCTCGCGGATCGTTCTTCGTGAATCGGGCCGCCACGGGCCGCCTCGGGCCTGGACGCACAACGGCACGCCGCGCGCCGTCTCGCCGTCCGCTCCGCATAAAACTTATCCGCCGAACGATTTGCCGGCATTATCGAATTTGCATGAATCCATCGGCGCTCGGGACTCTTCCGGAGCCGAATCGGGCACAGTCTCGAGGACGCCGCGCGCCGCCATGCACCGACCCTTCACGGCACGCCGCCTGAATTGGTAAGCCGATCGAAGGAGGTCACAGACAGCCTCTGCGCGACGTAAGGGTACCATTTGCATGGAAAGCGGCGTCGAAGTCCCGAGCCGAGGTTTTATACTTTCGCGAATATCGGCCTCGTTCTTGAAACGTAACGCGCTCCCCTTCCCCTCTCGTCCTTCCTTGTTCCCGCAAAAGCTGCGTACACGCGCCTCGCACACGTTATTGTGCGAATCCGCTGACTGCGGCATATTTTCCGCGAGACCGTAGTTTACGGTGGGCCAACCGAACAATACTCTTGTTTTTCCTTTCTTTCGGAGAAATTGCTGATGTCGTGCTCGTTGTGTTGTAAGCTGTAAACGCTCTCGGTAACCATAAGTACAACTAGCTCGTATACGTTGTCAGTAGATTGATGATCTTATGTATTTATGAGGAGAATGAGTACGAGCAAGAAGAGCCAAGTGCTGGCTGTTTTGAAATAGTTATACGAGCTATTCTTCTCTGTAGGTTTCGTTCATTTTTTAGTATCTAGAACTTAAAATAGGTGAATTCTCTAACTGGACAAACAATTTTTAAGGAAAACTTACCAGTTCTGAACAGGAAAAAATACATGTTATATTCGTCATCTCGATTGAAATTAATAATGATCTGCACGACTCGAAATGGAACTTGAATTGGGTCAACCAGGTCAATCATTTCGTTTACTTATGGCTGTGAGGTCAGAGATTTTGTTAAAATTGGAATACGAAGTCGTACATATGTATGTACGGCTACTTTTTGACATACTAAAAATCAGGTATTTTTTCGCTTTGAATTTTGTAATTGTACAAACGACAGTTATGAGAAAATATAATGTTGTACAGGAAGAACGGTGAATACCTTCGATGGGAAATCAATAGCTTTGAACGGGGCGTAACGCAAACTACGTTTTATCTCTGAATTTAGCACCTCTCGCGAGCTTGTTGATTGACCGACTATTAAACGATGTCATAGAAAGGTATCGCTAATTAAGGTAATTAAGTGCGGGACTAGCAATTGTCGGCCGGCATTCCGTCATTGTTTGCCCGGAACACGACGAAACAATTATGAAGTGGGTACGTACATCATTGGGTACTTGAATATTCAATGAATCGTGTTATTAACTCCTTCTTGTGTTGCCTGACGTCACCACATAGGTTCGCGGGGCGTTACTCTTTGAACTATTTATCATGGTTAACGTACCGGAAACGAGTGCTCCCATACGATTTGCATGTGCACGAAACTGTGCAAATTGCCGCTATAAACACCGAAAATAATTTAGTAAAAATCTCGTTACTTCCCGCGGCCAATTAGGAAGTTTTAAAACGACAAACCTATTACGCTTGCTCTCAGAACGTTTAGCTGCTCAAAGAAATCAGTAAGCACGCTAATTAGAAATTTTTTAATTGGAAACAAACATTTACAAATGCAAATTACTCTCTGTGGTTTACGAAACCACTTTTGCATTCGATTATTTATTTTTAATTCTGTATCTCTAATATTTCGTTGCGTTTGATTTAGCTTTAATATTTTTTTAGTAGATCTGACGTAATTCGAAGAGTATAATATATAATTGTAAAATACAATATTGATTCTCTTCAAGACCTAGACGTTTAAGTATTATTATTATTATTACTACGGTTATGTATTTTTCGTTTGATTCGCTATTCCAGATACGTAATTTTTAATCTAATTAACGAACTTTAAACATTTCCTGTGTCGACAAATTTCTACAGTAAATCACGTTTGACTTCGCACACCGCATACGCGGGCACGAAACATCAACAAAGCAATTCATGCTTCCCAAATTGCGAGATTCGAGTTCGCATTAATTACACTCCCGCAAATTAATGCGATGTAATTAATACTTAAACAGTTGATCTACAAATTGAATACATTATTTAGGTGGACATAGCGCAAATTCTGTCATGGCAGGTAAGGCGAGAACTACGAACATTAAACATACACAAATCAGAGAAAGAGAATAAAATACATTTCATACTTTACCATTTGAACCATTGTTCTAACTCTAATAGTTTCTAAGATCTCGATCCTTAACGTTGTTGTTTAAGGGTTGTTTTCACTATTCCAGTATGTGGACGATAATCGGTAAAAATATATATACTCCAATATTTTTCTGAGATCCATCTTTCCCCAAAATTTCGTAAAAATTGGCGTGTATCGCTTCGGTGTGTTCCGTTAAAAAATGTCGATCGTTTCTCCCTCTCCAACCTTGGCACGCTAAGGGTTAAAACTGATTTAGCATCTGACCCCGCGCCCATAAAAACGTCTCTTTCAATCGGCTGAAAATCACCTGGGCTATCGGAAGCCGAAGCTCGTAGCAGGTGGAATGACACCGTGTAGGATGTTAATAAATCCGGGTTATGAGGTTCGGTCTCACCGGACCGATCTGACCCGCGCCAATAATTCTGGCTCTGTCGGACGATAAACGCGAGTGGGTCTCGCGGCAAGGTACGCGACTTCCGGCGCGTGTGCGATCTAGTGTTGGTGCGTGTGTGTGCGGCCACGTCGGGACGATAACGTCGAAATAAAAGTTCCCGGGGCATCTGTACCTGGGTGGGGTTGGGGACTGGTACAGGGGGTTGAAGATAGCTCCAGGACCAGGAGCAAACGTGGCGTCGTAATTCCCTTGGCTGCGGGAACGGCGTCGATGTAACCGTTTCCAACACACGCGCGCACACCTACCGGGGGAACATCCTGCGGATCGTAGTTAAAAGCACGACCTATAAATCACCGCAGCGAAGGAGACGAGAACAGAGAAACAGATGTAGACCGCAAATGGCCGGACGTATAGCCCCCAAGCATAAAGGCAGCGCGAGAGTGAGAAGAAAGTTCTCCTGCTAGAGAGGATCAATCATGCGAGGTATATCACGAGAGCTGACCAGGCTGGCATGTTCGCTCGATGTATTGATACGCAGAATTCAGTGGGACGCATACGGGACGAGACGTCGATGAGACTTCCCAGAAAAAGCGGGCGATATTGATTTAGGTGCGTCTTGTTGAGATCGTACTAACAACGCGTCATTTTTATGGGCTTTCCTGGAGAAAACTGTGTACATCGGATGGTGAGAAACGAGTTTAGGATTTAGGGTGTTGGAACTGGTGTAAGTCAAAGAACGAAAAATGTACTTTTTGGAAAGGGTTATTGCTGAGGTCATTTCAAGCAACTTTTCAAAAATGTTCTACGCGGCTTCGTTAGGGAGTTATTAACGAAAAATAAGGACCAATCAGAGCGCGGCTCCAGTAGAACACGGCGCTGGCGTTGGCCAAGCCGGAATCCGTGTTTTTTGGTGATAACTTCTTAACGCAGCCCCGTAGAACATTCTCGCAAAGGAAAAAGTTGCTGCAAATGACCGCAGGAATCACCCGGTTCAAGGAAGTACAGTATTTTTGGATCAAGCCTCAGTACAGTTCTACAAATAATGTAGCAGTTTCATAAGCATATGACCGAGTTGTTAAAATAAAACTAAATAAAGGAATATAATGGGTGTTCCGTTCCATTCTGTGCGTCGTATTTGTTCTAACAGCCAATTTCGCTTTATGCCGGTCGGTATCGCGCGTTTTAAATTTGCTTGTTATTTGCGTTTCGCATTGATGCGTTCACAGGAGGACATGAAACTGCTGCTCGAGCGACTATCTCGCAAATATACGAGTCGGGGGATGATTTGAAACTTCAAAGACACTATTGGCAGCAGTGTAACAGCCGACTGCGTGTCTTGCGAGATTCCTGTGATTCCGCGAGTTCTCTCGCCCGATTCCTTTAATATTGGCGAAATTGAACATTTCTGCAATACGCGGTCTCGTAAACAGTAATAAAATGCGACGGGCGACCGGCTAGTTTCCTCAAACGTCGCTTCCACTTTCGCGGAGGAAAGAAAAAAGAGTGAATTTTATTCCGACGAGAAATCCGACGGGACGGTTCCGTACTCGATTGTTGTTAAATTGTTCACACAGAAATTTAATGAGGCGACTAGCGTGTAACAGCTCAAACGGCTGGGGACGTACCGTAAATTTGATACGATTATGAAATACGAACATTTAATAATATCTCTGTCGGTATAGTCGGGATTTTATCCGCAATGGCTTCTAACACCTGCGAAACGAGACACGTTTGCCCGCGAAATTTACATTTTCACGAGGATCGCTAATTGTTAAATTGCATTCTTGATGCGCCTCTTTGATATTTATCGCGATACAATGGGCGGCCTGTTTTAACGATGTTATGGTACTTGAGAGTGTTACTGTAAAAGTATTCCCAGGAGCAGAGCTCGTGAACGTGGACTCGGAACCGAATCCTCAATAGCTGTCGCTTCTATTCTCGAGAGTTAGTCCCCAGAGAGTTACAGTCACGGGAATTTGTAGCGTCAGGCATAGTCTATTATTCTATGGCAGGAATAGTATACGCGTAGTCGTCTCTTAATTAAACAGTATATACAATTCTTTTCACAAGCGGTTGGTAGCTTAATTAATCATTTCAACAATTAGTGGTACTAGAAGGGATACTTCGTAGTAGAATTACTATAAAACTTACATACGGTGAAGTTTCATTCATGGTGCTACACGAGAGTTAATAGAATCGGAGAAAGCATTGGACAGAAATAGAATTTAGGACCCAAGGTCTTTACACCTCGTATTTCTGTCAATTCTTCTATTCGAAAGCCCGAAGCACGAGTATTTCAGCTCCCTGTCGATTTTATAGTCACGATACATCTCCTTCGCCAAGAATAATACTGTAATACAAATGTAAAGTGTTACATTATAGTGCTATGCCATAATTTAGTCTATTATATGTGTCGGAGCCACGTGCTTCGCTTCTACAAGTTGAAACCGCACGATACTATTTCTGATGTAGTCGTAAATTTTGTCAGTCACCACGACCTTGTGATACCATGATACAGTGGACCGCCCACATTGTCCATCATCTTTCTAATCTAATTTGGCTAATTTATTAAACACTAGTTTCGTATTCATCAAGTGAACTCAGCCCAATGTATCTACTAAAGATACTTAAAAATGGAGTACAGTGAAGTACATCATTATTAGACAGCCGATTTTATGCATTCATAACAAAAATGAGTAGTTGTAATTTAAAATAGTATACACGTTAGAAGAATTTAAGAATACTGTTATATTAGTTTCAACCCACTAAACAGATAAAGAAAGAACGTAAATTTTCATTTCACTCCTGTTTGTTGAAATTCAGGCAGAAAATTTTTATTTCGCATAAAGATCCGTTGTCCAATCATTATTATAATCAAACGAATTAACAGTCGACGTTTGGCACAGGAACAAACAGTTAATCTTTTTTACCAGTAATTTTACACACTGTATGTCTGAGTATCGACCTTTGAAAACTGCCGAGAAGTTTATAATGTGCCTTGATCATCGAATGACGCGTTTAAAGGCATAATAGGCCAGCATACTCCGGCATCATCGCGCCCATTGAAGTGCCGATAGCGGCAGCGCGACGGACTCTTACGCGAAACCTACTTCCGCAGCCGCCGAATCAGCGTATCGCAGCTGGTTTCGTTAAAATGTCATAAGTCATCAGAGCCGCGGAATACGGCGGAGGGTTAATACGTCGGGCTGACTGTACGACGACCGTGAAAGTGCACTCAGCACCGCCGAACCTCATGCATAATCATATATTTACAGTAGCGGGGTACGCGATCCTCCCCCTCAGCGACGAGCCGCCCCTGCCGAACACAGATGCACGGACATACCATAGACGGGCACATATGTCGCTGCCACTAGCGTTGCTTTAATTAAATATTTGCATGCAAATACACATACTTCCACGAAGATACCGAAAACCACGCCGAGCCGAGCCGAGCCAAGCCGCGCCAGGGATACGTGCCACCGATACACTCGCTGCGAAGCATCAGGCGAACTCGGCTCACCGAGTTCGCAGTTTTCCTACGTCGCGAAATCTCCGCACTTCCGTGTTGACCCTGCGAACAGATTAACAGCGACCCGATATTAGTACAGCGCTGTTCTCTGGATCTCCGCTTTCTTCATAACCCACGGCGGTCGGGATCGGAAAATTTCGTGACAAAAATCAAAAGTCTCCACTGATTTTGACAGTATTGGTGTCACACTGTCAACAAATGAAATGTATTGTATCCGAGAGGGCTAAAAAAAAATACGGTGTCCAAGGAAAAACTGAAGGTCACCTTGATATCTCAGTAATTTTGATTGACTCACCCTGTGTAATAGGGATCCACTTTGCTTTTGTGAGTGTAATTGCTGTTGAAATAATTCATTTGACAGTCGTATAGGCGTGAAACTTGAATTTTCCATTAATATGGAACCGTTCGGACGAACGCGAGATTGTTAATTGCAAGATCAACGCAACGGGAAAGGTTGCAAAGTTTCGGCTGGTTCGAATATTCCGGTGGATCTCAATTTTCCTTCTCGACATTTTGGCCGCAGCGGTAACGTTACATATTCAATCCCCTCAAACTGTGAACAAGGCAATAGCATGTACCACGGCGCAGCATACCGTTGATATCACTGTACGACATACGTTACCATAATCGCATTAAAATACTCACCGCTACCGAATAACAAGTAACTCGTGTAGTAATGTATACATTTGGCAATGACGTGAAACACGTTACGGAGTTTGATAAAGGACACTTTTGCAAGTACTACGATTTTTCCTAGGTGATTCAAATTCTTCTGGAAGCACGTGTTCTTCTATAAGCTCTTGAAAACTCGTTTTGCATAGCTCACAATTTCTTGGCAAATAACTATTTCAATAGGTAGCAGAATTTGTTTGTAAGCCCCAAAATTTGTCGCAGGCCCTAGGCACCGTTTAAACTGCTTATTGGATAACGCAGCTGCAAGTTGCCAAATTGAGAAGCGGAAAAGAAGGCTGCAGTCCGATAAGGTCATTGTAGTAGAAGCCAACGACACGTGCGCATCGGAATTACCATCCCGGTTCGCGTCTACGAAAATTGCGAAGGGGTTATCGTGGAAAGTGTGTTTTAATTGAGCCACTTAACTGGGCCCTCGCTACCCTAATTTGTATATATTTATCGACGATTAAGCCATTAAGATGTTTCGCGTCGACATTAAGCCGTCAAAGTAGTTTATCCCCTTGATAGTTTCTCGCTGCATCGCAGGAACGTTAACCAGGTAAGGTGCAATCCCTTTGAAGCACTAAAACCACTAAATTGCTGGCATCACTGGCAACATTTGCGTTTACTGTCTTCTGGGTACCCAGGTTTCGACTATCATTTTCCTTAAGAGAATATAACCAAAAAGGAAAAGATGTTTGGCATGCACTTACACGTTGTTAGCGGTGCATTAAGGCTTCCTGCGTGTGCCGCCCCTTATATTAGCATTTTTTACCCTAGGCATGTCAAGATGGTGTCGCTCGGGGTCCTCAATCCATGTTTTCTTGGCGTCGTTCGATACGCGTTCGATTTTTCTATGCACGTCAAACAACAGCGAAATGAAAAGAGCGAAAAATAGGTAAATTGCTAAGGCGATTTTGTGCAATTTTTATACATTACCTTTCTGTAAGTCAGTCTTCTTAATTTTATAATCGGATTTACTCATTCCTTTTAAAGAATAAGTATCTCATTCCAACAAAAATTACATGATAAACACTTGATTAATACTTTCCTACACAACAATTATTTTATACTTTTTACTTGTCTCTTATTTTACAAACAAATTCAATATTACTTCAATGTCCCTGCAGTTTACATCGATGACACCGTACATCGGTTTCATCAAAGTCTGTGACATGACGTTCAAAGAGTGATGGATTTTGCGTGGAATGTCAGATATGACAAATTTTTTCCAATTTGGAGTTAGAATTTTCAGCAATGTTTATTACAGGCTCCGACTCCTATCATTTTTTTCTTTTCATGTCCACCCTAGTATTTCCATCCACAGCAATGTCGGCAGAAAATATATATAAAATATACGAATTCATCTGTGGATGATATTCACATTCGAATTTCTTCAAATTACGTTCCATAACATTCTCGGGTTACGTAGAGCATGGTGCGCATTGTTGCAGGTTGATTCTAATTAATATCGAGAATAATAATATTAATATTAATATTCTTACTAAGCTGATAGCTGATGGAATTCATGGAATTATTCGTGCATAGCACCTCCGTTTTTGTTTTACACTTCTTTATGAACGCCATATGACATAATGACATATTGCGTATCATTAATTGATGTAATTGCGTATTATTAGTTTGCCGACTTCCAATTTCAACTGGTTCTATCAATAGCGACATTAATAAGCTAATAGAAAATCTATGATCACAGAAAGGCAAAAATCCAGAGACGTCTGACGTTTAAATGACTTTTCAACGGAAATTGAAATTCTGTGTTTGGAGCATAAACTCGGTAGCAAGTCTTTTTCCAGCCTGATTGTGTACGAGAAATTACCGTACAATGCTGTGCCGAAAGTTTCATATGAATGTGCATAATAAATGAACACCAGCTGATGCTTCATCGTTGAAACGATTGACGTGATTTATGTCGGCCGTGCATCATATACGGACGCACGCAGCTTATGCATCCCGAGTGCAACCTCGCAGTTGCCTTTCTCGCAATAAACGAGATTATATCGAGTACATTTAGTGCGCCTTAATTGAGGCATTTGCCGCAGTTTTTGCGTGCGATCCCGCCATCGAGACGCTGTAACTTGTCTTCATGAACTCCGGTATGACAAACATTCGGCGGCAATTGCGCTCTGTTAATAAACTTTCAATCCGGCATGCTGCTGCAAACGAGGCAATCGAGACTGGTATTGTTTATTACGCCCCGTGATTATGATTCATACGTACAGTTTAAAGTTTAGCACCGGATAAATATCTCAAACTATAATCAACTGACAACTGATACGCGTATAATTACTTTAAATCATGCCTGTGTAATTACCGGGCTGCGGCATAAATGCGCCTGCTACAGAGATGTGAAATGTGAAACAGCAGAACGAATTAAAGCACGATTTTGAAGCGATTTAAGCACGTTGTAGTACTTCCAGTTTGTTAAAGAAATTTTTTCTGAATTTTCTGATTTTTTTTTAAAAGAGCTTTCTGTTCGGTTCCTATTCCTTCGATGCAGACAATTTTTATTTCGCACGAAGGTCCGTTTTAATCATAAGAATTTCCGGAAGTTCTTCAACCAGTGGGCAAACGGAGATTTTACCAAACGTTCGTTTTCCCTTCCACGGCTTCAGGATTGCAATGAATGCGTAAGCGCCGCAGTCCAATTAACAACTCCCCGGTTCTTCGAGTTTGTAGAAATAATCAGAAGACGTATTGTATATCCGTGCAGCTGACAAACCGAGTTTGAAGTACGACTTTAATCTTGGCGAAGCGGACGCGAAAAAAGAGTCGGCCGACGAAGTTGTGCCCGAGGACCGAGAATCGCATCGGACGTCGGACTTCTGACGCGAAACACCGCTTATGCATGCAGCATAAACTAAAACTACCGGTGACACCGGTGATATACCGTCGGTGGACGGTTTGTTTTCCATTTGCATTCCCGGAGCTGCGCTCGCGTGGCCGTACCACCCGAAAATTTCTAGCTGGCCACGCCACTGCGCGGAGGATCCCCGGCGCCGTTTACCCTATCTCATTTCCTGATTTTTTCTCCGTTGTCCTTTTCGTTTCCACCTTCAGGACACACCGTGTCTACTGGCCCGTGCCACGGGCTCTCTCCCTCCCCTCTCTCCCTCCCTCTCTCTCACTCTTTCGTATATCTTTCCCCTCTCGGCTCGTGTTTTATAAAAGAACAGAGGAATAGCTGGCTTTTAGCCGCTAGCTCGTCCGTGGGCATAAGTGTCAGTAAACGAGGGGTAACTCTTTTTCTCACGCTGTTATTTCTTTACGGTCGTTTTACGCTCGGCTTCTAATTCGCCGGGAATTTCAGGAAATTTCCGTTAAACGTCGCCCGGGCAAAATGTTGCGTTCAACACTTTTGTCGATACCGAAAATGTTCATTCACGTTCAGCAACGTACTTTCGGATCTTTCGACGTGGATCTTTTTTAAATAATTTCAACGGAAGAACAATAATACATCATAGTATTTTTAAGAGACTCTTCCGACGGACTGCTCCAACTTGTTGATACGGAGATTATTTCGGAGAAGATGTCAAAGTTGATTTTCGGGCTTCTATTAGATCCACGATCGGCTTCGCCGAGGCGTAGGATCGTGCTGCGCGAAGAAACACGCGAGGGCTTTTTGCGGGCGGCCGGTTCGCCGGCCGCCGGAAGTCGCCATCTTTATCAATGGATCGCGCGTTCGCCGGCGTTGTCACACGCGAAAATGCTTTTCCGAAGGAAAGCCTGTGAGCAGACGCGATAGCGAGCCCCGGGGAACAGAGACCGATGGGGTCCGGGAGGAGAGATTTCCGGGGGTGGAAAATAGAGAGACACGTCCGCCATCCAGCCAGATGGAGATAAGATTTTCAGAAGCGTGGAAAGCTGTGGCCCGTTGGAAACAGGGGGATCCGGTCAACGATAAAGAGAATCGGCGGAAGATGAGGAGATGATTAAATATAGAAGGGGAAATAGAGAGGTGGTTGCGATCGGGAACGGAAAATGGAGGATACGGAGCTGCGAAAGAAACTACAGCCAACTCAGTTTTCCTCAAAAATACTATAAAGTGAAACCTCTGTGAAAACATTAAAAAATTTTTTACGAGACCAAATGTTCCACTAATTTCAAGATTGAAACCTCCCCTTTAAAACGACATCTTAAAAATTGATGTACGATTTTTTTCACTATTTTGTGGACCGAAAATGAGGACCACGTGGTATACCTTACGTCATTGTGAAGTTGACCCTAAAACCTTTCATTTAAACCTTAATAAAACGACTAGAAAAAATCGTACGGCAATTTTTAAGGTGTAGTTTTAAAGGAGAAACTTTTAGTATCTTCTCTGCAATTCCGATCAATTTTGTCATGATTATTTTCGTCGCCATGTAGCAAACTGAATGTTCTAATTTCTCAGAAATCATTCGACTGTATAAAACAAGAACTGGTCGTTTGGCCATTATCACAGGTTGCAAGTAGAGATCAGATTCGTTGATTTGACCAGTTTAGGAATGTGCAATTATTTTCAAATGTACGGGCGCAATGAGACCGCACGAGTGGAAACGGAACGGACGCGGAAGGAGAATGGAGCGTACGTTCTTATTAGAACCGTTCATTCGCGGTCGGGTCTAATGAAAAAACAGAAGGGAAGACGATAATAACACGCGAACGTGACTATTAGGGTGGTCACGTGGGGCAGCGTTTGTTTCGAAGTTCGTGCTTTTTCGAGCGATGGCTATCGAGTCCAGTGATTAATACGCGAAAGTCGCTTGTACGACAACGGTTTTATGAGGCGGCTCGCGCTGTTTTCCTTTTGTTTTAATTGACGTGTGTGCCGCGTGAAAATTTCGTCGCAAATAAACCGGGGCGGCAGGCGAGTTTAATTGCCGGATCGTGCTTGTAACAGATAGAAAAATTAAAGCACGCGCGGTGTACGTACACGGGCACATACGTGCCGGCGTAAGTATCGGCTGCGATAAATCAAGGGCGAAGTCTTCGACGGTCGTAAACCAATGGAGAAGGCGCGCAAACACGTTATGGCGTATGAACACTCCGATATATCACACGAGGTTACGACCGAGGAAAAGCGTTCCGTCGTTTCAGGAAAAACGGCACGCTTGGAAAACTTGCAGTTTATTTCGCCCGATAAACGCGGCGGACAGCTCGCTTCTCGATTCTCTTGAAATCTTTATTACGGACACTTGCGGTCGACAAACAGATATTGTTGGTGAATTAGTTCCGTTGCAATTTCGCAACAGGTCAAGCCTGTGTAACAATCTAAAGAATATACGTGATCTTACGGAATTTCTCTCAGGAAACTAATGGACATTTTGTTCGGACGGGTGTCTTATTTGGAAGTCCAGTGAAATATTGGAAATTGTGTGAAAAAAATCAGTACAACAACGAGCCTCAGCTCCTTGATTTTCGTGTAAAATATTTCCGTGTGATATAGCGGGTGGGGAATTGAATATACATCCAAATGTCCGTGACAAATGTAAAGATTACAACCTCCTCTTCACTGACGCCAGGTCCAGGGAGTTGAGAATAAGTAAAATTAGAAATTCGTTTGCACTGAATTCGAATTTCGACCGGACAAATTCGCAATCGGCCCCAGTGCGCTGCCGAGGCTCGAGTCGGAGCAATCCACTGCAGTTGTCTTCCTCATCCCCGTTTTTTCCCGCGTGCTGTCATTGTTCTACGAGCGTCATAACGCCGTGCACACACGTTCTCGTGACGAGATCGCCGCCGCGGGAGTCGGCCGCGACATAGACGAGACGAGCTCGTTCGAGCAGACCGCCGCGACGCGACGTTCACGTTTAGAAATTGATGCGATTCCGCCGAGACGAGCTTTCCCTCTCGCTCGTAATTTTTCCACGATCTATAGGTACAGGCAGCCGCATAAATATTCGTGCCCGGCCTCTAAATATAGTTCTAGCTTTGAAACAGATTGAACTAGTTCGAACGGACCCGACGGCTCGAACCTTGAAACTGTTCGAACTAATGAACCAATCGCAATTTGTCAACGCGGAAGCGTTCTTTCGATATCCATCAAGAAAACAAATTAATTTTCAGGATTTATAGGTGGATCGAAATGCCAGTCGTGACGATCCTTACGGTTCAATTTTCCATTTGATCCTCTTGATATTCTCGATATATTTTTTTTTGTGTCTTGATTTCCTTTCAAGACTTACGATTGGTAGAGAATTATTTACTTGGACCAGCGAATGCAGGGAGACTATTAATTAGAATGCATACTTAGTGCACGTTTTTGTGTAATTTCCACGTGACATAAAAAAAAGCGCCGACACAGATCCGACAAGCTTATTATCAGCACGAACGTAAAAGGTATAAATTGCTTCGTGTATCTACCCTGGAATCGAATAATAGCAGTTTATAATTATGCTGTTGGAAATAATTCGTTCCCGCAACTCCGACTTTAAACGCCACACTTCAGATAATTTCTATTTAAACAGAAGTTTCGCGCCTGCTTACACGACGTACATATTTCAGCGTGGTTAACACGTGGCGCCATTGAAACGCAAAGTATTCTATGTCATCACACTTATTCGCTTGTATTCCGTACTCTTTTCAAATGCTAATCTCATGTTCGCCGGTTTATTTTGATTACTGGTTTGCAAGCTGCGTAAAACATACCATTGGAATCTGAAGAATGGACCATGTGAAATGGAGAACGCATTTTGAAAAGTATTATTTTAAATTATTCACGCGAATTTTCGCAACAGTTACTAAATTAATATAATATATCTTTTTTAATTTTAGTTTTTCAACTTCTCTTTCATGAGCAAATTAAAAAGAATGTTCAGATAGAGATAATACTTTCTAAATACAACTGCACAAGAATACTTTAGACTCCAGTTCGAAAAACAAAATAATGTATGGTAAGCAACAATGAATATTCAACGAGGTTCACGCTCTAGCCACTTGTAGAGTGCCCGAACAATTAGTCTACTTCATCAGGAAGTAAGAGGGTGAGCTGGAATGTTAATTAGACCAATCAACAAAGAAATTGAAAAATTTGAACCTTCTGTTCGCCGCAAGTAATTTTTGCCCCGGTGATTCCTTATCTAAATGGATTGTGTGGTTCATGTTACAACCAGGGTAGCTCGCAAAAATCCTGTAAACATTTTAATATGCCTAAAGCTAGTAAATTATCCGAGGGCCGTAAATTAGAATAATTGAGCTGGTAAACTCATAATTCCCGACGAAACACTTAGCGAGGGCATCTTATCTGTTCCTCGCAATCTTTACAACGATTACAACGGAACCCTTCATACTTCCCCCGCGGTTGTGGGCGGATCAATTTTAATCACCCCAGAGCCACGGCTGCTAACTTACGAGTGAGCAGCACGTGGCGCCGTGCTGCGCGGAAATAGAATTCGCGGAAGACAAGATCACGATGATCCACCGTTCTGCTCGCTCGACGATCCTTCCGCTCGAACAAATGCTTCTGTGTGTTTGGACAGTTGCGCCGAATACTTCGCACCTTCCGCCAGTAATTCATCGGTCTTCACTGGAACCATTAATCGAAACAATAATAACGTGTCGATTTTGCGTGGTTCATGGTTTTAGTAAGCTGCGGGAAGCCACTTGCCGAAAAGAAAACGATTACATTAAAGCCATCCTTGTGTAGAATTACCTGAATGATCAACAAACAAATCATTTTACTAGATATGTATAATCGTGTGTTACATCTTTTCTTGAATAACTGTTTTCTATAAAAACCATCCAATATGATGCTATATTTTAAGAATTGTTAAATTTGTTTTACAATATACAAATTATTTAACAAACTTGTCATGTGCGTTATTTATGAATATAAATAGTCAGCTGTATTTTATCGAAATAAAAATTGCCCAGAATTAAGAGCTCCAAGATGATAAAAGTCCAATAATTCTGAAAGTTCAACAACAATTTTTCAAATTTTGTAAACAGAAATAACTTTTAGTTGAATAGCTCCATTTTATTAAGAGTACTATATACGAATGAAGTGAGAAGAAGGAACAAAAATGATTTGGAACAGCTTTAATAACAAGCTAGATAAACTATGAAAGGAAACCATTTATGTTTGGAACATTGTAAATTTGCATACAACAGACAATTAGTGTAGGAATGCGAAGTAACGTTGATCGCTTTCTCACGGCAGTTACGGGCGATCAAAAGCGAGCGTCTGTTTTCCAAGGAATCGTTTCGGAGATGCGGAGGAATGCAGAGTTAATAATATTTGCGGATCTTTAATGGCTTATCAAGGGTCGTTATCAACGCTAATAAAACCGCATTACACCAAGAAAGCGTAACTAATTCTAAGTAAGATTGACGTGACCTGAGTGTTAAGAAGGTCAATCGATGGGATTGCAGAGCAGTGGAAGTCTCCACGAACGAATTGATTCTTCCTGAAAACACGAGTCCGGGGAGTTGACGGATTTACTAGCTCGTATTTCGCGCGCGATTAGCAAACTTCCCGTTTCTTTTCTACTGAATACGCGATTGGATAATTGATAACAGATCGGCAAAATGGAATCTCGTTAGCGGAAACACGAGGTTTATTAATCCATTTAGAGGGGAGTTTGTCACGATTCCTTAGTACCTCTTTAGAAGCAGAGTGGTTTATTTCTACTCGTCTTATTTCAGTTAGGGGACAAATTGTCTTATGAGGAATTCTTTTATTTATGTTTTCAGATAATTTTCCAATGATTTATTTCGATAAAAAATATTGAAATTTCGAAAATATACAGCATGACAATTCAATCTATTGATGATTAAATGGTACCTACTGCGGAAATGTCGTGTAACGTCATAATGTTTATTAACATCTGCAATATCTGTCGAGTAATGTGTACACGGCAGTCATTCAGGCTATTAAATGTATTTTAGATTAATTAGTTCAATTTAATAATGAATTATTTTTGTTAACGTTCAATACTCTCTTTCACGTGAATGCCTGCAGTGTACCTTTTGAATATTAGTGGAAATGTTAATGTACCGGATGTAAATGAGAGTAAAAAATTTCAATGAACCCTCAACCGAACTGTAGCTTTTGTTATTTAATTACTTTGTGAATGGAATATAATACAACAATATTTTTCATTCTATGTTTCTTATTTTATTAATTTTGTCATAAATTGATGAAATCCGCGGTATGATTATCAGACGGGACAATATCATCATTGACTAGTTCTTAAATAAATTTTCTGGGAGGTTGACGAATTCTCTATATTTTCTACAAATGAGTGGTTCTCTCTAACTTTCTTTCGCGTGATCTTCACCTTTCTCGTCCACTAAATAAATCATTTCCCCGCACACACGTGCTCGCCCCTTTCCATTCTTTCGCGTGTTTCCTGACTACTGCCCTATTTCTCCCTTTCTTGGAATTAGCCACTTGGAACGCGTTACAAAACGAGAATGACAATCGAAAGAGTTATGGTAACGTAACGGTCTTCATAATTTACTGTGGCCAGCACTAAATCAAGGTAAATTCACAATGACTTTATCTCGAAATTGGAAAAATGTGGCAAGTGCTCGTATACTGAACGTTCGAAAGACTGACAATTTTAATTTCTAAAAATGGAAAATAACAATTTTTTTCCATTTAATAGAACAGAGTACACAATCTCGGTCGTACAATTCTAGTTGCAATAATTCTAGGGTTATTGCAGTTAGGGGAGGGTTTCGATGAAGAGGTAAATCACTATACTTTATTGGCCAGAACTCTGCAGTATCTCATGGATTTTCAGCAAAGTCATATCGCGTGACAAATGCTCCAAGTACATAAAAATTCTCTAGTAAAACCCTAATGTTTCCAAAGTTTATTGGTCCCATAGACCTTACTTCAGTATCGGTGTCGCACATATGCAATTCGAAAACTGAAATGAATTTTGTAATAAGAAGAAAGAAAGATGAAAAAAGAGAAAAATATTAAAATTACATTTTAAACCTTCTAGAGCCAGTCCAATGGAGGGGGACCCGATAAATCTTTATGGTGTGAGTAATCCGGCCGAAGGTTCACCAGGATGATAATCAGGGGTGTTGTCCTTAACGATAAGGGTCACTCTCGCATGCGATTCACGGTTTAGTGTCGACGTAATTCAGGATGAGACCGTTCTGCGTGTTCGCGAGGAATACCATGACGAATATCCTTTTGGGAAACTGGCCGCACTCGACATAATAAACTCCGGTGCGGAGTTATGGTAGCTAATCGTAAAACGACTGATATAAAAGTATTAAAAACTGCTAGAAGAAATAATTCAATGGAACAATATAACACAATTTCTTGATCGTCACCTCATATCAAAAGAAAACTAGTCTAAATGGAGAACAAAAGAGAATGGAGAAAAATGGGAGAATTTCAGTAGAGAAACAAAATTGTCGCGAATGAGGCATTACAAAATGATAAGGATTCCGTGGCACATCCCATCCACTTCCCGTTCCATCAATTTGTTCCATTGTGACGGCACATTAGGATCGCGACGACAGACGTTGGTCAAAGCGCGCAAGCAACCAGAGAACAAAAATCCTTGACGGTGCAGTTCCTCCTCGCAAGAGTTCCGTCGCTCTCATTACAAGCTGGTTTCTCATCGTTCCGCCGGCTCTCGGTTATTAATCACAAGCCACTCGTCGCCGCACATAGCCTCCAGGAGCGCCGCAGTCGCGGATGCCCCGGAGTTTGTCAAACGTTTCGTTTAATCCCCAGTGTCGTTCGTGGCTTTACATCTTTGCCGACAAAGCTGGAACTCAGATATAGAAATTGCGTAGGAGGCGAGCTTGAGAAACGGTTCTCCAGGTAGTTTACGGCGCGGGGCTTTAAGGTGGAATAACGGAGGTGGCTTGTTGGTTGGCATTGTATCGCCCCGGGGAAGCTTGACTTAAGGATGCTTTGTGCGCCGGCAGACACAATGCAAAATCTGTCATATCGCCCGCGGCTTCGGACGCGGCGTGCCACCAGTAAAAAGGTTGGATGTCTTACGATTCTAATATTAGAAACCGGCCGCGGCGCCGGGCGCCAGCGATCCTGTCACCACGGCGGACTACTTGTTTTTCGAGACTGGAACTTTCCACGCCGACACG
This sequence comes from Lasioglossum malachurum, assembly GCA_028455605.1. NCBI lineage: Eukaryota > Metazoa > Arthropoda > Insecta > Hymenoptera > Halictidae > Lasioglossum > Lasioglossum malachurum. Next base: position 7,976,552 of record CM052316.1, read on the forward strand.
GCTCGTATCCAGTTCGTTAAGCCACACTGACGAGATGAAACGAATGGGAAGAGAAAATATCGTACAAGTTTTAAATGGTCGTCCTAAAGAGAAAACTTCAATCTTTGTATCCTCGGTGGACATAAAGCAAATTGCTCGGTAGTTTTACAGATGTTTATTCTGTTCCCCACCTGTTACGCATTTCGGAACAAAATGAATGAAGTAAGAAGTCAAGAAGTATAGACTTCAAACTTCAATCCTTTACAATCACAAGTTTATTATAAAACATATTGAATTGTTCTTTACAGCAAAAGATTCTGTAGACTGTCCCGAATCCAGTGATATATAATGTTAATGCATTATGATTGTTTAAACATGTTTAAAAAACTCTATAAGAAGGACCCAACAGTATATTGGGAACAAATTTGGTGTTGGACAGTGAAATTTTAGCGATTTATAACAATTACACATTATTCTCTAGCGCGTTTCAGGTTCGAGTTAAGAGCGCTAGGAAGGGGAACAGAGAGGGAGAGAGCCCATCGAGTCGATTTCGAAAGAGAAAAGGGACGAATCCGTGGCGAATGCGGACGGTCGGTGGACCGACCGCTTGGCCCCGGCTGGGAAATTGATGAAAAGTGGGATTTGACACGAGCGGGCCGCGCTAAGCGGATAACCGAGGGCCGGTGTTCCCCTCGCGGCCGGCCGCGTTTCTCACTATTTTCGCGTTTGTCCTCCGAATTCCGGCTTAAATTATTGCGTGTACCAGGTTACCAGCTCCTCTCGAAGGCGCGCTCACATTCGGTCCCCGCTAAGCTTCCAATTACCGGGGTTGAATTCAACTCCGTATTGCGACTGCGTGCATTGCTTTCGGGAGAACGTCTCTGTCTCTATCCGGCTGCTCCTAGGAGGACCGTGCCCCCCGCTAGAACACGGGCGAAAGTAAATTGGAGGATGGTAATCGTACTCCGCACAGTTTTCCCTAATTCAGCGAGCTTCCTTCTAGCGGTCTCTCGCTCTCGCCTAATCGTTTTATCTCTCTTCCACCTAGCGGCCCGTCCCCGGCTATCCTTGGTCAGAGCCGAGCGCGAAATAATGAATGGCTCTTAAGTTTCCAACGGGCCTGAATTTCGTGGACATCGTTCCCGGTTTCGCTCTGCCCCTTGTCCGGCGGGCCCCTCTCTCTCTCTCCCTCTCCCTCTACTTGCTCTTTATACTCCCGGAATATTCATTCGAGACTTCTGAATTGCGCGCGGCCGTTTTAAATCCCTTTGTTACGCGGCAACACTATACATACTGATGACGCGAATTAGGCGTGCGCTGGTTATATGACCGCTCGTAAACGGCGGGGAAGGCGGCCCACGATTGCTGTGAAACGCGTACGAGTTCGAGCGAATTTGATAGTATAATTTCATAAAATTTGTTACACGCCCCGGCGAGACCCACTGCCAGCTTAACGTCTTCGAGTTACGTTCGAATGAGAAATGGACGTTTTTAAGTGGAGTTTATTTATGCTTATTGCTTGTCTAAATGCGTTGTGTCTTCATTTGCATTCGGCTCTGAGCGAAAAAGTATCATTGCATTGTTACCAGGCTGCGGATCTTTGTGCAAAATCGGAATTCTCCACGTTAATGCCAAGAAATGAAGTAGAAAACTAGTTATATAAATGTAATAAAAAGTTTCTCTCACGATTTGTTCCACGTTAAAAGTAAGTTTGTGAGAACTCGTTCCGACAGCCGTATCTGAAGTTGAACATGGAAAATAATAAATATTATAAGCAGCAAATAGGAAATAATGAAAACATCAATTTCAGTGGAGTGGGCACGAATTCGCGCTTGGATCGAGTCACCTTTTTCATATATAATGGAGTTTTGACACATAACTGGTAAGATGGCGGCAGAAAAGGAAGAAGAAGGGGAGACCGAATAAGCGGGGTGCGTTCAGAAACTTGTGAAATGCGGGGTGAGCAACTATAACTTAGCCTCAGTCAGGGTTAATCGTCGTAATGCCATGATTTAATACCTCGATGAGACGAATATCCTCCATTTCTAGAATTAATGGCAGGATGCACTTCCCAGTGACAAAAGAAAACGGAGATGGAATTGCGAGACATTTGTGCTCCTAATGGCTAATTTATAGCGCGTTAGTCCGAATAGAATACCGATCTCTTTCGGGGGTGGAGATTGCTTCCACCAAATCATGGCTCTCTTATGACAAGATTAGTTACTCGCTTCACAGAATCTTAAAAGATTTATCTCGACGTTTGTTCATGTCTTGTTCGTGTAATTCAATTTTATATAAACTTGTCAATCCATGTATACCAATTTTAAATGTGTATCGGAAGCAAGCATTACTTGAAATAATTTTTATAGACGTCAACTGTAGGCTATCTACAATTTTATATAACACATGATATCAATATCGCAAATTTTCTTAAAGAAATTTCTTTAAAATGTTAGACCTATTATGATTCATTAAAAAAATAAGCCGTATATCAAATTTTGCATTAAAACAATGCAGGCGATCTTTATCTTCAAAAATAGAAACGAAACATTTTTCCAGATCAGCGTAAAATATTTTGAAATGCGAGATTCGGTTTAAGCATCATGCAAGAATTTGTCTACCGGTAAGTCATTAATGAAGACCATTTAGTTCCACCACGCAATTAACTTGTTTTCCTTTAGTTGCACCCTTCATGTTCGCAAGCACGGCTCGTTAAAATTAACTCTGTCCGAACTTTCGCTATCAATTCATTCCTACATTCCGGTTCGGGCGACTTTTTAACGAGTTTAATTGGCAACTTTTTCGGTGTAATGGCTATCGACGATCAAACGAGAGGGACGTGTAATTGTCAAACGTTCGACGAGATCTTGAGTTCGTTTCGAGCACGATTTAATGGCTTCGAAGGGTTGATAAAAATTAATCGAACACCGTGTTCCGTCATTATCGATCAAGCATATAAGCGTCTCTCGTTGGAAATTGGTTTTCGCATAAGAGACGAATGCAACAACGTAATTTGTAGCCGACCAGAGGAGATCCGACAACTTTATATCCGTATTGTGTGTCATGCTGCGCGAGTATAGAACGATATCAGCCGGGCAGAAAATACAGAGACGTAATGTTCCATAGTCCTCGGACAGCGGATTACTTGTGGATCCTGAGATGCACGGAGAACGAAAGGATAATGCTCTCGGCACACAGAGAGCACATTGTTTCTTGCCTCTATTATACGTTCAGTCAAGACTTCAGCCGAGCCTCTGTCTAGCCATTTCATACAAGAGAGCCAGTCTAATTACCTTTAAGAGCTTAATCAAACTTCTGACAATAATGACCACGCGGATTCTACGGTGCCGAAAATTCGACACCAACGATGAAAGCTCCAATTAGCCTCACGAGACGTTTTAGGGGATCAAGCTACTGTACAACTAACTGCACATCAACATCTGACACTTACTGTCGAAGTTCGCGCGGATGTTGAATTAGTTTCCAAACAGTAATAATTAGAAACTAGAAGATCGTCCTAAGAAACGTGCGCTCTTCGGAGATTACGGCTCAAGATAAAACAAAATAAAAATTATCTACCTCAATAATCATTCTAACGAGTTGGGAACAATCCAACAATATTAATTATTTATTAATTATTAGAGAAGATAACATAATATAGGCGCGCTAAATCCTAATCTTACATTTTTTGAGAAAGTTAAAAATAAACATTAGCGCTGTAATGTCTCGTACGCTTAGAAAAAAATTAATATTGTAGGGAGGATTGCAATCCAACAATATTTAGAAATTCTCTAACAATAAATAAGTAAAAGATAATTTTCTGTTAATTTCAAACTGATTATACTCTTCTCCGTCCATTGTGTAACAGGTTGTAATAGTTATGAGAGCCCCAGTTACAAGAAGAGTCAGGTGTACGATGGGTTGGATTGCCCCCTGGGGCAACCCTTCGGATCAAATGACGTCAAAGGAAGAAGATTCTCGATCTTGCGAGCTCGTCATCAACGGCGATAGAATATTATCTATCTTTCTATCTCTGTGGAAAATACATCGAATTTCTATGGGTTTCTAAAACGATTAGCAGACTTCAATTTCTGTGCACTCATTGTAAAATGAAGAGAATTTTTATTACACTCTGATTTTTTACAATTAATATAGAATCTTTTTATTTCTACTTTAACAATCTAGTGAGACAGGCAACTATAGAAACAGTTATGGTTCCTGCTTTTTTGATAAGCAGACTATAGATTGCAGTATCTGCACTTTCAATGCGGAATGCATTTTACAACCTGAGCAAGATAAACGTACGGTGACAGCTAGCATAAATCATTCACGGACTCGTAACTCAACAGTTCAGGCTCCGACTCTAATCTTCATCGTGTAATCTGTTGGCTGCCGAATTGCAGTGTCTGCAGCACGCAGAAATATCTTGAAGTTTTTTTTCGTGGGGATCATACTTTCGTTCGTGCTTCGCTTACGAAGTAAAGTGTCAACGCGATCATTTCCAGGGGCCCAGAAAAATGGGGATACAGAGTTGCAGAAACTGATATCGAGGAAACGTTTCTGTTGGAAAGTGTTCCTATAGCAATTTTTTAGATAGCCTATGGGGGAACAGAAACGCAGAGAGAGAAATACACAGTATCGTGATTTTAATCCAGATCCGGACGGAAATGGAAGTAGTCACCGAATGTATCGCCACGTCAACATGTCAAAACGATTCTTTCAGCCGTTTATCTCCGTGAACGGTCAGCGCTTGCCACTTTTTTACGTCCGTGTAACCGCGAGAGATAGCATTATTGGCCGAATATTTCTTCGTGAAAAATTAATGCGAAAACTGTTGCCGAACCGAAACTTCCCGCAAACGTTTCTCCACGCTTCGACCAAGTTTCGAGCTGATACACGCGATACATCACCCATTTTCAATAGCGTTGACACTGCTTTTATTTACAAGCCTCTTTGATAGCATTCCGAATTTTCTTGCCCGTCTTCACTGTTCAAACTCAACCAAATAGTTTCGTGGCATTCGAAATCACAAAATTGTGCACTGAAAATTTACAACGTGTATTACAATACACGTGATATATCACATTTTTAAACAAATTTTTCGAAAAATGGTGCACTGTAAATTAATCTAGAGTCTCAGATGAAATCTTTTAATATCTCTCGATTAATACTATATAAATTAAGTTAAACCCTCGGAAGAAATTCATTTCGGCTACGGCTGAAAACGTTTTCAATCTGTGTAAAATCCGGAAAATGCACTACTAATACATTTGAAAGAGAATGATTTAATTAAACGCACCATTGGCACATGTAAAAGAGAATTATTTAATTAAACGCATCGCTGCGGTACCTACATTTAAAAGGGATTGATTAAATTAAATATAGGATTGCAACAGGAAGAGTACGGATAAGAACAAAGCAAAACATTTTCTGAATTAAATATTTTTTAAATGTACAATTGGATCAGCGTTTTTTATCCAACCAGTTCAATTTCTCAGAATAAACTCAACAAGCTTCTCCAATAAATTCAAACAATTCTGCTAAACGTAATGTGCAGAGTATAATAAATTCCACGAAGACAATTCATCGTCAGGGACTCTTTTTCTCAAAGTAGCGCTTTTTATTAGATCCAGAACCTGGGGAGAAGAATGCAATTATATTTATTTTATTTGGCATCGTTATTCGAACCCTTTCGCTGGTTTCGAAAGCGGGCAGAAAAATTGACGGGCTTTTTGCATCGTCGTGCATCCTCGTTGCGTCCTCGTCAAGCTTCCAGCGGGGCTGCGGGTTTCCTTTGCAGTTCTAGCCGTTATTAAAACACCGAATGGCGACGATGTGGCATCGTGCCGTGAATAAGAAATTAATTTTCTTTTCCTGAATCCGGATTCCGTCGGGTCTAGCATCTCCACCCTCTGATCCTCTCCTTCTGATACTCCTCAGTCCTCTATCTCTTTCTGTCTCTCTCTTCTTCCTCCTTTTCTCTCTTTCGTTGGATAATCCAATCGCTAATAGGCAAGGAAGCCCCTCATCTTTCTAGTTACAAGCGTAAACTTCATCAGCAGGTTTCAATTACTTTTCTTTTCCACCTTCTCAGTATCAAGCCGCGTCCTTCGTTCCGGCTTCTCATCGTTTCGCTATCCCCATGTCGCATTATCTTCCTCGCACAGGAAATGAGAGTTGCTTTCGTCGTAATGGGCTATTGATCGAACAATGGCGCATTGCTATTCTTGGCGGATACGTAAAGCGTTTAATATGATTACGGTGTAATGTAATTACCGCGAGAGTCCTGTTCAAAAGTCATTTGCGAATTCAATTCGAGATTTACGCGCGACTACGTTTGTTTAACGCTCGTTCTTTCGCTTGTTGACCTAACTGCCTGCACGCCGAGCGGATTCCTGCGATTTTAATGGCACTGGCGCGTGCACTGCAAAATAACGTTCTTCGAAGATCTCTATTTACATTTGGAAAGTAAATGTAGTCCTCTTACAATGTTCCCAGTGAACACATATTGTGTTTAATCTCGCTGATAGTTGTTAGAAAAATTTTATGATAGTTTCTATACTCTTACTCATTTATATATATATATAAGAGATTTTATTTTTTAATATACATTTTAATTATTTCAGATTGTCATTCACTGGGAAATAATTTTCGATTGATTACAGGACAGTGACCAAGTGAAACTTTTAAAAATTCTTGTTGCCATCTCAGTACCTTCAAGTACTTTCCGGATAATTGTAGGTAGTTACTACGTTATCAACGTAACGCCCTAAACTTAAACTTCCACTAACGAGATAATCAACTGGGTAACAGCAGACATTAGGAGTTAATCACCACAAGAAACGGCCACGTCCTATTATATTCTTGAAGCGACTGCATTCAGGATATATCACGAACCATGACACTCGCCATCGCATCTATCTTTCGTTAAAAAGATAATGTGGAGTTCTTTTGTCAGTGTTACTAATTACATTATTATTTTCGCTGCCAGATACACACACACACCCACAGAATATTATTTATTAAATATTATTGTTGAAGCCACTTCGTGTATGAATACTTATACTGTATTTTACTAGTTAAAATAATAATTTATGGCATACATTTAAACAGCAATTATGTTCCTGCATATTTCGTTATCAAAAATGGCAAAAAGTGTAATAAAAATCTCTTTTTATTTAAACAGAGAACAGCAATTATCTTGTATTTTTTCGTTTAAAAAATATTTATAAGGTTCAGTCTCTTAATTCATCGACTTACAAATCCTCTCTGTATGTAATCTAGTACATTCTTTTTTGTTCTTTCGTCACGTACACGCAACCAAGCCGGAATAATATTTCCTCCCCATCGCGACCACTGTAAAAATGAATTTACGAGTTCGATACACGTCCCTGATTATGTCGTGTCTGAATTATTTAGTTAAAATGAGAGAGTGTCGCGTGCCAACTCGCAATTCCGTTTCGACTTCTGTCAGACATATTTGTACATGTACGTCCTCATCTCATTCATTTGCCGCCGTATGAATTGAGCTGTAAGGAGGAAGAAATAATTCCGATATTATTTAGTGATTTATCCATTCATAGTCGATCGATCACGGTGAAACTGAGTCGCCAGTCTAACGTCAAACAAACACTCAATAATATCGACAAGTTTGTATCAGCGAGTATCGTCCGTCTGTGACGGAGTTCTAATTTTTCGATGACGTGCAGTACCACTTCACCAGAAATTTCCTACATTTTAATGTTTTTGATATAAATATTTTAACAAATCTGCGAAGATTCCAGACAAATACATTAAGATATAAAATGAATAAAATTGTACTAGTTTCGAACTGCAGACGTAACATATTTTCCTACTGTTTTACTTGCAACAATTTTATAAATTAATTTAAATTCTTCTTTAACATTAGAACTTAATATTCAGTATTCAATTTTGTTCAATATATCTTGAAATTGCTAAAAATCTGAAGAAATACATTCTTGCTACTTGTATAAAATCCGTAGAATTCATCGAGTGAATAATGACGTCTAAAAAATATCGGAAAAATCGACAATGTTTCGGGGAAAGAGTGTCAAGACTACAGAAGTATCATTTGTCTCAAAGGGTCCAGAGAAAAAGGCATCGTTTATTAATCATCGATCCATCATAGCCCCGAAAAAAGGAATCGATAAGACGTGTTCGCCGCAGTAAGTGACTCTCGAGTTTTTCTCGTGATTTCATCCCTCGGGAAGGGGGATGATTCCTTTGACGACAATGAATTGCCCCGTAGCATTTTTCGGCGACACTCGAACTCCCATGTTATCCTCCCACGATAGATAAAGACGTTCGAATGCCTTGATAACCACGGTCCTTGATTCGGCTCTTTGCCCAGACGTTTTCATGTGGGTGGGGGACGGGGGTGGCAACTTTCCATCGCGTCGTCGAAATTTACACATGTCACGTTCGGGACTCTCAGCGTTTCTATTTCAATTCCAGATATCGAAAGTGGAATCGATTTTTAGGTTTCAACGCACGCTAACATGAAATTCGAGATCGGCTTACGGGACGTTGAACTTGTTCTTACACGTCGTCATTCTTTCGAGTTGCCAATTGATGATGGATGACTAGCTGTGTCAATGTAATTACAAGGTTCTGTGTATTTTAATGAAATTTTTCTACACTACTGTAGAAAGATAGACTACTGATATACTGTAAATACTGAGATCTGTGTCAATTATATGCACTGTGAAAGTTTGCTGGAAAAAACGACACGCATTGAAAGATGTAAGAGTTCTTAGATATAGGCCGAAAATCGTGAAAATCTGCAATTTTTACCATCTTCAAACGTTTGTAGCCCATTGCAACGTCGATCATAATATTGTATTTAACATTCATAATAATTCATAATAAATAAATAATACTCTACAAATGTCATAAGTAAATGATGACAAGCTAAAATAGAATTGAATGTGGTTGAACAGAGTTATCGATCATGAAAATCATCGAAACATTTCGTCACTGCTAAAACGAATCTGTGTTGCGAAATGAATTGACAAGTATTGGAAAAGAATTGAGCTGTCAAGCGTGTGCAGATGGCGGATTAAATTCGGTGATTGGTTGTTACACTTCTCAGGAGATTCAATTAACGATGTCGATGCGACAAGTCCGTTGTCATGTCTCGCAAGATTGATAGTTTCTTACGAATTAACGTAAAGTGGCGAATCGATAAAATGATTAATGGAGCCTGGTCTCTTTTATCTTCGCTCTGCGTGTAACCTTCTTCACGACGATCGGCGTTTATTGCCTGTAATTACATATTATACATTGTAATCGTTTATTGATTTAGATCGACGGGGAACTAACTATTCTAATTAAGATTGATTAGCATCCTCTTTGAAATCTCTCGATGTCATATATGATTTGATGTAATTACATTATACATATAAAATTTATGTAGAATTGAAATACCAAATACTGTTTCGAGGATTTGTGTTAGGCATTAGGTTCAGCTTGGAAGCCATGTAGAGAAGTATCTTCACAAATTCGTTTCTCCGAGGAGCAAAAGTTCGCGGGCAGAATGTGTGTTCCGCAATTTGAAGAAAGTGTAGTTGGAAAGGATTCGAAACTTTAAAATACTAAACCGTTGGGATAAGTGAAATCTCAGATTGATCTATTCCCTTGTTCAATACCGAGCGCGCCAAGAATTTATTTGATCGGAGAATTTTCTCTGTGACGAGATGGAGAGAAACGGAGATCGTGTAGCAAACCCAGAAAATCGGCCCCGGAATCCCTCAGTGTTTGATTGAAGAGAACAATGCTACGCGTTCCTCGACCGAGTTCCCTTTGCACCCCTCGCGTTCTTATATGTAGAATGCTATGCATAGCGCGGGCATGGTTCCGAATGATTGACCAGAGAAAGAAGTTCTGCAACTGGCTAAGCCTGACCTCCGTGCAAAACTATGCTAATTTCTAAACAGGGGTAAGGCATCGAGGTAATACGTATGAATTAACAACTTTGATAGCCAGTGTGTGAGTGAGGATATTCATGCACTTACAGCACATACAGGAAGGTTTGAAGGAAGGAATGATAGAAAAAGACTAAAATTTAGCATAATATTAATTTCTGTAAACTTGGTAGAGTATTTTATCAAATGTTTTATTTCATTGGCATTAAAGAATCCCAAGTCCTACGAAGGTCTAAAATAATAAAAATCATGATACAGTGTGATTCATATCGTAACAATGCCTGCTGAAAAATTTCGAATGCTAGTTTAACACGTTGATAGCACTGTCCAACAAATTTCAACTTTTTTTATGTTCCCAATATACTGTTGGGTCCTTCTTATAGAGTTTTTTGCGCTGATTCCGAATCTGTCCTTAATTTTTCTCCTATACGTTTAAACCTGTTTAAACAATCATAATGCGTTAATATTATATATCACTGGATTCGGGAAAGTCAACAGAATCTTTTGCTGTGTAAATAAGCCAACAGTATATTGGGAACAAATTTGGTGTTGGACAGTGTAGTTTGCTGTTTCGAAAATTTTGAAGAGCCACTAATGATTGCCAAATTTTTGCAGTACCTCGCCGGTCTTGAACGCGTTCATTTCGCAGAAATAACGTGACGGGACGTTCAATCGGTAACAGTCCGTAACATAGGATCGTCTCCGGCTGCTCTCAGCTCGTTTCCAGCAGCTCGACATCGCGCCGCGCCGAAATTAGCTGTATCTGTTGCATAATAACCGAAACTCTTGGTACGTCACGCGACGCGAGAGGCATCGCGTCCCTGTCTTTACAAAATTACCGTTTCGCCAAACGCAGCCGTGACGGTGTTCAACGATGTTCGACGCTCTCGACGAAACCGTCTCTCGTCGTTTCTTCCCGTCGCGTCGTGCACCTTTCGACGACGACGACGACGACGACGACGACACCAGGGCTTCTTCGTCGTTTGCCCGAGCTAAGAAGGCAGTCGGGTCGAAACTAAAACTAACTTGTAACCCCCGGTAACTGTGTAACTGCATTACAGCGTGCCACTTGTATAAATTAACTGGAATCTCAAGAAGTAAGTACCCGGAGAGCAAAGCGCTAGTTGACTTGCTAATGCTATTTACTAGCGCGAGCACAGGGAGCGACGACGTAACACTGCCAACCTGGAAATTGTTCGTCATAGGCTGACAGCGTCCAGCATCAAACGCGCGCGGCCCAGACTCTCTCCTTTAGCCACTGATTTCTCCTCGGTACACGGCCGTCCACCTGAGTAAAAGTCGCTCCCTTTTCTCCGACAGCCACCGGACCAAACTACCCTAACAGCCGCCCCCGTATTAACATCCTGGAAAATTAATGCCTCGTTGCGGCCCGACGAACCGAATACCGCCTCACCCTTAACGAACTTTCCGGGGATACGTGAACCCACTGAATACGCGATTCCTTCGCCGAGGTCCCGCTGTTTTCGCAAAAGCCCTCGCTAGTGCCTTGGTACCCTGGCATAAATCATCAAACGAAGAATTGTACAGAATGTTGCAAGAGGAAATTAGAAAGTGAAGAATTACGAGTTGAATAGGATTGAATTCAACTGAACATAGTGAACATGCTGACCAAGTTGAAGTAACAGGAAAAAATCTTTCAATTATACAGTAGATGTCCTACAATAAATATTGTGAAAAGTACTTGCTCAATTAAAAATTGAAATGTATAAGGCACCAGGTTATTGCTTAAAAAAAAAAACAACAATAACTTGGGTACGACTGTACAAAATAGAAAAAAAGCACGTGTAGGTGGGAGTTACTCTCCAAAGTCGAGCTGTCGCTTTCATTCACTAGAGTAGACTTCTACGAGTTTTACTCTCAAGAGCAGAAGCGACATTTAGCAAAGAGTACTCTCAGGTCCGTATCCAGTCAAGAGCGTTAGTTCCAGTGGAAAGTGTGAAAGTGTTAACGAAAAATTTTATTTAGAAACGCCGAATGTTTCTGGATAGAGCTGAAAGGCTGACGAATGTGCAGGTTTGATACTTCTGGCGATAAAAAGTTTGTGCATTAGAAATCCAATATAGTCATAAATTATATTTATATCGTTTGGTAATTAATTAATGAAAGAGTATTCTCAAATTCTTCAAATCTTGTTCCTTTACACTCGCCAAATTGACGTAAAATTGTCACAAAATACAGCAAAATAGAAATAATATTTTCACTTCTGCGCCAAAAATACATCAATACCAGTGCGATTACTTTAGGGTAGAGTACCTCCCTTACGATATCGCATTAAATGAAAAGTAAACTCTCGAACTAAAGCGAACTGGTGAAACGAAAGATGCAAAGCGACTAAACAATAACTGGAACTGTTGTCCGAGAAGCCGAAAAACAATCGAGAAATTCCGTGAAGCCAGCCGTAGTTGACTTTAATCTTAGGGTACGAGCGTTCCTCAAACGTTCCGAACCATCTCGTATCATTTCTACTTTCGTTTCACGCTCGGTCACGCAAAATTTTCTTGCACTTTCCTCGGAAGTTATTTCCCCCGCGTTTCTTGGAGCACAGGCCCGCTCCGCCAGTAATTTCTCATTCTTATGAATTCCTCCTTTCCTCGGCCGATGACTAATATGAACCGGGCCACGCCGGGAAAGGTTAATACCGGTTACGAGTTTTTCTCTTCCCAGGTGAAACGGCCAGGGGGTCTGCGTTATATATAAGTATATATGCGAGCACTCTTCGGGATTTTATGCGATTTTATCGGAGAGCGGTTGCCCCGTGCTCTCTTGCGCGTTGTTTTCGTGGCAATTTTCGAGATTGATTAGGAGCAATTTTTCCGACGGGTGACGCTTACTGGCACGCTCGAGGCGACCCGCTTCTCTACGTCGGACCTGGGAGAATCACGCATCAATCGGGAATTGCCTCTGATGCAAGTCGTAAACGTGGCGATTTGTTTCGTTCACGTAGACCACCTCGCACGCCAGCTAATCCCGCGAATACAAATTCTTGGCCTGGCAAAAGTATTGCGTGATGCTGTATTACTCTGCATTTGGCCGCCATATTTTCTGACACCGTATACAACGTGTCTCGCCAGATATTGCCAGCTTGATTTACGTCATAATTATTATTCGCTGCGAGAAATGTTTTGCTCGAGGTTAAATGGTTGCGACAGATGCACATACCGGTGTTATTAGTTTCCTTGATTTTTTAAAATGAAACCGTATATTTTTTTATCCGCCGATCGATGCAACTTATTATTTAGTTTAGGAGATATTGTAGTTATGTTTTAGATAAACTGAAAAAACTTCAAGGGATGTATTTTAAAAAATAAATAATATGTATTTAGAAAAAAGACATTTTGTAATGAATTCTATTTTGCATTGAGAGAGAGAAAGAGAGAGAGAGAGAGAGAGAGAGAGAGAGAGAGAGAGAGAGAGAGAGAGATCCTCAGTCTAACAATTTTCATTTGAAGCATATAATAATTTGAAGCGCGTTGTCGCATAAGCGCCGTTCAGAAAATCCCGCGGAACGACAGTGCCGTTCCAAACAGAGAGTGCAACACATTTCGCAGGATCCATCAGTTATAATAAATAATGTTCGCCGCGCGGCAACCGCAGGTTAACGAGCTACGAAAAGGTCTTCGCCGAGTCAATTAACGCGTAATTAACGCCCGACGAAGAGAGAAATTCGGAGGGTACAATGACGTTGTTCCATGTGAATCGTTGTAGCGTTCGACGGTGCCTCCCGCAATTTGCGTCTTTGGGCTGAAGTGCGAGCCAAGGATTCATTCCTTGAGTCTAAATGTGTTCGCCCGTTCCTCGGTAGGTACGTGTTAACGAAACGAGCTGCTGAAACGTCGGTGTATCTGCCGGGGGTGTGCATCGACCTGGTAAGTGCCGACAAGTATAGTCAAGTGCAGTTTAAATGCAGCCGTTCGTTGAAAACGGGACATAGAATAATGGCTAGTCCTAACCTGGCCTTCCCTCCGGAAGGTTAGAAAATTACGAACGCCCAGCGCGACAACGTCAATCATGTCACACTATAAGATCTATTATAAACTCGGGCTTCGAGGCATGCACGCCGAGTTTTCCGCAACGTAAATTTGATCGGAGCCGGCCTACTGGAATGACATTTATCAGAAACTTTGGCCTTCGATGAATTTCCATTCGTTTCATGCTTAGCTACTTCTACCTCTTACGATCATATTTACAAGTGTGTTTGTAAATCTGGTTATTTATTTATTTTAACATACTGCAGTAATTGTATTGCACTATTTCTATCCGTCAGAACATGTTTGCACATCTTTGTTTTTCTATATTACAACTAAATATATTTTAACCCTCAACCGGTATATTGGAAGTCATGATCCCAAAAAAATGTCTGTCACGATTCTTTTGTCCTCATTACAACATTTGGATTTTTTATTTAGACTTAAATTATATATTAAAACTACTACGTAAAGGTTAAACGATTTTCCTTTGTTTGTTTTTATTATACCTAATTGTATATTTGAACTCTCATTTTAAGCTCGTTCCTTATTTGTTCCGTATTTTAAATCTCCTTTCTCATTTGCACTGAGAAATATAACATATAAACTTCTGTATAACATATAATCTGTTTCCTTGTTTGTACCCCCTATGTTTGAAACTATTTGTACATTCTGATTGAATTTGTTTTACATCTCTCTCGTTATTTGTACTTAGTAATATTTGCATCTACAGTAACATATTCGAATTGGAATATACGAATAAATTTGAAATCAATAGAAGTCGTTTATTTTGTTCGGTTTATGGAAAATAATTTTCGGTGAAAATTTTTCTGATGATCCATAGATTGTTGTATACCATCAGTCAAGTGAATCCAATATCTTCATAATGAAAATCCAAAGTTCAGCGCTTCCACGTCTTCATCTAAACAGCTCGAACCTCATTTGCGTTCACTACCACTAAGGGTGATTGGTTCGCATCTCTGTGGAAATAAGCACATATGAGACACGAGTACCTCATGACTATATATGCGTGCAACACTGGTGAAGCGGTGAACTTTAGATTTTGACCTAAATGCTGTTAATGCACTAGATTGTGCAATCAACTTCGAATGAAATATCCACGTGTGTATTTCGTGGTTGCTTTGCGATGCCATATCTATGTAACATGACAAATTAAGACGAAATATGTGACTCTGTTATAACAATATTGTTAACTTCGATTCTATGAAAGTAAAACATTCTTAATTTTAATACTAATCCTGCGTGTCTTTGATGAGGCATGTTGTGCAACACGAGTAATTTATTACTGGACGAAAATTATTTTTATACAAATTTTAAGGAAGGTTCTTAAAAGGTGTAGCTATTTTTTAAATACTTGGAGAAGTCTGATTTAAAGGACCAAATTGTTAAGCTAGTCTTCAAATGTTTAATTCTCTTCAGAGTCAGAAGAATACATGGGCATATACAATAAATACAAACGGTCGTCAAAGAAGTTCTAATTATCAAAATTATTATGTGCAAAATTCAATGTGCTGGTGAGAAAGTTTTCCACGAACAACTCGGGAATTCGTAATTTCAGTCAAAAACGAAAGTCACACCAAAGTGCAGCCGTTCTAATCACTGTGTCCATAAAACAAATCGCAACAGAGGGGTCTAAGACAATGTTGCAACGAGACACAAAATCCCGAAGACCTTCGATAATCAGGTCGCGGGGGGAAAGAGCCGATAGTCCTCTTAACGAATACACACATACTTGTACGGTAAGATCCCCCGCCCCTAACCGCGCGATCGCGGAAAATTACTCGCGAAACTACGTCAGACCTGAAGTTGTTACCGCAGATTGCTACGATGCGAGTGACAGTCCTTAACTTTTCATTCACGCGGAAACTTCAATCTAAACTTTTCTTCTCCACCGCCCACCCCTTATCCTCGAAACCCCGTTGAACCACCCCGGAACGAATCTTGCCTCGCGACCGCGAGGCATTGGGATGCACGGCATTTTCGGCAGGAGATTTTCCGCGGAAAGTCATCTTCGATGGCTCGTTTCCGTTCCGTGGCACCACCCTGCACCCTTTAGCCCCCGGTTAGCTTCCCGGTGTCGTCAATCGAAACTTGAAGCGCCACTCGTTGCAAACCCTCTTCGACGACGAGGGCGGTCGCCGACGAGGCAGATCGACGAGTGGCTGCGCGCTGCACGCCGGATGAATTCTGGACAACGAGAGCTACGGAACTACCTCGTAAAAAATGATCCTAGCCGCTCGTAAAAACGGAACGAGCCGGAACGACCTGGTCCACGGCTCCTCTCTCTCTCTCTCTTCCTGATTCCTGCGGATGAGAGATGTAAGCGGCGGCGATGCGAGCGAATCCGCAGCCGAGAACCTGCTCGGCCGGATTACACAGGTCTTCCCGACGGAATGGGAACGCTCCGAATAAACCTGCGAGCTCTACCAAGGTGTTCCTCAAGAAGCGAGAGAACGTTCAAGCTCCACCTGTTTTTAACACGGTTTTAACACGATCCCCGTACTGCATTCTCTCGTTGCGAGCTGAACCCTTGCGTTGAGTTGAGAAGCATAAATAGGGTGGAGGTCTTAGTAAACTTGCATCGGAAGGTTCTGCTCAGATTTTTTTGGCTTGCGTAGGTGTAGATGAATTTATGTGGTTAGAGAAAGTCAGAAAGCGAGGGATGA
This sequence comes from Lasioglossum malachurum, assembly GCA_028455605.1. NCBI lineage: Eukaryota > Metazoa > Arthropoda > Insecta > Hymenoptera > Halictidae > Lasioglossum > Lasioglossum malachurum. Next base: position 7,993,148 of record CM052316.1, read on the forward strand.
TTTTGGGTTTGTGTGGTTGCAAGGTGTTTATGGGACTGGGTTGTTTTGAAATGATGAAGTGGCTTGTAGATAAATCGATCAATTGATTGTTTTTATTACTAAATTGCTTTTGTTTTTAAAATTGTTTCACTTCCGAGTGGCGTGATAATTTCTATGATTGTTGATAAATTGGTCAATTGGTTGGTTAAACCGAGTTACAAATCTGATAATCGAGGAAACAAAAGATACGAGGAAATGGCACCATTTTAGTTTCAAAGTTGTATAATAAAGTGGTTTTAGATTGTAATTTACTCGGAGATATTAAGCATAGATTATAGTTTCAAAAGTGAAGTATTACTTTTTCTAGTGCATGCGTGATGTTAAGTTCCAGCTGGTATCGCGATTCTATAACCGTTATAATGCCTGTTGTGGTTGGAACTTTGTATGAAAGTTAATATTTCATCAGGAAACATTGGACTCTAACTTTCTTCCCTGAACGTAGTGCTACCTCTGTTCGGGAGAACCTCGATTCTTGTAATCTGCTCCCAAGGACAACTCGAAATCATTACGAAAGCTGGTGTACAAGGAATAATTGAAATTTAATTACAAAAGTTAAGTTGAAAAAATTCAGATTCGATTTAAAATGCATTCTTTTATCAAGTATTTGTAAATATCAAATTTAGCGACAATTCTACATTTTTTAGCAGCATTATTACGTTTATATATACGTCACATTTGTGAAATTAAAATCTACATTTAACCGTGCTTTGTATTTCACAAAAGAAAATTAATGTATAGACATTTGTAGTCACACAAGAGCAGATAGAACAACACAATCTCCTCCATAATTTTGAGTTTATAAATGCGACTGCGACAATGAGCAGTTAAATTTATCCAGGGATGGAAACTGCTTTTTGGTCCCTGTCCAGCAATCTTTTTAATCATACGTCGGAATGTTACAGTAATAGCCTCGGTATTTCCCAGTGTGTAAAAACCCGAGAGATAAGCAAGTCACAGAAATAGAATATATTACATCTACACCGACTGTTCGTGTTTGTTAAGCGCCCTGTTTCAAAAACAAGTAGATCATAATTAATCAAAACAGGCATTAGATAGGAGCTTTTTACCTCGATGGACATTTTCACAGTATTTTATTCCCTTTTTACAGACGACAAATTTATTTTTAAACTTCATAAAAATACCAATCGACTCACGTTACTGTCGGACACTGAAAGGTTAAATAAAGTCCATTGATATAAAATTACAAAACGTTGTGTGTGAAACAAATGCCGATAGCGATAAGTATCGAGAATCTTTAGAGAGAAGTCATTGTGTGTGTGGCCGATCGAATGGCCGCGGGAAATAATGACCGTTAGCCATTTTATTTTCGGGGATGACGAATAAGGTGTGCGCTGGACGCGACAGAGTAGACCATTTCGAAAAGATACATCTTGAATGGGCGTAACGCGGTACGGTCAGTGGGTGATCGACAATATTTGCCGGATATTCGACTGTCGATTTCACTTCCATCGTAGGAGGATCGATGAAACGGCGGCGTGCACGCAATCGGCGTTCACTTTGACCGGTACCGGGCCCCGACACGGTCGATATCCTCCGTTGCAACATTCATGGCGTATCCGCATCGTCCACCGACCGTTTCCACGTGTCACTTTGCAGGCATCGATCCGCGATTATTTACGTGCCACTCCGGACATCAGACACTGTCGATTATTCTCAAACCGGAGCGGTTTCAGCCAGTCCCTGAATCATATCTGGCCGGTGCGCGGCTGTATTCTACATGCGTGCCACGTCTGCCGACCTCCGAAAACGGAAAGCTGTTTCTGTCGGTTTCGAAGCGAAATGAGAAACGAGCCGCAGGATTATTATAAACTAGGGACATATTGGCGGAGATGGTGCTCGCGAACAAACCGACTGTAACTTCGACGTATTACGTATTGAATAAGCCACGGAATACAAAGTAGCTACACCGACCGCCCCAGCCGGTGACTAATGTTGAAAGCGATCCGGAGCTGTTATCTACCTATACCACTTTTCATGTATGCAGGGACAAATGAAATGTAGAACGCTGACGGACTCGTGGGCGGAGACGATGCTAACGGACCAGGCATGTTTGCGATGACCTCTCAGACACATGCAATTTTATAGCTGTTCTTATCAATTGTTTCCAACTTAATATTCGTAAATATTTATCCCTTCCATTTTTTTTCCACGGCTTTTATGTTACAGCCTCTCGGTTTTTGATTAGGGTGAACTGTACAATGATCGGCACCCTAAGCCAAAATCGTAGTAAAAATCTATTTATCTCTTTTTGAAATGTTTAACTTAACGTTAGAGATTTTTCAGCAAAATCAAACAGTTCTACGAGTCATAATAAAATATATTCAGTGAATAATTTGGCACAGTGAGAAGTAAACGTTAAACAGGCTATTTGTTTTATTGTTAAACATATACGCACTTATTACACACACATCTGTAGTATAGTCCGAAATTAAGTTATAAACTATTATAAAGCGATATAAAGTATACTTACTCGTAACGCGAAAATTTTAAGACTAGAACTACCGGCAAAGGATGAACGTTGTTATTCGATTATTATCTATGTCACCACGATCAATATCCTTTATTCTAGGACTTTTTTAATTTAAACTTACCGAACGATGTTTATTGTTTCCATTCGAATTTTAGTTTACTGAAATTTTGAGTGAAAATTTAAAAATGCTAAATCCCTCCGTAATTTCTCTCTCAATTTTTCGAACTTTGTTATTAAATTTTAATGAACTTCGTAGCAATGCCAGATTAAAATATATGTAACGAAAGAATGGTAGCAAGCTGTACGTTCTATGAAATATAAATTATGCATGTTGATATATTATGCATAATGGAGTTTGATTTTAGTGTAGAAATTGTGTGCCAGATATTTTAATTTGTAATCATATTCGCTCATAGTTAATTAATTATGTATACTACCATAGTCCCGCTGATTACGATTGCTTCTTAACAAGGATAAACACAAAGTGAATCAGTCTAATTGGAACTGCATCTTTCAATCAACTCTAGCAATTGGGAGTGCGGCTGGGAGGTTTACTTTGATGTTGTCAGTTGTCTCATATTTGTCTCCTAAGCTAACGTCAAATATACTCACTGGAATACGTGTAGGCTTGATTCTATCGCATCGAGGAATTAATCGAAACACCCTTTGACAGATAAACTAAAGCAACATTCGCTGACAAACCGATTCGATAAACAATTAGATGTAATGAGATCTGCGACGTGCTGTAAATATTTCACACAAATTGGAAATGGTCGAACCAATTGCAGCGTTAGTATTACAAGCTGACGTTCTGTCAATTTTATTAAATTGTTCTAATTGTTGAAAAATTTTCACTAGAAATACACACTACAAATCCGCAAACGGATTATTGGAAAAATAGTCAAGGTACAAATTTTATAATTTACCTCGTACGAAGTTCAAGTCCTCGCTATTTTTAAAAACGACGGTCATGTTTAAATTACTATTTTGCACACACACAGAATGTTTAATTGCAGCTTTCAATTCTCATCTCACTTTCGCATGCAAATATGATTTTATATCCCGGCAACTAGTTTGGTCAGAAATGCACTTTGGTAAAAAAGTCTCCTAGAAAAAGCTGCTTCTAATTAATATTAGTTTTGTATACTAATTCTAGTACTGTTCCACTACCATCCCTAAATCAATGCAGCGGGGTGGTGAGTTGCAAAAAAAAGGAACACGATCAATAAGAAAATTATTCACTTCCGCAGGATATTCTCGTCTAAAAGATGTTGATTGGATTCTAAGTAATTCGAAGGTTTTAATCCAGGATACACAGTGCAAAAATTAATTGACAGGAAATTTAATACTGTATCTAAAATGAGCATAGCAAATAAATCCAGTAATATTGCAGTTTCTAGTAATAGTGGACAGAACTGGGAAACAAAATAAATCATGAATGGATTATAATAAATTATGTGCACCTGCGTTTGCAACCTGTAATTTTGTAAGATTTACAGTGACCATAGTTACAACAAGTCAAACAGTAATAAAAGTCTTCCCGGGCGATTAGAACTATTCACAGCGTTTAGGTAAAGAATACAAATCAGGCTAAACCCGATACTTACACGTCGCTGTATAACTCATATCGATTTCGAGAGACTGTGCTGAAAATAATACACGTTTCTGGATAGATTTAATGGGCGGTTTAGGTACATAAGTGCTGTAGTTTAACCTACGATTCCATGACCATACGGCAAGCTTGTTAATTATTACAGAACGATACCGCCCATGGATGTCGAGCACTTTACAGTGTCTTATGCACTTGCTTGTCACTGTCTCTGGACGTGCAGCTCAAGGACGACTCTGGACAAACTTTTCTATGAAACACTTTTCTCTCTCATTTATATTATACAAAGAAATTTATCGAACCAATACATTATTTCAAATAATTCATCATTACTTCGTTCGTTTCTCTTTTGTCTCCATTAAAATAACTGCTACATTGCGTAGGAATATTTTGTATAAAATATGACGGTTCATGAAATAGCGTGAAGTCGTTTGAACATTTGTCACCCGGCAAAATCATTCGCGCAATCGGTCCCCGCGGAAATTTTCGCGGATATTAAAATAACTATGCGAGAGGAGTTCCTCGTTATATTAAAATGCATGAGTCACATTCGCGTATTTGTTAAAGAACTTTGCGATTCGGAATGAATTTTATATTCCGCTTTCTAGATTTTTCACTGTTAAATCTGAATATTTAACAGGCGTAACATGCCTGTTCGAAGTTAAATAAATTAGTAGCTAACGCGAGATAGAAAGTGCACGACTGTAAAGAAATTTGTTAACGTTAATAATTTTTTCTGCACAAGGCTCAATTCAGATAAGAGTTTAAAAATTTGGAAAGATCAAGAATCTGTTTAATCGTTTTCTCGTTATCTTATTGTACAGATTTTTCAATATTTTTTCAATTAAATATTTCGGTGAAGTGAACGTGCACGAGCCAAATAAATACTGTGACACTTGTTCGACGTTTTTAAACCGTATTAAAGTATCGAAGACGATTACTTGATTGGGAAAGTGTTTGTCAGAAACTCCGGAGAGTGGGTGAAATTTATAAAAATTTGTTCAGTCCTCGGTCCAGTTAAGTTTTTCCGACCCAATCGCAGAAATGGCGTCGTTTTAGCTATCCACCGACTCGCCGGCTCCGCTTGCACAAACCAATTTGGCCAAAGTGGTCACGATCAACTGGCTTCCGTTAATTTTGAGCAAGCTCGGTCCACCAGGCTTCAGCGATGACACGCCCGGGTCAAGGGTCAACGACAAACCCGAAACCGATTCCTCCGACTTACATAGTACAGAGGCAATACAATCGAACGTGCATTCAATTCACCGTTAAGACACCTATCTTATACTTACATATCGTTCTATTAATTTATTAATAGCTTCAGTCAATTTGGACTGGATAAATCGACTAGATTTCCGACATATTTAATTGAATCAAGAAATTAAAATTTAATTACAATTTTAGGAAGGACTTGGAACAGTTTCCTTTACTTTATGACATTGTTAAAATATTTTCCACAGTAAAACTACAATAAAAACAGCCTACAATTCAACGAACTCAAAAAATAAAACATTGAAGACAGCACGTACGTTCACGAACAATTGAAAATATTCACACTGTACGTTTAAAAATGTCCAAACGAAAGATGAAAACTTCGTAGGGGTCCGAAGCGTCGATGAAAATGATCGATGGAGAAAATAGATTTTCGGTTTTGCAGTCTTGTGATTATCGAGCACAAGCCCGTGGATTAGCATACTGATTCGTGGCGTAATGACTGAGTACGAGGGGGCAGCTACACTCTTAGAAACCGATGGCGTCCAGGCATTAAACGGGACCGTAATGTATCCGTAAAACTTTCATTTCTATGGCGGCGGGTTCACGAGAGTTCGCGGCCGTAGCACGCGACAAAATGATCAGATTACAATGGTTGAATGTATTGTAATTACATGGCGTATTCACAGGCAGCGTGGTTGACAGTTCGGGGCGCGAGGAAAGGGTGGACGAACCAGTGGATGTAGAGTAGGTCGTCTTAACAGCCCCAGAGACACGCCTGGCAGATAGAATAATAGGGTATGCTGGCGTTCTCGGTTAGTCCCTGTTAGCTAGACCGAAGGTGCACAATATATGCAAACGCTGTAGTGCCCCGGGATTCCCTGAAAATGCTCGAATTACTACGACCCGTCCAATAGGACGCACCCTTTCTTCCCTGTCAGGTTGACTCTGCGACTTTCCGCTAAGCGAACGAAGACGGGGACGCCTTAGCATTCGCACAAAACGGCAAAAATAGAACGAGCCGGGCTGAACAACTACAAAAGCCCAGGTGAACAACTACATTCCCAGGGTTCGAAAGGGTTATGGAACATTCTCCGCAATATAAATTCTCACTGGTCCCAGAAACGTTCTTGAAAGTAAAAGTTTTCGTTTTCAAGCTGTTGCATATGAAATGTCCAATATTTCATAGCAACGTTAAGCAAACGTAAGGTTTTTGAAGCACAATTGCTGGACAGTGAATGAGTCTGATCCCTCACGTTCCGAAGTGTAACGAAATTCGGGTAAACTCGGCGGAATCGAGTTTAGCCGAGCGAGCGAGAAACTGACAGGTGTGTGTGTATTCATATTGGTCTGTTTTTTTAAAATAAAACTTGTTGATCGATGTTTCTTTAGACACCACTGTAATCAATAGACTGCGAATTTTTATGCAAAATACTCACCTGTTTCTATGAAAATTTACTCACCTAGTTGGCTGTACAACATAGTGGTTGAAGAGCTCGTTGCTGATGATCGCTGTAGATATGTAAAACTTTTCCCCATACGGAATCTATGCTCGGCGTTCCAAAAATGTTTATATTTCTTCTACCTGAATTATTTTCTGGTTTCGTCAAAAACGTGTCCTACTACTGTTGATAAGAACTTGGTGAATGTATCGCCCGCTTCTACTCCCCAGAAAAGAACTATTGATTCTTTTATACGGTGCTTCGCCGTACACGCGTCGATGCCTTAAAACACGACGACAAGTAAAATCAGAACCAAAGAGAAAGCGTCATAAAGGTAACACAGGTGGTGAAATAAATTTGTATTCGAACTGTATACATAAAAAAATATTAGATCGATTATCAAAAACACATAACAATGATTATATATGTATATAAAAAAAAATCATCGAAAATTATATATTCAATCTTTAAAACATTAAAAAAGACATAGTACACATCATGACTAAAATAAAAACACCGAGGTCGTACACAAAATAAATCTCCGTAAAAATAATTAAGTAATAGAAATGTTGAGTATTACGAATACTGGTAGATAAGAATGCAATCCTGCTGACGAATACGATCTATAAAATTTTTCAAAATTCCCACAACATTAAAATGATTTCGTTACTCCTTCAATTCTTCTCGAAATGAGAAAAGAATTATTAAGACCATTAATAATGAAAAAAACTTTGAAGTAAAAATTATTATGATACGGGAACGATACAGTTGCTCGTATATAATTCAAATTAAAACAGTAGAATCAATAAAACTAAAAATTGTCGAGTGTCTTCATTGACCAAGAGGACGATTTTCGTGCATAATTCAAAATCAGAGGTGGATCGTATTCGCCATGGCGAGATTCCGTCGGAAAGTGGAGGTTAGTGGTATCGCTCGCAGTTCGCGCGGTTCGAAATTGAAATCCTCGAGAATCGACGTCGGTACGGGCTCGGTCATCGCGTGTTTGGCGCCCGAATAAAATTTTCATGGGACTTTCACCGTGGTTGATACACGCGGTGCACTAAGATTTCCTTCACGTCTGGGATGGCGGAGTCGAACTGCGCGTCGGTCAATGCGATCGTGGCCGCGAATTCGCCTCACGTGCGACCGAAATTTCGGCGCCTCGTTTCGTACGTTCTTCTCATCTCTTAATAGAGAGGATCGTGTGGAGAAGATACAGTAAGAACGAAGCGGGAAGGAGACCGGGGAGAAGGAGAATGAGCAGGTGGTGAAGATCTCGAAGCAGACTCGTTTCTGTAAAACGGATGAAACGCATTCTCTTTATTTCCTTACGCCATCGAGTATTTATCTTACGTGACCGAAACAATCTTCTCCACTCCCGTTTAACGTGACTTTTTAGCGAATGAAATTCGGACATTGTGGAACTACTCACTAGGACCAGGCTTGTCTCGCCTATTTACAATAGATCTTTGTACAAAAACTAATCTCATATAAACAGTAAAACACACGTCCTCGCGGCAGGAGCCGTTCGCGAACGGAAACGTAGACTCGGTACCTGACCGTGCTCACTTATTCGGCGACGTTTCCTCCACACCGCAGCATCGCTTCTCGCCGTATTGTTAGTCATCGGTGGTGGCTTTTCGAAGAGACCTCGTTTCTCGGGGACGTGGCCGAACTCTATTATAAAAATCTCCCCGGAGAAAGGACACACCCGAAACCGAACAGTCCGGGAATTGATATCTCGTCTTTCGGCGGCGTTTCAGCTGTGTCGAGTCTCTTTCTCTCTCAATAAAGGCCGACGTTTCATTAACTTTCCCGACTAAACTCGCGACATCCGGCTTGTCCAATTTTGCTGGCTCGCCGAAGCCAGAGAGGGTCGATATCCTCGATACAGGTCCGCGCGTTTCCGTCGCACCACGGGGCCTGGAAACTATTTTCCTCGGTTTTGTACAGTGAAAGTTCGCACAGCGCGCTCCACGGAGAGTCGTTCGAACGATTTCGCGTCGATCGTCAGGAAGACGCCACTTTTGCCGATCCGATCGCCGAGAACGAACGGGACACACACCGTTTTTCCCGGACACCGGCCACCGTTGGACAAGATCACCCCAGGGTTCATCCGGATCGCAGTCATCGAACGACTAGGATTTTTAACAGGCTCCTTCGAGTTTGGCGGGCAACATCTTTCTCCGTCTATTTCTCTTTGTATGCTTGTGTGTGTGTCTCTCTCTCTCTCTCTCGATCTCGTGTCCCGGATTTATATACAACTCTCCTGTATCCGATTCGAGCGCGTCACCACTTCCGGCTGATGGAACTTGCCCTGCGCGGAGATCGACGAAGACACCGGCCTCTGCGGCATCGACGAGAGACCTTTGCTCGACCTCTGCAGACTGTAGTATACCTGCAAGCAATTGCACTTCAAAGTGGTCCTTTCGGGCTGAATCAGAACGCGACTGTTTAGAGGACGTTCTACGCGAAATGGTTGAGAAAGTTGCTCTTTCCGAGCCACTCTTTTCAGCCTTAATCGAGCCTAGTTTCTTTAACTCGCGGTGGCTGAACTTTACAATTGACCCCCCATGCTTTCGCTCCCTTATATGCAGAGTGTCTCATAATTCGTGGTATAAATTAGGTCAGGTCGACTCTATAGCTGGAAATAAGACGAAAATCAAGAATAACGAAATTGCGTGGGACGTTTCGTTCTCAAGAAAATTAAATTTAAACTAAACCTACGTTTCCTTCTAAAAATGGAAAGATTGATTTTATTTAGTGCACTACCAAAGCTATCTATACAATCGTTTCGTATGAAATCAGTTTTATTATTTTTCTAATTGTGAAATAAAAAACATGGAACCGGTCATTTAAAAAAATGTTTTTTATTTTAAGCATTTCAGATCTCAAATGAGATCTATTTCTGCTGCACTGAAGTAAATTACAGTATATACATATTCATACATACATAGTTTACATTAAATGACCGGTGTTGATAGTTTTTTTTAGTGTTAATAAATAACCGATGTCACGGATTTCATTACAAGATGCTGTTGCAATATTATATAGATAATTATACACACACTCTCTCTCTCACACAATTTTGTTATTCTTGATTTTCGTCTTATTTCCAGCCGTAGAATCGACCTGACCTGATTTGTACCATGAATTATGAGACACCCTGTATTATACGTCTACCAACGTTGCTCCGGCCATCTATTCAATTGTTGAACGACATATTGATGGAAGAAAATTCTAATGAATGCGTTTGCAACTCTGTTGGAATCATTTTTATAAATTTATGTTCCGAAAGTTTGCAGGGACAATTGTAGTTCATCGCCATCTCCAGCCCTCCATCGCGACTATTCACTCATTATCGCACCCACTGACGGAATAATTAGACTCGACGAGGACGTCCCTCGCAACAGTAATTTCCAATTTCCGCTATAATGGCATAAAATTCGCGCGAAATAGTATAGCATTACAACCGCGTCGATACTTATGAATATTGCAAATTCGCGGACGGAGGAGGGCGGAGGGCACATTAATAATGGAAGAGCGTAGGCGCGAGGATGACGGGAAGAATAATCGAATACCGTGGGCTCGCGAAATTCCCGGGAAACAAAAACACCGGAACAAAAACATCGAAAGCGAATAGAGCGGGTCAGTTAACGGAGAGCGATGGAAAAGAAGGAGGGCGGCTTCGCCGGAGAAAAAGAGTTGAGAGAAAATAAAGGAGAAAGAGAGGTAAGGGATTCGGTCTTAGAATTATTCAACACGTTCAATGGAAGGCGACTAGTAGACAGTTTTTAGAAAAAACTGCAGCTGTGATTTTAAATGTCTGCTATTCCTTAAAAAAAGAAATTTAATGGAGATTCGACAGAAATTCTTTTTTCGTTCCAAGTCGGAAAATGCGGACCCACCAGAAAACCTCCAGAAAAAACGTACTGGGTTTCTCAAGCGATAGCGCTGCCATTTTTAATCGAAAAAATGCAAACAAATTTCTCCAGGTACCTCAAGCTATTTTGTAAACAGAGCTTTAATTCGAGTTTATATTAAATTATTTTTTTCATTATTATATTTCTTAAATGAAATGTAGGAAATAGGCATTTCGTTCCACTGTAGCGGCGGTGTTAGAGAGGAAGAGAGACAAAACGGAAGAGTGAGGGGGTAAGAGATATTCGGTATTAAAATTATTCAAACATTTAATGGAACGCGACTAGCGCGGCGTCGAAGGAAAACGGAAGCCCGAGTTCGAGGCGAGAGTTACGCGCATCGGGACTGGCCCTCTCGAATTATCGAGAAAACTTCGACGTAATTAAACTCGCGGAAGCGCAGATAACCCAAGGCTTCGCTAAACCGGAAAAGTTAAAGTGGAAGACTGCCGCATATTAAAGCGACCTCGCCTTGGCTCGTATCCCGGTTCCCTTCGTCTTCGGAACTTGGAATATTTAAAACAACCTTGTCGATGTACCGACGCGGGGGTGGTTGGCCACGAAGAGGTGTGGTGCGCAGAGGGTGCAAGAGAGGAGGACGAAGAAGGAAGAGGAGTGAGGGAGAGGATCGACGAGGTGAAGTCGTAGTAACGGAGGGGTCGATTGTATTACTTCCTCCGGCGAAAAAACGAACGTGATTTTCCTGCTGAATATTGTATCACGGTTTTATCGATCGTTCATTCCGTAATTCGCTATTTTCCCCGGGCTCCTCGATCCTCTCTCTGCCGCAACCATTACCCCCTCTACGGCTCAGCTCTCTCGCATGCACACACACTGTCTGCGGCAAAGGGAACCGTTAATTGCGTCTCATTAATCAAATTGCATCAACTAAATATATACCGACTCTATTCGATATCACGAAAAAGGAGACAGATTAAATTTACAGACCGTAATGAGTTTACGAGGCTAATTATCGGGATGATTTATACGCCCGCTCTGCCCGCTCTAATCTGCTCTGTCGGCTCTCTAGCTGTCACTTACTGGTAAGTAGCCGTGGAGAGAAAGGTCTTATATTATATTATTTTTTAAAAAGTTGTAATTTCTAAGGAACCTCTTGGATGCTGTCGAAAATTGTGAAATTTTAGTTTTGACAATTTTCATGTTCTTTAACAATAAAAATTATAAAAATGTTTTTTACAAATCTTTACGAATGCAATGTAAGGTTTAAGTAATGTGTGAAGCATTATTAATGTAATGTGTGAGGTTCAAGTTTCAGTACGTATTAACTTCCTCTTAAATAAAAAGCATCAACGAAAATACCAGTGCGAGATCAACATATGTATTTTTAAGCGCGCTATCGGCACGCAGCAAGAAATAAGTGTACAAGCAACTTACAACAGCTCGTCATACATAAACATGAGTTAGTTGATTTACAGCCTCGATTTCGAGTGTTGTGAAACCCCGATATTCCGAATACGGATTACTGTCGATTTCCGACTACACAGACATCGATCCTATTTTATTATCCAAATATATAGAATAATCCATCACAAAACCAACACCCAATTATCTCTTTTACGATCGGGATACGAAACACTGCCGAATGTAAATCCTGCACTGCTGTATTCGGAATTATACATATGTATATGTATATTCATATCATATATTTTTGGACTTTGAATTCGAATGAATCAGAATCAACGAACTATTTAAATCTCTCCGATATTAGATTATCTTCAAACATTTTTAAGTTCTTGAAACACGTATTTTTTTACAAGCATTTCATGAAGTAAAAAATCTGTGTTGCTACTCTAATGTGTATTAATTCGTGAACAGACATATTAACAATTTAGAATCGATTTGTTCATGATTACAAGAAGAACGTGGAGCAGAGGACTGCAAAAATGGTCGGATTTTTCGGAAAGTGAAAAGAGATTTAACTTACGTTTTGGTTGTTGCGCTGGTTGTAAGCGTCCATCGCTATTTGTTTGAAGTCCGCCATCGTGGGCACATGGTTGTAAGTGTTCGACTGAGGAATATGATTCTGGGGGTAATTTATGGTTGGCGTTGGCAGACAATCGCTTAGGATCGGGTCCGAGGGTAGATCCAATCCGTGTTGGACGATCGGTCGTTTCTCAGGCGAGATCGCGTCGTCCGTGGCGCGATCCTTCTTTCTTCTTTGCGGGGGTGTCTTGTATATCGGTGTGTACGTTAGGGGTCTTCTCTCTGCGAACAGATTTGACGAAGCCATGTAAAGTTTCACGTTCGCTAAGTAGATTACTCGATTAAATCTAGACACGAGCGGCCCTTTTACTCTCTGGGATAATAGCTTAAGAATTTTTAATACGCGAGCTTTATTTAATATCCCGATGCGGATCTGTGTTACGAGACCGGATTTCTAGATTTAACTTCGGTCAACCGGAATGTCCGATACGAAGTATTACTGGAAATCTTTATGCAAAATGAAAATGGTCAGTATCAAGTAACATCTTGTGGTAGTATAACTTTATTTCTGGTGTGACAGTACCTAGCAATGAACGTGTAAAAAAATAACAATACTTAAACGATAGATGAAAGTAAAACGAGCACACTGATAAATATTTAGTGTTCGTACCTGTACTGCAAACGCTTTTACACAGACCCTAAAAACTGAGATTCGCGTGATTCGGTAGCAGGACAGCAAAAAGAGCGTCCAATTAAATTAAATAACCAATAAACCCGGTTGCAACAAGACCAAGAAGAAGAAGAAGAGATTAAAGCATCGCATGCGGTATTCGAGGAACTTTTGATCGAGATAAAGCTGGAAAAGTGGCCGTCCAGGTATAGGATCGTACGTGTGCCAGGTGTGGGATTACCTTCACGTGTGTGTACCAGCAAGGCGTGTGTAACTTCGCACGTGTATGTGTGTAGATGTGCGTGAGGCACGGGGTCGCTTGTTGTGTGCACGTAGGCCGTAATTTGGCGCACGTTTCGAACAATCGGAAACTCGTAGACTCACCATACTCGTTGGGTATGATGTCCGGATCGATGTCATCGACCGCCTGCTTGGTCTGAGGGTGTATCGGGGTGGTTGCACCTGCATTAGGTGGCTCGCACACGATGGGAGCGTGCTTTGGACTTCCGGGCCGGCCGTTCGAGTGCTTCCGGTAGAGCGCCGCCAGGATTCCAGCTACGGCCAGGGCCAAAAGAGTCGCTGTTGCTGCCAGACCCAGCAGCAACGGGCTCAGCATCGATGCGTCCGTGGTGCCTGTTATGACAGCAATGCAAAATGCTCGATCAACCGGAACATCTATACCGCTGCCTATCTGCTGCTACGCCCCCTACCTTTCATCCTGTCCCTCCTTTTGTTTCTGATTCGAGATTATTGCGACAAGTACCGGGACGCATGTTTACTTGCAATGCTCGCAAGCTCTCTTTTCTCTATTCGTAACGCGGACGTCGCGATTTTATTGGTCAACGCGCTGCTGAATTTATTGTTCACTCGGTATTGTTATCTTTGGTCCTATTCTTCGAACGGGCGCATTAGTTCGCTTCATTGTTTGTACACCGAGCTGTCCGCTTTTAACATATTCAACGGGGATTGTTCTGCACGCGTGCTCTCTCTCTCTCTCTCTCTCTCTCTCTCTCTCTCTCACACACGTTCTACCCTCCTACGGATACTATTATTCCGTGTACTATGCTGGATTTTGTTTCTATTTAAATTTGCATAGTATTGTGCTGGGGACAACTATCGCGTTGGGACAGCGACTAGATGCGAAACGAAAGAAGGACGAATTTTAGGAGTAATATGGGGAGATTGGTCCTAGCAAGGTGGATGCTTCTGACGATTGCATGGGTCACACTTGTGTTAGATCAAACAATAAATAAGATTTAAAATAATTAGACAGCGGATCTTTAAAAATATAAAAATTTTCCACTTGAATTGCAACAAACCGGTGTGATATAGAAATGTATTTTCTCTCGTAATATATGTTTGGTATTTAACCCTCGGACGAAGGACGATTTTTATAGTAATATAACTGGCAATGCTTAGGACCATTCACAGTTCTAATTAATAATTTCTAAAAATTTACTTTCGATGATATCTCGTGTAGACACATTAGTCTCTCTCTTTCCGATATGCTCAATGAAACAGCTATTCAGCTAGTTTAATTGCCGCAAATTGAGTTCTTAATTGACAATTTCGATGTTCCCGGACAAAATAGACTTCGGCACAGTGTACGGAGGGTTAATATGAATTCATCTAATGTTCTCAATGTTTTAATTTAGACCTACACATTTTTATATAAGCATTAAATATAATCATTAAGACTTAATACTCTCTGGAAATCATCTATGTATTCTGCAAATGTATTTGTAAGAACAGTTTTAAGATAAATCTCACGCCCACCATTTTGCTAGAACCGGTACAGTACGTCAAAAGTAAATTTCCTGAAAAACTCGCCTCCCGTGCACTTTTTCCGAGCGCGCGGCCGTTCGATTGATCTATGGCCGAGCCGGGGACATTGATGTCGAGCAGGTCAGGTTAATAAGCAGGACGATAATTAACGAAGCTATGTCAATTATGATGCCATTACGGTTCAGCCGATGTATATAATTAGATGAACGTTCTTGCATCGGCTCCTCTCAATATGTGTCGTGCCGGCCGTCGACGGCACACTTTGACTGTCTGAGCACGTGGAAGCGTGCGGGCGCGTGAATGCAGACGCGCGAAAGCGCATGCATGCACCACTGCGGGGGATGAATCGTAAATCAGCCGTTAGGAGCCGCAGTCGCTTTGGGCTTTAATCGGGGTAAAGCTAGTCGCACCGATGTTACGCGCTGTAAATTTTGTCCGGCGCATAAGCGTTGTAAATTATTAACGCGAGCCACCACTACCCCCCTTCCAACCCTTTCGCCCCCAAGTTTCACCCCCTTCCACAATTTCCCCTCGGTTACACCCCGTTTCACCCTCATATTTCCCCCCTGGTTTCAACCCCTCCACGGTTTTCACCCTTGGTTTTACCCCTCTCCACAATTTTCCCTCGTGATTTTACCACCTTCCACAATTTTCCCTCTTTATGTTACCCCCTTCCACAAATTTTCCTAGTGGTTTCACCCCTTCCCAGCCTTTCCTCCGCTGGTTTTCCCCCCTTCTACTCTTTCCCCCATGACCCCCCCATTCACCCTCGTTTTCGCGGTTCGTTCTCGATCGCACTCGCCGTGCCGATTTTTGACGCGAGCCCGATCATTGGCGCCCGCCGCGCCACCGTCACGGATCCCCGATACGGATCGCTAATTGACGTTTGTGTGAGCGTGTCTGTTTGACAAGCATTAATAAGGATGTTTGGTTTCGGTGCGCTGCTTCGTTTATTAGCCATCGGCCGGATTACTCGGCAGCTATTAATTGGGATGGGAATTTTTGCTGAATATCGATGGCCGCTCGTTCCACGCTCGCGCTACGAGATAGTTTTGCTGGGTGATGCGCGGCCTGCTGATATGGAACAATAATTTCAGCGTGGCTGCGAGTATGTGTTGTTTCGTAATATCGTTTTTTGATGGCACGCTTCCGGAGGAAGTGTTAATGCTGCCGTTTATGTTCGACATTTCCGCGACGATGTTACAGCAACCCGCGTCGCGGAGAATTGCGAGATTTGATTGTGATAATTTAATGTCGATTGAGAAACAGATGTTCGATTTTGTGTATTCATTCCGTTGTGGAAAAAATTCATTGGAGGAATTTAGCTAATTCGAAGAAAACATTATGAACGCGAGTATTCTAATGCGGTGGAGTTTGAATGGATAATGTAAATGTCACGGCATTGCAATAGACACAAAATGTTTAACTGGCATTGACAGTTTAGACGAGTTTGACCTAAAAGCAAAGCTTTGTTAACGTCGAATCTTAATTGAATATCATCTTTGTCGAGTAAAATTTAGTTAATCAACCAACAATTTCGTTGACGAAATGTTAATGCAACGATCACCTGAGCGGTTCCCAAGGCTTGACGCTGTTTGGAACCCCATTGAATCGATTATTAATTATAACAATGTTAATAATTATTCTAATAATTTTAAATATTCCCATATTTCAAATTTATTTTCCGAAAGAGTTCAACTCGAACATTTCAAACCAGATCTTTGTTTGAATGGCAAGCTCTGATATTGAAAAATGTTTTATGCGATGCAAAGAGATGTAAACAAATTTTTAGAAATAATTGAAAACTTCATTAGCAGAGAATCGCGTGAGCGTTGCATCGGCGAAAATTTCTCTAAAATTTATTGAGTTGATTCCATGCAATTTCGAAACATGCCTCATGAACAAAAAGGCTCGACGAATACGAAATTTCCATGAAAATGAGGAAAACAGCACTAAAACTACCCACTGTCAATCACACACGGCAATATCTCAAGAATATTTATAGAATGCAGCGCTCCAGTCATTTTCCGAATTCTGATTTTATGCATTCTGATGCTTCTCTCTCTGCCGTTCAATTTCGTAGTATAAATACGGTCTACAATCACTCCTCTATTGTATATTACTTTTCGGATAACACTTGTATATGGTCATTAACATAACATCAACATACAAAGCAATTTATTGTTTGGAGGAAACACAATGATGAACGATGCGGGTTACGGTGCAGAGCGTTTAATAGTTTTATATTAAAGCAAAAGCGTTCCTTTGTACGAACATTAATACGCTTCCCGTTGCAATAAATATCTTTTTGGGGAAAATAGTAATCGATACAGAAGCATGTTTGATATGATCCTATATTAATTCGAGAAAAATTAATTAAGAAAAATTAAACAAACCTACACCGATGGTAGATATGTATAAAATTTTTTACTAAATAACGTATCGACATGCTTGGATATTTTTTAAATAATTGAGTCGTTATTTAATGGTTAAATAGAATAAATATTCTTCCTGCTTTCCACGGTCTATTCATTCTTTAACATTCCAACTGGCCACGGATGGTCAGGTAATATGAAAACAAAATTTTTCAATAAATTGACTTTTAATTCTCCAAGTACCCACGAGCAGCTCCAGCAGTGTGCTCTTCGGATATTACTGAACTTATTGCATCTCATTATAAGTTTCAGATACGAGAAATATTTATTTCTGGCTCTGAGAGGAAGTTCATTTATAAACTAGAAACTCCATTCGTAGGGCAACTTGCACGTAAAATTCTGCAAAATGTGATCAGTAACGAGATCCAACAATTTACGAACAAAATGCCAGATAAAAACAAAAAGAGATCGCACAAACCGCTAAAATAAATTTCCTGTTCATCGAATTGCTGTCACACGTATGTATATGCAAATTTTATTTTCCTCTTGTAATTAATGGCTGGCGCGACTCGGTTGTATTTTTAACAAGTATGCAGAAGAAATGTGAAATAGCTATGAATAGAAATTTCATGGGGCGGTCGAATGAGGTTGCCATAGTATGGGGAGCATTTAACCACAGTTTCCTGCTGAATTCAATTAAATGCCGCCGCAATAGAAGCACAGAAACGTTTCCCAGCCGTGCAATTTATTTATGTAACGGGAAGTATGAACGTTTGCGCAAACATTATTGTATACATTCAAAAATGAGTGTTCGCGGCAATATCGCGCTCCGATGCGGTTGCAAGCTGCTTGGAATAATATTTTGAAATATCAAGATAGTCCCCTAATTTATGAAGTGTACGTGAGAACTTCGTTACGGATTCCACAATTGCGTACGTACATGCATTATACATGCTTCGTTAAACTGAAAAAAAATGTTAGACTATACAATAGGTACAGTTAAAATAAATTGTACAGAGTTTACGAAGGTTGCAACAACCATATGCGAATTTCGGAATAATAGAATTTTAAGAGACGAATTTCTGTAACTCTTTAATGAAGTTCCAAATTTGCAATTCTCTGAACTCATTGGTTTTCCTCGTAAGTATCTTAATTCTATTTTATTAAGAATCAGAAGCTGCGCAATTACTGGATTCAAAATCATATGATACCATGATTAAAATGAAATTATACAATGAAAAATGCTCTTCGTCAACTATAAAATGTCTCATAAAAATATAAAATAAAAATATTACTAAATAACATTTCTAAATATACATATTAGTTTCACGTACAGAGTGAAGGACTAAAGGTGCACACCATTTTCGCACATAAAGATTACATTCGTCGAAAGATAGCAGGAAGATCCGAGGGAAGAAGTAAATGCGATCGATCCGATTTAAGCCGTGCAAGAGCGAAAAATCCAATCGCAAGTCCGGCTAACGAGAGTACAACGGAAAAAGAGTACGTGGCGGACCGATAGGTAAAATTTAATTCAGGTGTTGCGCCTCTCGGATCGCCCATACTCGACCATACTGGGGATCGTTGAAATTTAACAAAAAAAAAAAAAAAACGCTGTAAATCTGCCGTTATCTTTTGTTCCAGAGACCATCGTGCTGCCTCTGGAATCCCCAGGCTGGACGAGTGTCTGGGGAGCGATCGTGATACTCGTTAAAGTTTGATTAGATTTTGATTGTGGGTAGGAAGAGGACCAATTTAAACTCTAGCTCGCGGAATCGACCGACAGCGAAATAGAAAATAAAAAGAGCTCTGTGCACGGGACGGAAAACCGGCGGAAAAGGAGCTGCTAGCGGAATGATCGTGTGGTCCGTTTGTGTCTTGGTGTTCCGACGCGCCGCCCCGTCTGCGCGGACGGAATTCAGCGGAAAGTTGAGACATTAGTTAAGTCCCGAGCTGTTTTTCTTCCGGGCCGATGTGTAGACACTTGTTTATACCTGGACATGTCCCCGGTATCGTGTGTAATTAAACTTTTTGCGCCGTGAAATTGGCTGCTCCCCGCAGCTCGCAGCTCCACACTCGGCACCGGAACACGCTCGACAGGAGATTAATCGATCACCGTGGAAAATGGTGAAAGCGAAATTGCCAAGGCATAACAAAAATATATAGCGATTCGAACGATTCCCTCCCAAATCTCACCTGCCGATAAACTCGCGCATTACGCGGCCGCGCGCGAAAAAGTCCCGAGCGTGTTCTGCGACTCGCGCGACCTGGCACAATACACCGGCGATTGATCTAAATCGTAATTCCCGCGAATCGTAGAACATTTCGCGTTGTGGTTTTTCACGTAGCGGGGGAGAGGGAATTCGATCGGGAACGTTTCGTGCTTTTAACATTTCTATCTCTCCGCCTCCCGCTCTTTCCCCCTCCATTTTTTTTCGGTAGCCGCTTTTGTTCAACTCGTCATAACGCTGGTTGAACGTATCGTTTCGCCCATTGTCTCGCTTCATGTGCACCGGATCATTTGAATTGTTGCGCGGCGCGAGTAGACAAAGTTTTAATTTCGGTTTCAACGAGCACGAAATTGCCGGGCAACTTTTGTAACTTCCGACGCCGCGCCGCCGCGGGCCGCAGAAAATCGGGAAAAATTGGTTCTTCGTTTTCCGGGCGGAACGTGGGTCGAATCGATGTGACTTTGCTGGTAGTAGTAAATGTTTCGGTTGTTGCTATTGTGTATGACATGGTTACATTATTTCTCATACAATTCTGTGTTCACTGTGCATTTGTGAAAGAGTGTTCTGTTTTCTTATTAATTTTTGTTTTAACGCGTTGTTTGCGGAAGACGCTTAAACGCGTCTTTTGCATACTGTTGGTAGAGAGCGGGAGACGCTTAAAACGCGTTGTACAGTAAAAATTTGGCGCCAGCCGTTGCGAGACATGTAGTAGGTAAGTCATAATTCCATTAATTATGAAACCGTCCGAAAACAATGTGTTAATATATTATTCGATGTCGTTGTACAATAAATAGGAATTCCGTGCATCCGCGTTGCAGAATAGTGTTTTTCTTGAATTTTCCATTATTCTTTAGTAGAATCGTGATTCACGGTACGTCGCGCGGCGCATTCCGAACGCATCTGCCGCGTCGTAGCCCGGAAATACCGTTCCACGAGTGTTGACAGATAGCTTGGATGACAGTTGGCACCTGTCACCTCCCGAAATGGTCCGCATAATGATTTCAAGTGCGCGTGCTACGCGACTTTCGAAAGCAGAAGGATCGTCCACGCGTTTTTGTCTCGGCGCCTGCGTTGCGACTGCATTGTTTATGCAAGCGGAACAAAGTGCACGGTCAACACGGCGTCACGATAGGAGAGTGTCTTAAGTGCATTCAAATTTCATTCTCAAGGAGTCGCACTCATAAAGGACGAGGAGCTATTCACTTTAAATTCCCGACCAGTTTCCCTGCGCTATTTACTGTTGCACTCTGTCCATCTTGAAACGATCAGAGGACCTGCAGATTAATCATGTTAATCTTAGAAGCTCATTATCCATAGTAACATTCAGCCGAATACATTCAGGTCAGTTATACATTTTGTAAAAGGATTATGATCATAATTTAATTTATTTTTACAGGAATTTCTTTTTTTACTTTTACAAATCAAGGTGTAACAATGAAGGGCTGTTTTATCCGTTTCTCACGAAATATATAAATAATTTCATTGACGAACCAAAACATTTAAACATTTTTCACTTGTCACACACATTTTCACAGTCGCCAAAAAACCTACTAATATTCTTACAGCAACTTGTTAACTATGTTAATATAAATTTTGCTACCCCACAGAAAATTTAGTGTACATTTTTACCCCGCAAGTACATGCTACCTTCTAATTAAAACTTTTGTTTCGATAGAACTTTATTTTTTCGGGGAAGAATTTATAAAAAGAACATATTACTTCGCGGACATAACTTCCTGCAAGCCCAGGAACTTCGCGATGCTTTAAGAAATCGATCGAAGTTGATAATTTAATATTTTCTCTCTGGTAGAACGTATTGAAATGTTGCCATAACACGGTGCACATAACCGCCTATTACAGCACGAAGGTTTAATTAATATTACAAATATGTATGTACATGCATTTACCAATCTAAACGGGCGGGTTGTCTTTCCAGTTTACCCAGGGTTGTAAATCCCAGGATCGATCGTCACGGTACTGGTTAATTGCTATTTCCCACTGAATTAATCTTGGGCCGCCGATTCAAAACAGTGTAGCAAGTGGTTGCATGAGTGATACGCACGGGGTGGAGTATTTCAATAGAAACACCTAAATTTCTACGTTATGTGTGGTCGTTCTTCCATGCAAAAATTAATGTAATTATTTTAACCCTTAGCAGTCGAGGGGTGACTTACAGTTACCACTAAATATTGCAGTACCATTATTGACAATATTGTTTACATTACCAAATATGTAAGTATTGTATCAGGTACTATATCAATTTCATATCTATGAAATGAAAACAATCATATACAAAGGAATTATTCTAGGTTGGAAGAAATGTTGAATTTTCATATTAAAATAGCTCTGTCTGCAAAGGGTTAATATTAATATCAAGGGATGTGTTTTCTATCCCTTATCCCAAGAAGCTACTAAAGTAGATAATCAACGAATAAATAATAGTTCACGATTGAACATCAAAAGAAAATCGGTTACCGATTTGGCACATCAATCTCTCGTTTGTGTAAAACCTAATTGCAAGACCTCAGTTGTGGATCACTGTCGGAAGGCATTCGACAAATAAAACTCTCGTTGCAGAAAACTGAGAACGCAACGACGCGAAACAATTCTGTCGCATGTGCAACGCCTGCGCCAAGAATTTCGTGGGTGTTTAGCCGGTTATTTCCACTATAAAAGGCGAGCCCCGGCACAGTGTGTTGTCTTTGTAACGAATTTACAGCCGTAACTGCAACGTGGCAGCAAGGTGTATCAATATTTGGCAAGAGTTGACGTGGCGGTGCCTGTTCCTGTCGTTCCTTCATTATTTGCTTCAGTTTCTGCCACAATTAGTAGTAGGGCGGGTAGCTAGCGCAGCTCGCGAGTTTCTACGCAAACAGTCCGCGGGAACGTATTTAAGCCAGGTGAATATGTTCGAGCCGCCAATGGGAATATTTCAGACGTCGGTCTTACCGTCTCATTTTACCGTTCGGTTTCCCTATCGATTCTCGGCTCACTAAATCGGCTATTTTTCACGAGTACATATTACCTCGTTGCACGTGAACTGCGTCTGCTGAACGAAATTGATCTTTAACTGTAATCGACGTAGTCTGTGAACGAAGTACACACAATTTTCTTGTATTATGAATCATGAAAATGTTACGAAAAACAATATTCCAATGAATATTACCCTCAATTTTGCAATACATATTAAATTCAATGAAATTATTTTTACTCGTTTGCCTACATTTTAAGCAAAAACTCAAATGAATTTAAGTTTCGAATCAGATTTTAGAAACATAAAATGTGGGGAACATCGCCAATCCTTCCTCTACCAGGAAGTAATTTAATTTTTGGGTGTAAATGAAGGACCTGCAGTCTCAGATGTGCCAGTGTTTATTTGCCACCGTGTATACTCGCGATTCTGTCGCAGTCTCGTCGATCGCTGGCCGCATCCGTTTAATCAGCGGCTCGCTTCTTCCTGTGTTGTTCCTCGTCCATCTTTCACGAAGATAGAAACCGATCCGACTAAGAAGATAGGAAAACAACACGATGCTCCTGGCAAAGGATCCTCCGCCGGTCCTTGCACGGGGATCCGAAGTCGTTGAGCTCTCGAGCCGAGAAGTTTTCTGTGTTCGAGGTTGGCCAGGAAGCGCGAGGTACGAGTGGGCCAGCCTTAAGGCGGCCGAGACAATTCGTCCTAAATCGAAGCAATCTCGCGGAAACCCGAAACCAATTTCGGAAGAATTGCATTCTAAAACCATCCGCGTGCCAGCTTCGAACCAAACAACCGACCATCGTGCATACGATCGTGACGTCGATCTAACTGAACGCCGAAACTTGTCGAGAAGTTTGCGGACGAAGTCGATATCCTGGCAAGTCAAGGAGGGAGACAAGCCCCACAGGTATACACCATTGTCTCCTTACTTTCTTTTTTTTTCACTTCTCCCGCTAGTCCTTCAGCCACTGCAGGCTGTTTCATTTTCAGAAGAATTCTTGCGAAAAGATGTATTGTGTTTAACTTGTTCTTTGTAACTATGTTTATTATTTGGATGAGCAAACGCGAGGAGAGCCTTTAGCAGGACAGTCGACCTCTGCTCCCTTGTCGTGCACCCTTCTACTTCTCTGCCATGTTCCCTCCATTTTCTACCCGTTTACCCTTCTCTCTTTGCCCGTATACTCTGCTCTCCCTCCATGCCCATGCACCCCTCTTTATTGAACACCTTCGCTTCCTAGGCTTGGCCCTGCTGACCCACCCTTAAAATAATTTACTCCAGTTCGCCTGACTGTGGATGTACTAATTATTCGCTGTAGTTCACAATAATTGTGGAAACACATTATGCATTGATATGCATTATTTAATGTGTTTCACATTGAGGTTACTCTTTTACATGGATATTCTAATAAAGTTTGATAAACGAAACAACGCGTCCCTATCTCGTATTTGCATGCGCAACTCATGTTGGATGTATGTAACTTTTTTCAGAAAAAAAACGACGTATATTTGTTGATAGGCGTGCTATTCAGCAAGCCATTTCCATGAAAGTAGAATTACGTAGGCTGCAACAAATGCAGAAAATATTTCAATAAATTGCGAAATAAATAAATGCGATATTGAAAGCCAATTGTTTCACAAAATCACAATAAACATAATATAAATTGTCTTATCCATAATTTATAGAAATAGCTCTTTTTGTAAAGCTGAGAAAAAAGTTTATATATTGACTAACTACACCCCGCCGACGTAATTGAGATGGATCGAATAAAAAAGAACTGTTTAGAAATGTGTATATATAATATTTTTGTCTGACGAACGCATCCAGTATAATGTATCACGGGAATAAAAATTGTTCGCCGTAAATGAAAAATTAAAATATGCTTAACATACGGGCGAATTTCCCTCTCAACTAAACGCGTTCGCCAGCGACAACTTTTTGAACTTCTCGCGCCGCGTAATTTAGAACTCTCGCGAAATTGAATTGGATGGCAGTCTCTCTCGAAAAACAAGTTTCCGGCTAACTAACTTTTTTTTAATTTTTAAACGATTTAAAGTTGCACGAGGTTGAAAATAAGCTGCGACGAAGTTGAAGACCTTTCTTTAAAAATTTAAACTATGTCCGACAAATTATTTCCCGCGCGATAGCAGGAATTACATTGTTAAAAAGTTCGAACCGTTCCGGACAGACGGTTGCTGGAGATAAAATTCATGGGATCGATGGAGCCAATCACTTGTGGCGATAAGTGAACGTGTTTCAAGATATTTCTACGTTACCAACAATTATTATATAATTTCATGAATTTCCATATTTGAATTGGTGGCTGGAGCAACGTTAGCAGTGAGACCATTAAGGTCTAATAGATTATATTGCTCTCCCATCAGATACTTTGTACCGTCCAACATTGTTTGTTATCGTTAATTTAATTATTGAACTGTTGGCTGGAACAACTTTGGATTGAGATTAGGATTTGATGGGAGAACAATAAAGGCTAATCGAGCTTAAGGAAATCCCACATTCAACGTTGCTCCAGCATAATAAATATGTAAAATCCGCAGTCCAGTTATGATGATCGGTATAATCCGTGTTTCCAATGCCTCAAACTTTAATGTAACTCGGAGAATAGTATTTTTCCTAAAAAAAAAAAATCAGCTAAAGGCTTGTTTCCAAAAATTAGATCCCGACAAATGGATAACCCATAACACCGTCTTCGCAGAATTTCCTCAGAAATCCTTCTCGGGTAGTCTCTACAGAGACTGGGAAAAAAGCTGCGGAAAGAGGAAGAAAAAGAAGAAGGCGGGGTAGGGGAAGAGGATAAAGAACAGAAGAAGACGAAGAAGAAGAAGAATAACTATTTATCACCTCCTTTTCGTTCCCTCATCTCAAATATCTTATCTCCCTTTTCCCCCTCGGTCGTAGTTTTTCCGTCGACCCTTCCCGAACCGGGTTTCTTTTCCTCGTCAGGCCTAGGTTGTCAGGGTGCGTGCGTAAAAAAGGCGAAACCGGCCTTATTCCTTATTTCGCGATTCGCGGCTGGGTCGAACAAAGAGCCGCGGAGGACACGTTGCCGGAGGATCGGAAGGGGGGGGCGGGGAAGACGGAGGAAGAAAGAGAGAGAAGGAACGTTGGCCCGTGCTTAATTTTCCTAATGGATTAGCCGGTGATCATTCAACGGCCACCGCCGCGAAATGGAAAGGCGGAGTGACTGTAATTCTCTTCGCGCTCTCCGGCTCCACCGTAGGCGGCCCCCGCTTTCATTCTCCGCGTTCATTTTCTTGCACCGTCGCGTTACGCCGTGTCGAGTTACCGTTTTTCTTCCCGTCTATCCCGACAGAAGGAAGTTCTCGCCGATGCCCGGGAGAACCCGTCTTCTTCCCGCGAATTCAGACACTGCTCCCGCTCCTCCGACCAAAGAAGAACCCCGACCCGTTTCGGATCTCCGCTTTTCTGAACACGTCCCAGGTCGTTTTGCGCCTTTACCTCGAATCGTGACATCCGCGACGTCCCATCGTTGTGTGTCCCCACTGGTCGACACCGGTGCGTTCTGCCATTTGTTTTTACACCCCTCGCTGGAATTACTTCTCCGAGAGCCGTCTTTCGCGAGTCGATTCCCTAAGCGCCGGATGTGGATGTGTTCAGGTATCTCGCCGTCCAGAGGCTTTAATGGCATTGAATGAGATTATCACGCGGCGCGAGCAGTCTTCGCAGTGAGACGTTGCTTCTCGAGCCGTTGCTGGATAGAATACTGTTCCAGTGAGTGTTTGGAACTTGCGCCTTCGTTAAACTCCTTTTCTTACGGCTGTGCGCGTCGAACTTCTTTTATCGTTTAATAGAAATTACTCGCGGATAAACAGCGGAGTTTGTGTTCGGCATTAGCTTACGACGCTCACGTTTATGCCGGAGGTTGTGTGATAAGGAACTGAGTATCTCTTCGAGACTTGGGAAGTCGTTTTTCTGAACCGAGTCAGTGGTTTAAGTTACGGTTTCGAAACTTTATCGAAGAGAATAACATATTTAACCCCTTGTACTACGAGTTATTTTACGGTTACGGGGATTAGAACTACAATACTTTGTTGTTCATGATTTTTTAAAAGAAGGCGCAAGTAGATATATATTTATATTATAGGATATTGTGTTAACGTACATATCTAGTAGAGAACCTGTTCCAAAATCCTCTACGCGAGTCTGACTATTATTGCTATTGACTAGACTACGGATTTTATGCATTTATAACAAAAATGAGTTGGTGTAGTCTAACACAGCAAATCCATTAAAGGAATTCAAAAGTTCTGTTATATTATTGTCAGTAATTTTTATGTTGAATAAAGATCTGCAGCCTACTAATGACCCTGAAGGGTTGAGGCAACTAAAAAAAAATTGTTAAATTTAAAAAATTTAATCCTTGGTGAAAAGAGAAATACAACGAGCATAAATTCGTTCCTCTGTACAGGACAAGTAGCAAAAGCAAGATTGAATCTCCATCGACCTCAAATAGAATCGATTTTCCAAAATTCCGATTTCCACAATATATTCTCGTGCGCACAATATTCCTCATTAGCCGACAAATTCGAGAAAAGCAGAGAGCTCGAAGTTCCGCAGAAAACCGGGTGGTATCGAGTTTCAAGGCGTGAAAGAGGGTCTCTCATCCGTTTGATCCTTCTGTAATCGAAAGGAAGCCCGTCGCGAATGTATTCCCACGGGCGAATCTCAAAGAATTAGCAGCTTTCAGATCAGTGCGAGCACGACGAAACCGACGCGACGGCGGTTACTTTTGTAACGCGTGTCGGATAAAAGCTCCGACGAAAACTCCAAGTGCCGGTGGCGAGGAATAGAGGCATTGATCGGTCTATCGCACCGTCGAAGAAAGTCCGGGCACAAAGGGGCCTGGCTCCGGGTGCGTCTTTCTCGGTGCGGGCTGACCTCGATAGTGTTCCATCAAACGTGGACAAAGCAAAGAGGCCGCAAATTGGTTCCGACGATCCGCAGACTGGGCTGTCATTCGGGCAAATCAGCGCTGCGAGCTGACGGTCGTCAAATCAATATTTGCAGCTCCCCCGCGCAGACCAGAGCCAGTGCCTTGTAGCGCCGTGTCAGACGTGCCGGAATTAGATAAGAAGGAGCGAGACTGAGTCTGCGAAAAAGCGAGACGCGGAGAGTTCCGATACCAACCTCCGTGTATGGTTGATCGGCTCCGGAAATCGTGTGGCAAACTAAATTAACCCGCTGTTGACCCGCAACCGTGTGTTATCAATGACTTCCATTATGTCATCGGAGCCGTTTGGCCGAGGCTGATTACGGATCCGGTCTCCGCAGGAACCGAAAGAACCTTTCACAAATACCCACTCAAATGCTTTGGTAGTTCGACGTTTCGGAACGTGCTCCGCCGGGTTCTTGGGATTTTACAGATTCGAAAGCGAAATAATAGATGGTAAATAAGACTCGGTGATATCGAATATTGGAAATACCGGAACTATTGGAAATACTGGAACCTACGGGGACACGAACGCGCTGCGATTTATTTAAAATTCCGCGTGCTTCTACAGAATCTCGTTAGGAGCTGGATAATCTGTTTCCTCCTGCTTTTTAATTTCGACGGTTGTGTAACTCCGATGCGCGATTACCGAATGCTTTATATTTTTGTACGAACCATGGTATATAAAGGAGATCCATAATAACCAAACCGTTGAAATAATATTTATCTTATGGCCCACTACGTATACAGCTCTCACTGGTTTACACGCTTCTTCCAGCCGCGACTAAAATCCTCGTGCGCCAATATTGCCAGAACCACTAAAGGCGTTTGCTAGTCGGATTGACTCTCGCGGCCAGGAACTAGGTCCGAAATAACCGTGGCCACGTATGAATGGACGTTTGATCCGGAGGTGTTGGTATTTAACATAGCCGAATGTTAGGTGTGGCGCTGGTACGAGGCGAGAGGGTAGCCGGGGATTAGGTAGTCGTGGAAGGGTATTGAAAGCTAGTGAAACAGTCACGACACATGGACAGAGGGGAGAGATATAGGTGTTCGTTGATTGAGTGTAATCTGTTTTGTTAATTGCAAGGTCCGCAGAGTTCGATACCTGTGGTTGCGTTGCGCTGCGTTCAGCATTACAAGCCGAGCCGCCGCGCCGCCGCCAGTTTCCGGACCCCCATGGCCTCCTCTCTCTCCTTCGGTGATGGTGTGCATGGGCTTGCAACAGCCCCGACCACATCCAAGTTCCCTTATGGGGTCACGGGAGGGGCGGACGGGCGGGGGGTTCGGTGACGGGATGGGTTTGGGGGTCGGTTAACCGACTAATTGCAGTACTGACGCGTCCGCACGGACTATTTGCGCAATTGCAATCATATCCACTGCCCTTGTGTCACCTATCACGGGCATAATAGGCGTGGTCGAAGTTGCCGCGAGGCACGCGCGCGCGTTAATTGACCGTCAAAAGCCGGAGTTCAGCGTTTTTCTGGCAGCCATATCATTTTTCAAAAGCCACCGCTCGCCATTGTGTCGCCCGGTTGTTAGGGGAGAGTCTCGCTGTTGTGTGCTCTTTTCTCTTTCTCTCTCTCTCTCTCCTCTCTCCCCTCTCTCACGAACGAATTTCCCGTGGAAATGAAACCCGCGAATTTATATCGAGAGAGAGAGAGAGAGAGAGAGAGAGAGAGAGACCGTTCACTTTGTTTCGCATTTGATTTCTGTAACTGTTGGGCGACGCTTTTTTGTTTTCGCTTGATAATTAAGTTCGCGCCAACCTGTCGCCCGGACTATTAACGACGCCGCTCTGTTCCACGATGTGCAGCTCCGGCCGCTGTTGTTTATTATTTTTCTGATTGCGCTGCGTGATGGATTTCAAATTGAACAGCTACCCGGCGATGCGAAGGGAAAATTTTAAATGAGTATCGACGGCGTTGCATTTCATCTTCATTTTAAACGAGCTTAGCGCGATCTTTGTGGTGTTAATTCTTTTCGATTTCAAATTACATGTACATGGTTGAAATCCTTGACTGTCGCATTCTTCGGACAAGTCCAATTTATTTAATTTATTTGAGAGGAGGCGATTAGCCACAGTTAAATTGCAAAGAACGATTGGGAACAGTGGAATTTTATTTCGCGAGAAGAAATGTAGAGTTCAAATCGAAACTGCTTAATACACGATGTAATTCCCGCGGAATTAGCATGAACGATTCCAGCTGGATATTCGAAAATGGAACTAACGATAAAGAAATGAAGAGTGTATTCTGCTCGAGTATCAGAGCGTACGTATATAATAGAATATTTGAATAACAGACGAATGAATTGTCGCATTTCGCTGGTATTGAAACTGGGCTAGTAGCGACTGTATGCAGAGCGAAGGAACAAAGAATCCCGATAACATTCATCAACATAGCCTTTAACGAAGAATAATGATCAGAGAAGAGTATCCATCCGATAGGTCCGATATTCAATATGGAGACCTGGATTCCTCCCCCAATTATATCTTCCAATTTATTGCTCATCTCAATCAGTATCTACTTCTTTAATCGGACAGAGCGCTCTTCGATCGAGAAACGAGGTATCATACCTTCGAAGAGAGGGAGAGAGAGAGAGAGAGAGAGAGAGACATTCTTCTCCCCTTTTCTTCTGTTTTTGTCAATGGCAAGAAGTTTCGTTCTCTGGGAGGCGCCCCAGTTTTCCCGGCCGTTTTTTTCTCCGTTCCGCCTTCGAGATAATACGAAAACAATCATCGACGGTAACGAGAAAACTTCATGACACCTTCAAGAAACTCGATAATATAAATAACTTTGCGCCCAGCCGAAACAACGAATCTCAAAGGCAAGGTATCGCATTCGAACAGATACCTTGTAGTTACCTCCTTAATTAGCGAGTATACCTCCGCCATAGTGCGTTCCAGAATTTACTATTGAATACCTCGATGGTGAAAATAAATGCTGGTCAAATTACTATATTCTCTGTATCCAATGTGGTTGGGATTCTGCAGTGTATGAAAGTTAGCATACATTTAGACTCTTCAATTTTAATGAAATGCTATGTGCAACTACCATGTTAAAAAATTATTCTGCTTCATTCTAACAAGGTAAGAACTAGGCTGGATTTGAAGACTGATGACACAAATGAATGGATGAAATTTCAAGTAGCACGAGAGTTAAAAGAATTCATCGTCAAATCTTCTTACAGAAACAGCACTACCATTTCGTTAAAAGTTATTCCGCTCCAATCGAATAAGGTGAGAACTAGGCTGGATTTGATGCATTGAGGACACCAATGAATGGATGAAATTTCAAGTAACACGGTGGCTAAAAGAATTCATTATCAAATCTTCTTACAGAAATAGCACTGCCATTTCGTTAAAGAATTATTCCGCTTCAATCGAATAAGGTAAGAACTAGGCTGGACTTGATGCATTGATCAATTCTTCTAACAGAAGTAGCACTCAGGAAATTAAATAACGATTTGCGAATACTAATGCCAACAGACGTGCAGCTCGAGTGTTCAATAACAGACCAGTATTGTTTCGAGATGTATCATCTTGCAGACAGTACAGGCCCAAAATAACGTGGGTCGTCGAACCCGGAGATGTTAACCTCGGCGGATTTCGCTTTGCAAATACGCTTGTCACGCACGAGTGACAATTCTAACACCGAGGGAACAGCGCGGCAGGGTTACACACGTCGGAAATATCGACGGAAATCCATCTAATGACTGCGCGTCTCTTATCGATAAGCCGATTTAGCATCTGTCAAACTCGCCGGTTGAATGCCAGTCATATTAGAAAGTCAATGCACTCACCGGTCGTGTACATGGCGACGCCTTTCAGGGTCACCGGCTCGAGAATGGCAGGCTCGCTCCTCCCCTTCGCATTAATCGCGTAGAGAAAAAGTCGATAGCTTCTTCCCGTGGTTAGGCCAGCGACTTCGAACGTCGGCCCGTTAGGGGTGGCCGACACAGTTTTGTTCAGGATGACCGGACTGCCGTCCTCGTCGGCGACCACTTCCAGCTGGTAGCTGAAAATCGGAAGACCACCGTCGTAACCTTCCAGGCAACGAACCAACAGGCCGGTGCCCGATTTCACGCCGAGCTCCTCCGCGTCCAGGGGCGCCGACAATTCCGTCACGGTGCAGTTGTGAAGAGCGTATGGCCGGCCGGCAGCTATCACCTGCGGAATCGAGTGTTTACGGTCAAACATCCTATCGCACTGCGTCCATTTCTTTATTACTAGCGTTGCCAGCTTGGCAAATGGCGCGGACTATGGCCGCTCCAAAATATTAACCGGCTCACGGACCTCTAAACGCGAGTACTTTACATTACTAGATCGAGATAACGGGTATGTGTTTCTTCAGATTTTTAGCAATTTTCCTCATAGTTAGACTGCGGATTATTCCATCATTTTTGGAAGCTCCATGGCCGAGGACTTTTTAATAGAACCTTCAAAAGCAACACAAACTTCAATCGTGAACAAACTCATCAAAAATTCAACTTCGGAGTTCGAGGTCATTTAAAGGTCATGTCACAGTACATTCTTTAATGTATCTTTGGAAAAATAACCCCTACGGAACATTGACCACTCGATACCATTCAAATTACACAAAAATTATTTAATTTGTCAACATTAAAGAAGATATTCTGGGGTCTCATTTGAGTGAGGCACCTGTCATGATTTCGTTAGATGAAAAACAACATTTTAGACCGTGACATTTTAAAAATCCGTCGTGTAATCCGTTCAGTAATCCGATGAATCCATTTGCCTTATAATGTGAATATTCGTAATAACAGTAATGCAAGAATAGGTCCATTTGCAAATGCAACTATTAGTTTAACAGATGGTTAGAAAATTATTAAATTGAAATTAACCAGTATAGTGTGCTATATAATTTTTTATGATGCGAAACAAAATTAAAAATGATCAAAGATATTGTATTGATTAATACTTCACTATTAATTGTAAGTGTACGATATTGTGTGACTACAATTTGAGCAGTTGTAAGTAATCGCATACTTAATCGTATACATTACTGCCTGTGCACGGTTGATGCTAGATGTAACTGCGCTTAGATTGAATACATCAATGTAGCTATCACGCAGTATTGTGTTGACTGAATTAATTGATGAAGCTTGATTCATGGGATTGATTGAGGCTGATACGTGTCATTACTGAAACACTTATTAGCATAAATGTGAGATCCCTTCAAAGGGAAAGGGATCAGATAGATCTACTTAGTTTGCTCTGGCTAGAATCGGAAAACAATTGCAATATGTAAATTATAATATACTTCAACACCATAAATACCAATTATATATGATTCACAAGCAAAAATTTAAAATATTTATAAACTCCATCATGTCAAAAATTTAAAAATGTATAAAATTACAAAATGCAATGAACTAAGAACGTTAAAAATTGAGGGTTTATGATTTGACAATAAAATAAACCAGTCTTTTGTCCAGGAAAATTTAAATGTGTAAAATGAAATTAATTTTATCGCATACACTAAACCTGCTAGTTCTCTGTGTTTGTACGGCAATTTCGTTTTCTAGTTATTTCCATACAAACGATACCATCGCGACCATCCCCCAGTTATGAGAGGTGAAGTCGCATATCAAGTTTTATTTCCCTGGGTTCGTTCGTTCAGAAAATATCACTCAAGTTGGTCACTCTCACACGGGCACGCAGCCATCACAGTGTAAATGGTGAAATCGTGTTGATGCTCGGAACGTGCTTGTCACTCGAGAACTCAGAGTTGTGTTTTTACATTTTCTCTGTAATAAAAGTTACGTGCGGAAAATGGAAAGGTAAATACGCGGACCGAAATATAGAATGAAAATCGCAAGATGCTAATAAAGGAAACTTTTGCCATTATTAAACTAGCGTCCCTCGAGGTTTATTTTTATAGCTGTGCTCTCTGATGAAGTGTAGCACTTAAGTGAAAGCAGATATTCTTTTTAACGATGATAAAAGAACACATTAGAATAATAATATTTCGTTGGTATTTGATAAATAAATTTAATATTTGTTTATAATTCTGACGAGCATGTGTACACCTCAACATTGAATAAAGCATATCCTTTAATATACGTGTGATAGGTATTAACTAACAAAGATATATTAATCTCCTATTGCTGCGAATATTGCACAAGCTTTCCATCAATATTGCTAATACTAATTGAAACATTTATTCATGCATATTCCTCGCTGAAAATTACCGCTGTGATTTATCTTGTTTGCTTTCGCATTCGGACCGAAATGTAGTAGCAACTAATATTTGTGTTATCAATTAGTATTTCAAGTAAAAATAAATTCAAGAATAAATTATAATACTGTAAAAACATGTGTAATCTGTCTAAAAAAATGTCTAAAATCCAGCACACGATGAACAAGTTTTCTACTCGATGAAACGTCTAAACACATAGCTGAACAAATTCGTTGAAAATTCACGGAATTGTTTCAACAAAATTCGAGACAAGTTTCAGCTGTAATACCAAGCAAAGCTTTGAAAACGAGTGAAATATAAAAATGCGAGTACGGCGTCGCCGAAATAATTGTATACACTGACGCACGTGGAAATGCTGAAAGTTGTAAGCGAAGACAGCGGCCACGGTACACTCATGTGAATTAAGAGTAGCGCATTTACCTGAAACAGGCATGGTGCTCGTTGCTTGCCAACCTGGTTGCTCGCCCAGCACGCCACCGTGCCGTAGTCCATTTCCGTTGAGGGCGTATAGTTTAGCTTGGATCCGTGGAATTGTTGGTACTCTTTCAGGCTTTCGGCAACGGACGGTGTCCCGGGCGCTGGCACGTGAGAGTAACGAGAATGAGGAACCTCCACCAGCTCTCCGGAATTATTGAATGTCCAGTGGAAAGTCAACGGTGCTGGATGGCTCTCCACGGAACAAACTAACGATACGGTTTCCTGCTTCAGGGCGCCCACGACCACCTCGCTTCTACCTTCCTTGCAGACAGGGGTATCTGCAATCATCGTGTTCCATGGTGTCAGAATTTGTCACCGCTGGGAGCTGGCCCACTAAAACTAGATTTCTCTTTATTATACAAAAATGCGTTTATTTCAAAACTTAACATGTGCTTTGAAATGGTCAATACATTTGAATAAAGGAAACTCATGAATTTATTTGACAGACTCGCAAGTACCAAGATTAATGTCCAGTTTATAAATATGGAAATTTACATAACTATTAATGTTTAGCACAATATATCAATCCACGTGTGACACAAAACCTGATATGATTGATCTACTGCTGTGCCTCACTGTGGTACTACGTATCGAAATACGCCTGACCATAACTCGCTGTTTCTACTTGCAGTAACGACGGAAGTTCGTTTAGTTCGTATTCAGAGCGTTTTAGAATATTAAAAAGTTTCCAGAATGTAATTATATTATTTTCATAAAATAGTAATTTTTAGAATCTGTATTTAAGAAATTCCTGTCGTTATATTTTATTCATCGTTTTCCATATTGCACTATTAATTTAATAGAAATCGGAAAATTGTTTAAGAGACAATAGCTGCAGATGTTTCGGTAAACCGGATAGCATCGGTAAATATTATTTAATCCGACCGGGTTGAGGCATCTGCGGCACAACATTTACATACATGGTGCGCATTAGCCATTCCACATGTCCAAATGAAATTTTCGGCCCGACACCAAAATTAGTTCCGTAAACGGCGGCGGCAAGGGAATCACGATTTCTGCGGAAAGTGAACTAGGAAGAGGGTGTGCCGCAGAAATTGGCTTAATGCGATCCGGCGTCGTAAAACGGAAGAAGAAGGTTGACACCGTTCAACGCGCGGTACGTTCTATCGATCGTCTAATAGGAAATTCTCCTGACAGCGGTATTTGCAGTAGGCCATAGCATACGGAAATTCCAAATGGCACGAGAGATGATTTACGGCGGAAGCAAGGGATCACGGAACAGCTCCGTTTCAATCTGATGCGTTTGATGCACTACCGAATTAATTAGTAATACGAGAAGTCAGCGATATCGGGGCTTATGCCGGCAGACATCGACGTAACGCCGAGGACCGATCTCGTCGATTGGAAAATGCAGTACACTGTCAGAATACTCATTAGTACGCAGTGCGGGCCGTTCGATGCCAACATGGGACCGTCCCGAAGTGTCGCTCGGCGATTTTCACCCCTCATGTCAATCACCAGAATTTTCTACGGTAGCCAATCTCATTATAGTTTTCCGTCCGAAGACGTTCGACTTGTGCTTTCGTGCCCCGACTGCGTAACTTTAGATAAGTATAATATTTGGTAATTATACACAAAGAAGCACACTCCTCTCTGATCTTGATGAAATTTAAATATGTTCGACGTTTTGAACAACTTTCTCCTTTTCATATAATAGTGCCTCTCTTTTGGTTTTTCAGACATTCGCTAAAAACTGTTGCTATTACTAGATTGAGTTTTTCGTCTGTTCACATGCTCCGTGGCAACTTTGCGGCAGTGTGGTCCGGCTATCTATTTGCTCTTTTTGTAAATGAAATAGTATGAAAAGGGAAAAGTTGTTAAAGTCGTAAGTTATGTATGAATAGAAATAGTTTCAAAGTTTTGTTCGCAGTGTTGTATAGTCCGTGCGTAATGTACCCGAAATTTAGATTGTTGGTTTGGTTTCATAATGCCTGGAATATTTGCATGTGCCACAAATGCATACAATCTACAATCCAAATTACTTTATCCATGTATTATTCATGCACAGTTTATTCATTAAAACCACGGGTCGATCTAATATTATATTATTTAATTCGATCAGCTGTTGTAACAAAACCCAATGGTTTAAATAACATGGTTTAAAAATGGTTTGAAATAACTTTCCATAATTTAATAAAACAAAATTTTTCTGGGTCTCAAACAATAAAGTAAACACTATAAATAGATTGCGAATGTTAAAGCAGTTAGAACTTAGAACTTGTTTTTTTTTTCTAGTGGGAGATACATGTCACAGAAGATAAAAATCGTAATAAATTTGATATTTCATTATTTTGATATTCTAATGAAATCGACTGATGTCATTAGAATTTAGTAGTCGAATAATTCCGATCGAAAAGTGTTACTTTTGCGAAATTCTTTCCTCGCCTAAGATCAGAATCCATTGTCAGGTGGCGGATAAGGTGAACGCAATCTTGGGTGTTCTTGAACGCCTCGGCGAGGATCAGTGTCAGTACAGCGCGAAGAATGCGGAGGTTAAAACATTACGATGGTTTCGCGGTTCCCTTTAGTTTAGCGCATCTCCGGCATCCCCACTCCCAGCTTAGCACATTGCCAGGCTGCGTTCACCTACACATGAATATTCAGCTACGCTTTACATACATTGAATATGCATCGGAGTCCTTCCTTCCCTCTTAGGTCATTTACAAGATGCAGATACGCCGGGCTACCACCAGGAGTACCAACCATTCTAATAGAATAACTCGTGCTGTATGTTTTACAGAAAACTATCCATCCTATCCTCGTCCTCGGAGCTGCCCCTTCCAGCCCATTCCTGCTGATTCCATGGGCAAAGCGGCGAAGCACCCTTCATGCCCAATTCCCGGTACGCGCACTCAGCTGCTACTTGCCATCGATTAAGTAATTATCGAGGTCTCGAGGTGAGAGCTGGCAAATTAGACAATTGGCCCGGGAATATCAACCCCGGACTGCAATTCTATTCGTGGCTCTTCCGTTGTTCTTGTGATTAACGAATGACGGAATAACCAATCAATGCGACCCAACATTAACCTCTCCGATGTCCCAAGAAAACGGTCTTCGCTGGTTATTCCGGACGATTTACGAAAGAAAAGAAGAAACTGCATTTTTTAGAAACTTGTTTATATTTAGAAAGTTTAAAGATAACTCTATCTAGATGAATCTACATTTATAAATATTATTTTTATTTTTTTTTTCTAGATATATGTACTTCATAAATGTAGAATTAAGTGTTATAATCACAATAGATTTTGAACGAAATTATTTATTAACGATTTTATAGTCGGATTTATTAAAAATATTTAACCAGTAATTAGAAATATGATAATTAGTCTTAAATGAAGAATATTTGCTGAGATCAAGCCGTTTATATTCGTAAAACACACGGAGAAATCGTATTGAAATTAGTTAATATTCAAATTGTTGTAGTTTTGAGACTACTAATGTTATGGTAATGAAACTTGGACTGTTGAAGAGCTTGGAGCCTGAGCTTTAAAATGCCGTTTATTGCATCGTGATACGATAATTGGTTCCCGAGATATCGTCGTGTAAAGACGAAGGTATTTTTTGACATTTGACTATCTCCGTCTCACTCGCACGGTATGTAACTCTCGCTCTCGCCAGACGTTACTGACCTACCCATACGCGTCGTCAGTTGAGGCAGGCCAGTTTTTACTATTACTATTAGTGCGTACGCATTTCCAGGAAATTATTTTTGAATGGGCTCCCCACCCCATTCACATCTTACGCGAAAACTTCAAACGCCTATATCTCGGGAACGGATTGCGCTATCGACACGGGACAAAGTGCGTTGGAAAGAGCATCGGCTCTCTACTCTCAATCGAATGATTGCACTTTAAATTTTTTATTTTTTGAGAAAAATGTTTTTAAATGCGAAGAATCTACGTACAGAAATAATTAGACAGCGGATCTTTATGCAAAGTAAACATTTTTTATGCGAATTACAACAAATTCGAATGAAATAGAAATGTATTTCCTGTCTTAATATGTTTAATAGATTGAACATAATATAAAACAGTATATATATGTTTTTAAATTTTTCTAATATTTTTACCGTTTTAAATTACACCTACTAATTTTTCCCAGAAATAAAATCCGCTGTCTAGTAATAATAGTATATGTTTCTTTATAAAAAAGAAATGAAAGAAGACTAGTACATAACTGGTACAATAAGCAACAGTTACATTCAGAAGTAATGCCACGCAAATCCACTGAATTGATAAATGTACGCAGTACGCATACTCACACATTATTCGAAGAGCCACAGGATTACTGTCCGTCTTCCCCTCACTGTTCGCAGCAAGACAAGTGTAATCACCGGCGGAGTACCGGGTTATGCCCTGGAGAACCAAAGAGTAATCGCTTAGCACTATGCCCGCGGTCGCATTATTCTTCAACTCTTTCCCCTGAAACAAACAGTGCCATTTTACAATGCGAGTCAGGTTTTTCATCTACAGGTGGTAGCGGGTGCTTGACCTCGAACAAGGAAATCAGCCTAAGTATCCTTTCAAATCACTTCGAGTCAATTTTATACAAACTGGTTTCTTCGAGATTTAATGTAAAGTCTAGTTCGTTTGAAAATGTTTACGAACACCGTTTATGTATAGGAAGTTAAAGAAGTCTATAGCTACAGGATGCTAGTGGAAATTATCTATTTGTAGAAAGTTAATGAAGACAGCGATAGAAATGTATTTACAGCTACATCTGCAAACTTGTACAAGTATATTTTATGTAAGAAACATTCTGTAGAAAACTCACATCCTTGAACCAGGCGAGCTTGTACACTTTCGGATTAGCTCTGACCGAACAATCAAAGTATACGTCGTCGCCCTCTTTGATATCATCTGGATTCAAGGTCTGACCCATCTTGAGAGTCACCACTGGCTGATACTGCACGTCCAGTCTCCACTTGTCCTCCAAAGCACTATTCGCGATGACAGGGTTCTCGGCTCGACACGTTAGATACTTGCCATCGTCGCCAATACTTGGCACGAAGCTCAGGATGCTCAAAGTCTGATTGTTCTCCAACACGTACTGCCAATAACATACGGTCTCAACATTAATTATTATTCAATAGATATTTCGCAAGAATCGTTTAGCTTACAGCAATGCCCGATGAAAACGACCTCGACTAGTAGATTGACGACAGAAACAAGTACAAAATATAACATCATATGAACTATTAAAAGAAATTATTTATGGACGTTATTACTTCAGTATTAGTTTCTTATTTTTTCAAAATAATTACTTTGAATCGCTTGATGCTAATTATTATCTCCGATTTATTTCAAAAAATTGAGGAGTTAATATGTGTAAGTCGGCGTTTTACTACGTACACTTCGTCAACGGATAAATGTATACATGCAACTTTCATGTATCGGTCAAACAGGTATGTAACGCATAACGAACCGCATCAGCTGTGCATTACAGTGGAAATTCGTTTGGGCGCTAGCATCCGCGAATATACACTACGGTCACCATCCGTAGCGAAAGGTTTAATGACTAGTTACGTACTAAATGGAGTTTACAGCCGGAGAATTCAAATTATCCCAGATTGAATTGAAATGCCTTTCTACGGGGAAGCTCTGTATGATTATTCAGTGATGATAAAATTTTTGTAATTCGCAGCGTGTCATTTCCTACGATAATGTGTAAAATGCAATTAATCCTTTCTGCTATGTGTAAGTAGATTAAAATACCACTTTCATTAAAGTACAGCCATGAACCAATTGCATGCACAGACTTTCACATTTAATTTAATTCAAAGCACTATGGAATTATAATACTGATTCAGAGCGTACATTTTAAACCCGTCTTAACATATTTTCGATAATGGCAGTATTACAAGGTAAGAATAATAATTCTGAATTTTATTAGGCGTCGAAAATAAAACTAAATTCTTATCGTGTATCGTGATAAATGGATGAAATCATGTCGAGATTCTACTAGAGATTCGACTCCGACTAAAAGTGCCATTGTTACTTTTCATGTATAGTTACGGAAAATAATTCAAATAAATAGAAAAGTAATAGCAGTAACAAACTTTTAATTCAATTGCGAAAAATTCAATTACAAGCGAGATACATAAGATTGCAGTTCTTCGAAGTGCAAGAACAAATACCACCGTTCGCTGTTGAATTTAACCACGAAACATATTTACTGTCACGCAACCCGCAAGATAATAGATTACAATTATAAACACGTAAAGTCTAGAACTTGTGTGCCAGCTCGAGTCGTAATGTGACGACGAAATTAGTAAAAACCTGTTTTTAGAACTCCCAATATTCAATAATTATGTATATATATACATATATACATATATACAATTTTTAATAGCAGTATTACGAACGCTGCTGTTTAAATAAGTGAGAAAGTCAACGATTACAACGCCGGATAGGATGACTCGACAGCGGAGACACGGGTGGCATGCGTCGACAAATTAGGCGCACAATACAAACGGGGTGAACGATCTATAATGAGACTGTCGTAGGAGGACTACGAGGGGTGCGACACGCATGCACGTGTTCCAAGATCCAGATAGAGGTCGCAGTAACGTGAAACAAAACGCTGAGTGCACTCACTGAATTTTTGCTGAACTCTCTGTAATTAACTAAATTGTTTAAGCTTCGCTAAACAGGTAGAATATTCATCAATCTAATCACCGTTTGCTAATAAGATCAATTTCATGATTTTTTCACCGTGAACGGCAAGTAATCGGTAATAAAAGTGATTGGAGATTGTTAGTTAAATAAATGTGTAAAAAAGGACGCATTGAAAAATGTGAGTATAAATCATAATTTCTAATCTGAAAGTGCTAATATTAAATATACTTTCTCGAGACATTTTTCATGATATGTTAC
Source organism: Lasioglossum malachurum (assembly GCA_028455605.1). NCBI lineage: Eukaryota > Metazoa > Arthropoda > Insecta > Hymenoptera > Halictidae > Lasioglossum > Lasioglossum malachurum. The sequence continues at coordinate 8,034,407 of CM052316.1, forward strand.
TAAATTGTAAATGTTCATACACTAATAACGTCAAAGTATTTTGAAAAATGTTAATACGCAAAGTGCATACAAAAGAATTTAAAAAGACAAGAAATTGTTTTTACTCCCACTTGTTTAAAATTTGTATATTTTCGTAAACGGGTTGATATTTAAAACAGAAATGTATAATTTTAACGATGAACTGACAGACGAACAATTTACCGAACGTATTAAAGAACGTGTTTCCGCGATAATATGAACGTATCTCTCCACAATCCAGCAAATTTTTGTTAAAATCCGAATATTTTACTTGACCTAACTGAACGTAAACAAGCTGCAGGCACAAGGTTGCGAAACATCCCCTCCCTGGGAGAACGCAGAAAAATGGAGGTTCGATGGCGAAACATCGAGCTCGCCGCGCGCGCATGGCGCATTTATCAAGCGCTTGGCCTCTTACAATTTCAATAATCGAAATTCGAATTGTTTCGAGATTACCGTCTCGAAAATTCAATCAAACGTGTTTGGTGTGAGAAAGAGCGGCGACGGAGGCGGAGGTGGAGGAGCGAAAGAGAAGGGCGAATTGATTTTACCTCCCAGTTACGAACGAAACTACCTCAACAATTTGTCATGCGTTTAATATGAAAATCAATTCGGCGGTCGTACGCATTGCTACAGAAGAGAGATGAGAAAATAAAGGGACCGAACGAGATTAACGATTTTTCGAGATTTATGATGCAGTGGCGCGGAATTGAGGAAAATGGAGGGTGACGGGGGAGAAAGGGGGTGTGCAGGTAGAGCGTCGAGCTCGCTCGGTGACTATCTCCCCCCTTGGCCACCCTCTCGCGGGCTTTCTGTTTCTCTTTATCTCGATCTCTAACCTTCCGTTTCCGCGATGTCATTTTAATGATAGCGCCACCAGGCATACATATCGAGGTTGGGGGCGAGGGAGAGAGGGTGAGAGCGAGAGAGAAAAAAACCACGCATCCACATCAGTATCGCGAATACGATGAATGGAACTAACGGATCGTCAGGATGAATGTCGCATCATGAATCCCTCCTCGACTTTCCCACCTCCGCGCCGCGGCGCCGCCGTCTTTTTCCCTCTTCGTCCCGCGGCTCTTTGATTTTCGATGTTCTTCCTCTGTCGTTCACTTTTCGCCTCTCTTTCCTGGACCCGCCTCTTTCTCCCTCATTTCAAACCGAACCCTCCCCGCACAACCCCGCGCCGTCCCACCGTCCCCATTGGCCAAGCTTCACTGCATACCGCTTTCGGTTCGCTTCGTTGGGACGCGATCGAATTTCCCGATAAAGCTCTTCGGACAGTCCAACAGTACCGTCAATATATCCTGCCGGGAGATTGTATACGGACTACCGTCACGATTACGCCGGTGGATGTGTGCACAGGCCGAAAGTTATCCACGCAGAAATTGCGGGCCTCCCTTCCGAGAGGAATGCAAAATAAATCAAATCGGTGCCGACTCTCTTCGCAACGCCTTCACTATTTATAACACCTTCCCGGCGCTTCCTGTTTATCATTCCTCCTTTTCATCGAGGACGGAATTCACGATCCTGCTGCTGCGCGAGTCGAACGATTACACGAGATTTCAGGATGCTTGACATCGTTAGACTGCAGCAAAAATTATTGCAATGATGTTCTGATAATAACTACATACGTATGAATTCGAATTGCGTGGAATGCGCCGCAGAATTTTCCCTTCAATATCACATCGACATGAGAATCCCATTCTATATACTTAATTTGTTATGGATATGAAATTTTATAATACCTCATACAATACTTAATTAGGGAGTAATTGATTAGATACTAACATATTTAATCATGTAAATACGGTGACTGGGTCATCCCTCAACTGCTAAAGGTTAAATTCAGCGAAAGGTCTGATTTCAGTATTTCCGCCACGTAAAAGGTCCTAATGGTCCGAAATAAACGATACGAAACTATTACCCGCACATTCTAAATTTTCTGGGGCTCGAACAAGTAAATTTCCTTCTACCCGAAAATTAATGGATACCCGATAATCGAGTTTCATTGTTTTCGGATTTTCCTTGCCAGCAGGCGATTCAAAAGCATATAGATAAGGAGAGCTACGGGAGAGATATAGGAGGAGGATTTGTTTTTCAGGCTGCGCAGCGATTACGAAGACAAAGTAAACCGGCGACTGAACACGCTCGGGAGAAACCCGTTCGCCCCGATATAACAGCAGAAAAAGCCCCGATCGCCAGAAAGGAAAGTTAGGTCTTCCGCAATTTATCGGGCGCCGTGTAAGAGGTGACCGAGGGGAGTGTTCTGTGGATTCGTCAAGGAGCGCTCCCTCCGTCAGCTGAAAAGAAAGTGTCAGGTCGATGGGAACGGGGTCGAGGAAAGGGTAATATCAGCTCTGGTCCCGGAAACAATTAACTCGCTGCATCGCTCGCTGTAATTAACCATCTAGTCGTCATCGCGGGAAAAAGTTTGTACACCAATCATCTCAAGAATTTCCTTGAATTTCCTCCACGTATTGTGACTATTTCATAGATTTTCAATGTTGTGATTTACATTCTGTGATTTACATTATTCAACCGCACACACACTGGTAATTTGTAAAAAATTTTTGTAAAGAAGAATTTTAACGAACGATAAATTCAACAATAAATAATATCTTTGGTCCTACCGAATTTTATCTAGCTAACATAAATGTCACTCAAGGCTTGACCACCACGAAGAGAAAATGGATACAAACTACTATAACAACAACAACGCTAAAACAGACAGTAACACGCGGTTTCTCAATGAAAAATAAATTGTAAAGCCAAAATATTATGTTCTTTCGCATGAGTATACACTCGATATGACACGTCTATTCGTGACATTGTTCATGATGTTTAACAACGAACAGACATATGCTCGACCGATGAACAAGCAATGCCCTGTTAAAAAAATAACAAAGCTCCGAGTATACAATAAGCGCCATTAAATGTACAAAAACAATGAAAAATGCACAGTCCATTGTATCGGATCCTGGATAAAAAGATCACGAGCAAGCCGAACTGAAAGAAATGATTTATTAATTGTTACGTGTGATAGGAATGACAGCGGAACATAAAAGAGCGAGCACGCAGTCGTTAATGCGCTAATTAATTATTAAACAACGCATTATCACCGACTGCGCAAAACAAAACGTGTTTCAACGTTCGCCTCGTGACTCTCGCTGGGTATATATTTTTCGAATTTATTTTTTTACGAGGAATCGATGCCCGTGTGTACCGTCATTAACGGTACACCCTGTATATTCTCTTAGCCTTGGTCAATATTTAGCGAGCCCGTGCCCACAGAATTCTGACACGCTTTGTTAAAAGCGTTCGGCCGTTATATTACGCTGCGGCACGGTAAATTCGTTCGAACGACGTCTTATTGTAATGATCAGACTGCTGATGCTCATGCAAATCCCCATTTTTATGGGCTGATACAGGCGCAGACGTGGTGAAGTAGAATTTTACATTTGCTAGATCGGAACCGTACGCTTTTATTGCTTTTTAAAATCTTCTGGTAGCTGTGCATAAAGATCTGCAGTCCAGTTATGCCACTTAAGGCAACTCTTTAAATACGGCTATCATTCAGCAAACGACTCACTTAAAAACAAGAATCCCTGCTTGAACATCCGAGACGACTATGACAATATTTTCTACTAAATATTACACCTGAATGTAGAAATAGATTTGTTAAAGTGCGATGCACTTGTGCATCGTGTCATTTTAATAAGAAAAATGCCACAAATAAGTTGACGAAAGACCCATAAAAAAAAATAATGAAGAATAAGGAAGTTTTGAACTCAACCTCTGTTAACTTCACTTTAATTTTGTTTCAACTTGTAATAGCTCGGGAGGGGCAATCTACTTATTGTGTAAGCAAAATAAAACGTCGAGGCATTCCCGTTCCGATCGCGTCATAACAACGTTCACAAAATGAAGTGACTTATAGCCATATTGACGGGACTTACGCTCTGCACCATTCTCTTAATCTGTTTGTTCGCCTTCCACCATGTAATTACCGCTTCTGGCCTGGAACCATTTGTCCTGCACTCCACGTCGTAGTTCTTGTCAGCAGAAACTCGAGGCTCCTTCGTCAAAATATGTACGACCAGCGGCTTCACTGGAAAAAGAAACGGATCGTGTTCCGTATAAGTTTGATAAGAAACAACAGCGAGAAAGGCAACGGTCTTCCCGCCGACAGCTGCAACTTTCTCAATTATCTGTTCTTGTGTAACAACACAACCGTTCCCCGAACTTTTCTCTCTCTCTCTCTCTCGCTTCTTTTTCTTCATAATCAATGCTCGGTTCATAGCGAAGGTTAAACGCGAATTTGTACACGGTGCCAAATTACACGTAGCAAAGCATTTCGAAATTGAAAATGACGTTCTCCGTCCACGATTAATTTTTAAACGAATAGAAAATAAAGATAGATTAGGAAAAATTAATTTAAAAACAGTAGGTAATTATTTCGTACTTTTTCTGGCCAAACAAAAATTATGGATGAAATTATCACTCTTACAGATCAATTTTGAAAAGACTATGATAGTGTGTTTGTTTATTACTTAAGTGGTGCTAAAAAAATTACTTCGCAGAATTCGTATGGTCCAGAATGCGAGGTACTCAACTCGTGTAAACAATTGCAGTGACATTATAATTACGGGGAGTCTTGACATGAGAATTTGTAAGACATTTAATTTTCCAAGTTTCCTACGTTCTCTCGTTCAAGGGAGCTCGGATACAGAGATTCCTGACGGCATGACGAGGAATGTGTAGAAACGACAAAGTGAGAGAAGTATCGTGCAACGGCGTAGCCTTTCGTCGGGGTCACAGGCAGTAAAATAATTTGGCGCGCGTGAGGAAGAATAAAGGTGCGAAGAGTAGGCGAGCGGCGTGTGTATTAAAATCTCGTAAGAATTCCTAACTTGTCGTAGATCGTTATAGAGCGCATTATATGCCCAACTTTCACCCACTTGCAAAAACAAATTTTCCCTCTGAACAACTTAACTTTAACTAACTTATGTGAGCACCGCCACTTCCGAACTTATCCTCTTTACTCCGCAGTTCGTGAAAACTGCAAATTATTCCGCTGGAGCTACGCCCCATTTTCGTCGTCTGGATAAAACGGCTGGACTCCCGGCTGTCTATGAGACGGGAATGTCTAATTTTGCGAAGAACGAACATTCGGAGAAAGCGTTTACTGAATTGCATAAGTCTCTTTACAATGTATAGTTATATCCCGCCCCCGCGTCTTGGAAATACTATAATTCCATTGCAACAGGGACGAACTGATTTGTCGTTTGCGTGTTAATGAAGAACCTACCAACTACGAGATCAACAAATCTACAGACTTTCCTGAACTTGATTTCTGTCAATCACAGTTCCTCGATGTTTATACTACAGTCGCGTGCGAGATTCGATACGACTCGGCGAGTATAGTGAAGGCTTGCGGCAAGCGCCGACCAACGGAACAACGAGGAGTCGTGTCGGAAACTTTAAGTGGAGATTACATCAGCATATAGTGCTTTTTATTTTCTCTTTCAAAATGTGTGTATTGAAATTAATGAAATATTTCTGAGTCACAAAATATTAAGAACAATTTTCTTGACTGGAATAACAAAATTGTTGTTTACTGTCGCTTATATCTTTGGAATTGTTATTGAAATTGTACTTTCAGTAAAAATATGAAGGACATTTCAATTTTTCCATGGCTAAGGTCAAAGATAATAAATTCACTTTTCCATAATCTGTAATAAATTGCCCCAGTTGTTTCTAAAAATAATAAAACAGAAACACCGTGTGAGGTGTTTGAGTGATTTCTGCACGGAAGGTAATATTATTATTTAAATTGTTCACCCAATGTGTTCGATCAAATTTTCGATTTGCTCAAAGAGTAAATGCATGTTCTTTCTTATCGAACATGACTTTGTAAAGTGCAATCACTTTAACTACTTCTAACACAATTTTGCGTGGCGAACGATGGAGAATATTGAATTTCCTATTAATGTCATCGCTTGCACGTTACCTACGGAAATTCATAGGTTGGAACGTATACATCTGTCATGGTCAATACATATATCTGGTACCTGTCCATATCCATCGGCTATAAATCTTGGAACGTCTATTGATTGCAATTATTGCGTGCAATATTGGACTGCCTTAATCACGCAGAATAAGGTATGTTATCGTAATCTAAGATCAACGGAGCATTACAAGCTATTAATTATTCATTTCTGCGAGTCACTGTAGCTTCAACCTTTTAAGACATCATTACAAGCAATTTTCGATAAAAAAAAATATCGTTTTCACACGTCAGGCACCCATCAGGCAATTAAACACTTCTGAAACGATTTAATACATCGATACAAATAATTATTATTATTCTTTATTATATAAATATTATTTATCAATGATCGAAGAGGATGACGATATTTTTTTCCGAATACGAAATTTCAATCTCAATTCAAGTTTCAATTATAATGTCACAATATTCATATAAATGTTCTGGTTGAACCTCTTCGATTTTTTTAATAAACATAAACACAAGTCAAATTCTTCAAATTTCAATCAATTAACGAAACCATTTATGTACATGTTAATAAACATTTCATTTAGTATTCTAGTCAAACTGATATAATATAGTAAGTAGAAATTAAATTTTTTCCATATTATCAGAATGAAAATAAAAAATGTAATATTTATATTTTATACACAGAGAGAAGATTAAACACACATTCGAGTGAAGTTTAGCAGGTTCTGGATCTTCAACGAAAACTTCATAAAGCTTTTGAAGTCCAAGCATGCCTCAGAGCTGCATTAAAACGCCTTGAGCCAATTTCACCTTCGCTTTCATTTGCGACACCCCTGCCACGACCTCGCGGCCTTATGGTTGCTAATCCAGGTAATTTCCCCGTGCTCCTGATACTACGTGTCCGAAGTTAAACTCCATGCAACGGCAGAAATCCTCGAGCGGCGAACTATAAATTCTCGGCGTCCGTTTGGTATCGCATTTCTTGAAAAATTGCGTTCGCCGTGGCCCGCGGAGGGCCAAGAGAATTCATGTTTCATCCGATGTGGGCCACGTGCGCGCGACCGCTCATGGTTTCCGATATTTTTTCGCATGAAAGCCTCGAAATCCGCGCCTCCGAACCGAAACCGGGAAAATAACGAGCACGATAAGTTATTTCATGAATAAAAAAATAGCACTGGAAATAGTCACAAACCGCGAATAGAATGAATAGAAATCAAAACAAGAAAAAACAAACGGCTGAAATTCGGATATTACGTTTCACTCGATGCAAACGATTCGACTGTTCATAGAAAAATAACGAGAATATAAACCGTTTAGAAGTTAATTAATCGGGACACGGGTGAGAGAAAAAAGACTCGTTGGATTTCGAAATGGTTAAGGCGCTGCGAGTTATACACGACGTGCGAACGTTTAATGTGACCCATGAGCGATCACACGTATTTATCAATCATTCTCGACAATGTGTGATTGATTGTTCATGCGCTTCGAGTATACGCGTGAACAGATGCTCGGCACTTTGCTCCAAATTGTTTTCTACATGTTATTACACTTTGTTATGGACAAAATACGTTGTCAGCTGGACATAATAAGCGCTGACGTTAAATCGATGCTTTCTTAAGAAAAGAAGCATGCACATCTTCCGAGTATTATCTTTCAGCGATTCTGTCTTCCTTTTTTAAAACTGTAAGCACACTAAAAGGATTTAATTCTAACAATACGTTTCACCTAACTATTCATGACAATTTTCCAATGAGTTCATTGTATTTGCAGCGACTCGCAACTACATTCATACAAATAGATCACATATTTACACTCGGAATTAAACGAATATATTTACAGAGACCCGAATTAATATTCGGACGCTCGTAAAAATACGATAACTTTTTAAATATTGTACTATGCGATTTGAACATTTTTGGGAAGCTGGAGCAATTAGTTTACTACAGAATGTGGAAAGAAACTTTTTCAAAAATTGCAATAGATCGGAAATGTAGAAAAAATACTAGAAGTTGCATTTTACAACTTTTTTAATGCGCTACATTTTTTAATGAGCTACAAACGTTTAAAGATGGTAAAAATTGCAGATTTTCTCGATTTTCGGCCTCCAACTGCAATAAAAATCTAAGGATTCTTACATCTTTCAATACCTGTCGTTTTCGCATACAATTGACATACAAAACGTATTTTTTCAATTTTCAATATAGGCCCACACAAAAAAGTTGTGAAATACGACTTTTGGTATTTTTTCTACAATTCCGAACAATTGCATTATTTGAAAAAATTTCTGTTCACATCCTGTACTAAACTAATTGCTCTAGCTTACAAAAAAATTTCAAATCGTATAGTACAACATTAAAAATTTATCGTCTTTTTTAGAGCGTGCGAATATTAATTCGGATCACTGTACGTTGCAACCAAATACGTTATCGTCGGATACGATCTCTGTTATTTTTTAATTAATACATTGCTGGTGTAGGATGAATTTCCTACAGCAGTTTCCTCGGGAAACCAGCTACAATTTTTAGCATATTCGTAGATCCCGTTCCTCCCACGTGAGCAGAGTCATTTCCATCAGAACGATGTTTCCGAATGCATTCGAAACTCCCTTGAGGCCCTTCACGCGGCGACCAATGCCGTCATTCGTCGTTCCTTCGATGAAAATTTAATAACGATCGAGCCCGAAAACAAAAGCCTAGTAGTATCTGGTACGATCTGTAATACCACGTTGCCCATCGTACAGGCTACCTCGTAAATTCCAGCGCACGCTTATGCGCCGCCGCAACCAGCCACTTGTACAACCCCTAATTGCCATTAGCCAGTAGCCACTTCTCTGAAATTGGTTCCTCCGTTCCGTTTCGTGGCCTATCCGCTACACTGTGCACCAATATACTGATCCTTCTTGACCTCCCTTCAACCCCTCCCTACCCGCCCTAACCCCCTCCGCAATCCCTTTCATCTTATGCTAGTCGGATACGTACATACATACATAGGCGATACATGCTCGTGCATTCGCGTTTCTAAAGATCTTCATTCCCGGGAATGGACGATCCCTCGCACACACTAAACGGAATTCTCTGGCAGCCGGGAAAGAGCGGCCGCGATTAGAAGACCGATTTCAAACGGCGCGGTCCGGCTAATAGCTTAAAATTGGACGGAAACGGGTTTACCGCGATTGTGTATATCTTGGTTGTTCCCAACAACTGCTGGATGCCACCTTAACACCAGGGTTGCTGGCTTTTGCTCAATGGCCCTCCAAAAATTGACCATTAACAGTTACCGACCCCCAGTAAATTTCTACATGGAAATAGTAATAGCTGCCCCATGGAATAGAGTAATTTTGCACTCGGACCGATTTTAACATGACAATTAAACATTTCTTCCGACCTGGAATAATCCCATTTTATATCATTTTATTTATTTTATGGATATGAAAAATTGATGTAACGCCTCATACAATATTTAAACGTTTAGAGATTAAAGACATTATTCGGACAGTAAATTGATCAGTTTTGTATCCGTACGCCATCTCGTTTGTTAATATTAGTATATACATGTATATTGTGAAAGCACAATCTTCTTTACATAATTTGAAAAATACTTTACAAAGTGGTCCATTATTATGCTATGAATTATGACTTGAAACAATAACATGTTTGATAGTGATTCCACCTTTTTACTGAAAATATGACATCATGGTCGTCACATATGTGTAACTTAGATAACGGCCGTATTAACATGCACAAAAGACTAGACTAGCGTGTTGCAAGCTCATGTCGATGCTCCTCGCACGCAACTACCATAAACGCCATACATTAAAACCAAATCCCCCTATTTCTTTCAGCTACCATGTTCATGGATATCTTTTGAATTGAATATCATAATTAAACTGCGAATTTTATATGTTTATAACGCAATAATAAATATATTAATAAGAATAGTAAGAAATATGTATATACTCTTGAAATTTTAAAAATCTTTTCACCGTTTGAAATTACGCCGAACCATTTCTCCAGTGATAAGTCATATCTACTTTGTATTATATTTACAGATGAAAGGGAAGAACGAATGGTAGATAGTACGACTTGATACGCAGGCACAATTGAAAGCACGGCCGGGAACGTTTGACGAACTTTAAATGGAGCATGACACGTTAAAGTATCAAAATGAATGCCAGAAAACGCAGATTGAAGACCGCCGATTGTAACTTTCAATTACACTCGGACGTCAGGGGAATTATGTGCAAAAATCGCAGAAGTTCGTTTCGTGCGAAACATGTCAGAAACACGTATCAAACCTCGATAAGAACGACAAAACTGGAGTCGGAGCGAGAGAGTGTATCGTTTGGCGCACGAAGCATCGCGTGTCGCTACAAACGTGATCACGCCTTCCTGCCTTTCGAGAAACAAAAAAAAAATTGACTGGATTATCTGCGATCAATTAAGGGGGAAATCTGATGGAGGAGACCGTCGAATCACGGTCTCGAAAATTCATCTCGTATTTGCTAGATGCCTCTGTTCCGTTCACTTATAGTGTACCAGGATATAAATTTTCTATACTTGAGCAAAATCATAAAATCATGACTGTTACCACGATAAATTTAAAAATACTGTTACATTGTTTCCTACTTTTCAAAATTATTGAGAAAATGAATGTACTTTTATTTAAATCTTGCTGCTTGCAATTGATGAAGACTATTAGAGAATTCGATATAAATTGTTACAGAATGATTGAAGCGAATTCAGCTACAAGTTTCTATATCATTCTATAAAAATGCAGGCAATTATTACACCTATATACTCTAAACAAAATTTTTTATAAATTATTTACAACATGGTAATGACTAGACTGCGGATTTTTATGCAAGATAAAAATTGTCTGCCTTGATTATTAGAGACAGGAGTTAAATGGAAATATCTTGCATCCTTTAAGTATTTTTTAAATTTCGTCTACTCAATTTTTCCATGAATGCATAATGTCCACTGTGTAGTAATGACTATTGCTGAATGGAACATTGATTTCTCATTTCGTGAACTCAATTTCTGAATCTCTTTTTCCACATTGTTATTATCAACAGATCGAGAACAACATGAAAAGGACAAAACGTTGCGAATGTTCTTTCATTGAATTGAATTGTGTGCATTAACGAAATGGCAGTTTCCATGGATCCATCTCTCGCGACAACTGTCCACTACATTATCAAATATTCAAGCACCCGGCAGACCATAGTCTACCGCAATACGTGCGCAATTATGGACAATGTGCGTTTTTTTCCGGCGAGTCTACAGTAAAATTTGCCCGGGATTAATATTAACTCGAGTCGGTAAACATCGTACGTGATGAACAAATTGTAAACTCATAATGGTACGTTGGGCAGTTTGCATTAATGCGATTTAACAATCGGGGTAATGAATCAACACGCGTGCACAGCGAACGCATTTAGATTTGCTGCAACGTTCCCACGCGTGTCTGTCGTTTTCTATAATGTTCACCGAGTTAACGCACGTTGTACGTACCTCATCCCGCATTTTATAAGCTTTCCTTCGAACCGCACGCATTTCGTTTCAGAACATTGAACCACCCCCTCCTGCACCCTTCAAAACCGACTTTACGCTGACCTGAATTATAAATCCGATAAAAACGAGCTGCGTTGACCTGAATGGACATGGTGGGACCTGAGTGCTTGACCAATATCGACTACTTTGTGAGAAACCTTGGGGTAAATAATATTCATCGCGAGTTTGGACCTGCTGCCATAATTTTTAAGTGCTGGCACGACGATTAAAAGTTTTAAACCATTCAAATCAAGTCTTTATTAATGGCTCATTTGAAATGATTTTAATGTAATAGACTATTTTTATTGTACTGTTAGACTTTATTTTTTAGCCAGCTTTAATTTTATTTTACATTCTATATAATTTTTTAATGTTATGGATATGAAATTTATATAGCACCTCATACAATATTTAGATGTTCAGTAATTAATCAGATAACAACATACTTAATAATGTAAAGAATATTTTGAATAATGGTTAAGCAATATTTAATGGAGACACACACACACACACACTCTCTCTCTCTCTCTCTCTCTCTCTCTCTCTCTCTCTCTCTCTGAGTCGTCACTGGACTGCGAATCTTCATGCATTTATGAAGAAATTAACTGGATGAAATATAAAACAGTGAAGAATATGAAAAATCCAAGAATATTGTTACGTTGTTCTCACGGTAAAAAGACAATTAAAGGGTTAAATTAATTTTTACTTAACTACTAGTCCCCACAATCGATGCACAATATTTTTATTTTGCATAAAGATCCGCAGTCTAGTCATCACTCGAGTGCTAAGGGTTAGATTTCGCAGAACACAAAATCGTTGAAGGATCGATCGCGACTTTAACTGTCTACTATCTGCATTGATTGAATTATTTTGACGTTATGAGATTTCGGAGGTTGATAGTCGGCAGTGCATATGTTAATGCGTGTAATAAGGGTGCAATCATTAGCATTATTATGTACGAGATACCGGCTTCGGTGGTTCAGCGGCGTCGAAATGATCCGTCGCCGACAACCGAAATAATTTGTGCACCGATAAAAAGTTGGTCGAGTCCGTTATCACTTATCATTCTGTGAACAGTTTCGACGCATATCAGTGAGCACGAGTAAATATTGCGAGCGAATGTGCCGGAGCGTCTGCACAGTCACGGATAACTGCTTGCATTCGCGTTCGCGCGCGGATAGGTATGACACTCGTACACAAATGTGCACATCAAACCGGACGCGAATTAGCGGCCCGGCCGGATTCGCGACACCTATTAATTATATGACGGGTGTTTATGGTCAGTCTTTAAACCTTAATTGGTAATGTGCTGCGTAAATTGGTCGGGCATTAAAAGGGCAATTATTTGCTAAACTCTCTCGCCGGAGAATCAGGCTGATACCGTTAGCGCGATACATGTTCTCCGTGGAATATATTCGAGATGCCTATAACGTGACCTGTTTTACTTTTGCGATCGTATCGCGTGCTATTGATCCGCAGGAAATTTAATGCCGTCGCTCTAAATCTGTTAGGAATCATTTTAATCGCTTGCGTAATGGCCGTCGACTCGATGGGAAGGAAACCGCCAAAAATCAATTTCCCCGTTGCTAACCAGCAAGTTATTTTAATTGGCTGGTCTATTGTTAGTACAGTGTCTTATCCGCGTGTAACATCTACGGTCAGAATTTCGTTCACCTGTGTGCCGAAAATATTACCGTTCACCGAACCGAATTTGCCACCATCGTAAAATAAAACGCTCAGGCAGTGGTGCGCTGCATGAAGGCGACTTTATGACGTGTTCCGAGAGACAAATTGAGTTGGCCCACAAATAACTTGCACCATGGAAGTTCGTTGACTGGTTTTTAATTGCAAAACAGCGGCAACAACAATTTCGAAGTTCGTCAATATTAAATATTTCTCCTATTATCGATCGTATGATTGTTAACAAATGAAATGAAAATGTTCTCGGCGCAACGGTTTGTTGCGTGTATCAGTTGTTGGTTTGAAACATACTGGTTTCCAGTAAGCATCAGCGCCGAAAGCATCTTCAAATTTGATAGTGATTCCTAATGTTGAAAATGCAGTTACAATTTTTACGTATATTTTGCAAGCTTAATTTGGCATTCATGTTTCTCTCATGTTGAGAGAAAGAACAACGCTTGTATTGTGCCGCGGAATGCGTGTGGCGACCTCTGGTATGGCCGGGAGGAGATAGTGTGTGTGCGTGACTGAGGATCGCAGAATGTTCGGTTATTTCCGTATGTAAACCATAGAATTTTAGTTATATATGTTAGTATCTATAATAGAGAAAAGATCGTTGTGTATTTACAATGAAATTGAAGAATATAATTTCTAGCAAAGACAAATCTGAAGAGCAACGCAGACTATTTCAATGCAATTTCAAGATTAAACGAGCAACCTTAAATGCGGACAGGTAAATGCATTTAGTAACTAAAGGATAGAATCAGTGCATAAAAGTTCGTCGCTGTAACGAGTTCTTGGATAATCCGGTCGAGAATTTCAGGTCTCCGGAAGACGAATGAAAATTTAATTGGATTCGATCAGGGAACTTCAGGGCCGTGCAAAAAATAGTGTTCGATCGGTTGACTACGCCGCAAGAAGACGAGGTGGAAGACGAGGTGGAAGACGAAGATGAAGAGGAGAACGGTGGAAGGCGAAGTTCCAGCGACTGTTGAACAAGCTATCGCTTAAAATCATTTAGCGGCCGATTGAAACGGAGGAACTAATGCGGGCGGCGAGCAATTAAGCGGAAATTTATCGACAGCGTTCCTCGTAGAGCCGTGAACACGATTGCTTATTATTATTTGTTTTATTGAATGAAACTTGCCACGGCTCGGACTGGCACGAATTAATAGGCAACCGTTCCCAAGGGATCGCATGAAATTGTACGCGGATCCGCAGCAGCGCGCTGCTGTTTCTGCGAAGCTACGTGCTCTGCACCTGTGCTCGAATCGGCGAACCATGAACAATCCCTGCTTATACATAGATTCCCAGTATATTTCCGATCGTTCTTCAACCAAATCAAACATCAGATTTTAGTCGGGCCTGCGCGCCTACACGCGTTCTCGTCAATCGAGAATTTTGCCGGGCCGGGTTTACTGGAAGAGGATAATTGATTTCCAAGCAGGCGCAAATCCTGTTCGGTTTAATGAGGTAGGGAGGGAAATTTCGAAACTCATCAATCGGATTGCATTAGTTTGCGCTGAGTACACCTCGGTCACTCTTGAATTTGATAAACGGATTAGAATATCAAACGTGTTCCATGCTGCTCGCAGAAATGTTAGATACAATCACATACCAGATTTTGTGCAATTTCTAATATATGCTGTTCTATCTAAAATTCAATATAATCCAAAATTTAATTAGCTCCAATGGCGCATTCTTATTTTCCCGAACCACTAAGCGGTTGCCACGGAGTAAACTAATTATTCGTTCGTGAATATATTGTCGTGACATATTATTGATGATGGATATTCACGTAACACATTAATTATCCAGGATGATTCCACTTAGTTCGATTATTAAAGGACTGCGGATTTTATGCAATTTATGCTGAAGATTATGATCGTGTTCTTATCAAGAAAGGAAAGGCACAATTAATTTTTAGAATGGAACTTGATTATTCCAATCATAAATTGCTGCAGCAGCCTATGCTTTCGAGCAACAAAATTGAGTTACACATTCTAATGCTCATGGAACTAGAAACCTCAAAGTTCCGCACTCGCGTGTAGCATAATAGTGTCATTATCCAGAAACGATCCAGCCAGGACTTTTCTGACCCAAACCAATCCAAACGTGTTATCGTAGAAGCCTGGACAACCCTAGTTGAAAATACTCCAACAATCGGAGGGCATTGAAAATGGTATATGAAATAGTAGCAGAAAAATCCAATTCAACACTTTCCGGTCACGTCAATCTTCTACCGTGCACGCCTTTGACTTGAAACCCCAGTAACTTCGCTAACTTCAGAAGGACTGGTAATTACTACGGAATTACCTGGTACGTCGAGAGATTGGACAGCTTATGTGCACGCATAATTGCTTACTTAAAATCTACTTTTAGGTAATACTCCTACTAAAAGAAAAACCATGCTCTGAAGAATATCACCAACAAACAAAACAAAAATAACCTTCTTACATACCCTGGTAGAATTTATGGTTGGCATTTTGTTGGGCCTTCGTTGCAATATTGGTTGGGAAATCGTTAGGCATGTCGCCCTTTTATGCAAGTGGAAATTAATGCTGCACCGCGATATACAGTGGTCTGGATCAGGAAATTTTGTGACATTTTATTATGACTCTCGAACCATACGAGATATCTGGATGAAATTTGCACCATAATACAAATTTAACATAAAACAAATTTAAACTTTTTTTGAGTTCTTAATATATTGTTGGGTCCTTCTCATAGAGTTTTTTGCGCTGATTCCGAATCTGTCCTTAATTTTTCTCCTATACGCACAGTTTTTGAGGAACATGGCTGAGGAGAAAAATTAAGGACAGATTCGGAATCAGCGCAAAAAACTCTATAAGAAGGACCCAACAGTATACTGGGAACAAATTTGGTGTTGGACAGTGTAATTATCGTAAGAAATATATATTTTTTGCCCGAATTTTCCGTCCGAAATAGTTCTTTATCATACTATATATAACTTAAAAAATAGTTAAAAGTGTGTGTCCGAATTTCAGACGGAAAAATCCGGGGTCTCCATGCCGTTCGCAATTTTCTAAATTGCAACTCTATTCTTACATGAATTTCCACGGGCAACTGCCTTCGATTCGAACGCGGTCAATTCACGATCGCCCTCTCGCTCGAACACGCCGCTCCGCAAGCCCCTAATCCCGCGCCGAGCCTAAACACAGTACGTGAGTATCTGCGGGTCGGCGAACCGCGAGTGAACACCTCTCGAATTGCGCCTCGGGTCGGTAATGGTTTTACGCGTGTTTACATTATCGTTATCGCCCGATTCGAATAGTTTCCGGCGTGAATGGTTTCGAAGGGGTTGTCTTGCAGCTGGAACCGGTGGGGTCCTTGCGAATCGAACATCCCCCAGCGAGTCTTTACACGACCTCACGACACGGCGAACACCTTCTAAACACCTAGACACGCCCAGCACGCTTACAGTCGCAGATTCTTCGAGTACCTGGCGCTGCTGGCACACGTGTGTGCGCACACACATGCCGGCAAAGAATACACGTAGCCGCACACACGTTCGCCTGGTCGGTTTCTATCGACCGACAACGGTGCTGGAACATGGAACAACCACGCAACAACTCCTCGAGAAACATGGCACACTGGTGGCCAGGGGACACGCGATCCACTGATCCGTCTTGCGAGAGACGCTACCGTTATCTTCAACGGGCGATCTCCGAGCAGACGACTAATAGGTTCAGCGCGTGAACACCTTGTCCCGTCAGGACCACGTGAAAAGGCGTTCACCAGCTACGTGACCCGTTCCCTCGGCCGCGAAATCGTCGTGGAGAATTGTTTAACCGCGATGGGAGATATAACGATAACTCCCAGACCCGACCGATTCGTGAGACGTGCGCGAGTAGACCCGGTTGCACGGGCGAATGTTATTTCGAAGCGCGCCGCCAGCCCTTTGCACGCTTCCCCACAGATTAGTTGTAAGTGGAGCGAAAATTTGTTCGCGCGATCGCATTTATAGAAAGTCGCTACCTTTGACCCGCAGATTGCACAATTAACTGAACGCACAGACCCAGTCGACTAATTGAATTCGGCTGCTTGGAGTGCAACTGCACATATTTCCCAGCACTGTCGAAATGTGGGGCTTGAGATGATAGTGATGGAAGCTGGAATCAAGCGAGACCTTGACTAACAAATTTACACCGATCGAATAGCCGGTTTCAGACATTTTTATTTTGCAATTATTGCAAAGATTATAAAGAAATCCATTGTTTTACATATTAGTCATTTAGTAGATGCATTTTGTACACATTTTATAGGACATTAACGCATTACCGACCGGTTATTAATTGCATAATTTTGAAAAGTCTATGGTACTAACAAGTCACCCTCAATAACGTCATTTAATAGTTTCATTTAAGATCGTAATGTAAAAGAAAAGTTCTATGGTTTCTTTTGGTACAGCACAATTATTGAAAAGTGTTAAATTGAATGCAGCCATTGTTGCGAAATGGTTTAAACACCCTAACTGGATAAGCTAACCAAAAAGTGACGGTGTAATTCGAAATTGGCTGAATCTCGAAATTGGGGGTATAGGCTAATGCCTGAGGTACTTCATGGGTTGCTATCCAACCCTAAACGACATTAAATGTCCAGCTTATGGGCAAGCCAGGCTGATGGATTCAAGTAATCCATTTCAATTATTGCGCGGAATATGTCACTTGGTGCGACGATTATACTGGGTGGAACAGTTAAATGGAAACATCCGGAATATCTCTGTTATTTATGGTCGCACGGAAAAACTTTTCGTGGTAGAATGTATATCAACCTCCAAAAATATTTCAATATGAAACATCATCTCCGACTAAGAAATGGATGAATATATTAAATTCGACTAAAATTTATCGTTTATAGCCTTTGAAAATTTGCATCAGCAACAAATGGGATAAGAGGAAGGAATGGAAGAATTTTTAGTATTGTTACAACGCCTGCAATGCATCTAAATATAAAAAGAAAACTGAATTCTTAAGGAATGCCGCAACTTTATTGGTCACTGCAGTAGGTAAAACATGCGAGATTGAAATCTCGGTCTCATGCTGCAGAAGGATATCCTTTCGATTACCTACTTTTTCCGCGATTCATTAACGCCAGAACTTCGATCATTAAACACATATCAAACGCGTGAGGGGACGTAAAATTCCGATTAATTGACACACAGAAATTACTTTCCCGCCGTATGGACATTTTACTCTGTCGTGTGAACATTGGCGAGCCACCGGCCAGACATAAATTTCCAACGCACTAGCTCTCGTAACAGGTCTTTGCCGATGCCGCGCATACTTATGCACGCGGCTGAAACCATACAAAATCAAACTGTCTGTCGCGAGTCATGCGCGTAAGCCTCGCTTAGAATGTGACCCGTACGTTAATCCGAGACGAGAGCAACTGGTTTCTGCATAATTTTATTGCGAAACTCCCCAAGAGAACCAGCGGTTACAAGAAACGCTCTGTGTTACAGGAATGCTTTCTATTTTGCGATACTGATGTCATGTTTCCTACGCATAATTTGCTGCGCGACTGTTGAACTTTATTTATTCTCACGATATTCACATGTACATCAAGATTACAAGTATCAGTGCTGGACAGTGATCGATTGAAATTCAGACGAATCAAGCGTCTGTGCAGGTGAGGTATAGTTATTATTAAACTCTGAACAACTGATAACACGAGCTGGATGTGCTTAACCCCTTGTCCTATTTTTAAGATTTTTACAAAGTCTAACAAATATGAGTATAACATTCATATATGTCTTTCTTTTCAGATGAAATAAAATTTGATTAGTTTGCAATCAATATTTAAGCATTCAAATAAATGTAGTCGTGCAAAAACTATCAATTTTCTTTTCTCTTCTACGACATTTTTCGGGATAAGGACTTTCTAATCACTGTAACTGTAGAGAAAATGGTACGACAAGGGCTTAATAAAAATGTGGTAGGTGTTTGCTGTCATAATTGAAAATTGTGACTGTATTGCGTTAAAACAAAACACAATTTAGAAGCAATAAATGCAGAGTTCTTTATGTAGAATCTATGATCAATTTAAAAAAGCCTTCTCGTGTTAGGCAACTTTGCTGGTATCAAATTGGGAAAAGATGGGGAACACTTACGGTTCACGTTTAGGATGACCAGCCTCGTCTGCGGCTGCACCAAGTTAGTGTTGCTGGCTTCACAGATCAACCGATCCTTGAGGTGTTGCCGGCCAACTTTAGGGAAAGACAAGCGGTTAACCGTCAGGCCTGACTCGGGTTTGTAGTGGTAGGACTCGTCTATCACGGTGTTCTCGAGGTACCACGTCAGGTTCGGGGGCGGCCTGCCACCTTGTACCTCGCAAATCAGGTTCACGTCACTTCCCTCGTTGTAGAGCTCCTCTATCCTTGAGATATTCCTCGTCGTCGCGTCCAGTATCACTGGCTTCGACGGAGGCACTGTGCGAACAGCATGCATGATTGAATCAGCGGAAATGCGGATTGATTATTTGTCTGCTGGACGAGAATAGGGTGATCTATGTGTGCGCGAGCCACCACCGATGCTGTGCGATTTACACGTGAAAGATTGATTAGAGCCAATTGAATTCCGCTGGTGTGAATGATTTACCAGTCGCCGAATACTCTTTTCAGGCCGCGCCGCGACGATCCCGCCAGTTACGCGCGAGCGCACCGACAGATAACACTGAAAAACGATGACGGATTTAGGGTGATACGCGCGAAATTGTTTTTCTGTGTCGCCGGAGTTACAAGAAAATCGCGGAAGTACGCGCTGCAGATGCGAACGCCCCCGGTAGGTGCGAAATCCATCCTGGGCCGACTGTCTGGTTCAAATTGCTGGTACTTTGTTCCGCGTAGTGCGAACCTTCGTTTACTTTTATTTTCGTTACATTAGCAATACGATTTTTCGATACTTGGGCCAAGTGTAAGCTGTGTTTAACGCGAAAATGCTTAATCACCGAAGTTATTCAGAAAATAACATTCCGTAACATTTTTCAAACTCCGTTCAATTTCGACGGCGACGGTTCATAATTCTCGACAAAATATGCAGAATATTTATTTGTCTTACGTAGCACACACACACACAGATTCGGCAAGTGTTTACAAACTTTTGCTACCGAGTGTACGCTCACGGATTAAGAAAGTTACGATAGACTAAGGAAGTTGTAGAGACGTAGTAAATTATTCAGTAAAATGTACGCCGACTTATAAACAAACTTTGCGAACTTCGTAAGAGTTTTCTTCAAGCTAATGCTATAATTCATATTAGGATAAATTGATGTGTTTATCGAGCAAGCTTGAGATTTATGAAACGTACTAATGAGAATTAGTGGGGCTGGAGCTCAGACGGGAATTCGGTGTTATATTAAAGCCAATTACAGTTTATGTCGTTAATGTTCATTTTAAAATTCAATCGATTAACTTTGAAACATGATTTTTGACCGTGATTTCGGCGTCATTGCGCGGCGCAGCCCGAAAGTATTAGCATTTCGTTCGCTTCTTTTTGAATATAATTCACGTAATATTAACACAGCGCGCGAAGCGACCGCGCTTCCCCACAAAGGGCGCGAAAATTATTTTCCATTCAGTAAAACTCTTCGCCGCGGAGAAATACATTTTTTATTAACCCGCCGTTTGTGTGAAATGTAAATTTAAACGTCGTTATTTATGCACCGACTTCGGGGTAGATGAAAAAGTTGAATGCAATTCATTGGGCGTAATGAATAATAGATTCGACCGGCTCACCTATAACAGTCAGATTCATCTTTTGCTTCCTCGTCGGCGAATTCTTGAAGTCCACTCGGCACCGATAGATCCCTTCGTCTTTAAGCTCCAATCCATCGATGCTGAGGTGAGCGGGATTCGATGCTGTGATAAAAAAAGCTCTTGGTCCCAGCGCCGTCGGCGACGACCAAAGGCGAGCGCTGCTGAACTGTCGGCCACTCCGGACATCGAAGCTGAAACCATTTGTTATACACTTTACTTTACCGACCCCAAAATAATCAGAAATATAGATACGATGACCATACGCCCTTTATTCAAGGCGGGATTCTCGTGTAAAACGAGATTTGTTGTAATTATCAATTGTAATTATTCATTAGATCCTGAAAGGTAAAAAAGTGTTTTAAAGTTAGATATGTTAATGCAGAAAAGTGTCTCTGTGTAGAAGTGAATCGCCTCAATGAGAACATTTAATTAATCATAATTGCTGTGTGTTCTCCTTCTCCTTCGTACACCGTAATCGTGCCCGGGCCAGTCTAATTGATCGCACATTGCGCCGCAGTCATAATTAATATGTAGTTACGATGAAAAACTGGTCTAATTTATGGAGACCACGAATAAGCCGTGTTAAATTAATTATCCGCGTATCGGTTCTATAATTATACACACAGATGTTGTAAATCGTTAATTAACAGCCGCCCGCTCGTAGCCGCGGCGAAGATATAAAATCCATTAACACCGTGTTTCATTTTTAATCATACTGTTATTTAAATACAATTCGATAAACACAGCACACGATACGCAGAAGTTTCTAGAACGCGGAAACGTTTCCAACAAAACGTCCCATTAATAGCGAAATTCTTGGAGGAGCGTGGCGTATATTTTCATGAAACTGGCACTTGTAATCCCAAAGATCTAACAGATGAAGTTGACAACTCCCTTTCCGGACGTCTCGCAATGTAAACTTTAGTTGATGTCACGTGCAAACTTGAGAACATGCTTACTTGAGCTCCATCAACTTCTCAACGATTCTCTCTACAATCTTGATAAGGGCCCTGTTAAAGCATAACACGATGCCAGGACTGCAGACTCGGAATATATCTTCCTACATTTGGTGGCCCGGACATTTTAGCCGTGCTAGAAAAGTCCTGGTTTATGTAATAGACGCTCTCGAGGACTTGGAACGCAATTTGCAGACTTTTAAAGTCATCAATTCCCTGCCACTTTCATTCTTTCCTATGCAGCCACCATTTTCCTCACACTCAAACGCTCCTCGGGAATTGTACTGCCGAGGACATAAGCGTAATACTTCATTTTTAGCCTACATTTGACATCGACGAATTCTGTTCTATTTACAATTCCACATTTTTTTAAAATATATATCTTATACTTGAAGAAAGCAAGAAAGAAATTTTAATAGCTGAACTAGCAAAATGAGGAAAATGAGTTTTTAGGAGCTTATGGTGAAAACATAAGAGTACCTGCTCAAAAATTTAATTCGTTTATACTCAACATTTATTCTTCATATTATGAATAAATATTTCAAGAAATACAGAGAAATTTATAGCCAAAGACATCGGTGATATAAATTATCTGAAAAACTACTAAATAAGTAACAGATGAACAATTTTTAATTTTATTTGAAGACAACAAAATTTAAAGAATTAATTAAAGAATGATTTCAAAAAATATAGTTATTACGATAATTATTAGTAGGTAGAAATAATTTTTTAATGAATTTTAGTGAAAATTTCATCCCGATATCTTTTATGGTTCAAAAGTTATAGTAAAATGTCACCATTTCTCGATCCAGGCCACTGTAGCGCCAGATTGAGACTAGTCTCCTACCTTCCCCTTCCACGACGCTGTTCCCCCACTCTTGCCACCCTAGCCTGCCGCGGCCCGAGGCACGGTTCGGCTCTTCGCGCAGCGGTCAAAATGTGCCGTCCCGAGTGGATTTCGGCTGATTTCGGTATTGCCAAATAGACCGATATTTCGCGACCTTTACACGTTTTTTCTACATAGGAAAAATGCATTCCCCGTACCCGCGGGTAAGAATCCGCCCCTCCTGGAGGGGTGAAAACTTACCAGGGGACGGGGACGAAGGTTTCACCCACGGAACAGGCCTGGGCTGCCCGGGAAATTCTCCGGGCGAGGCAAACAATACACGTTGCCTCGCTGCGCCGCCGCGGCAAACAACGCGTTATCGCATTGCTTGCCTCGCCCGGCCGATTCAGACCATGGATTTGCTCATATTTATCTAACGGTTCATTTTACAGGATTTTTTTAAACGCAGTTCTCTTTGTAAGACCTTAACCCTTGAGAAAGTGGAACCCGAAAATTTTTAATACTTTAAAAAAGCATATATATGGAATATCCTGCGAAATAATCTACAATTAAAAAGAAATAAGTTCCGCAAGTTAAAAAGAACAAATTTTTCCCGAATAAAGTAGATAGGAATAATTTTTTAATGAATTTTAGTGGAAATTTCATTCCATTATCTCTTATGGTTGCAGAGTTATAGTAAAATGTTACGATCCAGCCCACTGTGTTCTTCGGCCGTCCGAGATTGTATAACGCGGTGCAGCGTTCACTTCAAATAATTTTAATTTCGCCAACTTTCACATGTCCATCTTTTTAAAAAGAGGTCCCCGTACGAGGGGCCACATCCCCATTTTTTCAATTTGTGAAAAAGTGGCCCACTATGAAAACACGTGATTTGTTTAAAATAATTGCAATTAAATTGTGAAAAAAACAGTTCTTTCAAATAACATTTTGGGTGGATACTCTTATGTTTCCACTATAATCTCATAAAAACCCATTTTTATCGGTTTGTCAGTTCTAGTCTTACAATTTAATGGAAAAATCCTTTGAGATCCCGTTCATAGGTCACTAAACACTACAACATATTTAAATTCGAACAAAATCCGAAATTTTACTCCAAAAAGTGTTCGTTTTCGCGTGGAACGACCCTATTGTACGGGATTTGCGTCACTCGGTACATGCTTGCTTGAACACGGATACGCAATACGCATGTGTCAGTAAATTGCAACATTTCGGAAGCCACGATTGACAAGAATATTCTAGAATATTCCTCGAAAGGATAATGCTTCTTGATATAGACGCACGCGTCTGGACGCAGTTCTGATGAAGTAAGACGAACGGAGTATAAAAGGCGCTGGGATAACAAAACGCTGCGTCCAGACGCGCGAAGGAGATCCCACCTTAAAGGGGCCAGCTTTTCGAGCGATGCATTCGCGACAGATTTAATGCCGTCACACGAAACAGGTATTCTTCTAATGCGTATGCAAATAACTGTAGGTATATCGGATCGATTGGTATTCATGAGTCCGTATCGGATCCACGATCCCATTACTGCGTCCCATATGATATCCCATCGACTAGGCCTTGACGTCGACGCGGGTCTCCGGCACGCATGATCTAAGGCTTTTAATCACGTCACGATAGATCCGCGCGGGAAGAAGCGTGGCCGACTTGTAATTCGACAGGGCACATGGCGAGACACGCACACACACAAACATGAGGGAGAGAGAAGAAGGGAGATGGAGAGAAAGCATACATGCATCGGGAGCAACCAGGGGAGCCATGCACCGCGCGTGATTGCATATTAAGCATCCGAGGACCGGCGAACGGGAAACAGAAGGTTCTCGTGGGGTAGAGACGGATGTCTTGCGGAGATAGAAAGAGGATGGAGGAGTAAAACCGGAGGGTTTAGAACAGCGACGCAAGGCGGGCAGGATAGAAGAGAAGGATAGAGAGATAGGGAACGTGAAAGAAGAGAGAACCCGTAGGAGACTGAGTATGGAAGCCGACGGTTCCTCACGAGCGACTAAAAGTTAAATTGCGTTCCACGACTGCACGAGAGTTCGGATTTCCGCTCGTGACTGAGTATTCCCAAAGCTATCCCACTCTGCTGCCTGCTTCCGCGGCATTGACGTTGAAATACGATTTAATTCTTCCACTTCGCACTTCCAGCAGACGAGGAAAGCGCTTCCGTGACGTGCCGCTGCCGTCCGGACGTCCGTATGGCTGCCTAGCTCGGGGCTAGCCGCCCTTTGGGCCGTCTCTAGTCACACAGCTGCAAACCACCTCTGCTATACACACTGTGCACCGTGCACTGGGGTCCCCTCCCACGCACACCAGAAAATCACGAGCTATCCCGTCGGATAAAACGATCCGTAGATATAACGGCTCGAACGATAACGTTGCCGACCGATTTTCAGGGTATCGGTCTTCCCGACTTCCAGCTTCGCCGCACCTGAAGCTCGGGATTCAACCCCGGTCGAACCGAACCGGCCCGCCTCGCGTAGAGGCATCGATCACCCATCTCATTCGACCAGATTTTCCAAAGAAGAATCGCAGCTTGAACAAGCACCGGCCGCATGGAAATCAAAGTGATTCACGAGCCTGCCGGTTTTATTAGCGAGCCGATCCTGCGAAACCGCTTGGCCGTTCTGCTGGCGCTGCCAGACGTGTTCGTTGATCCGTCAGAATTCTCTGGGATTGATTTGTCTAATCGAGAAGGATCTGTGTAGTGTGTTGATGTTTCTGTAATTTTGTCTCATTTATTTGAGGGAATTATTGTGTGTCCATTCAACCTTCACTTTAGCCATCGTTTCGGGTGTGTGCGATTGCAATCGACCTGTATTCGATGATGTGGTATCGATCAGCATCAGGAATAACTCCGGGAGGTCCATCGAACTCTCGCTCGATTACGCAAATAGTAATTTCCTTGACTTCAATGTGGACCTTAAATTCTTGAAGAAGTTGAAGCTTGACAACGATCGGTTCATGCCGAAGTTCCGAGCAGCAGAAGACAATTTCGCGATTGCTTGATTCGAAATTGAATCAACTTTCTAATGGCGGTAGGACGGGAAGCGCATTATCGCGCAGGAAATCAGGGTACGGCCGAGTTTATCATAAATTTAAATAAGAAAATTTAAATAATTTTCTTCTCTACGCGAATTAGTGACCGAAGTCGTATAATTTCGCTGCATTTGCATAGACGTCCGCAGTTTACTAATAAGGTCAGCCTGTCTCGTTCCAACTAATTCGTTTTTTCGTGCATCCTGATTGATTATTCGTATTAATATCCTCGCTGGCGTATTGGGAATATGTTTTAATAAATAAAAATTTTCCTAAGAAATATAGCTAAAGTTAATTGCAGACTTTTTCGTGATTTGATATCTTCGTTGTTATACTTTTCAGTTTAAAGCTATAAATGAAACTGAAAACTATTCTTAGCAATGTGACGAAGACATCCAAGAATAGTACTTGAATTCTGAAAGCAAACTAAATATTTCAAGGTCTAATCGTGTAAAATCTAAAATTAATTAGATATCGAAATTTGAAGACTGCAGTGACCGAAGTTCCGAATCTCTAATCCCTGTTGGATCGATTTCTATCCGAAAACACGGTGCAGTCTTTAATTTTTGCCCGTTTAAGAATGGAGGCTATTAACCCAAGAGAGTCGGGTCTCGGAATAATGCATGCGATTTAAATGAGAGAACGGAATTGGACGGATTCAATTCTGCGAAACGATGTCCCTTAATAGCAATCGAGGGGTGCTATTTAGAAGTAACGAAAATATTACAGAAAATTTCATAGAAAGGTCGAGGGAGAACGGCACAGATAAGAAGGCGGTTCGGCGGAAGAAAAAGACGAAGGAAGATGGGTCGTGCAAGGAAATGAAGGAGACGAGCCTGTAATCAAGAGAATTGAATGAGCGGGGAGAGACTGGTTAGAGCGAAACGTTCAAGTAGCCGAATAAATCGACGTAATGAGATTACAAATCAGATTAAGTGGAAGTGAGGCTACCGAGACGAGAACAGGGGAGGGCGACTTTAAAAATGGTTAACATCTCGGTAAATCCAGTCCGCGTCCGGCATACAAAATTATAATATCATAATTCGTTTAAAGTTTTATGATGTACAGAGAGGAAATTTACGTGGAAAACATGCTCGTACACCTTATCGCTCGCTCTCGTCTGCTCGGAGCCCAGAGCCGTGTTTTCGTTTTGTTGGATTAGTAAAAACATTATTCTCGTTTATCAAGCATTACGCTCTGCCGATGATAACAACGCGAGCAGACTACTTCTCCGGGAGTCCTTCTTGTGCTTTCGTTTTACGCCATTAGCTCGGCCCCCATGAAATTTTTATGGTTATTCTGCTGCTGCATTGATTTAATGCAGCATGTTCGGACGTCGAGAACATGGTTGTCTGATAGTGAATTTCGTTTGAATTATCTAAATATCAAGCGACTGCATAAAGATTTTGAACTGCCGTATCAGCAGTTCATAATTTAAAGTATTTTTTCATAATCAATGGTCTCAGTGAATTGTTAACATTGTGAAAAATCTGTTTCTGAAAATACGCGATCAACAATTGTATAGATCTGCCAAATTATTGTTCTGAGTGAATCAAAATTATTTAGTACGTTTGTTGGACACTTTTGTACGTTCCAAAGGGATTAACATTAATGAATAATGTCTCTTGTACGAGAAATAAATCCCTGCTTGGTTCCTACGTCTTGGAGTGAATGCAAACAATTAGTATTTTGCATAACGATCCACGTTGATGACTATTTTAGAGTCCAATCTGCAAGTAGTCTAGGGACGCCTTTAAATTTCGAGTTTCGCCTCTCGGTGGCGAGGATTAAACTACTTTGCAGTAGTAGAGAGCCTATATGCTCGGGCCGTGTGATTCAGCCTGTCCCTACGCCACCATGGCGAAGGGATGATAGCGAAGACCAGGATCCGGAGACGATGCATCGCCACCCCCGAACATATCTTACACTTTATTACATTTCTTAAATATGAGCAGACCGGTCGACTACGGGCTCACGACCTCCCTCCGTCTCTTCCCAACCCGTGGCTTTGGCTGGTGTTCCTTCTCGATTCCTTAGACGCGGGGCTTCACGGGGGACGGGGACCATTCTATATGCAAAATTTCACGGGTCGCGGAAGCGAATCGGCGAGTCAGGAGGCATATGAAGATCACCGCGGAAAATAACGCGAGGAATTTCTGGACCGCCCAGCACCTACGCGCTCGCTCTTTCTCCTCGTCTTTTTATTTCCCACGAAGTAATTTATATTCCTGGATTATCGGGTTTCGCGGGAATTTTAGATGGTAGCTGGCACCGGTACGTTGCCTTTGTACCGAGGCTCGTTTCCAGGGGATCTGATGAATTCAGGGGATGTAGAAGACTGGGGATTATAGCGCGCGCAAGACGATGGCTGGAAATTTACTTTAACGCGTATACCTCTTCAGACACACCAGTCTTTCGGCATTAGTATGCGGAATCATTGGGCTTGTTAGCCTCTGATGCGAGGTGCACGGGGCCGAAATAATTTAGCAACTGCTTGCATAAGACAATGCTATTAACGGAGTTAATCAGAAAGTTTATTAACTCGCGAATTCTGCGTGGCGAGGTCAGATTTGCGTTTTAAAACCTTTCGGAAACGTGCGGAACGTTCCTAAGCCATTTTATACTTGTTCCTTCTTCTTTTATTAAAATAACAATGTTTTAAAGATTTCTATTTCATTTTCATCGCGTAGACTGTGGATTTTGTGCATTTTAATGCTCTCGCAACCGATACAGGAATATTTTGTTTTGCATGAAGATCCGCGGTCTAATGATTGACGATCATTTTTAAACTTTTTCGATTTTTTACTAGTAGCGAGGTTGTCGATTACAGTTTATCTGGAGGTTGATTTATTACCACCATTTTTGGCAAACACGTTCGCATCTCGTGTCCTGGTTCCCAAATCCAATAACGATCGACGTGTCATAAACCTCAAGATGTGTCACAGCTGTCAACGGTTCTGCGAAGCCCGTGGTCCTCATTTTCACCCCTATAAACTGCACGACGGCCGATTGCGACTGATTTGCAAAGTGATTGCCGACGGTCGACGGCTTGATTATCGATTTGTCAGCCGTGTTACCTTTTAGCATATTTTTATATGGCAAAAATGTACCGACGAAAAACGGCAGTGACAGGAGTTGGTCGGCGAGATCACAGAAAAATAGTTGAACGGTGTATATATATACGAGGGTTTTTCTTAGATCGAACCTTTACCGCGTAGATATTAATTAAGGACAATGCCTGCACTTGCTTACCTGTAGATTGGTTCCCCGTTTATTCCTTTGTACCATAAGACCATGCTGACTCCGTCGTTGTCGTAGGAACGAATGTCACAGGGAAGCTTCACTTTGTCACCCAGAACACCACTGATTTCGGCGATTGGAACTGGAACATGAAGTTACGCAATATTTATAATATATTTGATGGCGAAGTATGTGTTCAAATTAATTTTTGATTCGCTAGTAGATTTTACGATTTCGACGAAATTTTCAGAATAGAGTTTAATTCACAAAAATCTACAAAACGTATTTTTTAAATTTTCTATACATGCCCGCATGAAAAAGTTGTAAAATCCAACTTTTAATATTTTTTCTACAATTCCGAACAATTGCAATTTTTGGCAAAAATTTCTTTTCACATCCTGTAGTAAACTAATTGCTCTAGCTTCGCAAAAAAGTTCAAATCGTATAGTACAATATTAAAAAAAGTCATCGCCTTTTTAAGAGTGTCCGAATATTTGTGGGAGTCACTGTATAAATGCAAATTAGCGTAGAAACGTCCGTAAAATGAGTAAAGCGGTTTGGCAACAGGGCCGCGAGCACTGTAAAATTCGAGTTAAAGGCGGCCAGCCAATTATCATGAAAAGAGTTAAAATACTATCGGCAAGGTCTCCCGGGCGTCTCGGATGAGATCTGCAAGCCACGAGGCTCCGCGAAATCCTATTAAGCCATCTATGCTTGCATGTACGAGTAGACATAATTAACCGCATTCGTTCTAAGCGGAACGGTCGGCTTTCACGCCGGCAGGAATCTTGTCACAGACTCTGGCAAGGTACTCTTGGCGATGGGGGGGAAACGCAGACATCCTTCGGGATTAGATCTTATTACAGGAGAATTTAGCGGTGACGTACGCGCTGACGGTTAAGGTCGTGGCTTTCCTAGGTAGCTTAAGGTGCCCGCTGTCGCGTCGTCTTGCTGGTTGCCGGTGTAGATGGTGGTTAACGGTGGTTTGATGTCCTCGTGGTGCTGTCTACTCTATTAGATTTACATGTAGATGGAGTTATCATGTTTTAACGAGCTACTCGCCGATCCACACGCCGGCGTCGCCTCTTATCTGGCACCGTGGTGACGTGTTTGTCGGCGTTGTCAACCGAAATCAACGATCGTTCGGAGAACGCCTGAGGACCGATCGCTCCCAAGGATCTCATCGATCACTGTTTCCGCTTCCCCGACCAATCGCAACAGCCCGACATCCCACAGATTTCCATCTTGGCCCATGAAGCTTCGACACTTTCACTACAACCACCAAAGCTTGCTCTCGAGGTGCCCAGAGGAGTTCAAATCTCAAAAATGTCCCTCATTTTCGCAACTTGATGTGTCTCTCGTGTGCTCGTGCCTACATGCTATGATTTTCATGCATTTACGAAGAAATTAGCTGGGTGAAATATAAACCAGTAAGGGATGAGAAAAATTTAAGAGAACTCTAACGTGGTTTTCAATATAACAAAATCAGTAAGGGATTAAATAAATTTTTGTTTTATCTCTGCCTCCATCAACCAATGCTGAATATTTTTATTTTGAATAAAGATCTGCTCATGAGACATACCAAAAAGGACGTTATGAATCAAAGTTTTACCAATCAGGTTATTACAAAATATTCCGAGGATTGATTCGTGACCAGTGACCCCTAAAATCCCGGAATACTGATATTCGAATTAACCGAGATAAGTTTTGAGGTTTCGACCAGATTTCCGTAATTTGGGACCACTGCGGTTCGGACCCGGGATTGGAAATCCGTGGGAAGACAGTTCCGACGAGTATCTCGAGACGAACAGTCGCGAAAGTTTCATCCCGAAGACTGAATGAATATTATTGGTGGCAGAACTTTCTACATTACGTTCCGCATATCGCGAAATTTATAAACTCCGCTGTCAAGTTTAACTTGCCGCTCTGCTTAAAAAGCGTAAAAAAGTGTAACGAGTAAAGTTTCCCCTCGTCGTTGAAGCAGGTCTTTTAGCGGGGTTCATTAATTCGTGATTAGTAAGTAATTTATCGGAATAAATTGTGTCTGTACGCGGACAATCTTGTAAAATTCCCGAGTTACGAAGTCCCGTTAGTATTCTTCAACGGTGAATCGATACGAGAATGTATTTAATTAAATCTCTGGTATTTCTTGAGGTGAATAGTTTGTTTCCCTTTCGGCGAGATTGATTATTAAGTTATAGTTGAAGCACATTATCTTCGGGGAAGGTTAATTTCATGATCGAATGGTAAACACAATGAATTTTTAATGACCACTGGAAATTCACATAATTTGTTGCAAATTATAAAATTCGAAAAGTGGTTCTATCTAGTTGCAATTAATATCCTGCAAGTATCTCCACCAACCATGTATCTTCTGAATTTCTTCATTTCTTTTACCGAAGACTGAAATGAAGAATCATAGAAGTTTTACTTCCTGATTTCCTGCGGGATTTCCATATGCAAATGTTCGTAATTTATAATGGCTCTACCACTTCTTTTTAAACAACGTAAGGTTCACATTTCGTCATTCCTATACATTACTTCCACATGTTAAAACGGAGTGTAACCATACACTGCGGTTTTTTATGCATTTATGAAGAAATTAACTGGATGAGAAATATAAAAAATCTGAGAATGCTGTTATGATGTAACGTAAAAAGACTATGAATTGATCAAATGAATTTTTATTTGACTACTGCTTCCCACAATCGAAGGAGAACATTTTTATTTTGCACAAAGATGCATAAAGTGCTCAATCAAATGACTGGAATTGTGATTCGCGCTGTAGATTGCGTATTAGCCCCACTGTGCACTTTGATAGAGATTGTTGTGCGCACAGAAGGCCATCGCGAACTCTATTTAGCACGGAGTATGAAAATTTTTGTTGACCCGGCGCGGCGGCCCGAAAGATGCACGCTGCTGGAGAGACGTGTGCAGTGACAAGCGCCACGCTCGTCCAGTGCGGAACAATTTCATTTATCACGAGAAAAATGGCGGTTAAACTCCGCAAGCGAGCGTACCATACATTCTGCCGAGATCGAGGGGAGGGCAAAAGCCGCGCAGGGATACGCCTGTAACCAGGCAGAAGATCGGGGGAAACGCTGGAAAATGGAAGGTACCGAGGGTGAGTCGCTTCTTCTTTGTCGTCCCCGTCGTTATATCACTTGCGCACAGCGACAGGAGAGTGTATTAGCGTGGAAACCGTCCCGGGGTTCGGACGGACCCGTCATCCTTGTTAGCACATTTTCCGCGATACCTGCTCGCGAAGAACGCCGGATCAGGGATATTTTATGACACTGACTCTCGCCGACGTGCAACTCTCCACCACTCATTTATTTATTTACCCGATGGTTCGCGGAATCTGGCCACTTGTGTCAGAGCTCGAAATAGACAGCTCTTCCGATTCATTTTTAAATTGCCACCGCTCATCGAACGACCAATTTTATATAGTTCTTTAAAAAATTAAAGCGTCACGAGAAATTGTGATAATGCGAGATTTCCTTGTATATTACTATAAAAGTCCCTGAAAATTTGAAGAAATCCGAAGAAGTAAAATGGTCGCTTCTAGTTCATAGATCTCGTATTAATGGATTCCTAACTATTTTTGTGATCGCAATTAAAAAAAGTGTCCACATGCTCTCGAACGTGTTCCAATAAAAATGTGACGCGGAATGCTAAGACAATTTAAAAAAGATAAACGCGGTAGAAGTTCATTTCATTGATCTTGAGGGCTCAAAAAAATTTCGTCGAGTGCACGATGGCGGAGGTTGAACTGTCAGCGCGGAATTAGCATTGGTAAGTGCGGTTGGAGCGTGTCAGGTCATAAGAGAACAGCAAGGTTGTATTTCATTGGCTGATGGCTCGCAGCAGCGGAACGAAAGGCGGTGAAAAATTGGGACAGTGAAATTTACGTGTCGAATAAAACAGAGAAATAAACGTGAGCCGTGGGTTCAGCCGACGGCAGGCGATCATCTTCGAGATTCAAGAACCAGCTGTGCACATTCGAGGAAACGGAAAGATTACTTATTTACGGTGCTGCCAGTTCTCGAAGCGGAGGGTGCCGGGTAAAAAAGACGACGGGGGGTTTCGTTGCGTTTGATGTAGCCTCGAATTGGCTAGTTAAGGAGAGCGGCCGTTGATGGATTCGTTTTCCACGTAGAAAGGTTATTTATGAACCCTACGAGTCGCGGCATCGATCCGTGGGTACCGGGAACGTCGTGGGCGTTCAGAATTCTTCAGCAACAAATTACGATGCACGCTACACACCCGCTTAACTGGGACACGAGACAGCCCGTACCGTTTCTCGAGCAAGTTGGAATTAGTTTCCTATCGGGTGTTAGCGATTCAGCTTCCCATTAGCTAATGACGAGTATCGAAGCACTGATCGATCATTCGTATACCCGTCGTACGTTCCGCACAACTTATTCCACGAGCTCTGTCGTTTTTCGTAGCTGGGAACGCCTCGGGAAAATTGTGACGTGGTCGATTTTACGTTTTGCTACGGGAAGTATTTACTCCCGTATTTACGGACACGGGTCAACTACCTACCGTCAAATAACCACTAATACATTTTTATCAGAAAAATGTCACTAACAAGTTGGTGGAAGTCCCATAAAAAATAATGAAAAATAAAGACGGTTCATAATTGTATTACATAGTAATGGTCCACACTTTACACTGCTCGGCAACCGAGGCATATTCGTTTTTCTTAGATCGAATATGTACTGTAGATGCCTAAAATCTGCAATCTACTAACGACGAAATAACAAATTCGACTAAACAAATCTGAAGATGTACAACAATATTATCGGAACATGAAATAAATATATTTAACGCATCAATGTTTCTATAAAAATCGTGAACGAATTTGTTGCGACCTGACATAAAGTCGCAAGCCAATAAAAGTTCGCCACTGCAGTTCGATTAGCCGCAGCACCTGCCGACGCTTTTCGCCAATACTTCTCAAAAGAGTGGCTCCTCGGAGTATGACCAATATATAGCTCGGCTTCATGTAGGAGCGCAGGAAGGGAGAAGCTCGAAGCACAACTCGAAACTCGCGGCAAATTGGCACCGAACTAGAGATTTTGCTTTTGACTCAGGTGCGCTGCGAAGCGGGTCCGGGCAGAAACTTCAATTTCGAGTGTGTCGGAGGAGCGTGGGCGGAAAGGATTCGTCGGAAGAATGGTCCTCGTGCTTCTATCCTCGGCGCATCCACCCCGAGGTACGAGTTTATTCGATATAGGATTCTCGTCACGAACCGCAAGCAATACTCTGTTGCTCATTGGCCCGGCGTAATTTAAAGCTCATCAATTACGAACCGTATTCCGCCGTTCAATCCCGGCTAAAACGTAGCGAGGCAAGACAAATTGTCCCACGTAGAGGTAATTAAGACCGGCCGACCCCACCTGCAACACCAGCGGCAGGATCTGTCGATTAAAAAATAATGTCGAGGGATTCTTAACCCTCCTCTGGGCTCCTCAGTTTATTGCACAACAATAAGGTGAAATCGAATTTTTGATCTCCGACACCCCCTTTTCGGTAGTACCTACTACCAGTTTCAGACCACCCTGCATATCCACAGCTTTTGTTACGAATTTAACCCTTAATTGGTCGCGTGGGGTGTCGTACACCCCAAAGCAGATTTCCAGGCTCATAACTTAAACTTAAAGATAACATAACTTAAAGAGAAGTGTAAAAGTTGAGTTGATTGATTGATTAATATGCAAGTTCAAATGTTCTCATTAATAAAAGTCTGATTTTGCCCTAATTGGGGGTGCTAAACACCCCACGCGACCACTTATGCAACTTTTTAGGCGCGCCCAATATTAGGGGTTAAACAAATTTAACAAATTTGAAGACGCCTGCTTTAAGGTTATGCAAAGAAAGAGACGTTGATTTTTCGAAGGTTCTATAGAAGAGGGAGAGAGAGAAGAAGTCTCTCTTAAGTCTTTGCGTTCGCCGTAACGCATAATCTAGATTTACGCCGCGATAGATCGTGTTCCGGTGTTAATTATTTCCTGGAGTGGTTGTTCGGCATACGGGGGACCATTCCGCGATAATGGCAGGACGAAGCGGAGCTGTTAAGATAAACCTATCCGGCACCGTTCCTAATATCGTTCGTTATCTTTTCTCGAGCTATTAATGCGACCGTGAAGAAGCTGCCCCGCCAGAGGACGAACGAGAATGTCGCTTTCGCGTGTCTGCCAGGAAGATGGAACTGCTACTTGGACTCCGCATCTTTAGGATGTAATTACTGTGCCGCTAGAGGGGTTTTATCTCCTGCGAGAATACCCTGAATCGTCCGGGATTATTGTTATCTGATTGTCTGCAGCAGTGCGAGGCACTTCTGCATTTTATCATTTTTCTTAGTGCTTCAGGTTCGAAGTTTTAGCAACTGAAAAGAGTACAATTTCTTGACAGATACCGGAGGGAACAGTAAATATCGAATTAAGTCGTTGCACTCCAAATTACAGTAAGTCGTGTTACGCGGATCCTTAGAAGAGAATCGGAAAACCAATTCCGAATTATGAGCATGTGGCTCGCGAGCCGCAGTTTGCCGAGCAACTGTGCTAAACTGTTCTACTCTCGAAATTCTTTTGAATACCTTCACATAACTTCCAGAGAAACGACTGTTACGAAGGCAAGTTAGAAAATATTCATGAAAGAGACCGCAAGAACCGCAACCGGCAGACTAGTCGGAAAGGTTTCATTATAATGTCCGGCGGCGTCCACGGTCGATCGAATGTTGGTTGTTTATTTATAAAATGCTCCTGAAATATTAATGGTAATAAGTCCATAGTTTGCCGGGTGCGGGTACGCGTTCGGATGAGGCTAAATAAGCATCGATCGACGTCGAAAATGTCCGGCAATACTGTGCTCGTGTGTGGCCGGCTACACGATTCCCGCCGATCAAAATTATTGTAATATTCGAGGACAACCGTGACGCGAAAACATCGACCGCATCCATAAGCACCTAATGAACCGTGAATACACATTGGGAGAATTTCAATTCTGCCCACAGGACGTTGGCTCGTCTCGCCAATAAATCGGGAAAGATATGATGTAATAATATTAATTAAGTGCATTATCCATTCCCACTAATTCCTCGGAATTTGTGTGCACGCTTCAAACACTGTAACCCGGTATTCCAATTATTTTTGGGCAGTGCGGACCAGCTGTTGCGTGAAACTTTTATCGCAATATGAGCGACGAATCATACTGATTGAAGTATAACGCTAATGGTCATCGAATTAATAAATGGTTAATAGGTAGAGTATTGCACAAAAATCATTTTGATTGGCTGATTTAATGTTAGACGATTTCAGGAGAAAATCGTAATTTAAATACAAAATGTGCAATCAGATTAAAAGGAACCCCATCGGCACAGTAATCTATACAGCCATACCACATAATTATCTTCGTATATTGTATAATTTTGTGAATTCATTACATATAAATTGTAAAATTATTATTACGTGTATCCACGGGTTACGATCAATTTCAGAAGGATATCACGACTCAATGAACACGCGAAAGCGTTTTTCACTATAATGGAAACTCTCAATACTAATTATTAGATTAATATTTCATCTTTGTTCAATGTGCACGTAGTTTATTGCCGCGGTTCACGCGGCTCGTATATTCGTATGATTAATTGAAGGATGCCTTATAACTAAAGCTATGTACCTGATCAGTGTACATTTTCAATGAGAGACCGCCTTCTTTGCGATGAAACACGAGTGTTTTAGGTATACCGTGCAATTAACTTCATAGCCTGCTTCTTTATTCTATGTACAGTAATTAAATTTCATAAATTTGATTGGAAGTCAGAAGGGAACTCCGACATTATAGACTGCATTTGCACAATTAAATTTTGGAAAATGAGATGCTATTTATTTATTACTTCTTTCAGCATCAACCATTTATCATAATTTGTTGCCCCTTCTTTGCGAATCTGTTGACTATTCTCCACCTTGTAACTAATGATTAATAAATCTCCACCATAGCTGGTTAACAAATAGGATTGGTATGTAAATTAATCGTAAAGAACACGAATTAATTTGTGCTGTGTGGGCTGTGGGCTCACTGTAAGCAACGTATTGCCTAAAAGTGAGCTGTATAATTTTTGTACATGGAGAAAAAAAATTGAGTAAAATCACAGAAATTTATTTAAATAACAACTGAGACGCGTAAAACGACAATTATGACAGTTAACCTGTTAATAATGATTCTTTTTTTTTTAGACTGGTTGGGACCTGTGGTTTTATCCTGAGGTTTTTGGTTAAAAGTTTCCTAGAGCAGTGTTGCTCTCCACACTTTTAAGCGTATATATGTATGAGGCTTTTTAGCTTTATTATTAGCTTCATCTTCAGGGTAGTATTTATTAATGTAATTTTGGTTAGTGCTTTCCGTGAATGTGAAAGCAGGCTTCATATTAGCGTACGGTTGTGACGCTTGAGGTGCTGCAGGAATCAACCTGTTAATAAAATGATTCCGTTGAAAAGTTTCAGCATCGTATCGGGAAGAAATTTATCATTCGCGAAGGAGCTAGGCTCGATTTATGTGTCTCACGCCGGGACATTCTCCTTTGTGCGGTCGGAAAAAATGCAGGAGACTATTAAAATGGTGGGTTTTCGAAGAAAAATCCTCTGGCTGGCAAAGACGACTCTATGTTAAGTCTAGATATATTGTGCTCGGTAACGTAGTAGGTAGATTAATGGTTTCTACTGGTGCTCGGGAAACCTTTTTATAGGGAAAGGTGGCTCTGCTTGGGATAGAATGCCGCGACGGGCACAGTTCGGGTTCCGCTCAGCCAGTAAAAGTTGTAATTACTGTAAATCGCGATGTAATTGCCGTAGTAATTACCGTAGAGGGAAGTAGGCACCCGGCTCGCGTAAATAAAGCCGTGCTTGCGAGCTTACCTGTGTTCCCCGTAAATTTCAATCGTGAATGTTTCATTTGTTATGGAACCGCTTTAATCGTCTTCTCGTTTCTCCCCCTCGCCGCGGCTCCATTGACGGGTTTTGGCCCGGGAAATTAGTTATCTGTTTACCCCTTTCTACCTCGGAGAACGCGAAAAACTTTTTCATTAGCCGAGCTTTAGCAACCGGAGATTATTTATTAATGAACCATCGCTTTCTTTACCATTTTCTTCCCATTTTTCTTCCGTACTTGATGGAAGACACTGGACGATGAAATTCTTAAATCCGATTGTAAATTAACAAGTTTACAGGGAAATCAAATTCTTCTTACTTTTATAAATATTTAACAGCAAACGTACATTTAATAGTACTGTAGACAATTCTTCGCTTAATAACCACAGCAGTTGAAGGAGCGACGTAAAACCAAAAATAAAAGACAATATCATTCGTCATTTGTGCAATAAACGTATTTTTCTGCGGCTCTAATAATTGTACATTTCTGGTAATATGTGTGTTACTATATTTTCAAAATTCTTCATGCTATAAAATAACAAAGTTAAACTTCTGTACATTTAGTCGAGCAACTGTACAATGAAAACTCGGCGAAACGGAGCTTCATAAATTATGAAATGTCCTGCGATTTGCATGAATCAGTAGTTGGTTTCATTCATCGAGTTCCGAAGTGGATTGCTCGGGACTCACACAGGTGCGCAGACATCAGAGACACCCTATATACAAGGTAGTTGTCGCGACTTTATGGATTCCCTTTGACGATCCCCAAGCCCGGTATGAGATTATGTATATCTGCGATTTACTTTGCTAACTACTCAAAGCCGATTTGCCGGCGAACCTGTTACTGTTAAGACGTGTGCTTTTTCCTTTACAATCGACGCGCAAAATGCATCCATGTAATTACTGATGCTACTTTAAAGTTAGCTGTCGACGTGCATCCTACAGACGCGCCAGCGTCCTCAAACTGCATTGCAAATTCTTTCGGGATTCGAGAGCTTGAAATGGTGCGCCCAGCTACGAGACTCCTCTCACTCACTCGCAAAGGATTACACGAACACCATTTTTCCTTAGGAATAGCTGCAGAATTCGTCGGGATTCTCGCGGGCTGAATTGTATACAGTGTTCCTAAAGTTATCCTGCACCTTTGCGAAATTCATATTTCTCCTCAAAAATATGAAATATGAAAAGGAGCCTCGTTGAGCGAAAGTACGTTTCCCTGCCAGGGAGAAAATCTTTGAATCTTTTCTAAATTGAATGACCACGCTTTTACAGTTTTTATTCATTTATTAACATACTTAATTTATTGTTGCAATACTTCAGATTGCATTAAGTTAACAGAACATTTTTTCCATAAGTCATAATAATTATGATCAAGGAAATATGTATTTCTTTAATGAAGAATTCTAAGACGTATTTAATGTATACAATAAACCGACTATTTATTATATAAATTGGTAAATATTTTAAGTTTATGAAGCATGAACGTGTGTAAATATTTCTTTACAGCAATTAAAAGATAAAAATAGCAGTAATAAATAAACGAAAATTATGTTGTGTTATAATAAAAATGGGTAAATCAAATGCAAAACAGTGAAAACATTTTAAGGAATTTAAAGACTGTTGTATTGTTTCACACCCATGAAAATTAATGAGAAAGGGAATAAATGTTCAGCTATTGCAAAAACCATAAAAATCGTTTATTGGTTGTTGTTTTATGGCGGACGTCGAAATTATGTAGATACGCAGCAGCGAGTTACGAGGATCGGTGAGTTGCGGACGGAAAAGCGGCAGGATATAAATTTCTAATCTAAAAATCCATGAAAGGGGCCACGGATACAAGAGGAAGGAAGGTAACGAGATGAAGGACGGCGCCTATTTTCCTCTATTCATCGCTTTATTCGCGAGAAACGTATCTGGAAACGATTTCCCCCTTTCCCCGTCGCGCACGGCTATCAATAAGAAAGCCTGAATTTCCACGGAAACGCGAAAAGGCGGTGGGCTGAATACTTAAGGCACCTCTTTATGACATTCCATAGTCGCATCACGATTCCCGCGTCAGTTTCCACCACGAGTAACAGCTTTCGTATAGAACAGAACAGTTCTGTAGCGAAGCTTTACAGTTCTCGAGTTCCGCCGGAGACATTAATCTCCTGTATGAGTTACGACGTGCGCACGCGCGCAAGCCAGTTCGGCTATGCACCCTCTTTTCACCCCCATACCAGCACATGGGCTACCCCTGTGTCTGTTCATAGCTGTTCGATATTTATAATAGCATGCTGGACTGTGCTGGAACGGAAGCAATTGGTTTCGGAATCTTATTCGGTCAGGCACAGATTGATGTGCTTAAATGGCACGTTGTATTGTCAGCTCCAACAAGTGCACACTTTTGTACAGAAATATTAAAAAATTGTTACACGTTAAAAGTACGACCATTAGCTCTTCCTCGTCTATTAGATAAAATCACATTAGAACCCCGGTAGTTGTACGGGACGGTCATGCAACCAGAGGTGGGCATTATTTGACGAAACAAATATTTCAAATACTATTTAATATTTTAGATTTTATTTTGCTTAAAGAAAATAGTATTTTAAATGAGATATACAATTTCGAAAATAAAATATTTCTATTTTAACACAATCTGAACACTAAAATAAAATATTTCTATTTTGACAGTCAGGAATACGAAATAAAATATTTTACTTCTTGCATTGTTATAATACTCTGAGGAGCCGCATAAACATACAGTCTTATTGTTAAGAAACGATTTACACTCATAAATGCATTGAATTCGAACCATTGTTTTCAGCAATAATATTTAAAAAATACAAATATTTCCAATATTCTTCAAATAAAATATTATTTTCAAAAAATAAAAATCACTGCCTCAGACACATCACATACTTTAAAATAAATAGGATTATTTATTATTTACTATTTAAAATACTATATATATTTTCCCCAGCTCTGTACAATATGTGTAATTTCAAATAACCTACTTGCTTAAAAAAGGTCCGTAAATGTTTTCATAAAAAATTTGTAAAAATCGCACTTGTTTCAGACAGTTCCTGATTGGACATCAACCTCACTCAATTCACGAAATATTAACGCGACAATTTCTTGAGCAGGGGTGTATAACACATCCAGTTCCATCGGACACCCTATACACGCATGTGATGCAAGGGTATAGCAATCGGCACGAGCCTCCGAATCGCGAGTCGTAAACCGACACGTGCGGCATCGAAATAAGAAGAAATTAATCGACGACAGAACTTGGGGGAAATAAAAATATACGTAGTGTCGACGTTTACTCCGGAGGTCTCCCCTCATCGACACGTAAGTCGGTTCATTTTACAGGGCCTCGTAATTTACCGTTTACGACGGGGTGGTGGGGCGTTCCGTTCACGGGACGTTTTACCGAATTTAATTAAGCCGCCGCTTAGATCCCGGATACCCTGTCGATTTCTGTGGGAAACATGAAAGTTGCCGCGGAGAAACTCATGGGTAAATTCGACGCGACAACTTCCGTCTTCTATGGAAAAGTTCTATGAGAACGCACCCATAATCCGTGATGAAACGCGAATTTGCGACGCTGCTTCCCGTTCCAACGAAGGGTGCCCATGAAAATTCTTCGCTTTACTATGCACGCCCAAAATAATTTTCGTTTAAGTTATTGGAGCGACTAACTCTGAGTTTTTTGCAAATTATACAATATTAACAA
Organism: Lasioglossum malachurum; assembly: GCA_028455605.1. Classification (NCBI taxonomy): domain Eukaryota; kingdom Metazoa; phylum Arthropoda; class Insecta; order Hymenoptera; family Halictidae; genus Lasioglossum; species Lasioglossum malachurum. Next base: position 8,076,186 of record CM052316.1, read on the forward strand.
AGTGGCCAATTTAGAAAAATAATTTTTTTATCTTCGAAAGTATGGAATTTATTACGTCAAGCACACATGTACGCTTACACATGTGCATACAAATCTCCTCTGAGATTTTATAAATAAAAAACACGTGTACCATTAGGAATAATCCATTAGGAATAATTTTATTTTTAAAATAAATTTGTATAAAAATACCTGAGAATGACAATAGAAATGGTAATTAACTAAAGAGTAGCCTGGTGGGGATTGTGAAGATGGTAGGATATAATATTTTAATTTAATTAATGTTGGTATTATTCTGCCTATACTTCAATACCCATATTAATTAATGAAAGTTCCCTTTGAGCTAATATTTTACGCATTGTTTTAATTTGACAGCACCGCCAGCATAACGAATATTAAAAATGATTATTTAGTTTTATACAGAACTATAGTGCATAGTATATTTTATAAAAGTGTTTATAAAAATGATAAATCAGGTGAGTATATAAAATTTATAAAATTAGCGACTGAAAGTGAGATAGTTTTAATGTCAAGGATCTTTGTACAAGAATATGCAGACATAGTGATCGAGTATGCCTCAGAGACACATTGCAAGAAGCGTGAAGGAAGAAGCTGGGGTTCTGCCGGTGAACAGACATTTATCACACAGTTAAGTATTACTAAATTCTATGCTAGAAAAGTTTCTAGGGGCAGAGGAGCGCGGACAGTGTTCCCGAAGCGGCATAAAGAAAGCTGTAAACAATAAACGCAGCCTAGACAATGGTCAATTAAAGGGGCCATAAAACGATCGAGCTGATTCTACGATCGGAGGCGAACTTTTCTCATAAATCGTAATATTTCCACTCGAATAACCTATAGTGCCGCTCGCACTTGTTTCCAAGATGTACCGATTTTCTTTTATGGGCCGGTAAAAAAGTTCGATGATGAAACCTATCGAACCTCGTCCTTTCTTTTACAGTCTTCTGCCCCCTTGCCTTTTACGACTGACAGCTTTCGCAGTATACGGTGGGTCCACGGAAAGGTTTACATCACTTGAACGCCGTTAAGGAGCGGCCGAAGAATAAGTTGCTACGGTGTAATACGACCACCCTGCACACAATTTATGCTTCGCGGATCAAATTCGCCGGATATCGACCCAACAGATATGCTCCCTTGCAAAATGCTAACGTTCCACCGCAATGCAACGACATTCTCAATGCACCTCTGCATCCTGTTCAGTTTCTTTATTGAAGCTTTTGTTGAACTAAGTGTCCAATTAAAATGTCCAACTGGTTTCCAAGAGACATTCAAAATTGTAATATTTTTCATAATCTTTCGTTGTATGATATAATATGGTATAAAATTATTTTTACATGTATAGGTATGAGGAATGGCATACCTATTGTCGATTGTTCATTACTTGTTAATAATGAGCTAGGATGCTGTGTGCAAAATTTGCTGAAAAATATTTTGATGAGGGCTAGCAAATGGTCGAACGGATAGTGATAATGCAGTTTGTGTAGGGGAGAATGAATTAGGTTGATCTAATAATGGGTGGAACATTTTAGTTTAATGGGTGACTACCTCAACTAATTACATAATGCAGTGTTTTAGGAATAATTACACGTTAAGCTCTTTACACCTCCCGTAATGAATTTATATATTATGTATAAAACATGTACTTTGTGTAAATAAAGGTTACTGTGTTAAATACAGGTTTTGTGGTATCAACAGTTTGTGATATTGCTCGCCACTAACTGATAGAATTAATTCATTCGATTAACGATTACTAATGCCTAGTGTACTATAAATAATAAAATATGAATAATTTGTTCTTTATTGCGAGCACTGGCTCAAAAAGCCTATGAAATCACACAAAAATTCAAGAGGTCTACAACCATAAGAGCATCGAGAAGGCTCTTAAGGCCAGCAATCAACGCGATCATTGTTCGTGTTTCGAGAACGGGGCCCGAAATTTACGGACCTCGATAGGTATCATTAAGTTTGGCAGAGTGTTCGGCCTATACCGATAATCATTTCGAGATGAAACGATGTTCCGCGGGACAAATAATTCCTTCAGGGTTGATGCCGGGTTTCGTCCTAGTGCGTGCGTTGATTTATCGATTAGTCGCGATCTCGGATGCACAAGTGCGAATCGCGGAGCGTCTCCTGCGAAAAAAGAAGCACACGCCGAGGCCGCAATTACGTCGTTTCGAGCGTAGCGCAATTATCGGGTCGCTCGTTATCGTCGGGTCCAACGGCCGAGGCGGAATCACTTTGTTGGTTTCGATGGCGAAAAAGTCGCAGTTTATAATTACGGTTCCGATGCCGTGGTAAAACGAATAAGACCGCGACACCGGCCGGAAGAAGACTCCGATAGCCTCTCCCTTTCTCTCTCTCTCAATCTCGATTTTCGTCTCACTGGCTGAGACATCGTTCGTCTCCATTCAACTTCCTTGTACATACCGAGAAAATTGCGCTTTGTTCGCGGAAGCAACTATGGTCAGTCTCGAATGGAAATTTGGTGGAACCCACAATCGAGAGAAAATAATTTACTTTTTTCAATCACGGTTTTTTAAAATGAAAAATCATTGTTCTTTAAAATGGTAGTTGAAATTGTATCAATTTTTAATTGATTAGTTACAACAAAGATAAAGGTACTATCTACTATCGTGTTTACGCGTTTGGAATTTTGGATTTTACTTTGTTTTCAAGTCATATTTAGTGAAATATGTCAACTTTGTATTTACACATTCTAGAGCATCCTATAAAATTAAACAATGGCAAATGCATTATGTAATTACTGCATACCGTGTGTCACATTGTAATATTTGTAGCACTGGGACATTATAATATAATTTATAATATTTGTCAGAGAAAACAGAATGAATTATCTTCAATGTATTTCTGGATGCAAATATGAACAGAATACAATATGTATGTGTATCAGAACAAGCAGGAAACTACATTAAGCACATAAAAGAATGGTAGTACTTTTTTAATATTTGAATTTTGGAAAAATTGATCTCTATTTTTTATTCAAATTTTGTAAAAGGTAAGAAGAAGATTGTACCTTCTCGATTTATTTCTTTGCTAAATCAGTTTTTGAATTTCGAGAGCTTCATTATGCATCTGATTATTTAAAACGCATTATTAAAATTTTAATTCTATGTTCACAAACTTAAACCATCAGATCCTAGAAAATTATCCAAATATTCTGCTTCCAACGGCTCGCAACGCAGAACGTACGAGGCTTCCAGGGTTTAACCACGACTTTTAGCAAAAGTTTTCTGATGTTCCACCAGCAGTGAATGTGCAGGATTACGAGCGGTCCGGCGACTGACCAATGCTGATGTATGTTTTCTGGTTGATGTTTATTTGAGTACTCATTTGCTTAGGCAGCGCAGTATTGACCGCTAAGTAAACGCATTCTGATTAGCCAACCGAACCATGGAAAACTAAGGGAATAAAACTTGGGCAACGTTTGGGGAATAAAAAGATCCTTTGATGTTCTAGTACCGCTAAGTTTTAAAAATCTCTGCTTTAAAAAACTTTTTTACAATTTTTTTGTGTTGAAGTGATTGTACAACTTGTCTTCAAATAAAATTTGTCGGCATGCCTAAAGAAACACTTATCACTAGACTGCGTATTTTATGCATTTATGACAATAATGGGTACGTACAATTTAAGGCCACCAACGTAGTAGTTTCACGTCAATAAGATAATTAAGAGAAGAATGAAATTTTTTTTTGGTTCCTGTGTCTTGAAATCAATGCAAACATTTTTTATTTTGCATAAAGATCCGCAGTCTACCTATTACATAGCCTAATATAAATAATATAAAATAGACTAATAAAGTTCTTCAGTGTTCTCGCTAACATTCTTCAGTTCTTCCACTCTAATAAAATTCCGCAATCTTCTCTATTAAAATTCTCCAGTTCTTTCAGTCCAACAAATATTGGGCTTCGAATAAATGTTAAAAAACGTGTAATATTAAATTCTGTTAACGCTCTGCTCTGACTCGGGACAAAATCGTAGGGGCTCAACAGGTTTTCGACGACTAAATTCTTGATTCCTCTGACAAAAATCGGGGTTCAGGACTCGTTTCTGTGGGACACCGGGTAGACAGAAGGAACCGTAAAACCGTGTACAGAATAGTATTTGGTGTCTAGGCTGGCAGGTTTTAACGGCTCTGTACCGTATGCCAGACGCGTGCCAACTTCACCCCCTCGGTTGCCCTTTCATCTGTCTGCGCGTTTGTCTTTCACCCTCTAGAACTCTAGAAGAAGAAGAAGAAGCCGGAGAAGAGTAGCCGAGGTTTTATTTCTCCACTGCGGTCCACCCGGCTGGCATTTTCCCTTCGAATGCGTCGGATATCTTGCCTATTAAGCCAATCACCTCCTCTCTGTCTAACCACGAACGTATTTCCTCACCTACCTTTCTCTCGTTCACCGACGTGCTTTTCTCTCGACGTCCAGGTGCATTGCGACAAGAAGTCAATGACGCTCGTAACCGCACAATCGGAATTGTCAAATGAACATCAAGAGCTAATGCAGCCGTGGGGGACAACGTGTCCGCTACTCACAGGGTCTAAAGCCACGCTTTACAGACATTGTCCGCAGTCATGCGTTCTCCAGCTAGGTCCGTAGACTGTCCACCTACTTTTATAGACTGTCCAAGTAGTTTTGCAGACGACTCGCAGACTACGTGCTGCCTGTCCTTTGATTCCCGCTGAAACGCCCGACAAAAGACCTGCCGACTGTCTTGTTACCTGCGCTAATGCCAGACTAGAGCACGTGATTTCAGAATCGCTCTACTCAGTGCTACGTGCAAACAAATAGAACTTTACGGAGCGTATTTAATTGGAAATATTGCTGGTTTGAGCCGTGATAGTTCTCTTAGATCGTGGTAATTATATTTAGTTTTTAGATTACGATGTTCCTCGAAATTCTTTTCTCTTGGCGTTTCCAGTGATCAGTGGCGGATCTAACGGTAAGCGGACTAAGCGGCCGCGTAGGGCCCTGAATTTTAAATAAATTTATGAATTTTTAAATAGATTTATTTAATATGTAACGGTACGAAAGTTTTAATTACTTTTCTTTTTTTTTAATAAGTTTATGAGAGTTTTCTTGCAACTGAGTTTAAGAGCCCCGAAATTTTTACCGCTTAGGGCCTCCACTTGACTTGAGCCGCCACTGCAAAATGAAAATTTTTTTTCATTTTTTGGAGGATAGTTCGTAAAATATGAAACTCGTATGTTCTAATTAGCGGCTTGGTTTCGGGAAAGTTTGTTCTTACGTGTCGATGATTTCGATATGGAAGTTTAGATGTGTGATATTTTCCTATGTTTCCATGAGCAAATTCAAATGTATATATTGCAGATAAATGGCTGGTAACAAGCTTGCTCAACGACGTGACTGGGGACATCAAAATATCAGTCCAGTTATGGACACACGACATTGTGTCGGTTACATGACATAACCGTCAGCATACAATATCCGCGAGCAATGTATGCAGACTGTTTGTAGACTGTCTGCAGACAATGTCTGCAAATGTGCATAAGGCTTAACGAGAGCATTTAATCAGCGGTATAGTCGTACCTCGACAAACGAAATTTGTGCGGTGCATTACTTTGAAATGGCAAATAGACTGCAGATGTTTATGCAAATTCGTGTTTTCAGAACGGAGTAGAACTTCACTATCTACGCAAATATCCCTCGTAGACAAGATTTAATACTTGTAATTTTCGCGATGCAAATTTGCAATTCAGAGAAAAAACATTCCAGCACTGACAGATATGTTTACATTTGAATTAAAAGCGCAGCAGAAACCTTCTTTGCGGGCAGGATGCAAAAGCTGGTAGAATATTCATAAAAATATGCCGCAGTGAATAGAATTTCTGCAAAATACAAATTTGGTGTTGATAATTTTCAGAAGTTACACATAATCGTAACTACAATTAGTTAGTAACTTATAATCATGACTTCACTTTAAAATATTCTGCTTAATGCTAGAGAAGATTTCTCCGGCCACAAAAATATGTTCCACGTGAAAATTGATGTCTGTTAATAATTTCAGATCGATTGAAACGATCGTCTACTCCTGGCCAGCAACTATCATTTTCTTTTGGCACCGTCTTATTGTTCGGCGAACAATGCACTCCGAAATTGCATTCCACCGCGGCCGAAGGATACGCTCGTATCTGGGGAACAAATTTGGCAAGAACAAATAGCGTTTGTATCAAATATATAGCCTGCTATCGGGAGGATCGGCAGCTCGATTTCTATCGTCGGAATCCAGGATAGTCCTCGAATGATTTCCAGTAGGGAAATCTCTCTTTTCGGCTTTTATCCGCGTCTTCGAGGGAAGTCGAATCTCTGGTTCCTACAGGATTTCCTGGGACAAGCGTTCTTTTGCTGTATGGAAAATCGAGAATATATCCCACAGGTCAGCGCGGCGCCGCAATGAGAAATTGCATATCTCGATGCCACGGGCTTGTCGCCGGACACGAATTTTTATTCGCAGCCACGCTTGCAGTTTTCAAATTCGACAGAGAAATATATTCACACTGATCTGCGGATCCACGTGGACTCGAACCATTAGACTGGCGGATCTTTACTTACAGCGGAATTTTCTGGGATCCGTGAACTTTCTGCAAAATTTAACCGAACCTCTTAAATTCTATTTCAACAATATAGTTTAGAATATAAATTATGTACATGTACAATACAAACATTTTATGTATGAATCTACAATGGATAAATAAAAACAATGTACTATAAAAAAGCATATCTGCGTATATATTTATTGAACCACCATTTTTCCCGAACGTCCGACTTGTCGTAGAGTTATACTACTGATTTCTGAAGAAATTTACGCCCGCCTCACTTGTCATTGAGTTACTGTACTGATTTGGAATTGCAAAAATAGCGAAACTTTGAAAAACAAATATTTTCGGTCGTCTGGCTTGTCGTTGACTTGTACTACTGAATTTCGTGCCACCTCTTTCGATATCATGTTCTCCTAATACAAAACTAGATTTTCGAGGTTTCCGAAAAATTTTAGACTGTCTTGCTTGTCACTGAGTTGTACTACTAAATTTTCAAAAATTGCAAGAATTTCGTGCCACCTCTTTCGCTATCATATTTTCCTGATACAAAATTCATTTCTCGAGATTGTTCGAAAATTTTCGGCTTCTACTAGGAGAATATGATAGAGGAAGAGGTGGCACCAAATTTTCGTGCCACCTCTTTTGCTATTATATTCTCCTAATACAAAACTTAATTTTTGTCTAATTTGTGTGCGTGTGTGAAAAATTGTTCTTTATCCAAAATTTTCGAAGACGTTAATTTAATTCTACTATCGAATGTTCGTATACACGGTGGAGAAAAAACACATTAACTGTTGTGACTAATATTGTTTATTTTTCACTAAAATAGTTACAATATTAAACGTGTATCGTAGTGAGACTCCTCTTGTCCCTGTGACGTCGCACAGATAGTTCTACTCAATGTTTGTACTGATCATAGGTCTCTGCTGAAAATCTCAATAATCGAAGTATTCACGATTCCAACCTCCACTGCAATACTTACAGAATGAACGAGCTGTCTATTCTTCTCTCTGGCATCCGCGGAAAAATATCCATAAACTGTCAAACAACTGTTTCCCCGGGTCTGCTTAATTTTAATTGCAATCTATTCCTGAAGCGTATTGTTGGACATTAGCCGCAAGTACATTCAGAGTGAGTTCCGTATCCGATTACGTATTCATTCCTGCTGAAAGGACGTCCGGGATCAAAAGCTCAAGCTAAAGACTCCGTGGAAAGGGAGCGGAATAGTATCTGCTCGGTCGATCTTTAAATATCTCCCTTTCATGCTTGGACCACCTGCAAGACGCATCTTATCGAGGGTTGACAAGCTTTCCCGCCGCTTCTTAAAACATACATCATATACATTTCTTATAAATCAGTGACCGTTTCAAATGGCGACACGTTTCGTGTCACATAATTAATTGGCACGTGAAACGAGAATATCACATATGATCAATGAATCTCTTGAAGATTTTGAAATCTTTTTATCTGGAGATCAGCAATGAATATTATAAAAATATATCTCTTAGATTCATATTAATTCTATAAACACATAAGAAACAAAGGAACATTTTTCCCAATTTCTTTGGACGGTGTTGCAGAGCTAAAATACTGTTTAAATTTTTTACTTAGCATTTTTGTTCGCATCTACTACAGGCTTCAAGATAAACGAGAATATCGGGTATCTACCTTCAAGGGATGTTTTCACACTTCAGAGCGAAAAGAGAGCAACAAAGTTTATCTGATATCCTATTGAGGTTCACTACAAAGTTGTAAAGTTTCAAAAAAATCTCGGGGACAAAGTATTATCGCTCGCGTTAAAATGGCGTACACCGGAGATTGATGCGGCAAAGACTGATCCCCTGTGTAAGCGTTACATCAGGTTAGAAAGAATTCCTCATCTCTGTCGCAAGGATCAATTTCTGAAACGTAAGAAGAACGTGAGAGAACGCGAATTTCTCGTACGGAGAAATTTTTCATTAAATACTGCCTCAGATGCACATCCTCACACATTTACAAATTTAATACAAGCTTGTTTAGGAGTAGTTTTAGACAATATTGCAATAATAGCATTATGTGAGAAAAGCTCTGCTATTTCAGAAGAAATATCAACGGAAAACGGAGCGTTAATGAATAATACAGAATCATTTAGTGAAGTTATAAAACAATGAACTCCTTGAAGTAACAATCTTCTAACGCAGAACTTTCATTATTGTTAAGTAAATACGAAACTCGTTTCAGTTACCAAACTTGTCACACAAATTAGTTACAGTTCAAGCTCGCGGTCCATTCAAACAAAAAGTACTAACAAGTACGTCAACTAATAAGAACATACTTCGCTCCCGTTATCACTATATGAAATTTCCCTGCGTCTTTAAGCCACCCACGGCCGACTAAGTTCTTGCAAAAATAACAAGTGCACACAAGAGCGCAAGAAAACTAATGAAAATATCAGTACACAAATACTAATAACAAAACGAAGCAAATGAAACGAAACTGCTGCGGAAACGAGCAAGTCTGAATATTCAGATAGCGCGGAGGCCGTGTTTAAAACGAAAACTCGTTGGGCGGACATGTGCAGATGTTCGTAAAAAGCGGGTTCCCTCGAGACAGTGTATTTGTAGCTGATGTTCCTTGAAACTGTCCAAAAAGTTTATAAAAAAGTGTGTTTGTTAATTACGAAGACAGTTCAAAGCGTGTACAATTCGTAGTCGAGGCAGGCATTTTTTACTGCCAAGCCGAAGGTAAAATATTCAGGTGTTCATTTGTCTCATTTTAGTGTTGCATGCATTGTGCATATTATTATTATATTGTTGACACACAGCGGGTTTTACGTATTTTATAACCGAAATGGAATAGTACACCCTATAACAGTAAAAAGAATAAATGAATTTAAAAAGGTCAATATTTTATTTTCAACTGATTTAAATGATTAGAGAAAGTAATGTAATGTACTGTATTGTAATGTAATGTAATATAACATAATAATGTAATGTAATATAAGTTCTAGCACCGTGGTTTAATGTAAGGGATGCGCGATGATGCAACGGCGCTTATACTGGAACGAATATATCCCCGACAAACTATAGACATCGTGGCGAAAATATAGCCTGCGTGAAATTCTGAAATCACGTGGCAATAAACCAGTAACGGCTTCCAGCTGCATATTCCAGCTTCTATCCGAAAAGGAGCATTCTGTAATGCAGGGAACGACGGCGTCATTTTATCCAGACTGAGATTACTTTTTGTTGTGGAAATAGGGCACCGCCAAAAACGTCTTTTCGAAATTACAACATAATCCCGTGAGTGGTTGAGCAAGAATGGCGGCTTCGCAAACACGAGCTCGTAAGTGTTGGCCTCTTATAGTTCGGTCGAACACCGAACATCGAACGAGAGAAAGCGGACATCTCACTTAGCCTATCATCGATCCATGGTGTCAATCAGCAACATTTTCCTCAGAGTTTTAATAAGTTCAACAACTAATACTCGTCATGAACCCTTTTCATGTACGTTTCTGAATTGCAAAACTCAAGAGAACTACAAAATGTTGTAAAACGACCATTTTCAAGAATTTGTTCAATTCAATAATTCATGGTATATGTCTCTCAATTTTCGTAAAACGAATACAAATTTTGTGCAGAGTTTTATAAATAAAGTGTTTGGAGAAACGATTTTAATATTATGCCTCTCTCCTCTACCTTATTTTCCGGAAAGTATTTGGAGTCTTTTGATTGCAGTGAATTTTTAATCAGTATCGATTTTGCAGGAGATTGAATGCAATGTAATTAAAATGCACTGAAATTTGCGTATGCAGGGTATATCTGAAATGTTCGTCGAAGCTATCAATATCAAAATTGCAGATATTTTATGCAGGAAGTTGAAAAGAGAGGATTTTGTACGTATTATGAACACTGTCTGCAGGAAACAATAAATGTGCACATTACATTTAAGTATAATAGAGGAAAGGAAGTAGCATTAATTTTATCAATGCCTATTGTAGTCTCTGAAAATTTACTTGGAAACACAATTCTTAGATTTTTCTTGCAGTGCAAATTACATATCACTATAAAATGCAGGCTTTCGAATTTTTCAGAATCGAATTCTTAAATGACGATTCCGATACTCCGTGCCGAAATCGACCCAGGCTCCGCCGCCGTAGTTAATCACCAATACCTGGAGCATGCATATCGAACACAGAAGCTGTGACAAAGTTCCCTAAACTCATCGACGCGGAACAAAAAGAAAAACTACCAATAGAAATCCATTCTCTCCAGAACTCATACAATATACAACCCTCCATTTTTTTAAATGCAATGTATAATTCAAACTTCCTGCAGTATGCGGACCGAGCACAGAAGCTTTCACAGAGTTGTTTAGCCTCCTCGGCGCGAAATTCAAAGGCAAACATTCACAGCTTCATCGCCGTGCGCGGCAGACAATCTTCCTAGAGGGATTTCTCTTGGAGACCACACTCTCGAAAACCGAGAACCATCGAACGGTTTGCAAAGACAAAAAGAAAGAGGAAGAGAGAAAGGGCTAGAGAACGAGAGAGAGAGAGAGAGAGTAGCCGCCTCCGGTTCATCGAGGATTTCACCTCCGGATGATGCTCCGACGTCAGCTCCGCTTCGAAACTCCGGTTACTTAATTAACGGCCTTTCTATCCTCCTTCCCCGGCTTTTTCCCCTCGTTGATTACTCTTTGATCGGGCGCGTGAGACACGGGCACGATTTTCAAAGAAAATTTTTAAACGGACGCGGAACGAGAGCCTATCGTCGAGTGGCCTCATTCCGCGCCGGAGAAAATTACCCGGAATCGAACCCGCGTCGAGCATCGATCCGAGTCGAGGAAAGAAAATCCCAAACGTGGAATGAAACGATGCCAATAGAGGAAGAGAGAGAGAGAGAGAGAGGAAGAGAGACTGAGAACGGGAGAGACGAGAAAAGGAACGGGCGCAACCTCCGAGTTAGGGGAGAGAAGGGATAAGAAAGACGACTGGGTAAGAAAGGAGCGATTCATCGGAACGGAAAGCGCGAACTTGTAAAAGAATAGCGCGGAACTGGAGATCTCACGCGAAAACAGCAAAAACTAGACGCCGAGATAAAAGTGGAGAGAAATGGCTGACGCGGGTACCAGCCGGCTAGAAGCTTAATATTATATTTTTGCGGTCGATAGAAGATGGCATCCGGCCTTTTTGCCGGGGAAACTTTCGAACCGTTCACTGTCTCTTCCGGGGACCTGCCCTCGGGGAAAAACAGTCGGTATAATGGCATGCTTTTATGGTGTACACCGTGTTCCGGAAAGACGTGTGAGATGCGTATGCGTATATTCATTGCGACTCTCTTATGTCGCACGCCATTACCGCGGGTCTTTATGGAAAATAAAATTTTTATACATCATTTGCAAGAAATCCTTTTTAACTTCCTAACCCTCCGCCTGCAAACGTGCTTTTATCGACTCGGTATGGGTCGTTTATGCTCGCGACTAATTTTTTTTTACTGTTCTGACCTTTCGAAAATTTTTTAAAGAACCGCAGACCAATCATTAGTTTTCTATAGTTTTTATATAAAGGCAATGCAAGTTATGGTTTCTATCCGGAAGACTAAGGTGTGTAATTTAGGTGACCTGGCAAGTGAGATACGTTCCGAGGTCTGTTTTTTGAAAGCAACTGCCTAAGATGTACCGATAATCATTATGGCTGTCCGCACTACCACTGTAATTCATGTGTTACTGGTCTCGAGTAATTGGAGTGGTATGGACAACTTATGCGAACATCTGTGTACCTGTCTCTTTTGGGAAATGGGATACATCTGCGGACTGTCGCCTGGGTGCTCCGCTGTTTAACCTATTCATTATATTAAACTGCAGATATTTATGCATTGGATATAGTATATTTTAGTCTCAAGGAAAAAGAACTTACTTGTTGGACCTTGTTGTATGCCACTAGTTAACCCCTTGCCCTACGATTTATTTTACGATCTCAATGATTGGAACTTTTGTTTAGATCGTAATGTCCTAAAAAAGGAGAAAACTTATATCTATTGTATGCCTACATGTTCTTCGATAGCTGCACATGAACAAAACCAAAATAGAATTTTATTTCGGTTAAAAGAAATGATTGACATACATTTTTATTAGAATCTGTTCGGAATCACGAGTCAGACACGATATTGTAAGGAAAGGGGTTAATTACCAGCGTAGTGATTAGTGCATAACACTTCTCTGGTATGTACTTATGCATTTTTATGTTAAAGGGAAAATTGCAATCAGAGACAAACGAAATTTGGGATGACCTCTGACTGACGATGCCCCCTGAATGACCTCAATATTTTAACGTTTTTCGAAATTGTGAATAACATGAGATTGACACTAAATATTTAGAGACACATTACGAGATCGAATACTGTTTCACATACCGTCAGTACACGTTTGTGACACACCGTAAAAATACACTATTTCACCGTTTGAGGATGGTATTGCTTTTCCTTCGTCCGGCGAACTGTTCCAAAATAATGCAGTACAATACCTGAAATTGCTGTCATAAATAGCGAAACCTATTCCCTGCACACAATCTCACTTTGTCATACACTTTATAACAGTATCGACATTACCACCATATGACGGAGCTAACCGCAGGGAAGCAAAGAGGAGGATAATAAGAGAGGGGAGCGGGATGGCAGAAGCATAACGGCAACCAAGGAAACAATAGCAGAATTCGGTCCACTGTTCGCGGTAATCGCATTACCTGATTGGTGACATTGTCAAAGGAGAGGGGATCTATCAAATAGTGCGTAACAAATCGTGGAATTGAAGAAACTCTGTCCTCTACACAATCCTGAAATTTCAGCCTCGCATAAAAACATTAATTTAGTTTTCCATGAATGAGCATTCTACAAACAATAATTACACAATGCGGTGGTAGATCTAATTTTGAAGAAAAATTCCTGAAGAGTAAGCTAATTTAACCAGATAGTTAAATTTAAAAAATGACATTTATAGACCGTGAGGCAACGTTTTACAAGAAGAAACACTAAAAATAAATTGACATACCAGCCAGAAATACATCTCTCAGCATTACAATTTTTATTTGACCAACATCTTGCAGCAGCTGCTGTAGACATCTGAAAGTCGATCTATCAAGAAAACGGAAAGGAAAAAGACAAGCAAAGCATAGACGCAGAGAGGAAAATCGAACGGTCTCGAATAAAAATGAAGACGATGTAGAAGAAGACAAACGAAGAAAAGGAGCGTAGGAAGCGGCGCGGCGGGAAAAGTTAAACGAACAGGGAAAGGACTAAATAGCTCGTTACCGTCGGTCGTGTGTAACTTGCGAGGCTTGACTTACTCCTCTATTAGTCGGCGTTCCTGTTCTCCGCTTGGAAACTTCGTTTTAATACGCTTGCATCGAAGAACGAGAGGAAAGGAAAAGCGCCGTCTCCGATGGAACGGTAACAAACCTAGTCCGGCGGAGCCTTAAGCCTTCTAGTTTCGTCTACGCTCACGGCTTCCTCTCGGGCAACTTTCCCGGAATTCCTCTCGACGCGATCGTTTCATCGCGAACGGAAGCGCCTTTCGAACCGCGAGCGGAACGACCGGCTCTGGCCCGTGTAATCTCCTCTCATGCTGATAGCCCGAGAACAAGCAGGGCTTCCGACGATCCCTCGATGGAAATTTCGGCTACTTTATTCGACGCAAGCAATAATGCGCAGATTTAAAGTTCCGGGATCAGCCCTGCCGAGATTGACGCGCACCGGTGCAGCAACATTTTAACGCTGCGTTGTTCGACACTAAACCTGCCGAGCATTAACCCCTCTCAGTATTATTACCCCCGCGGCTACAGCGAATAGGACTTCCTGGCCTTTAATAATTAGACTGCGGATTTTCTGCGTTCATGACTAAAATGAGCTTTTAAGAGAGAAGTTTAAGAATATTAATGTACTCCCTCTGTCCCATAATGATAGTAGCAAGTGAATATTCAAACGAGAATTATTGGCGAATGCAGCTATAAGTTACGTTGTCGATCGAAATCAATGTTTCATGACATCTGTCATTTGTTTTGACACATCTTTCAATTTCTAGGTTAACCTAATTGTTACGAATTATAACTACTTTTCTAATGTCATCCGCTGATCGAAATCAATTGTTTTATTTCAGTTGAATATCAACCCATTGTAAAAGTAAGATGAAAAGAAACAGGTTATGCTGGAAGCAATGAAGAACGATGGCTCCAATATAATTTCAAGCTCACGCATATAGGGAAAGTAAAGCTTCGCAGCCAAGGGATCCTACCTACAAGTTTAAAATGCAGTAATGAAAGTATTGAAAAATCCAGAAACTACCTGTACACTCAAAATAAAAATTAGGAGTAATATTTTCAATTTATTGTTTAATGTAATCTAGTTTTTTGATAATAAATGTTGCGTTCTATATTTATTTTCTCCTGCAACTATTATTATGGGACAAATTAAATTCATCAACTGCTACTATTATTATGGGACAGAGGGAGAACTAGATTATTAACCCTTAGCAGTCGAAGGGTGACTCAAAGTCACCTTTAACAAAGTTCTTTGCGTTATTAATTATGTTAGTATCTAATCAATTATTAGACATTTAAAAAAAGTAGGATAACTTCCTGTGTCCATTCTTCAGTCTAGATAGATTTATAAATTTCTCGTTGATTTTATATTATTCGTATACAGGACACATATTTTTCATGGGCTTTAAAATTCGTTAGAAAAATCTTTTCATGTATTGGATGCCTCAATTTTTGTAAGCACGATATGTATCTGAAACGATCATCGGATCAAATAAAATCATTGTTCAGAACTTCGAGAGACGTTCCCAGTCCCGGAGGAATTCCCTGGCTCATCGTTCCTCATTCTAAGCTCGCATCTCGCATTAATTGAAAGAAACACGTGGAAGTGGAAGGAGCATGTCTGCAGTAGAATTTCATAGACGAAGTTTTGCAAGGTGAACGTATGCACGACGCGCAGTCCGATGAACTAGCTCGGCTCTATTATTTCGTGCTCGTGCCACGAGGCACGTTCCACGGTTTATCCGGATCCGATAGAGCTTCGAGGACACGATCCCCCGGAACATTTCTCCGTGCTTGTCTCGATTCTATTGACCAATCTCATCAGCACGATCACAGGGATACAAATGGAAGCTCCGCCCTTAGCTCGTATTCTTCGAAGGTGATCTCTCTGCATCTTTGGGACTGTGCACCTTCAATTCTCCCGGTCAGTCATCGATCGGAAAGTTCACTGACGTCTCCCCTCTCGTTCATAACCGAAAAATTTTGCACTTTTTCCTATTAGCGATATCCTAGGTTAGTGATTACTAACCACGATTTAAAATCCTGATTTCAACGTTCTCTTTCCACCTGAAAAGTGTTGCGGTACACCGTCCACATTGTCAGACCGCGTAAACGAGCCATTAGCGGTGTATCAAATTTAACACTTTACCTACCGGAAGCCTATTAATAGGATTCTCAAGAATTGTGCGGTATCAAAAGAAAGCATTGGAATTTTCTTTTACATTGCAATCTTAAATGAATCTATTAGATGACGTTATTGAGGGCGACTTGCTAGTTCGCAATGAAAACTGCTGTTGCTATTGATGGTTCCATGAAGTGTTTAGCCATGTACCACAGATTTTTCAAAATTATGCAATTATCACCGGTCGTTAATCTATTAATATTGTCATATCTGTTTCAAGAACGTTTGACGCGTTCTTCAGACCTACAAGTTTATTCAACGATTAAAAATTAAGCGAACAAAATGGCTAACAAAATAATACAAAACAAAAGGATATACTGACTGGAGATGAATATGTATTTTGCGTATTGACGAAAAGGAATTCAACTTGATCTGAAACTCAAAACTGTGGGGGCAGAAGAATTGATTAAAAAACAAAACTGAGTGGTAGTAGTTCGATAGTCCGAATAGTCAAAAAAAACAAAAATACTTTTTGCTTCGATTCCCGATCGGTCACCTGGATCGTTGACCGACGTTTTCGCTCGACTAGAGAAAAGAAAGAAGATACATAATTCGGCAATTAGGGGCACGTGTGCGTCTCGGGTGGCTGGCTGAATAATGAAAGGGATCGGGAATGGAAGTTCGTGTCTAGCCGAGTTCCAGGGTCCTCCCCGCATTAACTTGACTCGGTGCTTCATCGACGTGACCGTTTGACAACCGTAGGAAACTTCGATCAACTTCGCCGGCCAATCTCTGACGCACGAATGGCATTTCTACGTAATGCTGTACTGTCTCGACTGCCTGCTTTTAGATTAGATCGAGTAACCGAGCAACTTTGCGCCCGGAACGCTCCGCTCCGACCTGCGATCGAACTTCCAACCGGGGGCCGAAGTTCTCGTTACCTTTATTGCGTTCGCGACGATGTCATACGAATGAGGTGTAATGGAGGCTACGGAATTTCGGACATCTTGGGCATGGCCCCGCTCTTAACTTCAAGGAACCCCGGATCCGTATCGCCATCGACGCGAATGCAAATGTTTGGCGAGCTCGGTGCACTACGTCATTTACCATCGAACCACTACCTCGACCACTTCTCATCCCCTATTTTACGAGTATTATTGTTGCTATCAGACCCAGCATCTTTATGTATGTTTCCAGTTCAGTGGATTATTTCCGAGGATCTGCAGTGGGGGATTTATTTCGTCAATTGGAAAATGTCTTATTGTTAAAAGAAAATAAAAATGGAATTAGTCCTCTAACCCTTGGAATTAAACCATCGTAGCTCCGTGTAATTTTGAAATTACATACTGTTGCATTCAAAGTTACAGTGGGTCTAAAAAATATTTAATCGTAAATTTAAGTATTTAAATTGTAATCATTTTATAAAAGCAAGTAGTACATGAAAAGAACAAAAGATCTAGCTATAAATTTAACTGCACGTTCCACATAAAAAATAGCACAGGTTACAAAAGGTTAAAAGTTTCCCCTTCATTTTTCTTATACAGGAAAATTCTATTCAGCATCGTCATAGGATATTTATAAAGACATTGCACAAAGTATTGCCCACAGTCTGTGCAAACTTTGATGTTTTTTTTTTAACTCCTAACTGTGGTCTATAAAAATACCTGAAGCATGTGTAAGAGAAATTTGTTCCACTTCTCATAATCGTAGTCTGAGTAAGCTAGTCAAACATTTACTATTTGCGAAATAATTTCGAGCTCGAATATAACGTTCTCTTGGTGGGCAAATAATAAAAACGTGGAAAATTTGTCCACATGCACACTCGTGCTCGATATTGTGTTTTATTTACAAGCTTTATACGCCGTGTGCACCGAGACCACCATATAAGCAGGATTACGTATGCAATCGTCGCGGTAAATATTTTTCTCGAGTTATCTGCTTGACGCTGGCACCCGAAAAGGGCGAGAAATTGTGGGTAAAAGAGTCGTGGAATCGAATTTAAGGTTTTCACTCGAGGGAGAAAATTTCGTTACTGAATTTACCGGTTCGTAGACGTAATACGTTTCGCAATATTTGCTCAAGCCACTACCACTCTCTCGCAGTATGCCTTCACCCCTTTTCCCTGGTTCTTTTCTTGTTAGTTCCCCGTAACTCTCTTCGATTCGGTCTTGATACTTGCCCGGGCGCATCATTGCTCCGGCCACGCCGGTCTTCCCCGCCATCTTTCATACCTAGTGCCCCTGGAATATCTCACTATTTCTCCATTATTCGAACGGTAAATTTCTGCGAGAGAAGTGCCACGGAATCTTCGAAGGCCCCCGCCACCGAGCAACCGTGAATTTATTGTCAGCGATAAAGAATGACCAAGACACCGGTGCCCGAGTCTAATTCATCCTGTTTATTAAACCCATCAATCCCACTGAATATAATAAAGAAAACTATAAAAAAATAGACGGAGGCATTCGAACTTAGAACACAAAATTTGTATATTCTACTTAATGATTATTAGACTGCGGATCTTTATGCAAAATAAAAAATGTTCACATTTATTGCAGGAGCCAAATAAAAATTGTATTCTTCTTTTAATTATCCTATTAAGCTTAAAATAGTACATTTATGTCCTTAAATATTTTTAACATGTCCACTGGTTTAAATTGTACGTACCCTTTTTAGTCATAAATGCATAAAATCCGTAGTCTAATGATTATAAACAACCACATTATAGAAAAACCTAGGTTTACGAATAAATTTTAAAAAATTTTGTCTCAGCATCACAGTCAGTATGTATCAGGTGATTCAAATATCTCGTAATATTAAGTAGCATTCAGATTCATACTCAAAATAAAATTAATACGACTATTTTTTAACTCAAATGAATATATAATTCTTAAATATTATGAACAGAATTAAATTACTAGAATAGTGGTAAAATTTTAAGTGAGTACCTACGAGAGATAGGTTGTAGCAACAAGAACGTTGTTGCTTGAGTAAATCGAATGTGTTAATGAATTAACCCAATGCTATTAGCGAGGGAGAATGTATTGAATATTAATTGCATTCATTACAACAAGTAGCAACGAACCCCTTCAGCAGAGCATTACAGGACATTAATCTTTCACGCCAGAAATTTCATTTGGTAAATGATTCCATGCTGATGAGAAAGTGATCTTCGCTACAAGCTTTTCCTGCGACCTGAGCAATTTTCATTATTTGAAAGCTCGGTTACGGTTCACTTCGTTTTAATCGGAGACACCGTGGTTGGCTCCTGAACGAAAAGATCACTGAATTTAAACATACTCTGGACGTTTTGTATAAACTTTTTGCCGGAACCCATTCTAATTTTTGACATGTGAAAAATCAATCCCTCGAATGAGGGGTAGTTTTTAAAGAGGATTCTTTCCCTACGTGAATTATTGTAATAATGGATTTTCATATTTCCATACGAACTTTTATTTCAATGTACGAGGCTTGGAAAAATCGATTTGTCTAACATGTTTTTTGAAGAAAGGAAAAGCATTTATAGAGATCTAAAAAATACTAGATAGATAGAATACTAGAAAATAATAGAGATCTTAAAAATATAGAAAATGTCACTGTATTTTCAAATTCACTGAAATTCAAGCACACACAGCGTTTTATTTAAGAGGATTGGCCATTTTTCTCGATACAAAGGAAACAAACCAACTTTTTCTCGGAATTTATTGCAGCTATCAACTTCAAATTTTTATAGCATGTGGCACCACGCTGGATCTGCATTTCAGCCGAATAGAATCTTGAAATATCGAATCGAAAAATGTATGCAGCTCTATCGATGATTTAAAATTCTATTTTAAAAGAAATATAGCTAAACATAAATTTTCGCTTAGGGGCTTGCTAAATACAAAGGAGTACTAACTTTTGTATCTGTGAAGAAAATCGTACGACAAGGGGTAAAGAAAATATTTCATTGAAACTATTCGCAGAAATTAAATGTGTATGTAACATTTATAGTTTCCGATCTGTAAGAATATAAATTCGCCGGTGAGTTCGAGCGTAATTAGAGAGTTCCCGGAAGCAGTGCAGCGGGGCGAAGTATGCGTCGTCGCCGGGAAACGGAAGCCCCATCGTTTTCGCGTGAAACCGAAATTTAATACGATTCCTGGCAAAGCGATTGGAATCCGTTGTAGCGATGGGTTGAAAATCAACTTGCATCGGCGACCTCTATTCCGGGGCAGAACACCTCAATTACTTGGGCTTTCGAGCTTTGCTGATACACGTAAATTACAGACGTGTCCCGCCGGCACCCCCGGGGGGCAGCAAATTCGCGTGGTCAGTGCTAAGGTGCAAGTACAATGGCGCAAAGCGAGCAGAGAAATTGTACTACCAATGAAATATCCGCTGTCGTCCGGCATCGGCCGAAGATTTGTCAAACGGGAATTGATTTAGGTTCGAGGGCCTTAATCCTCTGGGGAGCTGGCAGCACCAGTTGGTTTGCCTTGGAATTCGTTCGATTGCCACGCCGCGCGTTCGCCACGCTGTGCGCCGCGCGCCGTTTCTACGCAAATAAATTGGGACCTTTATATCGGTCAAAGGACACAGCGGCTCATGTTTTATTCCGACCGAACGAAATCGTATGACGCATTGCCGCTGGATTCGAGCACCGGGAATTTACGAGCTTGTTACGCCAGCAATTTTTATCAACGGAAACGTTATTCCAACGTGTTACGTAGCCATCCGCGCCGTGCTAATCAAGAAATCTTTTAGAATATTTCAACACACGGAAATTACTTTTCGAATCCCATATTTATGATGGGTTACGTTATTTTTTAAATCAAAGACATGAAGTAGAATATCATCATTACTCATTCTGTACAGAGTGAATTCATAATTATATGTATACATCACAAAAACGATTCTCATTTTGCTATCTTGTTTATTGATTATTCATTTATTAATATTAATTAAGAAATTTTCATAGAATTTGTCCATGAATTTGTGTATGTTTTTTCAAATGCCACATTTATTAAAATAGACTGCACGATTCTACCGAGTTTCTCGCAATAAAAATATAAATTCGCATGAACATCCGCAGTCCAGCAATAAGTATGAATGGACTTTGACATACAAAAAATGAAAGAGGCCGACAACCCTCGCGAAACTCCATTTATATGAATCCAGCGACGAGACGAGCAGCACAAAAGCAGATTACTAATTACATCGTATGGTAAAAATTATTGTTACTTTGTAGCTTGCTGGCCTGTGACTACGTACTACATTTTTCACGAGGCCATGTAATAAATGTTTCCGCGGGCGCGTAACGAAGGGCTCTAATTACATTCGGGCCGAGCTTCGCCATATTTGATATCCTAGATTCGTTTAAAACGGATATGCCTGACAAATGTTTCTGTTTGTCGTAGGGCTTTCCGACGAATATGAAACGAGCACTCCCCAAAAATATCACGCGCAATTTCCAGTAAAAAAATATTGCGCAACTAATACCAAACAGCATGTATATCAGACGGAAAATATCCTCGATAAATAAACATCGATATAGTTATTGGACTCGTTCTTTTCCGAAAACCTTACAGTCTATTTCGAAAACAATTTTTATTTGAAAACTCCAATCTATTTCCGAAACTATTTTTGTCTAAAAACTCCAATCTATTCTAAAAGCTATTTACATCGAAAAACTCCAATCTAGGTTAAAAGCGATTTTTATTTAGAAGTTCCAATCTATTTTATTTGAATCCATAGATATGCACATTCACTTGTTGATAAAAAATTGTATAATCGTAGTTACGAAGATACTTTCAGTCATTACATCTCAGGAGTGTAATTAGTAGACTGTGGATCTTTATGCAAAATAAAAAATGTTTGCGTTGATTGCAAGACAGAGGAGCGAAATAACAATGTATTTTTTCTTTTAATTATCTGATTAAGTTGTGCTTACCCATTTTTGTGATAAATGCATAAAATCCGCAGTCTAGTAATTAGATATAGAAATTATATTATTGTCATACTACGCTACTTATGATTGCGCAAACTTTCACAAGAGCTGCCTCATCTACAAAATGTCCCATCGCTGCTATCCTTTCTCGAGGTAGACAGCTAGCTCCGGTTTTATCCTTCTTAAACGGTGCACGATCGATGGGATTTGATCAGGCGATCAAATCAAGCGTGTGATATAAGGGCAAGGAGCAACCATACGTGCCATTACGTGCGTTTATTTTCGCCATAAAGTTCGACGCTCGGCCAACAAGAAAACGGAAGTCGATATCGTGGAACACGTTCCATAGTTGTCATTTTTTCCCAGTCCCGTCAATAAGGAAGAACACGTCTCCGAAGCTAACATGATCACCGATAGGTTTATACTGGATTCCATTAACCCTGTATACGTGTCAGGGACCACGTACTCTCGGGACAGGGGTAAATACCTTCGGCTAGTAGCCCCTTGAATGGGATCGGGAATGGTTACCATGGAAGGCTTGATACCCATGGGAACAGCTACTAAAATGAATGCGTGTCTGGAAGAACAATTATCACTTGCGCACTTCCAGCGCCTGCACCTCGTCTCCGAGATTGGTGAAGTTCCTTATAGCTATGGTTCCTGGGACGATCACGATGGATTAAATCGGTTTCACGGCAACTCTCTATTATAACTTGTAATGATGTCGAGAAATCATTCGATATTTGAGGCATGGTAGAACACGCAGTCGTACACTCGAAACCACATTTCGTTCTTTTATATTGACCCCTTGAACGACTATAATATCTAGTCGTGATGAAAACATCAAACAGAATTTGATAAACAATGTTGTTAATTCCTTTTAAATTGAAATGAAATTCTATTTTATTGTAGTCAATATTGCGCCATTGGAGAGCACGTAGACAATAAATATAAATTTTCTATTTTGCCTAGCAGATTATACACAGCCAACAAAAATCATCTGTTTTAATACGTACCACGTACGAAGCTCGTAATTATTTAAAACACAAGTAACGCGTGCAGCATCTTCTTCAAGGCAGTGAAAGCACGTAATGGTCGCATCGACGAGGTATGCAAATGGCGGAGGATTTGATGAAATTAGTATCAGCATCGTCCAGTTCCAGGCATCTGGTTCCTTAGCATGGAATCGATGCAAGTTTCGAGAATATTGCACGAATTAATAGCCGAAGAAGGTGAGAACGGGCAATTACCGTTCGAATGTGCAAGATGATCCATTACGTTAATAGATACCCTGATTGTACAATTTTGCGAATGGTTCTTGCCGGAACTTTAAATGAATCGACTGCGCCGGGGTCCGGGGAAATTCTCATTTCGTAGTAAATGCTTGTGGTAAACGGCCCCTACCGCAGAAAACCGATAACAGTTACGAGCTGAACGTCTATGTCTTCGAAACAGTTTCCAAAATTAACAGTGACGTAATCCTGGCCCTCCAGTTTTCTTGCCAACGAGGTGACAGTAACACCCCCGATTCGCCTCGGACACTTCCATAAAATTCGTTCTCCTTGCGGAAGAAACCAGAACGATGTGCTTAAGCAGAGAAAACGTTTCCTGGGGAGAATACGGAAAAGCTGCAGCCTAAGAAAACGAATTAAAGTAAACGTACTTGCGAATACGAAGGCATTAATCACGTGGAAAGAAATGTTTGCATTAATTAGAAGACACAGGAGCCAAATAAAAATTTAATTCTCCTATCTTATTAAGCTGGAACTAATATACTGGTGTTCTTACATGTATATTTAACATTTTCCCAGATTAACTATCTTCATATTAATACGGTTTGGTCTGGGTTAGATTTCTTGGGAAGGAGTCCCTCCCTCACCTTATGCTCATCCTAATAGCTTTTTCCATGTGAGATGTACACGAAGAGGATGCCCAGGTCTTTTTTCTTATTTACACCCATACAATACACTGATAAAGTTTGGCACAGCCCGTACATTTGATTGACAAATTTGTTTACCTTGAAGGGGCCTATTCTGGATCAAACATGTTGCGCAACAATTATTGTGCAGCATGATGTTTACGCAAATCCACATGGTATTGATTAGTCAATCGCTACCATTCACGATCAATCATGTTGCGCAAAATGCTTGATCGTGAATAGACCCCTCAAGTCGTACCGCTTGCATTTTATCTCCGAATGCACGAGGTGTCGCGGTCGGCCGATATTTTCTCGAGCACGGTCACCGCGCGGCCAATTACAAAGCGTCGACGGCGGATAATGAGTTGTCAGTGTGGTAAAAATGGAACAAGGTGTTAGTCCGCGGCGGGTCTTGTTATCTGGGTGTCTCATCGACAGTGGCAGCGGTGCTCGCGAAAAGTCGGATTTCGCAGATAACGATACACGGCGCGGCGCGGTGTGGCGCGGTGGTCGCGAGGGTGGGGGGGTAGGAGAGGCGATGTCGAGAGCGCCTCGCGATGGCGTGCACACGAGCCGGACATTAATCCAACTGTCCTCTCCTCGGTGAACACCATAAATTACAGGATTCCAATTTCCAGACGGCGGGGCTGTTGTGTTCTCGGGGATGGTGCCTGCGAACGGGAGAGGCAACAGGAAGCGCGAACGCGGGGGGGTTTGGGGCGGAAGAGGAAACCTGTACGTCGGTCATACAGGTTGCGTTTAATTATCCACGGTCCTCGCGGACACTCCTAAGGACGCCGAAGAGGCGACGGGTATTGGATTTCCGGTAGGGTAGACGAGTGAAAATCCTGTTACAATTTAATTGTTAATTTACCACCTCGTCTAACCGTGCCAAGTAGGCCACTCTATAGTTGAGACGAAAACAATAGCCCCCGAGCCCGGAGTTACTCGCAAAGAGGGTCCCTCTGTGTTCGTACCCGACACGCTTCCGTCGGTGAATCGGCAACACGAGCACACGTGCGAAACGTTTGCCACTTAAGGGAGAGTTTGATCTCCAGGAAGTTTCAGGAATGAGGCATGAAGTCCTCGTACTGCTCCTTCCACGTATCTCTATCTCTATCTCTTCCTCTTCCCTCTCCGCCAACCCCTTCGCTCTCTCTCTCTCTCTCTCTCACTCTTCATCCCGGCCTATCTTACACCTTATCCTTCAGGCATCCCGTGTGATACGACCTTGGCGAACACAGTCGTCAAGATTTCCCAGGTTGCGTTTCCACGGGCTAGAGGCGAATCAATATCTTATAAAGCCGAACGTTAAACAGTGGTTAAAGGGAGATGGGACCGTTCTGCCGTGTTCTCGCGATTGTATACGATTGTTTTTATGTGTTTTTTATTTTCTCTTCCCCAGCATTTATGGCTTCGGCGTTGGCCTGTATCCACTTTGCAAGAATTATTACTGGATTGAGGATAATAAAATCTTTTTGATCTCTAAGGTTCGGAAACCGAATAGAGATTTCTTTGTTTAATGGTTTCAATAGATTCGACATAAAAATGTCGATGTTCTTCAGCCCTTTCGTATTTACACTGTTTTAAGAAACGGTACTCATTTTTAAACGAGGACGGAATCGTTTTGATGTGCTTTTACGATTGTATAAAATTGTTTAAAAATTATAATACAAAATAGGCATCGCGTGGCCCGACTGGTTTAAATCTGATCGAAATTTCGATAGCTGTGTGAACATTTATTTGGGCCAGTGTACAACACATTTATATTATCCGTTGCTTGAAGAACTATGGACGGGATGTTCAATATTTCACAGCGCGGCCGATGTTAGTCGAGGCTTACAAATTAATAAAAAAAGGAAAAGGAGAAGTATATTAATGTTTACTGGTGCATCGTGTGGGCTGACTCTCTTTCAATTCCATCCATAAATTCGACGTCGCGAAAAAGGAGGAACGCGCGCCGGGGAACGAAATAGGGGACAGAAAAAGCAGGCAAATGGTCGACGCCGGGAACGTTCCCGGGGAGTGAGAAAAATTCATTCGTTTCTGTGCGAAATCGAAAAATGGCAGAGGTTAAAGTACTCCCAATAGCGTAGTAATGTTGGTAGTAATAACATCGTAGAAAATAGTGGTTAGAGGTGGAAAGGTAGATGGCCGGCTGACGCTGTGGTCGGCAAACGCGCCGGCAAAAATGCTTCTGCGTTCGCGATTTTTTGTGTACGAAATGCAGAAAACTGGCTTATAATTTATTAATGGTAAATACCAAAAAAAAAGTAAAATACAAACATCGCAGAGTCGGTAAGTTCGTGGTGTTCGTTCCGCGAATATTTCTCCCCCTATATACCCTGTGCAAGGGATAAAAGCCTTTTCGTACTCGTAATTTTAGAAGCTGAAATATGTTCTCCAATTGTTTGTGGCATACACAAATGAATCGCATAAATAAATGATAATGAAGTATTAATGCACCGAGGATGTATTTTATACGAGCCCTTAGGCGATCCGATAGAAAGAGTACGCTGCTGTATTATAATTCTCTTCTTTAATGAAATTTTGATACGGTTCGGTGAAATTTCAATGTCCGACGGCTTTTAGATCGCTCTAAATATTCAAGATACATAACCCGCCTTTACACCAATGCCGATAATAATAATTAATGTCGAGCGTATTCTATTACATCCGACAAATATACATCGATAATGTCAATATTTCAACACTTTGAATGGATATTAATTTCGCCGGTTCCGAGCGTGTGTATCAGTTAACGGCGAACACAGGAGATTATATATTGGGAATATCATTAATTCGTCATAGTACACAAAGACGTTATTTATTGCAGCGAGGTTAGTGACGAAAATTATTCCGCCGGAAATTTTTTTTTCACTGGCTTGCGATTAATACAATTTTTATTGTGCATTCAGATCCACAATCTACTAGTTAAAGTACAAGTGTTGCAATAATGTTTTTGATGTCATTAAAGTAATAACGTCCAAATTAGTCTGTTTTCGAAGTTGAGAGTCTTGATAACATTTTTTTACCTTCAAATCTGTCAGCATTTATCGAGAGGAATTTTTAAATTTACTGACAGGCGTTAGCGGGACGAAACAATAATATGTTTTACAAACACAATGTTTTATTAACGAAACTCCAATATTTCCGTAACATCAATGCAATAAATGTTGTGCAATCCTGCAGAGAATTGTCCATAAAATGTCGAAATCCTTTGTCTTTTTGGTCCAAATAACATGTCACATGCACGAAAACTAGTGCGGGTGACTGAATATTACGTTCTGTTATAAAATAAAAATTAACTCTTGCAACGTGGCGACCAATGGACCTTCGCGTACACAATTTAAAAATAATTACGAAATAATTACTTTCATAAAATGAATTGTTGACAATGTTGCCTCCACTTCCTGCAGTCTTTGTACGAAACAAAAAGTGGATCGATCCGCAACTTTTTTCATGCGTATCGATATCGACTAGAAAAACACCGAATGAACTGTATGTGTTTACCTTCTTTTTGTTTGTATTTTTGAATTTATTCATGTGTTTCGAGCGAAGCCGCAAACGGCTCTCCCAGTGTTCGTCCGCGACTACAAAATAAGGGTCGCTCCCGTAAATAAACAATCGAGATGATATTTCTCCGACCGACTCCGGCACTCGAATGTTTGCGCTTGCAGAGGTGCAGCTTAAACACACGAACGTATGACGAGAAACGCATGGGGACGGCAGGCAGTTTGCACAGCGCGGTGTCAGAGTTTCTTTCATTAGCATGATTGATGATCCCTTGGAACGTTGCAGCTGGACGTGTTACTCCGCTGTTTCGCATCGAGAAGTGCGAATTAATCCTTTCAAGACGGATTTCCTTTTCACAAGGCACGCATTAATTATTTTTCAAACGAGATGTACAAGGTGTTCCACCGTACGCATTGCTAATATCAAAATGATTTCGCTTCGAACCGAGATGGATAACGAGGTTGTGCATAATACTGAATCAAATATTCATTACCAAGTGCATTCAATACGTCATGCGATGTCCGCGAGATATTTTTATATACCTTTATAATATTATTTATGTTATAATTCCAAAGAATATATTAGTTTCTTTGCTGGAATTGTTGTTCAAACACGAACTTTTTATTTTTGTAAATGTTTTATTTTTATGAATGTGAAAGGAACATAAAGTATATGGTGTAAAACTTTATATTTTAGTGTTTCTTGATCATGGTATAAACCACAAATGTATAGATTTCGCCAGTCTGCTTACAATAGTTTGAATTGTTGGTAGTTAAACGATATATTGCATGCTAAAAGCATAATCATGTCAGCTTCCAACACTATATGTTACTGTATGTACAGTTTGAGTGTATGTATATTTTAGTATAATTATGATCGTGAGAGATACCAATTTGTAGATTACTTACACCTGTACCATTTACTGACATGCATACCGCGAATCTATGTTCGTAGAATGAGACAGACGCATCATCGATTGTACTACTTTTAAGTGGAACTAGCGGGCATTGGTCAGACACAATTGCAAGCAGTAGTTCTCGTCGAAATTACAAATTCTATAATTCCTCCGAAACAATATTTTATACATTGAATATTAATTCTACAATTTTGACTATCTTCTGTTATTTAAGTGGTTCATTTTTGCTAAAAAAATTCGTAAAATCGTTAATAATTTTACACGTTCCAAATTCTATGAAAATTGCACAGTGATAAGTAAACTGCAATTGTCAAATCTAGAAAAAAGATTCTGATCAAAATTTCACATTCTATGATAACAATAATTTCTCCACAGAGAAAATCATTTTTCTATTTTCGCCAAGACGATATTCTACTACAAAGGGTTAATACCAACCAGACAGAGGAATATTCCGCGACGGTAGAAATAAGAAATCCTTTGTCGGATGATCGAACATTTTTATGGCAAAGCAGCCGCGAGCCGGGGCTCATGTAACGGAGCAGAACAATTGGCGGGAATGATGGAGGTCCTATTGCGTTTAAAATTTTTACGACACTTTACACGCTCATTGCGCCAGAAAATAAATCGTGTGCCGAAACGTCTCCGGGTGTTCACTCTGTTAAAGTACTTCCCGCCGGTGCAAATGGCCGAATAAAATTCCGCCGGGGAAACGTATATGTTAATGCCGGGTGCCATCTTATTTCACTTTAAAATCCTCGCTGTCAAAGCATATTTTCTCTCGATTCCTAGCACTCGGTTACCCTTTCCGGACCGTCGGGAGGAAAACACTTATCGGGACGATGTATACGTAGATAGTCGCCCGGTTCCTTCTTTAGATACCGCCGGATATCTCTTGACGGTTAGCGAACCGTTACGTCGAAATTAATAGATCCTGCCTTTTCCGGGTCGGGGGAGGACCATTGATACATAACCGAGGCGGCGGGTGCATCGGGTCGTCTCGAAATTTATGTCTGCTCTGCGGCTTCCGGTGCCAGACACTGATCTTTGCCCCGCACCTTTCTCGACGACGCACGGTGTGACGAGCGACTCACAAAAATGGAAAAAGCAAAGTTTCAAATCCGTGCCCTACAATTTTAATACATGTGACATGAAAGAATGATTTTATTAATATATTTGTGCTTACTACTACGATTATTAAGAAAGAAAATCAATTTCTACGCAGCTCCTGCACCTTGAAATCAATGCAGTTAATCTTATACAAAAATCTATGTATAGGTTATTAATATATTTGTGCTTACTACAATTATTAAGAGAGAAAATAAATGTCATAATGTAGGTCCTGTACCTTGAAATCAATTTTATTTTGTAGAAAAATTCGTGTATAAATTAGCGATATAGTGATAATAAGATTTTTCTATCGGAGTTCTAATTATTGCTGTAAGTAATTTAAGGACTCCGGGCGATGTAGCGAGTCAAGTGTCCGATCTCGAAGAAAAATGGCCTGAAGGGCGAGAAATTTCCTTATCAATCCATGGAATTTTTAATCTTCATACTTGGCCGTTTAAACTTCTTCGTTCTTTCTCTCTTTTTACTCTACCAACGAAATGTCAGATGTCTGATCGTAGCGGAAGGAGCCGAGATAACTGCGAGCGCCAAGGCAGCTCCAAGGGTCTGCCGAGTTCGGAAGCCGAGGGATTCGCCGGAGCTGGAGGACCACGAAGACTTATCAGAGATGACGAAGCGCTCCCAGGATGGTCCTTAGCGTTTTCTACCAACCGCCATCTACCTCAGGGTCAGGGGGTCCTACAGGCTTATTCACAACGGGGATACGTTTGCAAGTTCTGTCGCTAGTAATCAGCTTGACAGTTTCCCAGTCGATGCTTAATCTTCCTCGTACCTTACTTGTAGCTTCCGCATCAAATGTTTAACGAAACTGACAATGGTCAAGCGCCTTCAAAGATCAGAAAAACTGTATAATGTGTTCGACATTTTTAGTAATCCGACCAAGAGAAAGCAAGTCCTTGCGTGTGTGTGATCCAGGAAAATAAAGTTCAATTTTTAAATATATAATATTTTGACTAGAATATTCTCATTTGATTAAACATGCGAAATTAGACAGTTGTGCTAACCACGTGGTATTTGTTAAGATTCCAAAATCAGTAGATCATCAGTAGGTATATATACTTAATAGAAAAATAATAAAAAAGACCAACGTTGCTAGACTCTCACTTAAATATTGTTCCTTTGAATATAATCTCTGCAGCATGTTTCATCGACACCAGTGAGATTGCATAGAAAATCTGTAATGTACCACAGCAGAAAACAATAAGACATTTATGTATCCTGCATGTATATTATTCTGAGCCCATCCACAAACGATTGAGATTTACACAGATGGCAGTAAAACAGTAAATGCACAGTCAGTGGGGGCAGCTTATTACTGCCCACAACTAGATATGAGCAAAAAAATTAGCCTACATAGACAAGCATCCATATTTACAGCAGAATGTTCTGCTATTAACCAAACTTTAAAAAGTGTTATTTCTATGTATGCTATATAAACCGAACTAGGTTTACGGCATCAATAAATAAATAATTAATTAATTATTATTCCGAGTAGCAAAGTTCTCGGTCAGGATACAGTCGGCCGCGAAAGTTCGGCAGGCATGGACGTCTTTCAGCAGCGATAACGAAACATTCGCCCGCAAAGAATGACCGTACAGAAAAGTATGGTGCGCCTATAGTTCCCCGGTCGTCACGTGAGACGAAGAATGCGGTCGTATAGCACAGGGTGCGCGCTCGGTTTCGGAATTCTAAACATTCTCAAGTCCCGGAATTCCAAGCACTGCGATAAATGCCGCGCTTCGGTGAATGTTCGGTATGTTTACGATTGCACGGTGTTCGTGGCTAGAATTTTGTTTCAGAAAGAAAACTGCGCGTTTCGGTAATAAGCGACCAAGCCCGGCTATCGCGTCCACTGAAATTCGAGAGACAACTGGAAAAATGTGGACACCAGTCACACGAGCAACCGGCTGTCCTCCCCCGTCGACACTGTTGAAAGTCCTCCGCAGGGTGTTCGGTGTCAAACGAAAAAAATACTTTTCCTTTTCGTCTGTTATTCCCTTTTTTCCCCCCACCTCGCGCCGTTTCATTGCACCAACTATTTGGCCACCTCTCGTCCTCTACTGTTTGCTCGCTGTCAGCCGTGCCGGTAAATACATTTATTTCACTTGGTGTCCTTTGTCCTAACTGGAAAGTCAATCTTTTGTTAAAAAAAAAAATGTCAAACTTAAACGTTCTCGCAGATAGTGAGATTTAATTGTACACTGAGCAAATTATACGGAATTTTTATAATTTTTTATGAAGTATTGTCCCGAAGGGGATGCTCCAAAAAATTTGTCAACGTTTTCAGAAACGTTCGAATTTATTCTAAGCGATCTTCGACAAAATTATCACAGATAGAATCCAACAATTTAGAGTGTCAATACTTCCCAGCGCCACTGTACACCCACAGCAGACGACCAAACCAAATTTTCGCGAAATTGTTGACAATACAACTGCGCATGAAGCAAAGTTCCTGGTGTAAATGCATATTCGTGTTCTGAAAAATATGAACAAACATCCACGTAGTCGAGCAGCAACGTAATCGAGCTGCAAATTACAGCTTTATTAATGTAGAAGCATGTTCTCCATTGTTTTCACTATACTCTCAATATTCAGACTCGCCGTCGCGATACCGTGTCATTGTGAAATCGCGCGTGTTCTATTTAGCGAGCTAAATAATAATTGACAATGCCGTTAACAGTGTTTCTGTACGGAATGGCTGCCAATGGATCCGCGCTGTTGCGGCGGATTTAAAATGGCGACCGGCTGGATGTCCACAATATAACCGGCGCTAGAACTAAGACCTGTAATTAATTTAATGGCACTAGCGGGAGCAATGCCGCTTTAATCCTGAAATATGTTTTCGTTTTCCGGTCGCGGCGTTAGCGGATCAAACGACACGCGTTTGAATATTATTTGGGCGGTGAGGAACGCGCAGAAAGTAAGCTTCCTTTTTTTTTTTTGCAAAAGCGGAGCGTAATATGTAGCACGGTTTACTTGAAAGAACGTAACAGTCCGGTACTTTGCCGAGCAGAATGTCGTGCAATGTCGGAATAATCTTGTTTGTTTAAAGCGGAAAAGGACACTCTAAGTGTGCGAGAGTGTGGCATGAAGGAAAGCT
The DNA here is from genome assembly GCA_028455605.1 of Lasioglossum malachurum. NCBI lineage: Eukaryota > Metazoa > Arthropoda > Insecta > Hymenoptera > Halictidae > Lasioglossum > Lasioglossum malachurum. Next base: position 8,108,686 of record CM052316.1, read on the forward strand.
GCGTTCTCCTCGTGGAAAACGTGTGTACAATGTTTGTTTCCTTCGTTCTCTACCGCTCTTTTTTCCCCGTTCTTTCGTTCGGTTCGTTTTATTTTCGGAACTAACTCTGGCGACGCTCCGGGTATATTTTTTAATTATGCGCAGCGTCTGGATTTAAATTATATTTAAAAGGTCTGGTTTACTGTCCTCCGCGTTTATGAAAAGCTTTCGCGGCTGTCCCGTTTACGAGCACTGCCATTTCAAACGCGAAATCTCATTCGGAAGATAACCGCTTGAAAATGCTTCTTATTGTTTTGAGATTTCTGCGAAAGTATTATCATTTTATTCTCATGACAAAATGTGGAGGAGGTCTCTTTTTTTATAACTAAATAAACCAATGCAAAGCCAAGATCAAAATCAATTATAAAATTATTTTCTTTCTGAAAAGGGTCTCGATGAGATGTTTATTCTAAATAAATACAATTTTCGTGAAATTCCAATATACCAGCAAGCCTGAATTATTTATTTTCTACAAATTCAGATTCCCACACACTTCAAGGCAAAGTAAGGATAATATTCTCGAGAGTCATTTGTACCTGTGACAACGCATTCGCTTTGCGATCTATCCAATTTAACCTAAGGCAGTTTGCATTAACGCTGTGAAATGTTCGCAGTGATAAAACCAGCAGGCTTCCACCCGAGCAGAGAACGTATCAGTCGGTTCATGAATTATAACTATGAAAGATGACAGCGGCCTTTGACAGGCAAGATACACCGAGCATATATAAATATAGCAATTAATATCATCCTCTGTTACGGACGTGGAGCATACGATGGACCATATATCACGGGGAATTGCATTAATGTGAAATTCATACTTTCACTTAGCCCGTATTAAATATTAATGAGGCGCCCTCGCGCAGGAATTACGTCCCGGGTATCTTTCCGTGTTTTATTACAGTCGAACGAGCAGAGAGTCTCCGCCTGTTATCGTAAATAATCATCAGTATGGCAAGGTGAATGATGATCCGTCGGCTTCTCCAAACTAGTTTTTTTTTCCCCTCTTAACAAAGTACCAACGAAAGATTAATGCACGTTTCGGCAGTGCGATGTGTACACAGATGTGTGTAGCCCCGCGGAACTCGCGTGTCCATTCATCAATTATTACGTCAACCAATAGTATTCATGCTTGACGACCATTCATGACTCAAAACGTCACCGTGCTCTTTTACGCGTAGCCGAGGAGTGCGAAAAACTTTCGTCGACGACAGAAAGACGTAATATCTAATTCCAACTGACGTTTCGCAGACTTCGCACGATCTGGCCCATTACGGTGCGAATCTTTGCGATTTAGTGGTACTTCACATTCGTGAGCAGTTATTCTTTCTACTAATAAAATATTGTAATTAAACTGTGTGTCCTTCCTGCAGCAATTACAAAAACTTTTTAAATTCATTTTAGAAGTATTTTGATAAATTGAAAATAATAATGTCCTAATTGTACACGAAACACACATAAGACAATATAATGTTGTTTTTTAAAAATAGTATAATGTTATTTTAAAAAGGATAGCAAGGAGACAAAAATGAAATCGTACCACAATTTGTTATTTAAGGAAACTATAAAACTCGAACTTTGTACTTTTACGTTTTCAAAGTGACTTAACACGAAAGCTTCTTACGAAAGAGGATGATGAAGAAGTATCAGGCCATCGATCGTCTTACTTTCCAGTTAATCGATTTTTGCTATAATTGTTTGCAAGTTGAATCGAAGGAAAGTGATTTGTCTCTCCGCTAAACGCGATCATTCCGTGGAGATATTTCTATTCAATTGGTTTAAATTATCCTGGCAGTGATCGCCAGTACATAATCGTTTTCCCTTTCACAGGATATTTATCAGCAACAGTTCCATTATCTGTAGAACCGTCGCCATTATCTCCCCAGTAAACTCGACGTCGTTCCGCAGGCAGAAAATCGTCCCGATCGATCGAGCTCTTTAAAAATGTGGCACCCTTGAAAAATTCGACGTTCCCTCTGACCAGTTGGAAACACGTTCATCCTGCGGATAGTTGGTTCATACAGAATTCATCGGTCAAGATGCGCGTTCTTCCGAGATTCCTACGGTCCACGTCCGGATATTTTCAATCGGCAATCCTCCAGAAGCTTATCGCCGAACATTTCAATCATTTTTCTGGATGCTGTTGTACGCTTTGAGCGTCCGGCGAGTGGATCTTCAAAGGTCTCGCGACCCCGTTCAAATTCAACAGTCCATTTTGATACAATCAAAAATGGAGAAGCCGAATCCTCTAAAGCATTTTTCGTGTCGGCCTGGGTATCTGCCGTTATCGAACCTTTTCTACCCAAATATTTAATGATCGCCCGATCCTACAGTTTCCCTATCTGGCGAAATGCAAAAGCAATTCTATTTTAGCCAGTGGTGTTACCAAACGCGAAAAACATTTAACAGGGAAGAGTAAGTTATAACTAAATTATTTATTTGGATTATTAACTGACAGTTGTGGGGAAAGTAACCATTTATAATAAAATATTTAAAAATGTCAGATCAGAAAAGAGACAATTCAAACTTCGAATATTTAATTCATTTAAAATAACTTTTTGTGATAATGATGATTTAGTATTTAATGGTACATGTTCATGTTTTTCTTTTGTACGATTTGTTAACTTTTTGAGGCTTCCTCGAGCTTCTCTCGATACTTTTTAGCCCGTTGATTCACCTCCCGCGGGTTGAATTTAGTTTCCTCCATGGCACTGTAATATTTCATAAACTTTATTTAATTCTGCGTTCCTCTTAGACGCTTTGACCTTCTGGTTCATTTTTATACTTCGTGCACCTTTGAGATCGTTTTCTCGCATTTCTTCTCCCCGCAGACCTGGCCCACTCGTAATTCTTCAACTGACGGAAACCTATTTATCTCGTAACGGCTTCTCTTTTTCATTACTTCCCTTTCATTTGTCCCACCAATTTCACTTGCTTCCTTTAAAGGCTGTTTGTGTTCCACCTTTTATCCTTCCTCATATCCCTACCTGGCCGTGTCGTTTATTTGTTCCAGCTTGTTTGTTACAGGGCACTCATATAATTCCACGCTACTTTTTCGTAACTAGTCGGTTCAAACAATTCTTCACGCTTGCATTATCAAAATGTATACTCTGTTAGATTGCTCCTGTACGTGACTTCAATTTTTAGTACGTCGCGAGTGCTCCCGGAAAAAATGTTTAATCTAACAATGTTTTGAATGGGAGATCAAATAATATGAAATATAATAGCACGTTGCGTCCTGCATATTAATTAAAATTATTTACAAAGGTTCCTTTGAAATTGGTCTGGCCTGGAAATTTTCGTAAAACCACTTCTCACACAAAAAGGAACTAATTACGTGGAGGAAAAATGAATTTAAAAATAATGAAAACCAAACATTTGCAGCATTCATGCAATATTTCTCACAAGTCCTGCACTGAAAAATGTTCCAAATTCTGTGAATAGTCTGTTTCTACACTAATTATTTTTCTTACTGTTATTTTTATAATCATACAAAAGTTTTCCAAAATTCTAGTGCACTAATCATGCAAACCCAGACATATCTAAGTTGAGAAACATTCAGACGAAGCAAAATTTTATTACAATGTTCAGTGTACATTTTTCAAGGATTTTTATGTGCACGTCAGTGTGATACTTTGCGAGCTCGATCACCGTGTTTCGCTCGCCACGTTCTCCATCCAGGCTCGTTCCCCATCTAATGCCCACCACTAGGGGTAAAAATCTTCGATCGTTGGGAGTAATAACGCAATTTCGGTAGAGAACTCGTAAGTTGCTTTCGAAGCTACTTTCCGCGCGTCTGTCGCGGTCCAACTCCGGCGCCAACAGCCGCCATTATTTATGAGGCACGCGTGCCGGGCATACACGCGTGTTTCAAATGCGAGGCCTCCGCAAGGATCACGTGTGTACCACTGAGAAACGTGAGTCCGGAAGATGCTCATCTAACCGCGTGAAAAAGAACTCTGCGTTCGGCACTGGTACGTAAAAGTGTCGAAATAGTAATTGGAAAAATATTCCACGCGTATTTCTATTCATATAAAAAATATTGGGCATTCCATTTTAAAAAAACTTGAGGTGACCCTCAACCTCGATAGAAAAGTAACAAAAATAATTGTGTAACTTATCTCCTCCAGGAAAACGTGCAACATTTGTCTAAATAATATTCCCGCACAACAAATGATTTCCGAGTGATGTTGCGAGATTCACCTGTGGTATAACAAGTACAAAAGTTGTCTCTCCTGTACACGAGTTTCTTATTAATTACAGAACCTTGTTCTTCGCCCGGGCGAGCAGAGATTTACACAACAAACGGGAGCCATGAATCCCCTCATTGAATTAAAACGGAATTGTTTTGCGCGAATTATTCACGGTAATAAAGGAGCAGCGCATGTGTTATCCGAAATATGCTTCACATACGCATTCCGCCACATAAATTGCGGTTTATAAATCATGCAAGGGAGCAATTTACGAGTGTCGTTCATGGAATATCGTTTCCTGAGAAACTGTTGTTCCCGGCGTTGCTCGTTTTGTCTCCTGACATTAAACTTGCGCGAGGTGTTCAGCAGCTTTTTTTAATTATTAATCTTCCCGTCCCCTTGGTGCAAGACGAAAAGAAAGGAAGAAGTCGAAAGAGAAACGAGGGGGAGCAACAGTTTCTCTATTTGTCGCAATCAAACTTCCGGGGCGATCCGAAGAAAGTGAACTCAAAGAAGGTGGATGGCACCGGTGAGAAACAGTTCATTTCCGTCGAGAGGAATTTATCCATTTCCCCGCGGGGGATAAAATTTCGATGAAACGCGGGCGGCGCCTTTGGCATAGGAAACCTCAATTTGTAAGGAAAACAGCCGGCTAAGTAGATTTAATTCCCAAACGGATGGGACGAGCAGACTCTCGCGCGAATTCAAGACAGGAGGCAACGAGCACGGTGAATTTCCGTGAAACCCTGCTCCCGGGGGGATGGTTTTCGTGGGTACGGGACTGGAGGAAGAGGGCTTGATATGCCTTTTTCGGTGGTGGGTGGCAGGAGAACAAGCGGAGTCAAGAATACCGCACGTCCCGGTCGTGTATCATCCCCCGTGTGCTGGTAACCACAAGTCAACTGCCCTCTCACGACCGCCATATGTTCTATGCAACCAGTGACGACTCTGCTCTCTCCTAGTTTTGTCCTGTAGAACCGGGATCACGGCGCTGTTGATTTTGCTGTTTGTACCGAAGACAAAACGCTCAGTCTTAAATATGCAAAATGGGTCGGGCGTGGATGGATTTTGGCAACCCCTTGACCAGCCAGCCGTTCCACCAGTGGTTACATCAAAGTTGCAACTCGGCCTTTTTAATCCTCGTGCTTATGTCCCTCACAGTTGCACCAGAGATTCTGAGATAATAGCTCGTGCTCTTGTTTCGCTCTTTAAATTAACACTTCATATCTCTTTCGTAATTTCGTACTTCGAAGAAAACGCTGTGTCTTTGCAATTAAAAAATTTTTACGATCTTACAATGTTTTTTATGCTTTTACTAACCACGTGTCGAAGAGAAAAAATATCGCCAAATTTGAAGTGATACCTCTTAATGGAAGACCCTATTGTAGTACCTAAAAGTAAACTCAACTTTTATCGTTGCATGACGTTTGCATTTATAAATTTTGTTGCTTCTATTTCTTGAGAATATTAATACATCAGATAGACTCTAAAACTGTACGAAACCATTTCATAGTATGATCTAGATTTATTTATATATCATCAGATATTTGAATCCTTTCAAAATGAATTATTATTATAAACATTCTACCGAGTATTTATAAAATACTGTTCATTGTCAATTCATGCTTATAAATTGATAAAATAGTAACACCTTTAAATATTTAATTTATCAGATAGCTCAGCTAATGGAATTAGAAAATATGAAACACCGGAGCAAAATTTCATTAGTCCAGCGCGTTCCTAATTTTTCATCCGAACTATCGACCAGAAGTTTGACCATCTATTTCAGTTACACTCTGTAGAGGCTCACGCCAGAATACTTAGCTGTAATTTCTTCATGGTTTTCATGGAATTCATTCTCTGAGTAACGGCGCGGGGGTTTCCGGAATAATTTCTTACATTAAGGAGGAAGCGATCGGAATAAATTGATTTAGATGGTGATTGTTTGCGTTACACGGAAGCGGTTATAATGTAATCCGCTATGGAATTGGTTCTCCCGGTAATTGAATCGATAAGGTATTAGTGTATGCATTAGTATATAATATTGGTAGGAACCGTAACCTTTTTACACTGAATAATAACCGTACGATACAATTAATTTCCGTGACTTGTAAGACAATGTTGGACACATGTAGTATTTGCAATCGGGGAAGCAATAAAATAAGTCAAGTACCTACAGATTATAATTATTACACAAGACGATGTCCTCAGATTTTTCTATGAACTAATAATCTACCTACAAATACTGTGATACTTGATTGACATTATTTTTTTTTTATTGAGCCACTGAAGCCTATTACAGGCTTATTTCAGGACATGATTTTCATAAATTTTTCATAAATTCAATCGAAAAATAAATTTGTATTTCTCCGTTACCAATACATTATATTTTGTCATGACTCACCATGGATTATGGGTGTGTACATTTACGGGAATTCCAACAATTACCATGACGAAGAAGATCGCTCCCGAAATAAAAACGACACGCAAAGTCGTTCCCGAAATAAATGCGACGACACACAATCTCGTGATTACCGGCGGGTCTCATCTTCATTAACGCAATATTCGAGGGTCAAACGGGGTCAAGCGAAACGTTTCTGCGCCCTCGCTCGCAATATTCCTGCTTTCACCGAAGCACAGTTATTGCGACGGTATCATCGAAGTGGGAAGGACTGTAATATAAATCGGAGTCTCGCGTTTCCTTCGTCCTTAATCCGTGGCTTGCCTTTTTCACGCAGCTCCCTTCGTCCCTGAAGAACTTTTCATACCGTACCCCTCTAATATCATTACGCGTCGCCGCATGATAATATCCAGATGGAAAGCCGGTGTAAATGCACGGATTCCAGCGTCGTCATCGTGATTCCTCCGTGGAGCGTTTCCATGAAAGCTTCGGGATCGTATTTACGAGGATCGACGGAGCAGACCGATTCAACGCTCCATTCCCTGCTTCGCCCCGCCTCGCCACGCCTCGATAGCGCTCGCGGACGTGTGTATTGTGTCCACTTTGAAAACTACAACCCCTAATCTCGGCCGAAGCAGTCCTGAAAAGGAGGAGCTCAACGACGCGGACCCGGACAGGCTTTTACCTAACGCTGACCGCGAAGTTTCGCCTTGATACCCGGATTCGGCGAACAGCTTATCCGCCCGCCTCCAGTACAAGTCTTTTAAAGACGATAGGCATCGATCCTCTTGGATATGCCGCTCTCTATATGCCAGCCAGACGACTATGCTCATGGTAATTCGGCACGGGTCACTCGACGTCGAATCGATCACTTTTTGTACCACCTGATGGGGATTTTCTAGGATATGGCGAGTCAGGGAGTGATGGCTCAGTTTTCTTTCAGGAATCTGTTGTAACGAGATAAAGTAACAATTTTCTTCGATTTCAAGACACCCGGGATAAAATCAGAGGTCATCTCCTTCCTCAAGGGATAGATATTGCTGGAGGGTTGAAGCATGGGGGATAACAATTTTTCGAATATTTAAAATTATGTTGATATGAAAAGGCATTATTTGCTGAAAATTTGAGCTATATATCATAAACTGGAAAAACGTTGTATGTATTGCCATTAATGATCCTCAAACAGAACGAACAACAAAATTTAATAATGGACGTAAAAATCACGGACTGTTTTAACTTAAATCTCATTATCAATTTGAACAATATCAACTGGAAGAGACACGAAACCGTTTAAAAGAAACACTGGCGCAGACCGAGAAGTTTCGGGCACCGTTCGCAAAGCACTCGATAGAACAAACGACACCGCCCACATTCAACTAGTTCCCGAAAACTATTTTGTTCTTTTGGTCGGCGCGGTAACGCGGTTCTGCCAAAGTGGCGGTGGCAAAAGGTAAACAAAAAGCTGTTGACGGCGCGCGTGTTCGGGATTCATCGAATAAGCGGGAAATTCTGAACAGTCAATATGCGGCGCGTAAAACTGTTTGCACGATGCCATATAACTTTCCGTGGAGAAGTGAACAATTCGTTAAGCGCACTTGACTTTTCAATTTTCGTTCGATTTATCCGGCCTCGGAACAGCTTTCCATTTTTCCGGGCGTAGTCCGGCCATTCGACGGAGGAAATTCCGCAATTACACTGTTCCCGAGAGTGGACTGTCAACGTTTCTTTCTGCACGGTTTTCGCCGATTGACGATGTTTTCGCTCATCAATTCGGTATTGTCGCCGGCTCATTGTTTCCTTTCCACCACTGTGCATTCGTCACAGCCGCCGTGCTCGGTGGTTTTCCAATTTTCTTTATTTATCGCCTGGGCCAATTCGGTAACACTCGCGGCCCCCCCCCCCATCCTCGAGTGCATAACGCGAAACTATATATCCCGAGGAATTACTGTCTGTCCCCTCTGATTAATGCGGACAGATTCGGAGCAGGGATATTATTGGTTGAGCCGAGATACGTTAGAGAAATACGTCCCGCAAACTCCGTCGAGGGCAGTATTTACAGTTGTACCCGGCCGGAGTGACACCGTGATGCAAAAGCCAAGGAAGCCTGTACGTGACGCTCAGCGAAATTTATACCGGCTTACTATTCATGTTTGGCTGTGCGTTAAGTTGACTCGCGCTCTGTCCTAGAGCACACGACGTCCTTTCCCTCCGGGAAAAAATCTTCCCTTCACAATTCGCACGGTGGAACCACCTTTTCCTTATTCGTTCATTTAGGAAATTAACCGTGGCCATCTTTGTCGCCGTACTAACATCTTGTGCTTCCAGGAAATATTTATTAAACGATGACGAACTTCAGCATTTACAGGAAGGTATTTCTTATTTGAACAATTCTGATAATTTTTCCTAATTTCTTTACACTTTATTATCCGACTCTCAGTCATTTCGTCACAAATTCATAAAATCAGCAAGCGTTCCAACAGTATTCCTTCAGTACATTTTAATGGAAAACCAGTAACATCAACGTCGTATTGGAGAATCTCGAGAAGACTTTCCCTTTGAAGAAACGAACTTACAGAAGCAACTTTGTTTAAAGTACAACTTCTAGCAAACACAATATTAACGTTTCTCTGGCATGGATTTATAGCACAGTCGAGAGGAGGACTCTTGTAAGTTGAAGGCGTTGCGCTGGAGAACACGTGACAGGAACATTTGGCAAGCAAATGTTTGGAGAACACACAACAAGAAAAGGTTCGGAATCGACTATCGACGTGTCATAAATCCGGGATTCCCCGATGGGTACGATCGCATCTGGGCTTAACCGGAACACGTAGCAGAGATGAGCAGCATCAAGTTCCTGAATTCCTACTCGGAATCCAACTTGTTAAAACTTCTCGAACATCATTAAGAATGCGTCAGAAGAGACTCAGCAAATGGGCTTGAGCCTCTTATGGAACAATTAGATTCGATCCAAGTTTTCCGTATCAAATCCGACTCCATATGTCATGTATAGACTGCGGATGTTTATGCAAAATAAGAAATGTTTGCATTGATTGCAAGACACAGGATCCAAATAAAAATTTCATTCTTCTTTTAATTATCTCATTAAGGTGAAACACTAAACAATATACTGGCGGCCTTCAATCTTTTTAATACGTCCACTGTTTTAAGTTGTACGCACCCATTTTTGTCATAAATTCATAAAATCCGCAGTCTAGTCATGTATAAATAAGAGAAAATTGTAAAAGAGCCTAATATCTTTTTGTGTATATATTTCGCCTGCTCATTTTTGTCATAAATGCATAAAATCCGAAGTCTAATTATTATTAAACGTGCCTCAATAAAATTTTCCGTTTCCCGTGACTGATTGACAAAAATTGATCACTCGAAGCAGAGCCGTCACTGTGAAAAACAGAACGCATTTTAATTTAATTAGTGCATATAATTCCGCGATGAATGGATAACATCTAATTTAAAAGATTGGAAATTTCAGCACAATAATATTTTCGACGCCATTAATACGTTAAAGCGTAACGCATTTGAACGTCGTCGAAAATATTATTTCCTTTCGTCGGCAAAGAGAAACAAAGGGATCATTGGAAGTTTCACGAGAGGGGGACATTGAATTCATTCGCGTTTTAATAACTGGAGGTGGCATTATACTTCGCGGGAAATATGAATTCCAGCTTTACATGCGTCTTCGCTATTATGTTACAGAGAACATTCATTTACGTATAACTTAGCCATTGTTCAATAATATTCCTGAATGCATAATGCAGAGGAGTAAAGTAGCGGGGCTCTAGAGCTTGTAGGGCATCAGCCTTTATGCTTCCCGCGGAATAAATGTAAAGTATCAGAACGTAAACGATCTTCTCGAATGCAAAGTAGAAGTAGTAACGGTGTTCCACGTTCCAGCTGGAATAATGAGTGAACCAAAACTTACTGTGTACCGTCGTAAAAACGGAAGATATATTTCTGATTCTACAACGGTCGCACGAACTTGATTCTTCGTGCTGTTTTCTGCACGCCTGGAACTACGGCAGAGTTCATAACTCGAGCTTCCCTGACATACTAAAGTCTTTTTATTGTTACTCTAGGTGCCATCCATTTCCTTCGAGGTCATTACCAGACTCTGGATTTTATGCATTCGCGAAAAGCATGTGTAGGATCAATTCGAAACAGTGTACAGATTAACAACGTTTAAGTATTGTATATTAATCTAATAGTAGAAATTTTAAAATCAAATTCTAATGTACATATCTTATTTCAGGAAAGGAGAAAGGTAAGTCTCGATACGGGAATATTTTTCTCGAAAATGTCAACGTATGGAACGCACGACGTAATTCGAGAAAGTTCTACGTCGTTTCACAAGAGACCGCTTCAATTCATTTACCACGGGACATGAATTTCGCGGGAACAAAGAATTGATCATAACTCTCCCGGAAATCGCACGGCCCGATCCAAATCCCTAGCAACAAATGCAATTCCCTGGAGTACTTTTTCCCTTAGCCCGAGTCTATTACACGCTTCTCCTTATCATTCCATCGTGCCAGTTGGAACTTTGTAAATAATAGTCCTCCGCCATAAGCTCTTTATAACGACACAGCGCGGTACACTTTCGTGAAAATTCTATTCTGTCTACTTCAAGGTAGGTACGGCGGAAGGACCGTATGGTGGGGGAACGAAACAAATGACTCGCGATCGTTCCAATTCCATCGGATGAGGGATGACACTGGACAACGGAGAAAATGGTAGGTGGAGGTGCTGGTGGTATACTGGGGTCTCTCATGAACCACACTCATGAAGACGAAAATGCTTAAATACCTGAATATAGTTGAATATACTTGAATATACATGAATGTACTAGAGTACTATACAAAAATATACTAGCATATATCAAAATATACCAGAATATACCAGAATATACCTGAATATACTAGAATGTACAAGAATGTGCCAGAATATACTTGAATACAGTAGAATACATATATACAGTGAGTGTAAAAAATATTCGTACGCCCTTTAAAATAGAATAACTTTTTTATAATTGTCCCAAACGACCTGATTTTTTATAATCAATTAGAAGCATTGGTTTACCAAATGATATGAAACAAAGATTTTCCAAAACTGATAATTTACAAGGTTACATGTAAAAATAAAAAAGGCATTGTTTAAAACTTTTTTATTCGAGTCCTTAAAATGAAAATTTTTATTTTTGCATGCAACCTTGTTTCGTTAATGATAATTACTTGGAAAATCTTTTTTGCGTATCATTCCGTAAACCGATGCTTCTAATCGATCATAAAAAATCAGGTCGTTTGGTACAATTATAAAAAGGTTATTCTATTTTAAAGGGCGTACGACCACTTTTTACACTCACTGTAAAATATACTTGAATATACAAGAATATGTGCTGCTTAAAGCAAATGCAATAAAACAAAAATCATCAAAGACACCTTAGCCGAAATGAATTATCGGCGAGTCTCCGGCAGACACGAAAACAATAACGTGATCGGTGTTCGCGGACGAAGGAGTGCGAATTTCCCAATCCGTGGAACCGCGATTCCGTGGCGGCTCCGATTAGTGATGGTTGTTGGCGTCTTGGAGCCGGTCTCACGGCTATTTCTCTAGGCGGCCGCGATTCGGGATAGCGTGCCTGAAACACGAGTCCCGATATTATCGCTCGGCCAGCAATTTTGCCGGCGTGGTTACGGTGCAATACGAAAACGGGCCGGCAGACTTACCGATCGATTCTTCCTAGAGCGACAACGACGACGACGACGACGACGCCTGGCCTGAGGTGAACACTCATGATCGCGACGGCATGTTAATTGGCTGACAGTAAATAATGCGTCCACCTGATACCCACGTTACTTGCGGCAAGGACGGCCACCGGCTGGGAAAATTAATTCCTAGCCGCGCGGCTTACTGCCGACAGGGTGAGTGCGCGAAACCCTCCCATCCAGTTTTGCGCTTATAACAGATGCCGCGTCGCGCTAACCATCTAACCACCCCGCCGACACCCTTACGGAGCTTTTGAATCACCCGAAAACGAGGATTCCCCAAGGTTCTGCGCCTCCTCGGGCTCCAGATGAACGCGACACTTGCCTAACTCGACGAGTTAGGACCTCGTGTTCGCCGGCGAGGTTGCTGACCGGCCAGAGCTTTCGCTAAATAATTCTTTAAACTGCACGCTTTAGGTACACTTATTGTACTTTAGCCCGTATGTCAACAACCAGGTACCTGGGCACCCACTTTCAATTTCTTTTTAGAGCTACTTTGACATTTTTGTTGACAAATAGGATGATCAGAGAATTAATTTACATTTGCAGCATACGAAACTAAAAATTTCAGCGTCGTCGAATATTGCAGAAAATTTTGGTTATTGACATAAATTTATTAGAAGCACTGTAAGAAAAACGTGCTCATCGTCCACATAGTCTATAAAATACTTCATTAAAAAATAACTATTTAAAAATAACATCTAGACTTTCGTGTACAAGTTTTGATATAAACTTATTCGTACAATACGCAAAAGTATTATAGAAGAAAATTAGGCGGTACATAATCGATTTGGAGTCAGAAGAGTGTAGTGTATCAGGTTTCCGGTTCAGCACAATTTAGCACCGGTGATTTCATCGTTTCATTGAATTTCGCGAGTAGTTGGGCTCGTTATAATTTCGAAGGGAATCCCGACGTGTTTCCATTGGTACGAATCACAATTCCCGCTGTCCCGGAACCTTTTCAAAATCGCGATTGTTTCATTTAACGGTACGTGCAAATTGACTATTGCCTTAGCGTTAAATATGCTAAGCGAAATGCGGTTCGAATAATTGCTGAGAGCGTTACAAAATCAACATTCAATATGTGCACCGCGTAATCCGTAATTCGCACCATTTAACATTTCCGGCGACCGTTGCTGGAAGTAGTTGCGTTATTAATGTAAAGCACATCCCCCGCGAACGAATTATTAATTAATATTAATTCGGCGTATTGCTTTATCGCTTAATCGAATGGCCATTGGTCCAAACTTTGGACGGAAATATTTAAATGCGTTCCTACAGAATGCAAACGAAGATCATTGCTCATCGAGGCTGGCACGGTTTTGTACAATAATTGTCGTCACCGTTAACGCAAACAACCTCAACTTTTAGGAGACTCCAAATTTTCTAAAATCCGACGATCTATTTTGTCAAGATCAAATCATTTTCAAGGATGCAATTATATTAATTGGATCTCTACAAGCAGATTTTGTAAATTAATAACTAGACGGTTACAGAGAACGACTTATTCCACTTGAAAAGCAAGAAATTCGATGTTCTTTTCTTGAAATGCACTCTCGAAATTTTTTGATGAAAGGGTGCAATAAGCCGAATCCGAAACTATGGCAAAAATTACCTGCAAAATGGTAGAATGGGAGCACGGGAATTCAGCAACAGGGGAGCGAAAGGAGCAAACAAGAGTGGCAATTAAAACAGGAAATTTCGCATCGGAAGGGGATAATCGATAGGAACGAATGTTTCTTTCAACGAAGGGCGAGCCGATTCGCGAAATCGAACTGGAATAATTCTAGAGTATCCTCGATTTGCACGATCACCATCACCGCGCAATAATTCGTGTGTCGGTCGGCGACCGTACGTCGGATCTTGTAATCAGATTTTCGAAAAATTCGTCGCCTATCACGCCCACACGAATGGGCTAATGGGTTCGCGGCGGTCCGTTCAATTGAAACGCCGCCGCGCCGTCCTCCGAATTCCGCGTAATCTGATGCAAACGATGATTTATGAGCCGTATGCAAATTGAATAATCCTAGAAAATGTACACATTTTACTTTCCTGTCCGGCCGGCGAACAGTGCAGCTTTGCCACCCGATACCGCGTATTTATGCAGTTAAATATTATACAATCTCGACGCGCGGCGATAACAATCGTCGCGCTTCGATAAAAAATTACAAAACATTTGCGACTTGATTGACCCACGGTTTCACCCCTGAAATATTCCACGTAAGTGGACAAATATTGAAGAATGATTTGTTCAGCTGAACTGATTTATGTTACCGTCGAATAAAAAGATAATTCACATAACAAATTCCAGAGAAATTGAAAAGATGGGATTTAAAACGTTGGCACTAAACGTTGACGTTCAACAATAAACGTGTATAAATTATTATATAATATTTACCATATTAAGCGTGAAACCCATAAAAATAAAGTGCACAATAAAGTTCAAAATAAAGTTAAAACGTGGACCGAAAAATGTAGATACATGTCTATTGTGCGAAACGCATGTTTTCGGGTTGTATTAATTGCTGCTATTTGTTGACTTGGAGTATTCATCATTTCCATAATACGTTATGATTGGGCATTTTTTCGTTTGCCATTTTCGTGATACAAGTTGGATCTATTTTGCAACCGTCTGTCCACGGTGGCACGAACTAATGTAACCACCTAATAATTAAGTTTCCGCAAAATGTTTGCTGACGGTTCCGGAGCTGAACCGGCTGTATCGTAACACAAATCGAGCCGGTGTTTCCAAAATCATGCGTAATCTGATGCAAACGATGATTTAACAGCCGCTGGCTCCGGCGCGCGACCGAAAAGGGGCCACTAAATGGCTGCCGGCTAGAATGGGAAAGTGACGTTATACCGGGCATTATTTTTCGTTTCGTTCGGCCGTGGCGCCGTTTACAGCGACAGAAATCGCCGTTAATATTGATGAAAGCCGCTGCTGTTACCGCTGTCGAATGCTGACGCCAGTTTCCACCCTGCTCTACTGCCGTCCAGCCACCCCCTAACCAACCCCCTAACCACCCTTCGCGTACACGCGCGACCAGTTCATCGTTCTTCTCGAACGAGCGGCGCAGACTATGCTCGTTGCATCGCCATCAACGGTTCGGTGAACATCCACCGATGTTTCGGCCAAAATGTTCCACAATAGTTTAAGGCCAACTCGGTTCAACAGGGTTTTTACCGGAGATCCGAATAAACAGCATTAAATCACTCTTTAAACAAATTCGAACAAACACAGTCACTCCAAAATGAACGGAAAATTAAAATTTTTATTGGAACGATTTCGTAGAAAGTTTTAACATTAGTGGAGGATAGTATTAAAATTTCATTAAAATTAAATTTGAAATTTAATTATACACATATAGATAATTTGTCCAGCCTCTTCTAACATGTTTTTTCATTATCAGAGAATGGAATAAACAATTTTGTCTCTCTCCTGTAAAAATATTGTTCAAATTTACGATTCCGAAAATACTGAACACTGAATTTCCTTCCTTTATGTTCATAAACTGACGTTTTATAAAACACAGTGATAATAAATGTATAATGTAGTTAGCCAGTATGCCATTAGGCAAATATACATTTTTGTGCAATAACTTAGAGCGAGGCGAATAAAAACGAAATTTCATTTCACTCTAGTTAATGAATGCATAAAATTCGCAGGCTAGATGGATATAGTAACTCTTTATGTCATAGAGGGAAAACGAGAGCAGACGCAGACACAGGTGTGCTAAACTGAGTAAGGAAAGAAAAAGGACAAGACCTAGAACGAGTGGCCTCTCAAAATATTTTCGTAGAGGCGTTGAATAGAAATTTTTATACCTCCGGAATAATTTTTCGCCTGATAAATGTCGTAGCTATTTTACAGAGTCATAAACTGAGAATTTTAACTAATTAACGGCAAAAAGAATGTCCCCCAGTCCCATCGCGTATTCAAATTAACGTGGCAAAATAATAATACTTATATTGCACGATTATCATAAACCGTACCTATTTAGACAAAATTAATATTTTTCAGAAATACGAATAAATAATACGAATCTAAAATCGAATTTTTTAAAATTAAAAATTAGGTAGAATCAAAATTTTAGGCAGACAACACACACAATTTAAATAAATAACTTTTACATAGATAAGCAATTTAGAGAAGTAACTATTCATTAATCAACAACTCTGTTTGATATATTGAGAACACAGATAGATTTTAGATAGATATTCACAGAGATAATTTGGATAGATATGTACTCGATAATCAACAATTCAGATAAATTGAGTGCAGCAACAAAATTTCTACAGACTGTAGTCTCCTTGCAATCAACGTCCGAATCGTTAAAATTCTTCATAATTCAGTGAATGAACATTTTGCTCGTTGAAATAAATATATTCGCGGCGGTTTGCTTCCCACGAAGAAAACGGCAGCATTACATAATTCGGTGGTGGTCATCGTCGAGTTTCTTCTCGCCTTTCACGTAACATTCGCAGCTCTCTGGGAATAAGCAGTAAAAGCACTAATCCAATAGCGCCGTGCTCCACTGTTGGATGCACGACGTACATTAACACAGGGCGGTCGGATAAAAACTTCAAACAGGGATGACGAATGGACGCGCCAGGCGGCAAAGTAAAAACCAACGAACAGCGAATTGGAAAAATTTCAACGTTAATGGCAGGGCGACGCATCGACCGGTTTAAATCGTGGCCCCAATTTTCATTTCATTAAGAACGGAATCCCAAGTCAGCACGGATCAAGCTTTTTTCGCTTGTCGCCTCTATATCTCGACTGGTCTCACTCTCTCTCCGTCTCTCTCTCTCTCTCTTTCTGTGACACGATCATTATTTTTTCATGCATCCGTTCTCCTTCTGATTGTGAAAGCACTTTGCTCGCTATGGGTGTTCCCGACGTCCACCTGTATGGACAATTTTCGATCCAGATTTCTGCTTCACGCGTTCTACGCGTACTCTTCTACTATTTTGCATCATGCTCCTCATTCAAATCATTTTCTATTGTTTAAATTTCTTTTCGACGAGACGACTGCGATACTGCTGTGTTGAAATTGGAAAATAGTAAAAATCGTTTGTCAGTTCCATTAGAATTTCAACAAGTAGGAATTAAATAAAAATTAATTTTTAATCTTGATCATTTCAGATTGTTAAATCTGTTTTAAATAGTTAAATCCTGATCGAATTACTCAATCTCTAGACATTAAATTGAATGATCAGCTGTTATATTTGAATCAACCGGAAGACCATCGTGACTGCAAGAAGGACCATCAAGAATATGTTTAAAAAATTTAATAAACAAAGCAGTGAATGATCCTAAACATCATCAATTATAAAATTGAAAAATTAATCGAAAAATATTTGAAAAATGAAAATCATCTTGGTGAAAACTATTCTAAAAAATATATACTGTTGAATTAGATTATTCAATTAGATTGCGTGCATGTTTGTCTGCGGTCCGGGTTCTTGTCTCGAATACATATGAATGTCTCGTTGTTTCTTGAGCAAGTCGTAAAATAAAATGCTGGGGAACAAGCACTCCGCAAACAATTCCGTGTCTTGCAAAACTATCATGTGGCACGCTCGGCTAATTCACTTTTCGAATAAATTACGGCAGCTTCACGGTGAGTTTGCTTCCCGCGCGACCGCATAATTATTTCATCAAGGTGAAACAGGCCACGGCGACGCTCTCGCTGGGAAAAGAGGGATTCGCGATCTGAAAACTTCCACGTAGCGTCGCATCGCGCGGCATTCCTGCCCGCGCTCCGCGAGTAATATTAGATGAGGCGCGTTAGTGTCCTCTTTTCCCCGTCGTAAACAGGAAACACTTTCCCGAAATGCTTGAGCTTTCACGAAGAGATACGTAGAGGCACCGACCTTCGGTTTTCTATATTGCTTCACGGGCGATCCATCAACGCTCGCGCCCCACGGAACAGTTATACGACACAGTAAGTCACGGGGATCGTCCACCATCTTGTTTGCATTCAGAAAAGCTTACTCGCGAATGACGATAAATGGAGTTTAGATGCAGAGAAACGCTGCGACGTGTCGGATTTCGCAAATCACGAACTTAGATCACGGTCCGAGCTCGTATAAAACGCGGAACATTTAACGCTTTGCATTTAAAGGCGGTTCTAAATGCACGACGCGACAAACTTGGAAATTGCGTTCCAGGGAAAATTGATAAAAGCCACGCTGAAGAAATGATCGAATACACCGCTACCAGAGAATTTATAAACTGAAACGACTGAGTGAACAAATTTTGAAAACGTAGGGAGTTGCAAATAGATAAATTCGACTAATTTCTAATTTTCTAAAATCAAAGATTTTCACAAAAATAAGTATACCATGCATAAAATGAGACAAAACAAATTACGTGTCATAAAATTGGAATTCTAATTGAATTAACGACATGAAAGAGACCGCAATCACAGACAGGCAAATGAGAATTATGATTATAATCAAGTAAAAAAAGTATTAATATAGAGACAGTGATGCTATAACGTATTAAAAGGATTGGCATAGAGCTCGTAACTGACACGTACCCTTTTAACGGCGAGCAGAAACCGATCGTGCAAGGGATTCCAGTAGGAAAATTATTATCTAGTATCGTGGCCCAGTGCATCCCTACATTAGATACCCCCAAGTGTCGAGTGAGCGAATTACTTATTAACTCTCCTTGGAGAGACCGCATTGAGTACACGTTTGTTACAGTGGAAATTCGGGGTTAGAAAGTTCAGAGCACAGAGTCCCTTGTCTGTGGTCTCATTTGCTCTGGGAGCCAGCATTATTAAATAGCATCGAACTTAAAGGTTGTCCCCCATTGCATCCTACAGATATCCAATGAATTTTGCTCGGGCTGATCCGTAAATCTTTTATGGATTTTCTAGACAAGTTGGCTTCTGGACGTGTTGTCTTAGTGCTTCCATATAAATACTTATAGCTAGCATAAATGTATTATGTACTCTGAGGTGTTCCTTGATTGAGAACTTTAAATGATTTAAAAAATATTTTTATGTTTTTCTTGAATGATAGCATTTTTTATAGGAACTTATTTCTAATAAATTGAACTTATATATTTTTAATAATTTTGAGGATTGAAAAACTTAAACCACCATCAAATAAATTCTTTAAATCATAATTCTCGGGCTTATTTTCAGTGTACTTTTTATTGCCGTAACATGAAGCATTTCGTATCTTAGAATACAGCAGTGCTTTTAAATTTAAATTCGTTTTTAATACACGGAGATTACACGGTCTGTAGACATTAGATTACGTACTCTCACGCATGGATAAGCCATATAAAGCATCAGATTATTGGAAGAAATACGCAAACGACATTCCGCTCGTATCATGTAATTCCAATATTTATTGAAGGCTTCTCTTCCTTTCTGCACAAAAAGCAACGTATCCGTGGAATTGTAGACTCACAACGCTGTATTATTCCACCGGAGATATTGCCCAATCCCAACATTATTCTTTTTTTTTTTTTTCTCGATTGTCATGCATGTTGCGTCTCATCCGGAGATATGCTTTGTGAAAATCTACATTTAATGCCATTCAAAATTTAATTTAAAAAGCAGTTTCGAAACAGAAAAATTTCGCCTAGTAAAACAAAATATTAATACAACTCTATTTCGAAATTAACAAAATTTAATTAAAAGCAGTCCACTATTTTCGTAAAAATTTTAACGAGTTTTCTAGTTTTTTATTTTCATTGCCAGACAGCCCATTCTGCAGGAATAATTTTTATGGTGAAATAGCAACAGGAGATTGTTGGGATTAAAAATTGTATGTCCTAGGAAGATGGTTTTTACATTCATGCACGTATATTCGGGAATAATGTTGATACTTTAAGAGGTCAAAATGGAATTTTCAAATTAATTTGTCGGAAATACGAGTTCATCTGCGAATAATGATCAATTCATTAGTTGAACGATTCGTACGAATTTTAATGAATCGATTTCCAACGCAAATAGCATCAATAGGGGATCAGGTTTCAATGCTACTATCCTTTGTGCCTGCGGACTGATTTGATTGTAGCCGCGATAAGGCAAATGCTATCAATTCTGTACCTCGTTCCAGGCTTACACCTTTACGAAGTTGATAGAAATTTGATAGCAATAGTGTGAGGAAGTTAAGTGTACCCGTACAGCAGGTAAAAATAGTTCTCTGAAAATTATGGACTCCTTCCATATATTATATCTTCTTTAAAATCATTCTTAATTTACATATATCATTTACTTAGTTACAAATTGCACAAAATGTTAATTTTAAAGCTGAAAATGCACAGTTTTCTATAATTATAAGAAAATTAATGAAAAATTATTCATTGTATATAGTGCTTCGCGTATCAGTGGAATTTATGAACGAGATAATATTCCTTAGTTTTCTCAATTACGGAAAGTACACAGGAGAGATGAGGTGCAGATTTTATGCAATTTTATCAAAAACGAATGTATGAAATAGTAAAACCATCAGAGAAATGAATATTATTATTGCATTACTTCCAAGCTATTAAAATTATGAAGGGAGGAAAATCTTCATCTCGGCAAAGTGTTCAGCGCAATTTACTAACAACAAGAGATGAGCGGGTGTAACACAAACGGGTCCACTAAAAATAGATTGTCGAATATCTGCGCAGAAAGTTCCGTCTGTTTATGCAGCCCGTCACTAATAGCTTCTACAGGATAACTTTAGGAAGCTCCGGAGTTTTATCCCTTAATCAACTCGCTTGATCCTTCAAATCACTGCGAATGTCGCGAACGGTGCAAACGGAGCTTGCAATAATCCCGAGCCGTGTAATCGTTTCCGGATGAACGACGCCGGGGATAGCGAGAACGGAAAGTTTCCAAAGTTGAAAACGTCGAATCTCGAGCTGGATGAACTCCTGACCCCGAGAGACGAGTTCACCGCGACCTGTCTACGTTTGGCTGACCAAAGCCCGGCCAAACGCAAGATCAGACGCTGTTGCTGAAGTTTCTGTTACGACTTAATACGTTACTTCGACTTGTCTGTAAACGGCTGGGCCTAAGTCAACAGGATGCTAAAGCTTCGCGTCTCAGTCTCTTGTCCAGCGACGGCTCACGAGCACTGCAAATCCGCTTACCGCAAGCGAAGTGGCTGCTTTATCTTGTTTACACTTCCCTGGAACCTGCAGTTCCACAAAGTTTTGAGAACGTCTGGGATATACCTTTTGTATGTACGATTCGCCCGG
Source organism: Lasioglossum malachurum (assembly GCA_028455605.1). NCBI lineage: Eukaryota > Metazoa > Arthropoda > Insecta > Hymenoptera > Halictidae > Lasioglossum > Lasioglossum malachurum. The sequence continues at coordinate 8,130,316 of CM052316.1, forward strand.
CGCAGCCGGAGTCTTCGCCCCGAAGAACCTGATCCCCTATGCAAGCTGACGTGTCGGATGAAATTTTTAGGTGACCTTTCGTTCTCGAAAATTTCTGGTCATTTCACACGTAAAGATTTCATCGGATTCGGTTGCCGGAAACTACGCCAAATAATACTCTTTGCCCACCCTATATATAAAACAAAATTAATCTTTTTTCTTTCAACGAAATTATAACTTCCAGAATATCCGCCAAAGTTAAAGGAGACTGCGTATTTTCTGAAAGAGAAAAGGAATTTGAGATTATCATTGATTTATAAAACTGATTAAAGAAAGAAAAAAATTTTGATACCCTGTAATCGATGTAGATATTTTTTCGGACACCCAAAACGATGTTCGCACATGCCTCTATTCGTTAAAGACACGAAAGAATTAATCACGAAGCAAACGAGAAACGTCAGAAAATAAACGAAAGAGAATTAATTGCAGGGTGCACAAAGGCCGAGTGGCGAGCGAAATAGTTTCAGTTGCTAAACAAATTCGCCGATCGAGGGACCCGAAGAGTGTTTTAATTAATTCAATCGAGTCAAGCGGCATATACTTCGGAAACCAATAATTGTCGGTGATTCCGTGAACAAAGTAATTATATGCTGCCACGCGGCGAGTGTGCTGCAATTAAAAGTAACACCAAGAAGAAAAAAATGAAGGATCCGGCTAGTTATCGGCTGCTCCCAATAACGTTTCAACAGACGGGACACTAATTAGGCGAGAACATAATGCCCGCTTTTAACGGAGAGGCAACGGGAACGAGTGAGAGCGCGAGAGCTCAAGCTGCTCCTCCTTGTCATTTGCAGATCGGGTACTGGTGCGATATGTGTTCGTACGCGCTTGGCATTAATTAACGACTAATACGTCGTTTCGTTAGCGGAGAAAGCGAGCCGAGGTTTTGCTCGAGCTGCAAAGCGGATGTCAAACGTAAATCGGAGCAGCCAGCGCGCGTTCGACGACTCTCTTGCGTAGTAGTCGTGCGAGCACCAGAGTTCTCTGTTTATTAACAATTCGCGACTCCTCTTTTTCTTCGAGTTCTTTCGCGAGTGAGGTCGTTGTCATGGAAGCACAATGAGCGGTGATGAACTCGGCGTCACAAGCGGCAAGATGGCAACGACCCCCCAGCACAGATACTGAGAAGTCGAGGACGTTCGGGCTTGAAGATTAACGACCAAGAAATGCCGAAACTAAGCCACTTGCTGCTTCCCGCGAATTTTACAGTACCGATAAAAATATTGTGGCGAAATCTAACATTTTATTGCTGTCAGCTACGCAGAGTTTGCAGCTGATCTTAACAATTTTTATGATGGTGCTGTCAGACGGCTGGAAATGATCCTTTCCAAGTTTTTCGTTTCATTATTACTGACGTCATAAAATTGTTTTCGCAAGAGTCTTCATGCAAAATGTCTTCTCTTGCTGTTAGCTCTAATACATCGCTCGGAAATAATGAGATGAGATTATAAATAAATAAGTGAACTCAAAAAATTCGTACACACTTTTACCGAAATATATGTTGAAGCTTCACGTAATTAAATTACATGAAAGTTTCGATATCATTCTACTTCGAGGATCATCATAAACTACACGTGAACGAAATCGGTCTACCCATAACTAACGGCAGAGCAGCCTACATTAGTCATAACCTAATGATTTATCGATTTATGTAAGAGACTATAAAGAATGCTGTACCCTAGGAGGTTCCTGAAATGAAGTCCATATTTTATAATAAATACGTCGCCCGGTTATATTGAACTGGTAATTAGAAAGTCACTGGAGGAAATAATTAACTCTTTCTTTCGTGCAGTCTGAATTATTTATGATACCCAGGTTACGTTTGAATTCGATTCTAATAATGACTAATTATGTGGTCGGACGTATTTTCCGATGTTGCGCCTTGTACACGTCTAGATCGAAATTAATTACATTTCCATATGCAACTACTTTTCACTGTCATCGCGTTAATTAATATTTCGTAGAACTGGGCATACATTTCTGTAATTATGGATTCTAGAGAACGTCGTTCGCTGGAATTGATTCGTCTGCATTATTAAGCCACATTTTTCAAACATGTAACGTCTGATTTAGTTAGACAATTAGCAGATGAATATGATAATATATAGAATAACATACGAATCACTACGTTAACTCGTAAAATATTCTTGAACTTCTCAAATGTATTTCTTTACTTCTTTGACTTAGGGTTTTTAAATTTTAAGTATTGATGAATAAATATTTTATATTCAAGTAGCGTTTTGAAAACCTATAAAAATTAGAGGTTTCTATTTACAAATGTTAACTTCGTCACTATAAATCCTTTTAAGGTCATCGCGAAGTCAAATGAATGTTAGCATGAATATTTACACGTTTCCGGATATATCACACACCCTGTATAATCCCGAAACACCCCCGCACTTTTGCGTTTACATTTCCCCGCGGTAAATGGTTCAAATAGATAACGAAAGTGCGAAGAACGTCGAGCCATGAAAGATGCAACGACGGGCTCCTTTCCCGGGGTGTTTTCAGTCGATAAAAAAATCACGGGGCGAGATCCATCGAGCTTGAAGATAAAAGACGCTCGGTTTCTCGATGCGAGAAGAATGAAAGCCGGCAGGTGCGGGGTTGCGATGCGTGTCTGCCGTGGATGCAGCCGCCTCGCGTGATTAACGTTACGAGCAGGCCGGGTTAATTAATTGGAGCGGCGCGGGAGCGAATATTAATCGGTCGCGAGGGGGCCAAGGGGTTCTGGGGAATCCCGATTAGGATCGTTCGAGGCGGTTTCCTTCTTAGGGGAACGCTCGAGGGAAAACCACCCGCTGCGAATCCGCGGCTGACAACTCGATACGGATCGGGGCACAAAGGACCAACCGGATAGACGTCCCTCGCAGCCGCGATTTCTCTTATTCTTGTATCGCGCCACCCTCTTCTCCCCTCACCCCCATCTCTCACCCCGTCTCTCTATCCGGCTCTCTTTCGCGATCGAACTCAACGGAGCTCCTTGCCAGGCAATCGCAATACGCGATCAACGGATCCACGATTTCTCTGCCTCAGGTTTTTTCCTCGAAACGAGCAACCTGCTGTGTCTTATAGCTACCCATAATGACCATAGTGACGTCCTTCATTTAAGAGATACGACCACAGTAACAGGTCTGAAAACATCAATGAAGCGAACAAATTATTTTTCCTTGTAAAAAATAATTTAACATACCTTACAGCTATTTAAAAAAATTCCTTTCGTATTTCTTCTGACCAAGAACGAAGAAAGAATTTCATTCGACTCTTTTCATTTTACGAAAAACACTGTCCAACAAATTTCAACTTTTTTTATGTTCCCAATATACATATACTGTTGGTCCTTCTCATAGAGTTTTTTGCGCCGATTCCGAATCTGTCCTTGATTTTTCTCCTATACGTTTAAACATGTTTAAACAATCATAATGCATTAATATTATATATCACTAAATTCGGGAAAGTCTACAGAATCTTTTGCTGTGTGTGCAGAACTGTGTGTAAAGAACAATTCAACATCTTTTATAGTAACATCACAATATTTGTTTAAAGTTGAAAAATATGTTTTTTTTTCAAAGCCATGTTCCTAAAAAATTATGCGTATAGGAGAAAAATTAAGGACACATTCGGAATCAGCGCAAAAAACTCTATAAGAAGGACCCAACAGTATATTGGGAACAAATTTGGTGTTGAACAGTGAAATTTTTCACGGAGGTTGTTAGACCTTTAGATCAAATTTGACCAGAATTTGTTCACTCGAAAAAATTCAGGTCGTTTGATCCGATATTAAAAAAGTTAGCGTCTACTGTAGTCGCGAAAACGACGAATTAGCCGCTGAAGATCATCGATGCAAGAGTGCACCGTCAATCCGAGGGATTCAACAGAACCAGTGGCGTCGAGTCTCCTCGGTGAAACCTCAGTGAAAGCTCCGGCGAATTTGACTGTCATTTACATGCCGTTAGCACGACATCTGCCCGACTCCGTGGCGGGGTGGAGGGGGGGAGAGTTTCCCGTACAATTTTCCAGTGTATCGTAAAACTGCCGGGATTTGACTTAACCTTGTTAGCCGGCGGTGCTCGCCGCGATGTGCTTGCAGTCGAGCGAATTAAAAACGAAATCGGTTACGAGAGCGTAGCTCGAATGCAACTAATTACCCCCGCCTGCCAGGTGTGTCTGCCACCGTCCACCTCCCCCCGCGCCCCTCTACGGCCGGCTTCAATCTCGTTACTAGAACTTCCCGGGACTCCATGGGACCGGCTAGAAATATAAAACTCGTTATTCGCGAGGGAGCGATACATCTCCGGTTCCATTACGCCGGTCCGCTTTCAACCTCCGCTCCCGGTATCGTTCGGCAAAAAAATTCAGGGAAAGAAACCGTGGATCTCTTGATCGCGTATTGCGATTGCCTGCGAAGAAGTTCCGTCGAGTTCGATCGCGAAAGAGAGGAAAGGAGAGCCGGATAGTGACGGAGATGGGGAGAGAGATAAAGGGGAGGAAGAGGGTGACCCGACACAAGAATAAGAGAAATCGCATAATATACACCCAATTCTTTTTTTACACGATTCCGAAATAACACAGTTTATAAAAAAGACACCGGGTGACTCCTGATGTTATTTAAAGTAGCATTTCCCTGCTACGAAATGATCAAAATTTTTTATTAGTACCGCTCAGTACTGAATTCTCATTATTTCTGTGCGATGCATAGACGTTTAGAAATTACAAATCTGCACACGCTGCAGACAACATTATTCATCGTGCAGTTAAAAAATGAGCTTTTCGTGCTGTGGCCTTAATAATTTGCTCACTCACTGCAGCTAAAGGCTCACGTTTCAGTACACCTTGAAAAATTTCCATTCGATTATTATAATTTATTCCTTACAAGTGAAGTCTTAACTCCCATCTGAAAAATGAGAAATCGTTTAGCAGACTTGGCGAACTTGTTGCGCAAAATTCCCAGCACACAATCTCTCCCACGCATCGTCGGGAACACACGTCGTCCGTTTAAGAAATTCCATTAAAATTTGATGAATTTCCAAAGTTTGATATGTTCATTGCAACACGCTTCCCGCGCGGAATGGCAGGCACGCAACGAGAAACTGTATCGATTGTTATTAGACGGCCGTATGCACGCGTTCGATTCGCAGTGGCAGCGGCGCCCCATTAACCTACAAGAAATGATATTGATCTAACCGTGGTTGACTTACACTAACGCGTGCCTATTATTAACTGCACCGAGCAGAGGTGTTCGCCTAAGCTAATTACAAAAACAGGGAGAGAATGCGAGGGAGAGAGAGAGAATGGAGCAAAAAAAGGTGGCCGTGATCTTATCGTCGCCGCTCGACGCGAGAATGAACAAAGCTCGCGCGGCGTTCGCCAAATACTAGCCAGGTGAGTAATTACAGTTCATGCTTGAAAACGAAGCCGATGCTGACGACCACGTACGCCAGACCGCTTCATTTATCACCGCCGTTCATGACTGGTTTATGGTAAAACGTAAGCATCGGCACACGGAGCCGAGCGGCAAATGAATTATTAGACAAATAGCGGAAAAGGAAAAACGTTACATTCGATCGGGGGACACGTTGTCGCCGTGTGTTCCAATTCGCCCGACAGCAGGCAAACCCGCCGTTCTACAAACAGCGACGCGCAAAAAGAAACCCGAACAAACTGCCGTGTCATCAATTTCAGAGCAAGAGAGGGTGGTCGGAATCGCCGATCAGATTGATCGTAAATAAACTCACAGACGTCTTCCACGGTATCTCTGTCCATCTGGCAGCCGCGGTTACCGCCACTCGAACCGACGATTATCTTGGTGTAATTTGTCCCAACGAATGTTAGCGACCTCGCACGGTAATGCAATCTAATCGCGATGCTTGCAGTCAGATGCGAAGCTCGCCTTTTTCGTCCCCTCCGAGCTTGATGAAAGTGAACGCCCGATCCGCAGTCGACGATCTCACGTTCCACTTCGAATTTTAATTAAGTGCCATTCGTAGCTGATTACGATCTTTCCGGGCGGATATATCATTAGAACTGATACCATCGGCCGGAGCGTATTGTGTTATTGAGCCGGACGTTGTGCTTGTCTCTTTGTAGATCACGTGAGCAATTCTCCAACCAAAGGTTTATTTGTTTCAAAAGATGCTCGATCCTGTTTAGCTACAATGGGGAAAAGAAAATTAACAGGATCTATCCATGGGACTGTTCTATTTATTCCAAAACGTAGCCGAATAATATTTTATAAATGTGTCCAGTTTTGTGTCCCGTTTAGCAGCAATGAAACCTTTACCAGTAAAGGATTCCTTCTTAGAACGAATTACAATTTATTATTACAAATTCTCTTAATAGAAATGTTGCCAGAGTATACAGAGGGGACAGTCATAAGCTCATAGCGCGGGTAAGATGCGGAAATTCAGAGAATTGGAACAGATACTGGCTGGAGGCGGAGGCAAGAGGATGAGACCTATGTGGGGAAAAGTATGGAAACCTAGGCTCGTGGATGTAGTGAGCGGGAAAAAAGATAGAAAGTTTGAATAGTGGTTGGAGAAGTTGAGAAAAAAAAAGAGAAAAGAGAGCATAAATAGACCAAAGAGAATACCAAACCAAAAATGCTAAAGATAGGGAATGGGGAGGAAAGCAATAAGTATGGAATTAAGTGGGCTAGTGATAATTAGGATACTAAAAGAGTAGGACAGGGTAGGAATGAATGTGCGAGACATAGAAATGAATGAGAGAAGGATCGAATGTGTGAAATAAGATAGCTTTGTACAGATAGGTTAATGTAAGCCAAGTCACATTTCTTAGCTGTAAGGATGAAATAAAGCAAATTATGGCAAATTCTCTTGAGCTACAATGCGCGTCTAGCATGCCAGTAGATGCTCTAAAAATTTGAAGTTGATGGCTGCAGCAGATTCTGAAGTTGAACGCTCTCTTGAATAAGGATAACAGTGTCGCTCATTCATTTTTGTACATTATTAGTAAATAAGAATTTGAACAATAAAATTGTCGTGTCCAATAAATTGTCTCAAGTTAAAATGGCTTCACCTGCATTTCGATTCCTCCCGAGCGGTAGAACAGCTTCGAAACATACAATAAATCCCTGTTTCAGTTTAGTTCCCCGTGCAAGTTACATATCGCATACACTTCGGTTCGAAAAACGGCAGAAGGAAAACAGACCCGGCGAGGTACACGTTTCAACAATTACGGATGTATCCGCAAGCACTTCGGTCGGGTGTACGCGGTCAAGAAAGCAGAAATATTTTCGCAGCAGCGCACACGTATGTACAATGTCGTTCCATATCTATCGGCAAATGTTTACTCAGCCAAAAAAGATCGATCGGTCGTATTGAGAACGATCTCTCCGAGCGGCAGACGCTCCTCCCGAAGTAATGTTTGCGTCGCAACCCTTCGACATCTTCGGTGCTTCCTTCGGTTGTTATTCTTGCTGGTCGCTGGACATTCTTGGTCAACGATTCGCAAGCAGAAAACACGGTTTGTTCGTCCATCGAACATTGCTGGGAATTACAAGGTCGGTAAGTAAATTACACACTCGAAGAGAGAGGTGTAACTACCGGTCACAAATTGCTGATATTTTAACAAAATCGTCTAAATAATCTAGTCGGACTCATTTTGAAGCGTGAAGCACCTCTCAAATTCGCTTCGAAATTTCTCCCGAAAAATTCCTTCAGGATCCATCTTCCAACATTTCTTCAGCAGCCTTTTTCATTAAATAAAGCGACCCTGTTTCGTCGATTTAAATGGTCACTCGTGGCCACTGATGGTTGAAATAGTATTCTAAACAAAAACAGTATCTTTTTCCCTCGTAGCGGAAATTACGTTATTGAAGAAACCGATTTCCGCTGATCTAACTGTCGGCGAACGTTGCATTCGTTTTATGCGAGATGTTTTCACTCGGGGAGTTTGCTCGACGTGCTTTAGCTTTTTGTCCGAGGCTACAAATTATTTCGTCTTTAATGACCGTGTACTGGTAAAGTAAATAATGTGTGGTTCAATTTGCTCGTTTCCGGTGATACTATAATCTTGGCAAAACATTATTTGACGAGGAATAATACGTGAAATAATTCGTAAGCGAGGAAACATTTATTTGAACGTGTCAAAAAAATATTCGAAGAAACATTAATGGGTTAAGTAAATGTCTAGAAAATGCAACTTGTATTTAGCATAATAGCGTGGATCCTAATGCAAAATAAAACCTTTATTTATCAACTAGAGGAAACGGGAGCTGGAAATTCATTTCTCTTCTTATAATAATTTTAATTATTCAAAAATCATGTGATGTTTTTACTTAGTCCATATTTTTATGTTACTTCATTTTTCTCATAAATGTAGATGATAAAAATAAAGTAATGCACTGCTGTGGATAAGAGCAAAGTATTCAACAAATGTCCTACACTAATTGCTAAAAGGGTAACGTTGTTTTTCTGTCCGATTAATCGAGCCACCAATTGAAGAAATCGAATCGATCGTAATCTCGTTATCTCGTTCGAATTCTGAGTGTAACGACCAATCGATCGAAAGCAAATAGTTTTTAACAACATTACCGCGGTATGACTGACAAATCCCCGGATCAATAAATTTCGTCCGCTAATTGCAGCGTCGTAATATCTTTGGATTACGTTTAACGTGCACGCGTTCCGGGATTGTACAAACTATAAACATCCCGGTGATTTGCAAACCGGTAATGCAATATCGGTTTACTGTGAAATTTCGGCGAGGACCGATTAAATGTAATATTACAAACGCGAAATAATTGAGAATTTGATGAGCCGCGATACTGAAATTAAAGTAACAAAGGGAGACTGGATGGGTGACGGGACAGCGACGTTTACATTCGTCAAAAATGTCGCAGTGACAATACATCCATTTATTTATCGGCCCCCAAACGTGTAATAATAATCGTTACTTACAGTCGTGTTTTATTTCCCGGTTTCGTCCTGGACCACGACAGAATTTTTAATTAATGCATGCCACTTAACGTCGCCGCAATAAATTGGCTTATAAATTTATACAATCGGCTTTAATGAAAATGTTAACGTCCATCACAAATTACAGCGCTTACGAAGGGAGTAATTTGATGGCTATGTAATTACAAATCAGTGTTAATGTATGATCGTGTATTAAGATAAGATTATTTGCGTACTAATCGCTTGTAGAGAATTTTTATTAAGATGTAAATGTCACAGCCACATTTCCCAAGATATTTTGCATGCAGCCTATAAATTTATGTATAGTCCTGTTATTTTATTTAATTAACTCATTATTACGTAGTAGACGTCATTAACATCTCGCGGTTGGTAATTTAGTGTCAGGAATACCCGAAAATATGTCCACTCAGAATCAGCCAACATTTCGAGAGAGGCGTCCAAGAGCGCTGCCCCCATGAACGAGTCGAAGGTGGAAGGTATCGCGCGCTATCACTGTAATGCTTGACCACGGTGTCCCATGGGAGTGGCAGTCAGTCGTGTTAGTTAACGCTGGAGGCGTTCGTCGAATATATCCGCTATCCGATCTTACCGGCTAGACTCGTGGGACACGGTTACACCGTGGCACACCCGTACACAAACACAAACCACCGGGGCCACACAGTGACGAATCGTACGGGCTAACACGACCCAATTTTCCAATGTCATAATCCGACATTAGATAATCCATCCTGGGCACCGGGATGATCGAGTGGACTACCTTTTTTCCTTCGGACCAGGTGCTCGCGGCATTTCAAAGATTCTTGCCTTTGCTTTGGCTTTGCGCAACCGCTCACCGTTCCCCGGACGATTTTACCCTTCATCGTGATTTATCCGACGGTTCCTCTTAATGAGACGGGGGCCGATCGAACTAGTGACGGGAGCGATCTGATTCTTGCTCCGGACTTTCAAGCAATTTGGTAATCAAATAGTCACATCGAATACTTTTTGGAATATCTGTATCTATTCATGCCAGAGTTGTGCAGAATTGCAATTGAATTACTCCGGGAATTATAATTACGAAGTAATTGAATTACATTGTAATGAAAATTAAAAATTAATGAATGATAAAGTAGTAGGTAAGAAGCAAGAAGAGGTCGAAAAATCCATGTGAAGGTTTCGAACACAGAACGAATTTATTATTTATAAATTTATAATATATTCTCACTTCTTCAAAGTTCTGGGCTATAATTTGGAGAGCTGTATTTTTTATATATATATATATATATATATATATATAATTATGTTGTATTTCAATTATATTGTACTTCAATTACACATCTGATTAAAATACTTAGTAATTGAATTAATTGAAAGGTTTGAATTATGTGTGTAATTCAATTACGACGTAGTTGAAATTGAAATGAACTATATAATTGAAATACAATGTAATTCAATTGCAATAGCATAACTCTGATTCATGCATGTAGGATTTGGGAAATCGGGAAATGATTTGAGACGTCTAGCTAATAAACAATAAATGAACACAAACGAAACAAAGAATATACAGCAACGCAATCGGCAGATGAAGCCATTATACAATCATACATTGCTGTTAGAAATCGATAGTAATTGTGAAAGACCATACCCATCACTAGAACGAACGTCGACACTTCGCCGTTTCGTTGGGAGAACAAGTGAAAAATTTGACCGCTACAACTAACGACCGAATTATGACGCGTGCCCATAATTGACGCCACACACTCAAAGAACAAGCCGATCCCACGGCTGATCGTTTTGGCTGTTTTATACCGATTTTTGTACGCCAGGTTGGTCGCGTTGATCCGATTTCGTGGTTCTGCGTGTTACGGCTCGTACGCGCGCGAACCGTTTCAATTATACGTTGTTTTTTAATATACAACCGTGATTGAAGGAACAATCGCGGGAATTACAGAAGCGACGCGACGCGACGCGACGCGACGCGCGGGAAATTATTTCGCCAGCAAACGATTCGCGTGTACCAATCGCGGTAAAAATATTTCGCATCTGTGTTTGGAAAAATGGAAATGCAAGGTATGTTACACGCGTACCGCGCCACCGACGTTTTGTGAAATATTTTTGTTGAGCTGTCAATAACGAGGTGTGCTACCACTGAAATCGTTCCCAGCTTCGGATTTTTCGAATCCGGAATGTGGTCTCCTGTTTAAACAGTTACGTGGAGCTCGACGTGTTTGATGTATTAACTACAAAGCAGGTACCTCGAAAATAGTATATGAGATTCATCGAAATTTTGATTGCACTTTATAGTTGTGCACTTATAATTAGTTCAGAACGCTGTCACTGGTATATATTTTGAATGTCCACTACTTATTAGTGAGATTAGTCGGGAGCCGATGACTATGATGGAGTACGGTCGATCCGTCGGGTGTCTTCGGCAAACGTCGGAAAGGTGCCGGACCGTTTGCCACTGCGTATGGAGCGGCGCGGCGTGCGCGTACGTGGGACGAGTGTCGTCATCTCTGTTTCGTTTATGTTAATTTATTGTTTGTTATTGAAGTTAAGTTAAGCCAGCCGTCTCAAGTCATTTCCTTCGATCCCGATTTCCCAAATCCCACATTAATACATCCATACCTCGCTATACGGTCATTTTTAATTATGGCACTTTTCCGATTTACGGCCCACAATGTTTCGTTATACGGCCAAAAATTGCTGTAGTGTTAGCGACCCTTCCGTCCAGCTAACTAAAAACTGAACTAAAAATTATATTATTTTATAAAAAATTGGAAGAGATCCAATTGAATTTGTATGGGTTTGTATCAAAATAATTGATTTTTTATACGACTTTTCTCGTTTTACGGCCAACTCTTTTGCGGAACGTATTTAGGCCGTAAAGCGAGGTATAGGTGTACTACATATAGGTTAAAAACAGAACATTTATTTTACTATTTAATGAACACATATTGTACTAAATTTTATTCGACTAAAGCCTGTTGAAAGGTGGTCTAATCCCTTTTATGATCAGCTGTACATTGTTGCATTTTCTAGTCTTTCTAATTTTCGCAGTATATCAATTTTTAATAAATTCTGTATAAATGAGATAAGTAGAAAAACAGGAATAAAGAATTATCCCAATCATTGTCGTTATCTGGAAGCATTTTTCTGTGCTTTAAAGATAAAGAAAAAAATTCATCTCAATTTTTTTAGGAATGTTTGTCAGTTGAAGAATTTACAAGTGTCCGGAACAAAAATTGCGGACTGGAAGTTCCAACAGAATAATTCAGGCCTTGAAGAGTTACTAATGAAAGGAGTACACGTCCAAAAACCGTGTTACCTAGACGACCGAAGTCTAAATTGTTTGATTGCAGCTCGCCTTGTAAACTGCAACTTCTGTCGCAGTTTTAGACCGCGTCCTCTGAAGTCGAGCTCGGCCCTATTAGTAACCTTTGACGGAAGCTAATTTCAGGAATCCCAGAATAATACCTAAGAACCAGCATGGTAACTTCCAGCTCGAGTTAAATGTCCCACTTGGGAATGACATGTATATTTAGCCACTTCGTTACTTGAGTAGCTAGAATGGTCGATAAGAGCTCTCGTATTCCGATAATCAAAGTCCGATATATAAACAACCTGAGACAATAGTTAACCCTTTCGATGATCAAAAATACTTTCTAACGATGATAAGGCAAAAACAATTTTACATGAGGTTTCTGTAACAAAAACTTGCCTGTGTAAATGTTATTCTACGTCATACAAATTTTTTAAAAATCATTCATGAATTTTTTCTGTCCAGCTGATTTCAAAGTAACCATGCAATTTATAAATACTATAAACCGTGGTGGCCAAGGTGGTTCGGAACCCACCTTATAAAAACTGTAGGTCCCGTCGCGAAATAACCCTGAAAAAGGAGTTCAGAGCGACGTAAAATAAGTAAAAAAAGAAAAAATACTATAAACAAACTCTCCTTAAAATAAAATGTTATATCTTCTTTTCTTTCTTTTATGTTACGTCGATGAACGTTCGTTGCATTTTTAAGAATATGTGAAACATGTTACAATTTTCAGTCTTAATAACGCAATTTACCCGACCGCATTCCGCTGCCGTGGACCGTAATATTACGGGTTACCGCAGCGGCCTGCTTTTTCGACTTCCGGCCGCGTTATGCTCACAATCAATTGTTGATATCGTTGAATTGCAGGGAACACAATCTCAGTCCTTCAATTTTGTTTCTCTGACTTCGGATAACGAGCATGTACATACACATACGTACATACGCGGGCTCGTTTGAAGGTATATATGTAGTTGCCTCACGTGAACTCGTTTATAACCGGATAATTGTAATTACGCCGCATTCACACACAGTTTCCAATTTCTTTTCTGGAGCTTCGAGGTATAATGATTCTCCTCCGTTATGTATGCGTCGGAATGCAAATTTTTTGGGTTACCGTGGTTGAAATATCGGTTTACCGACTGGCGAATTTGTTTTTGCTCTTCGGACATAGAATGTTTATGATGACTATCGTTTGTGTTGGGTTGGAGATTTTGTTTGCTTCAACCTTATTACTTTTTTTCGACAATTTGCAGATTGGTTGGTTTCAATCTCTCACCACAGTGAAAATATAAATGAAAAGAGCGAGAGTGTAACAATACAATAATATACAAATAATCAATACAATATTTAATAATACAATGTAATAATAAAAATGCAATGGACGTTGGCGAACGGTGTTGTCGAAATTCGATAAGAAAATATGTAATGCTGGGCGTCGGCTCGCGAAGTCGCGAATTTGCAATGTAGATTATAAACCTTTTTAAAACCTATCTGGAAGGAAAATGTTAATTACAAACCCCTATCGATATACCATCTGAGAAATTTCCCGAATTAAGTATGCAAACACTGAGATCGCGTTAATTAATTTCTCCCCGAGACTATCGGAAAGCTCTTTCGTCGACGAAGACCAGGGAAAAACACGTCATCGTCAGAAATAAGCAAACAGAGGGTGAAGCAAAGAGAGCGAGAGGGAGAGGGTGATGGAGAGAGAGAGAAGAAGGGAGTTCCCGTGGGTAAATTATGCACCGGCGCTTATTAAAGGTCGGCATTATTAGCTTTTTATCGGCGCGAAGTCATCTCTCGACCAGATCAAGCAGCGCGTTAACGAGCTGCTTGCGATTACGACTGGACCTCGGAATCGTATAAATGAGCGATATCGCGGCACGAAAAACGAGAATCGTGATTGCTCCGCGACGTTTTGTTCCTCTCGTTTCCGCCGTCGCATCGTGCCTCTTCTCGAATTCCTTCCATTCGCTCGCTCCAGCATCACATACCACCCATAATCAACTAACTACCACCGTTCGCAAACGTCAATTATTGCATCTGTAGCGCCCGTTTAATATTCCTCTTTACAGCTATTTCGTTCGTTCATTATTCAATTCGGAATTTTATAAATCATTACGTGCTATATCAGATACATAATTGTATCAAATTAAATATATTGACGAACAAAAATTTATATTTCTGCACTTCAGAATATTGTTTTATAATGTTACAGAAAAATTGTAATAGCCCGCTATTGTATATCTTGGAGAGAATAGAGTAAATTTTACTTCTTTTATTGTCGTGTCGTTTCCTTAAAATCACATTTTTTTAAATAAGGAACCATTATATCTTAAAATTCAATGGTCCATTTGCGTAAAAATTCCAGTATTTTAAAAAATTTTAAGTTGAATGGTAATTTTAGCAAGTTTATTTGTTCGACTCTTTGCGAGTAAATGAACTCTTAAGCAGTGACGTGGCCTGAATTCAGCTAATCGAGAATTACCTGCTCCAATTATGTAATTACCAACATTTTCGATTAGCAAAACCGCTCACTGAGTCCAGCTGACGTAAGCAATATTTAATGACACGGTTCAGCATTTTACTATTCGTAATTACTGACTTTTCTACACCGTATGTTTTTAGAAAGAAAAACGGAAGCACATTCAATGATTCAGCACATGCACTCCCTCACACTTCTTAATCACTTCCCACTGATTTATTATAATTACAACTATGCATTTTTATCTTGGCAAGATTAGACTATCGTACCAACAATTGCAACACTCAAATTGCGGATAGAATGTGAGCTATTTAGATGAATAAATCACGATTGTTTTTTCCGTTTCTAATTAAATTCTAAATGAAAAACCATGTGCCCCATTCACAATCTCACGTGCATGCACCTCATTTACTGTATATATGTATAATACGTGCACGTAATTTCTTTATGAACTTATGATATTTGCATGTAAAATCAAATAGGAAAATTAAATGGATCCATACTCACTTCATCTGAAATTCAAATATTCCTTTGGGAGAAAAATTATCTACATAATACATACACATATAATTAATAATATGTCCACGTAATTGCTTTAGAAATTAATATTTGCACGGAAAATCAAATAGGGAAAATTCAATAAGGATTTCTCCATATCACGTTCATCTATAATTAAAACGTTAATTTGCAGGAAAAATGATATACTATACAATTATAATATTAATATGGATAATTTTATTATGAACTAATAATATTTGATATTAGAACCTTTTTTTAATAGAAAAATTCCATAAATAATGTACAACTATCTCTAAAGCTTCTACTTGATTTAGCGATATTTACAGGTTAAATTAAGCGGAAAAATTAAGAAGGGAATTGTTTTCGAACACTATGTGAAATTCAAATATTGAGAACAAAAACTATATTCCACATTCCAGGGCGTAGTCTCGTTTTTTGTGAAGAACGGTCCACGCCGTGTTCGAGCTTCCTTTTTTTCAATTTCTTTTCCGGATAATTTAGCCGGATCGGTTTTCCCTTTACGGATAGTAATAAAGCCGCGTTACTTTGATTCTCGGCTTCCCAGACGTAACCGGGGTAATCCCCGGGCAACGCCGGAGTTTAAGAATGAGAATCCAATTTAAAAAGGGCTATCGGTGTTTACCAGTTTATGCGGGCATTCGTCAGGGAAAGGGGTATTTCGCCTTGAGATTATCCGGTAAAGCTCCATAAAAATCTAAACACAACCCGTGCCGCGGGAGCCCCCAGCTCCTTAAAACCGATCCCATCGCGATTTTACGTGATCTCATCTTCAACAAAGGATATCAGAACGTCCCTGAATGTTTCGAGCTGAGAGATCCAACGTTTTATTGACGATCCCGCGGATTGGACCTAGTAAGACGGATACACAGGAATCCTTTTCGCGTCGGAGAGACACACTGTTTACACCTACTGATAAGCTTCCTACTTTCCGCGGAATGTGTTCGTTCCCTCTGTATTACTTTATCGCCATTTCCATTGTCCTGATCCCCGGAAAACACACGTAGCTCGCAATCGTCTTTATGTACGCTATCAATAAAAATGATGCGACCGAATATGTCTGTTAACGAACCAGAAAATATCATTTTTATTTTTTCGACATTTGCCAGATGTCATAGCTGATATTTCACTTCTGAGGAATTTTTCTTAACATTTTTTATATACCGTTCATTCATAAGAAAAGTGAGACAACTCAAAATATATTTTCAAAAAACTATAATAATAAATAGTGGTGTACTTTGGAACTGATGTACATGATAATTAACTCAGTATCTAAATTACAACAAATTATTTTACATTTGAAATTAAGGCAGACAATTTTTATTTTTATAACCAGTCTAGTGACATCGAATAGCAATTTCATGAAATGTTTGTGGGAAGTATATGAACTGAAATTTTGCAAGCCTTGAGTTCACGAGTTAGCAGGTTGATGGGGTTCGAAGCGTTTCGGTCGCGTAAATTTCAAGTAATATGCAGACAGAAATTTTCGAGAAGCAACAGCATTAATTGTTTGGGATCTGTTGCGGAACCGCCAGTGTGCAAAGTTGGAAATCGCAAAGTAGCGACATAACCCACCGAGAGAGTTCGAAACTTTTATAACTGTGCTCTGATTGTGGTAAAATGTTGCTAGCTTTCACTTACGGCTCGTAATCTTGCCGTTAAAAGGGATTATACCGTCATTCTGAGTGTTTACAATATTAGGAACGAACTAGTCCAGTTTAAGGGATCATTATACTAGCTTAACCATGCTGTTGGCAAGCGGGATCATTATCACATCCTCGACTCAAGCACCCCTCGTAAACCTCCGCACGAATGTCACTACAAATCATCGTTCGCTGCTAATTAACTGCACGCGTCCGACTTTTCTATAAATTTACGATCCCATTAGCTGTCTCTTTGAGCTAAAATTTCAATTATAACACCCACTTAAGTTCTCCAAATCCAAATATTCCACCACCTTGCATCGAACAAACTTTTCTCTGATTTTTAGTCTGCTACTTTAATACAATGCTAGATTAAAATTAAATTAATATTATTCCTGTCCACAGTAATATCTGATATTATTCAGTTTTTTCTTACTCTGAAAAACTTGTATTTATTTGCATATCATTCAAATGATTGGAAATTGGATATTATTAAACGATATCTGTGTGTATAAATGCATTTAGTTTTATCAAGGAAAATAATTCATCGGGGGAGCATCGCATATATTATGACGAAATGTGAAATATGAAAATATGAAACGTAAATATTTGATACATCGGTAATCTAAAATGAAAGATACCGTGGTCTTTTGTGTTTTCGAGACATGGGACTGTAAACATGTTTTACTATTTTATTGTAAAATATGTATATCAGTGGTAATGCTTCTGTTTCGCAATGTTTCAAATTGTACTTGGAATTGCATTGATTGCAAGCAAATTCACTTGCTGACCATTCCGACAGGGCCGTTTATGTAGGGCAGGATGAGATTAATAGCGTTCAGTCGATAGTTGATGCAGTTACACCTCTGGCGTGTAGAACACGCTGCTGTTTTGTTCCTATGTACCAACTAGACTCGTTGATCACACTACAAGTATTAATTAGACAGATACAGCTCGCCTCCAATGATCAGTAGGTAACAGGACTATTATGAAACGTGCAATAATCCGTATATAGTTCACCGAAGGCACCGAAACCTTTTGTGCCGGTGTGCAACGAATGCTAACTACTGTGTAACTAGCGTTTGTATAGGTATACAAGAGAAACGCGAATTGAGTTAGCCGTCTGTATAGAATAGGAATGTCCACTCAGACTCGCTAAAATATTACTAAACTAGAATCTATCCGGGAAATATTTTTTTCAAGCTCATCTTTTATTCTGGGCTTTATCAAAGTTTTAGAGAGCTACAGCGGGTAACGAAAGAATTCGAACACCCTTTAAAACAAAATAACTTTTTTATAATTGTGCCAAATTACCTGATTTTTGTAATCAATTAGAAACATTGTATTAAAAGTAAAAAAGGAATTTCTCAAAACTTTTTTATTTGGGACCCTAAAATGAAAATTTAAAATATATGTTTTGTAGATCTATGTTAGTTGTACACATGCTGAAAATTTCATCGAAATCGATTAACGTACACACGAGCTACCAGCGGTTAAAAATGATGAAAATTTGATCGGTTTCTGCTTAAAATCCATAGAATCGTACATTTTTCGATGCGTGTCGATTTTTCCTGCGTCAACCGATTTCGATGAAATTTTCAGCATGTTTATAACTAACATAGATCTACAAAATATATATTTTAAATTTTCATTAAGGGCCCAAATAAAAAAGTTTTAAAAAATGCCTTTTTTATTTTTGCATGTAACCTTGTAAATTATAATTTTTGGAAAATCTTTTTTGCACACATCATTTCATAAACCAATACTTCTAATTGATTATAAAAGATCAGGTCGTTTGGTACAATTATAAAAAAATTATTCTGTTTTAAAGGACGTTCGAATACTTTCAATGTCATTTTTATTGACAGTATGCATAAACCTGATACGAAAATTCAACAGACCGTAATTAGCGAATTAAAAATTCGATGTAGCAAGCTCACACATTTATTATGCATCTAATAACGAAACGAGATCGACCGGCCAGCGATGCTTGCAACACCTCAATAACCATCAAACACATATTATCCTTGATTGCCCTAAATTTTCGACACCTCGTCGGAGGAACCGCCTTGAAGCAACGATGAAAAGCAATCTCGCAAACTACGAGAACCGTAAGATTATAAGATTCTTGGAAGAAACCAATTTCGATGACAAAATATTATAGCTTAGTCTTTATGACTGGAGTGCGAATTTTTATGCAAAATAAAAATTGTATGTACGAATTGATGAAATTTATTTTAGCTTTCAATAATTTTAATCAGTTGAAAATAATACATTAATATTTTTAAATAATCAACTTTCTTCGATAAAAAAATTAAGTACTATAATACAAAATATATGTGAAAAAATACCAGCAATATATAAAATACTTTGTTTGCAATAATTTTAATTACGTATCGTTGGAAACATTGACAACGAGTAGCATTCTGTTTGAATTATTTTTCATAAAAAATGATGATCCACCAGTATCAGTTGTACATGCATATATTGATATTCCATATCAATTTTATATTTGTATACCACACAAAAAACTGCAAATATATGTTCCACTGCGTCAAATGAAATTTCAGATTGAAAAGCTTAATTAAAAAGTACGTAATAAGCGTGTTCATTGATTTTCGTGCATTTCATTATACCGTGCGCTCCTCGAGCGAAAACGATGTCGAATAATGTCGATTTTAATGTCGCTTCTAAATGTATCGATCAGTACCTGTATTTTTTTATAATGCGACAAAGTATGTATTACAATAGTATTAATTTTACTGATGAGTAGAAATTATCGTTCGTTGTATAAATTAAGTCCTTTGATTAATATTCGCAACTCCGACATGAGAAAACATGGGAGCACTAAACACAGCTTGAACAGTTCTATTAATTAGCTGGATCGTTCACGCACTACGATACCCGGTTGGTAAGCAATCGAAGCGTACAGATGTGCCTCCATTGATTCGAATTCCCTCCTCGTCAGTCAGATAATCAACGCCTTCGCACAAGTTTGAAGCCAGCGCAAGCAGACATTTAGATGCGTGCACGAGACTTAATTGCCAGGCTCTGGGAGATTATTCTTTACCATGTTTATAGAATGTCAATTATTTGGAAACTGGTTTTCACCTCTTACCATTCCATGGAAATGACTAGGTTTTAATTTAAATTGATTTCGGAACAAATTCTACAAAATCCTCAAATCAAATTTTTATAGTAGACTTATATATTGACAAACATTTAAATTTTATCACATTTAATAATTTTAATAAATGAATCGTCACAAAAAGAAATAAGTATTCTATCTTGCCTAATTACAATTTAGTACCTTCATTCGCTTCACTACGCACAGTAAAATTTCTCCTGTATACAGGTCTCTGGAAGGAATTATGCATAAACTGTTATGTATACTTTCAAAAGAATTTACATATGTACAACTACAAACTTTGCGCTCACATCTGACCACATGCATACAGCATTGTATAAATAAATAAGTGAAGGCAACAGGTATAGCTAGATGGGAATGATTCTACGTTAACTTTACGAGGGTTAATCCGCTTCTGTACAGTTGAAATCTTTCGAGGATTAGTGTCACTACTTTGTTCCATCTTTCGTCTAGCTGTTGAACGTACTATTTTATATTGGATCAACTTATTTTCATATGAATGAATATTTACGATTGAGATATTAATTGTTAGTCAGTCAAGTTATTATTATTACTACCGATTTTCCCGAGAAAACAAATGGCCCAGCTCGAAAATACAGGATAAGGAAAGGAAGGAAATTGCATCGCTAGGGCAAAGGGTGAAGTGCAGCTATAAACTCTTTCTAACCTAAGCTTACGATCGTTTTCACGCTTGACTGCCTGTGAAATAAAGACAAAGCGACTCATGTTCGCATATCGAGGTTCCTCGTGATCGGAAATCGGGCGCGAACTCGGAACAGAAGAAACTTCGGTTAACAAAAATACAAATTTTTATGCTGATTATTAGGGATGTGATCAAGTACCTCGGAAACAGGTTCGAACTTTGATTGATTGAATTCGAACTCTCTATAAGTACTTCGAAAAATATAAATAGTACATACTTCTAAGTACATATACTCGAACCTTGCCAGATAGTTTTGAAACTTTTATAAATATCGTACCAGAAATTCTCTTGATTTTTCTAATCGTTTTCTTTTACTTTTAAAATCAATTATGCTCTGTCCTTTAATGCAGAAGCAGGAAATGTCATGGATATAAAAAAGAAATAGACTACCACCAAGTATTGTATAAATGAAATACTATTCTTAAATAGCTAGGGATTTAATAAATAAAATGCTTAAAACCCACTATGCAGTCCTGATTTCCAAAATTCGGGTACTACTTGTAAAAGATTCGATTCCTATCAACATCCAAGCTGTTATAAGTATATATATATATATATATATATATATATATATATATCAGTTTGTATAAAATGAATACTTTTCAAATATAATCATTGAAAGATAATTAATTTATTTATAATTGAGAGATACGGTTTCTCTACTAACAAATGCGTTTTTCTTTTATTGCGAATTATAGTCAGCTTTCTCAGTGTCATTCACTATGTTGGCTTCCTTGAGCAGTTAAAGTTCAATTTCAGCATAATCTTCATACATGCAGCCGTATTTCCTTCGAAATGCGAATATGAGATTGCAGTGACGCATGATGCTTCGCTGCGCTCGCGAAATAGATTGAACTTAGCGAATTCATCATCCGAGCTTTCGTCGTATATTTTTTACCACTTTTTTACAGCCGAAATAAAATAAGACGAGATAACTGGTCCGTTCAGTCTCCACCGCGATATTTTCGTCGGCGTCTTAAAGAAAATCGAAACGTTCTCGGAAAACATTGCGAGTGTTCGTAAATACAGATTTTGTAGACTATTTTTCCAAATATTTAATGAAAATATAATCTTATTATTAAGTAGGAATCATCTTGATTTTTTGTTCTGGGCCACCCTGAGGTATCGAATCATTTACGCCAGAAAGATTTTTAAACATTCGTGGGCGAGATAGAACCAAGGAACAAGTATTTAAAACCATATAAAAAATTGTTCTCAATCACTAAAAAATAGTTAAATGAACTAAAAAAAAATATTTATAACGCAAGACGTACAATCGTCTTGGAAAAAATTCTTGAACATTGATCAATTTTTCACGCGAAACAGCCCTCATATAACCGGAGCACAACGGGGATGAAACGCGAGGCGGAAAGTATGCGGGGGCATCGGCGGGAAATCGAAATTAGGGTTTCTGCATTATCTAGAGTGGCGCGAAAACTTGGTCGGTCGTCGAACAAAACCTCTTTCTTGCCAGCCCGGCGCGATGACACGTTCATTTCGCCGGCGGGCGAGAGAGCATCGATACAACACCGAGATAAATAGACGTAGATACGAAACAGTGTTTCGCGCAAATGTTACCGCGGCGGTCGGCAAAGTTTACGGGGTGTAATATGCGCAGGCGACTTGCACAATCTCGGACGTTCTCACAAAGACACCGGCGCAAAGTGAATCGAGTGCTGTCGGAGGGTGGGTGGGTGGGCAAGGGAGGAGCTGCACGGCACAATGAGCCGGTGACGAGTCCCGATCTCGAACGGCGGGATATCTTTTATTAAAATAATAAAGGAATTTCATTAAAGGAGACGTCGCAGAAACGACATCGCCCTGGCCGAGCGGGGGTGGCGTCGGATTTTAGCGGAAGAACGACGACGAAGATCCGCAGCGGGGGATAACACAGTTGCAGACGCACCCTGGCGAAAGACGCTGATATCTTGGCCATAAGTCAAAATCAAGGAAAGATGGATTTCACGGAACAATTTATTGTAGTTGGGTAATGAGCAGGTTGCGGATCTTTATGCATTTATAGCAAAATTGAGTAGATGAAATTCAAAATTCTTGAAAAATTTTATAAATTGACGATGATTCTTCTCTATTAAAATCATTAAGGGAAGAAATAACATTCGATGCAGTTTCTATTTCTTGCAATCGATGCAGACAATTTTTATTCTGCGTAAAGATCCGCAGTCTGGTAATTAGTGGACTTCTATGCAAATTGAACGGAGCCCGAACAGAACTCTTTGATTAACGCAAATGCAAGTTAGTTTTATTGATACCTGTCCCTCATAAATATCCTCAGTCCAGAGTTATCAAGTGCATATCAGTGCTGAGTAAAATTCAAATTTAATTGTTTTTGCTTCGTGCATAAGTAATAAAATATTTTCAGAAAAAAAAGAAATAAGAATTTTGACAAAAAATTTCAGGGATTTTCGCAATATTTCAGGGCAAAGTGTTATACATCGTTAGTTGCGTGAATTGTTCTCGCCCCGGATAGGGGGTCACTATTTTCCTTCATCTAACGATATCCGGTCGCGTTTAATCCTGTTGACACAGATTAACGAGGATTCTTGACCGCTGTGCATCAATGGCCACTTTGTTTTATGGTAAATTAATGGATGTCTCGGCCGGAATTCTTTCATCCCAGTCACGGAGGGAAACGTGTTGACGTTGTTGTTACACGTCGCCACCGTCCCCACTCATCTATCAAAGGAAAAACTTGCCGGGCGTTGACGAACGTTTCCCTCCCTTTTTCTAAACAGTCATGCAACACTTTTCTTTTTTCCCCCTTCCCCGTTCATCTCGTCTTTCCCCTGTACCATCTCCACGAAGCTCCACGTTGCTGCACAGTGAAATATGAATGGGCGCGTACCGGGGATTAATTCGGAAGATGACGGTTCGTTAAAAGTGTCCGCTGAACAGAGTTTTTCCGGGCGACCGGATTCGCGATCTTCTCGAGCGTAGCTTCCCCGTTGAATTTTAATCTTATCGGGATTGGAATTACGAATGCTTTATCGGGAAATACAAGTTCCCGTTGCGAACCTCCATTTTCCATTGGACCGTGCATTTTGCGCATTTATTGTCGATACAATTATTGAAAAGTCGGCGGAATCAAAGGTTTCAGGGAAAATGGTCTAGCGATAAGTTTCGTTTAATTCTCGTTTTTCAAAGTGAATTTTCATTTAATTCGAATTTTTATGAACTCATCTTAAGACTCGTGACTCTATAAATAATAATTTCAATCTCATTTAATCATGTGTGAAATATGTCATAGACCAATTAATTACAATTAATTAAGGCTTGCATTTGTATCCATTCTTACTTCAAAGATTGTAAGGTATCGATTTAAATAAAATCTCACCTTGTAACATTGTAACACCAAATTGCAAAGCGAAATGGACCCGTTTAAGTGTCCGAAGAGCTTTAATTAAAAAAACATGTCATAGATAGCATTCCTAAGAGAACGTCGGAAATTTTCCGTTAGGCAACTTTTCATGTACGTTCTCATCAGTCCGACAATGAGGTGTGGTTACACCCCTACACGCAGAGTGGAGATTAAACTACGGAAACCCCGAACGATCGAAAATTTTGTTAACTCAATTCATAGATCCGTCTTCCCTTTTTTCTCGGATCTGGCAACACCATCGGGAGAAGAGTGAGAGTTTGGGCGTCGCCGTCATTACGAATGGAACTCGCTCTCTCTTTCTCTATTCGAGTGCGCCGCGGGCCGACATAGCGCACGGTCAAACTTCTCTGTCTCGTTGAAAGCGTGTAACTGTTACCCGAGCCCGAGGGATTACCGGTAATCTGCGGTAAGCTGAGGTACGTGAACAGGTACGGGCAACCTGTTTCGGATATGGTTACGAGTAGCCGGCAGCCATTTCGTCGAATCGTTCGAACTCGAGACAATTCACCCCTTTCTGCCGAACTGCTGGCACATACACACACCTTAACCCCCCATCGCCCCATCGTCGCGAACACCAACTGCCCTCCCCCACCCAACCTCTCCTATTTCCACACCCCCAACATACCCGTGGCACCTAGCATCGTTGCTGGCAGCAGCGTGAACTCGGGCGCCACGGAATTGTTAGCGACCGTTCCCGTAGAGTGCTCTCGGGGAAATGGGAACCGGTATGATAATAGTTTCTGTACGAATTAACGGGAACTTGCAAAATTTCCCGAAATCGCCCGGAGAAAGTCGAAGGAGAACCGGGGACCGCCCCCCCCATCCCTCCACCCCGCCCCCGTGGCTAATGGCGGCCGGTTATTGCATTTAATATGCTAAAACACGTCGAACACCGGGGCTACGGATATTTCCCCGCGATCCTCACGGTACGCCGGACGGTTGATTATTGAAATGCAATGTTCCGCCAGGCGTTTCGAGATATATTGCGGTATCGTGTTATTGATTAAGCCCGGAACCACACGGTTTTTTACTGCCTCCAGCTATCCCCCTCTCCTCGGGCTTCCCCTCTTCATCCGACTCGTCGGCTGGTTTGCAGTTTCCGTCGAGTAAATCTAACTTACCTCACGGAATTCAGCTTCAAGGCAAATTTTTGCAGAAGTTCGGGGGCCGGCCAATAAGTGAAATGAAATTCGAGAGGTGGGAGGGGTGACGGGGTGCCGCAGGACCATGCGAATCGAATTGAGGGCAACGGGGATCGATTGTACCGTTCGGGAACCAATTCCCCATAAACGAGAGTAATGAATGGAATCACCGTTCCGTTTGTTTAGGGAACGATTCGATTGGTATTAAATATTGACAACTGATATCGTTTAGGAATCGTACGAACTAAGAGGATCCGGTGTGGACCGACGAGGACGCCTGTTTGTTGGCCGTGATCCGATCATGAAGTTAAAACAGCTGGGGATGATTAATGTTTAATGGTGCTAGGCTCGCGGAGCGAATACAACGGTGCTATGGGTGAGCAAACTGGATATCGGTGAATATTATAATTGGCTTATTGATGCTGGCTAATTAAAGGCACCGGCGATGAATGGGGAACGAATAGCGGCGGTGAATAGATATTAGGTTGGCTGCGTGCTGCGGATAGTTTGTGTCCGTTTTGTTCGATGCCGAGGGGAAGTTACTAATTTATTCGCGGAAAATGTGAAAGTCGATGAAGTTTCTGAGAACGTAGCGCAGCAACGCGAATACTTTCGGAAAGACTTAATCATTCTTCCAACAATTTACTCATCCACGAGTATACTGTAATTAGCGATAGTTGATTAGTACGGTATTGTTATTTTTATAAAGTGACACAAAGTCACTTTCTGTGCCTTATATTTCTAGTCTCAAAAAGAATCGATTCTATCGAACATCTAGGCTGGACATCCTCTTAATAGTTAACACGCTGAACACGACGCAAGTCATATTTAACTCACACTGTGTTTGATCAAAAGATCGCACGAGTTAAATATAGCTCTGACCATGGCTTGCATTCTATGTATATTCCATGAGTATACGGTCCCGTGAGTTGTGTGCAATGAATCACAACAAAAAAATGTTCTATATTTACATATTCCTCAAACAGTGAAAACACCGTGTATTTTCGGAACGTATCAAACGTAAAAATACAGTGAAACTCGAAAAGATATTGGCACACTAAACTTCCGATGTTCGAAATATTGCCGACACGTTCAAAATGCTATATTCTAGTGAAATAGAATCGTATAATAAATCTGGATCCGTTTCAAATCTTCAAGCCTCTATTTTTAAAATTCATCGATCATTCTTCTGTGAGATGTTTCTGCATGATATAGCAGGGAAACTGAAGATACATTTTTCCTCGAAAATACTTCGGATTGGTACGTCTCCAAAAATGTTGCAAAATTTTTCTCGCGACTGAATCCACCACAGATTTCAAGATTGAAGCTTCTTCTTTGCGAAGACCATTCACCTTCGAATCTATGGGGGATTGATTCTCGAAGATTTTTTTTTAATATTTCTGAAAAATGTGTCTTCAGTATTCCACTTGCTTCTTTATACAAAAACATCTTCGAAGAATGAATAAATGATCATTAGAGGCTCGAATGCTCAGTTGGAGGAACATGTATCCTTGAGGGACAGTTTTCCCCTAATTTAGCAATGATCTGGTGGCATAGCGAGACGATGTGTGCGGATATAATGAAAATTACAGGCGGAGAAATGAAACGTGAACGGAAGCTATCGAATATTAACGGCAGACGTTTGATTCTCCATGGCGGCTGAGAAAAAACGAAGAGTTCCTTAAAATTCCATATAGATGGGATACCTGCCCGCGGTGTTGGCACGTCGAAGTGAGTCCACTTGTTACCTGTATTGCAGTTTTGCTGGACGACACCCATGGGTGCGATAGCCCGTATTTTCGCAGGGCCTGGTCGCGGAACACCCGCGAGATATGCGGGACACGAAACCCGCTAGTCGTCCCTGATATAATTGTGCGGCCGGTAATAAATTATAATAATACGTTACACATTACGGTTCTTGACATCGTTGAACGCGTCGAAACGGGAACGAATGTTCGACGAATCACGGTTACATGCGCCGCGAATAATTTATGTAATTTGACTAATGTCCCGACACGCCACTAGCAACTTGAACCGAACGCACAGTGAATTGCGAAAACGCTTGACGGAATTCAACGCTTACGCTACTAATATGGATTCGATTACCTAAATATTGGCCAGATGCCGACAATTTATCGGCCAGGCCCTTCCCACGCTATATTTAGGAATCTTTTCTGCCACCACTTTCGTCAGCATAAACAGAGACAGAGTATACCTAGGGTTAGCATGAAACAGAACCTACACTCACTTTTAACATGTTAAATATGATAAGAAATTCGAAAAGTCATTTAGTTTTTAAACAACGTTGGTTACCAAATACAGTGAGTGTAAAAAGTATTCGTACGTCCTTTAAAATAGAATACTTTTTTATAATAATACCAAACGACCTGATTTTTTATAATCAATTAAAAGCATTGGTTTGCGAAATGATATGCAAACAAGATTTTCCAAAAATTATAATTCACCAGGTCACATGCAGTAATAAAAAAGGAATTTTTAAAAACTTTTTTATTTGGTTCCTTAATGAAAATTTAAAATATATCTTCTGTAGATCTATGTTAGTTGTACACAGTGTTGGGCAATAAATAAATTTATTTAAAACAAGTTATTTGTTATTTGGATATTCAAATAAAAAGAAAAAATTATTATTTATTATTTGAGCACGCGCGTCTAAATGAATTATTTAAAATAATAAAGTTAATTGTAATTTACAAATACAATTTCAATTATTATTTGTATTGGCGAACAATAAATTGAATTGTATTTTTTTATAGGCAGCTAGGCCCTCCAGGCCGTATGTAACCTCGTAAATTATAATTTTTTGAAAATCTTTTTCATATATCATTTCGTAAACCAATGCTTCTAATCGATTATAAAAAATCAGGTCGTTTGGTACAATTATGAAAAAGTTCGTTTATTTTAAAGGACGTACGAATACTTTTTACACTCACCGTGATTACAAGAATCACTCATTCTCTCGACGAAGAAATATTTCAGACAGTCTTTGGTCCAAATTTTTCCAACTATCCGGACTATGAAAAGTTGGCTATAAATTGCACATATTTTAAACACGTTTCGGTACAAAGCCTCTGGTAAAATTGAAACGATATGCTCGGCTATGCGGGCTTTTGAAAATATTACGAGTCGAAGCATAGTTTGTGGAACACGGGAAAAACTCATCGTCGAGCATCGAAATAAGTTACCGCGTTATCATTTTCGCGGATGACACAGCAGCAACGTTCGTTCGCGCGGCATTGTTACTTACCGCATAAAGTGTTACTGAAAAGCTCTAATTCGTGACGGTAGAAAATTTTAATGGTGCATTCCACTCGCGACCATATTCAAATTAAGAGCTCTCTATACGGGACGCAGAGCCGTTCGATAAACAGAGCACGCCATGTCACTTTACCGCCCTCTCGTGTTTTATAGTTACTGAATGGTCTGCTATTTTCATAAAAACCAACATCAAACGAATTGCCAACGTCCACCTGTCCACCGTCGAATCCTCTTTATTTTCGATTTTTTCCCATCGACCGAAACGTTTTCGGATTTAATGGCGATTATTATACAATACGATTGCGTTCGACTCTTTGGGAAAAATATTCGTCAAAGGATTCTTCTGTAAAATACGGTTTATGTTTGTGTCGTGTGTAACAGGAAAGTTGCTTCTTTTGTGAAAGGATCTTTAGAACTGCAACAGTTTTTTTAGAGATTCTAGTCGTTAATCTATTTTTTATATATTGTCACTATGCTGAAAATTGCCTAATTATATTATCTATTTTAGCAAACTGTGGTGCACTTATTACTTAAATATTTCGCATTAGGATCTTTTGCATTTTTTTTTCATTTGTCGGTACAGCTTTTTACACTATTTTGTTTCTTTCTTGCGAAAATAGATTTTCTACGAAATCGTTCAGTTCCGTACAGTAGAGTACGATTAGCAACGTGTCTGACTATATAAGGGTCATACCACTTGTTTTATCTACACGTAGCAGATTTGGTGTTTCAATATTACGTTTCCATTGAATTTCAATATAAAATTTGAAACAAATCTCCGATATTTCGAATAAATATTTTATACACAAACAGAATAAATATTACCATCAAAATTTGATCTGTATTTAAATTTAACAAATTGAAACGTAAAATAAATCTGTAAAAGTTGAGATCCATTTCAAACAAATTCTGAATTTATCATCAGAAGATCTTGTTTCCATAATAAATAGAAAACAGTTATTTTTGTAATTTGTATACTAATATAAGTGAGATTTTTTATTCTTGAAGACCATAGTTCGTAAGAATAAATTTGCAATGCAAATTTATTGCTCCCGATTTTAATAGTCACGCTAATAATTATTACCGAAGTTTTGACCACCTGTAGTCAAACACCTTGTACCTTGTGATCGCACATCCAGTGACGTATTCCCCTTACCTGCGTCACCGTAAGTCTACTCCTGGGCTCTCTCTACTGTAAGTATAATGAATTACACACGCCATGAATATTTATATATCCCTATCCACTGAATATTTATACTTTTTTCGAAAAGAGAAGCACATACAGAAAAAATGATTATTAAAATATAGACCCATTTTTGCATGATGAATGTCGTTCTTTTCATTTCGTACCACGAATTGCACCGTATCCGGCATAAAATTCGAATAAATTTGCATGGGATTGTATCTTTTGCTAATAGCATTCTCATCAGCGTCAACTATATAATCTGAAATTTACGCAGGCTTAACGATTTAAATAATGAACCCAAGGAAAATAACAGGATCCGAATTAATTACTCCATGTACGATTTGAATAAAACTTTTTATCTGTTTAGCCTAGCGATGAATTATAAATTATTCATTCAAACGTATGAACATTCAAACATGCATGTACTTCATCATTTCAATACGCCTGAAATAAAAAATCTAGAACTCATCAATTTCATCCTTCCTAACAATTTTAGTATAAACTGAAACGTTGCTCGACACTTGGTAATACGTCTATAAAGACAACGCTATTTTTTATCAAGACTGAAAATGTAATATTCATGGTAATATATCAAATGGAATAGATTTAGATTGCTTGACATGTAAGAAATTTTTAAAACTAATTATTGCAACCCATCTTAGGTTTTAGCTCATGAAATATGCATTTGGAAGAATTTTGAGAAACCGGGTCAACTGTCAGCATAATCTTATATCTTTTTAAAATAAGTTTAGAATTAACCAAAGGAGAACTCGTAGAAATTTTTGTACCATCTGATGACTAAAAAAACGAGATGTACTAAAATACTGTAGGAGCTAAGTATATATACTTATTTGCCTCACTAGTAATTTTTAATATGTTGGCATTCTCTTTGAATCTGTTCACTGCTTCAAATTGCACCCATCAATTTTTTTAATGAATGCCCAAAATCCGCTGTCGATTGATAATCCATCAAAAATACTTCTTGGAGCACCGTGGAATCCAGAGAACGTAATTTATTTATTTGTCTCATTAATAATTTTAAATTGCACCTATTAATTTTTTCTATGAATGCCTAAAACCCGCAGTCGATTGATAATCCATCAAAAATACTTCTGTGAGCACCGTGAATCTGAAAGACGTCGTAATAGAATTCAGCTTTGTCGCAGCACAGAATGCTGAACGGTAATGTCTTACTCAGCGTAGTCGGCGACACTTCGAATAAAAACGTTCAAGAGATGCTGCGTGTCAGGAGTGGTGCAGCCTGTCATTTCGCGGGTTTCCCCGATTCCCCTTTGTGGAACAACTTTACCCGTGTTTCCATTAAGTCGTATACCGAGAATGGAAGGTGTGTAGGAAGGTGGTCGGGGTCGCGTGCAAATTATCGTCTTCGTCGAGGACGTGAGAGAGGTTCTCTCTCGCCGGTGTTCAACGCTGCTGCCTTCCGTCCTTCGTGGAATGACAAATGGCTAGCCATTAGGCCGATTTCGTGGTCATTCCGTGGTTCTTCTGCTTCCGAGAGTCACACGCAAAAAATTAATTACCATCAGTATTCGCTGTGCGAACTGCTAGAATTGCCACTTTCGAGTGTCGTCGCCCTCTTTGCCGGCTCGGACACACGAACCGGCTATATCCCGCTCGCGTAAATACGTTCAAGGAAAATTTATTGCCTGTGGAAAGGACAGTGCCATTAATATGTTCGAGACATACAACCAAAACTTTTCACTCGTGTGTTTCGGAACTGGACCCACCGTCTACAGCTGAGGAATGTTTAACTTTCTGCTAGTTCATCAAATCCGACAGATACAGCGGTTAAATATTTTTTGAACAAGGTTTCGGTGACGACAGACGTGATGCATGGTCAGTTTGTTAAAATTGGTGTGATAACTGTTAATTTGATAACTGTTTTTTCCCTAAAAAATGCTGCAAGGTGAAACGTCTTGTAAAATCATTTAAAAATTCCTTTAAACATGTACAATTTTTTATGGTTGTTTCATGGAATAAAAATGAGCCTACTTCGTCAAATACCTTGTATACATTTTTTACAATTTGTAGTTATCAACGTATAATATAGTATAGTACATTTAAATTCAATTATTGAGAAATATGTATGCATTCAGTCCGTAGAAATATTTGTACGAGTATTTCAATATATTTTCGAGTGGGGCGCGGAGTCCGCTTAAAAACATTGAAATAAAATACGGCACTAACAGAAGCATATTTCCTTTACAGCAGCTTTCTAATTAAAATGGTATCTTGAAGTACCCTCAAAGAACCAGGATGAAAATCCTGTTTCCTCGCAGTTCGTCCACAACAATTGCAAAAAATTAAATGTTCAAAACACGGTTGAAACAAATTTGCATACCTCGTGACAACACTTTAATTAAAACAGTACTTTCGAGTACTAACTACAAGGGCTAAATGTTACTATTCCCGGACTTCGTGCACAAAATTGCAATAAATTAAATTGCAAAAATGACGAAACACATCGAGCTCGCAACAACGTTTTAATTAAAATAGTGCTTACTTTGACGTTCCCTCAAGACACAAAGGCGAAATTCCAGTATTCCCAGTCAAATAAATCAAACCAAAAAAGGGTCGAAACGCATCGACTTCACAGCAATCTTTTAATTAAAATGGTACTTTGAGGAGCCTTTTCAAGACACAAAGGAGTGAATTCCGGATATCTCTGAGCACCTCTATAATAATGTGAATTTGCATAAACTCTTGCAGCCTAGCGATCAGATTGGAAAAATCGCAGGCATCTCTGTTCCGTGTGGCTTTCGAAATTAGCCAGCGTTCAATGGCGGCGTTCAGGTGGCTACCACGCGATTTCCCGGAAACAACCATCTGAAATGGAGGCCCCAGTGCGTTAGCCGATGAATGAACGTTTCCCGTGGTAAAAGTGAAAATCACGCTGGAAAGCGTTCGACACGAGGAGCGATGCGAGCAGCAACGCAGGCTTTCTTTTCCCGGAGAGTGAGAGAGAGAGCTAAACGAGAGTAATTATTAAACAAACTCCATCGCGGGAGCTATTAGCAGCGAGCAAATTAAAGGCTCACCGTGTAGCACACCATCGAGTTATGACTTCATAATGCCCATCAATTTTGCCCAAGATATTTCCAAGAGATTAGCACAATCTTGGACAAAATGGTAGCACAGAGTGTGACGTCCTTAATTTCCCGAAGAGGAAATTAACGTCTTTAATTTCTCGAATAATTTTTTACCACTTCGATACATTTTTATGCAGAATGTTGCACACGCACTGTTGCACTTCTGAAAGGATGATCCTACGGATGCAGTGCTTGGTGAGTCATTCAACTTTCCCCTTTGACATTTTTCTGTAACCGTACTGGTATCGTGGACCACTTCTTAGTGTACACCACAAGTTTATTGTTTACCAAGTGTCAATAGCTTTCACCAAAACTTTATAGTCTTCGAGGGACTAGATAACTCGCACGACCTGTCGTTTTCCGACGGAATCAGTGGAAACCTTCGTTTAAAAACGAATCACGTGAGCTGATACCTGTCCTAACGGTACGCGTTTGTGTTCAGTTCGCCGCAAAAAAAAACTCGTGAAACTATAAGCCTTGTCTACCAAGTTTTTAATCTGACGACCTAACACTCCGCGATACCTGTAATCACGATGGACATTTGAGCAATTAACGCGCTTCAGAGGCGACGGTGCTGCCGGTGACACATTGCTTCTCGCGGCTCCGCTACATGCTGCCGAATAATGAAAATTACGCGTCGAAAATGAAAGAGTAGGCCACCTTGGGATACATCCCCCATAGATCGGTCTTTTATCTAGCGATTGTGACTACGTAGAGGTCCCAAATGAGCATTATAGAGAAATGGTTTCGCAGATACCGAGCCGTTGCAATCCTCGTGTACGTATACGTGAATCTAGCGGTGTGTGTGAGTGTGAAACAAATACACGCGCGAGCCGTTTTCCCACCCTTAATTACAACACTCCCGACGAAAATACAGAAAAAAAACAACGACAAGAGATATCGCCAAGTTGCGCGAAACACATCGCTCGAACGGACATTCCCGAGGCTCTCTCTCTCGCAAACGAGCGTAAAAAGTATTAATTAACACGACCCACGCACTAAAAATTGTCCAACCTCCTGGTTTTCAGTCCGTACTCGCACCTGTTGAAACAAATGTTGAAACAAATGTTGAACAGAATCGGTTGAAGTGCAGGAATAACGTTCCGCGGAACGCGGAACTATTTCTGTTGATGAGACGGCCAATTGGAACCGAAATCATCCGATTTCGAATGCGACGGACACACGCTTCGTTCGTTTTCATTTACGCTTGACTCGCTTCGTTTTATTTTCTTTATTATCGACGCTGTTTACAATTTCGACTGAACGTGTGGTCCACATGTGACGTGTAAAATTGAAAGCAATATTGGCTTCTTGGGATAGTTCTATTTCTGTGACGATGGTTTAATATTTTATATTTAGTGTTCAATGGTAGTAGTACGACAATTATTAATATCTTCATTTAATGTAAGAAATACATGCTCGAAATAAATGTTTATTGGGATCGAATAAAGAATTTTTTGGCACGACGAATATGTTGAAAGAGAATTTCATGTCTACAAAAATTGATATAAAATATGATAATTGGAAACACCAACCTATATTCAAGCCACTGTAGGACGTATGGAAAAGCTGCGAAAGGAGGTTGAACAATTCGAAGCAGCGGACATGATGGAAATAAAATTTCCTCAAGGCACTCCAGCGTTTATATTCGCTTTCAATTGTTCCGTACCGTGTGAACGAACGACAGAAATATTTATATGCTTTAATTACAATTCCTACCGAGCGGAAATAACTGCTGCAGAGAAAAATTCATAAACACTGACAGGATTTCCAAGTTTACTTAACAAACATTATTAATCAGCAGAATGAGAACTTTTCAATCCTGATTTTCTCGAACAGCGACCTTTCGAAATGCAAGCTCGTGTAAATATCGCCGAGCTTAATAACAAGGGTATTGTAAAATCGAGAATGAAACGCCATTAGCGCAAACATGTTAAGGAAACTCTGTCGCTGGCATGTACGTACGTTAAGAGGCTAATGCCCGTGACTACATATTACATTGACGTGTTCGGGAAAAGTAGCAGGTGAAATGGGTCAGTGAGTAATAGGGACGCGGATGAAAGGACCGTTTTAATAAATAGAGAACTCCTACAAACGAAGTTTTCGGAAGTTACGTGAGCTTGTACCGGGGTTATGTATTTTCCGACTTATAACCCGACCGCGGGGGAGGGTAAGCCAAACTTTCCTATTGAAATTCCGATTCTCGCTTTTCTTTTTTTCTCACTCTCTCCGGGCCAGTGGCAGTGCTCGAGGAATTTCTCTTTCTTTGTCGTTTCGACCATAAATCCAAAGGGGGCTTAAAGCAGCGGTTTAATTAAACTAGTTTAACTGTCATTCCAGTTGTTCGGGGTTAGGCTTTCCGCGCGCGTCACCGCTCAAATAATCGATAAAGAGACTTTCGTTCTACATTTTTATTAGCCCCTCCATACGGATTGTGGGCTTTAATATTAATTTTCGTGGGACAAAAGGATATAGAAGTTATTGCCCTCGGCAATCGACCAAGCATTGCCTCCCATTAAAAATTCCTATCCGGCTTCGAAGCTGCCCGATGGAGGCGACTGAACAGAAATGAACTGAGAATTAAAACGCTATTAATATCGCAGCGCTATTGAATGCCGAAGCAACGACGCGCAGAGAGGAAGGTCTAAGGTATATCAGGTGTTTCGTCAGTTTTCTTAAAAATTGAGAATTTAATTAGAAAATACTATATTTACCTGGAACAGTGTTCCTACATTACAAAATGGAGATAAAAAATTAAATTTTGTTTTTAAAAAGAGAACAGTCTAAACCACTTCTTTTGTTCCATCCAGTGTCTCCGTACATATCCATATATTATGGACATTATTCTGTCCTTAATTTCAGCGGAAGAAATGGAAGTGCTAAGCGCCATTAGTAACGCCACCTACATATTTTACCTTTTTGTTATCTCGTACTTAACCCACATAACTGTTACTGTATTAATTTTTGTATATTCGTTTTTTTTTTCACCAAATTTTGTTTGGAAGTTGCTGTCTCTCTAAAGTATTTCTGCAGATAGAAATTATTTAATAGTCACCCATTATAATAAACTATTATTCAGAATGCAGGAAAACTGTTGTCAAGTATAAATAAATTGTAAAAATTATGCTGCACAATATTAAGAAAGAATATTTTACGATTTCAGACTTGATACTATAAAAAATCGTTGGTTGCAATAAAAATAGTGTTTGTCACAAGTTAAAATTAAGTGACGTGTCGCTTAATTTCGAAGCTCGGTCAGCGAAGCGTTAATACGCAAAGAAAATTGCACAAGAAAATATGTAGCGTGTAGCAAACCGCGGACAGGTTTTATCCAGGAGAAATACTTTTCTCCGTTTCCAGAAAAATGGGAACGGATGCTCGCATGACTTTTCCAGTACGAGTGGCAATTACCAGACGGACGTGGATTTCCAAGAAACGATGGTACTTATCGACACGAAAATGCACGCGTCTGTCCGCGTTCATTGTGCAACGAGCGTTCCTATCAGGAGATATCGGAGTTCCAGCTTGTCATTACGCGGTAAGATGTGCGGCGTGCTAATTGAAAAACGACACGACCGACGCGAAATAAACGTAACGGGTACACGCAACGCGAAATTCGTTCCAATAAAAGAAACCCGCGGTTCCAGCCGGAATGCGACTTCGCAAAGTCGTTTCGCAACGCGATGAATCTTACTTTTATGCGGCGAGATACATACGTGCTGTGTGAAACATGGTTGCGATTTTTTGACACGCAATCCGGTAGTATGGTATAACAGAAATCATCTTCCGGTTTAACCGAAGGATCCGCGAAAAGCTTACTGTCGAACCTAATGGACTGCAGCACGGATTAAATGGTTTTTTTCAGAAGAAAGACACGACGAATGGGAAAAATGGTTTTGATGCTATTTTATTTTTAGTTAAGTTAGAATGAATGTTTAGTCTATTCTTTGGAATTTTTAGTGATTATTCCAAAAGAACATTTTTTAAAAAATGTAAAAATTAAGAGAATCAGAGACAAACAGCGTGGAATGTTTCATTTTCGACAGCACAGTATGCAAACATTTGGTTTTATAAATCCACATGAAAATTAAAATGATAATGATGATTTTTACACCATAGTTCCTGTCACTGAAAATAATGTGCATGACGTGTTCTAGAAAATTATATAAGTTTCATTGTTTCCAGCAGCTTTCCCACCCAGTCAGTAATCACATAAATAAATGCATGTCGAATGCATTTTTCTCAGAGTCATCAACTCAAGGACGTAGTGTGGAATCTGGTGGAATATGTGAAATTATTGCATTCCGCGAAAGTAAAAGTGGAGTCATTAGAAGTGACAGTATCATACTGCAGACACCAGGTAGAAACATAGTTGATAAATAATTTGTTACAATCGTCTACTTGGATGTAAGTAATTTTAGAAAATTAAATTTTTTTTAAACCAGAAGACAGAGAGGAATTTAATTCACAACTACACAGATGAATACTAGGTTAAGAGTATTGCTATTTATGTTCCCGGTTCCTGGTTAATTAAAGGAAATTCACTTTCAAGATCACTGGTTGCCTACAATAAACGAGGAGATTTACGTACATTAAGTGTATTATTCATGTACTCTCCGATAATCAATACTGCTATTGTTAGCCAGGGGATTAACATTTAGGTACTATTGTAAGTTCCACCGCAGTCGAACTTAGGAATATTGAAACTAATGACAGTTATCGAAGTGAATCGAATCAAGTTTAAACAAAGAATTGCTTTCCTATATTTCCACATAAATTAAGTATAAAAGAAAGAAAGTATAACAAGTTGTTCAGCAAATTAAAAAAAAATCATGTTGAACATGTTATGTACAAATAAACCATTAATAAGGAATAATATTCGTTTATACAATAGTTCACTTTCGGGAAAAATTAGTTTGGTAATCCATAAGGTAGGTACGCATTCTACTGAATAAGTGATATTGGCAATAGTGTCTGACCACGCGACTTACCACATCCCCTTACAAATACGCATTAACAGTAAGCCTACGGGATTGTCTAAAATCAAATGACTAATTTCACATCAAAGTAAATTTTCTCAAACATTAAGCCCCACGTGAAACGACGAAATTCTACATTTTTGGTTTCCTTTTTTAGGTAGAATCATCCCCTATCCGCCCAAGCTACTGGTACATTCAATATAAATTGGCTAGACCTCCTGACTCCGAAGAAACCGTAGAAATTCTGCGGTGCAGAAATCGAAGATCGAGGTAGGTAAGACGGTCAGAATTCGCCCGAGTAGTTAACGCTTCAGAGAAAACGTCTGTTCAGCATAGAGACTCTAAAGAGCACTTCAAAATTTGTTACACAAGATCGGATCGCTCACAGCAATCACAGCCGACTCTCTAGAAACCGGGAACAGCTACGGTGGAACCATAAAAAAAAAATCTAATTCCCCATCAAATTACGGTAACGTTCGTAATATCGCCCGACGTTGGTGGTCCAGAAGGAAACAGTCATTCCCGAAGGGTTAACGATGGACCCAAGGAACGAGGTATCGATAGACCAAATAAAGATCGCAGCGTTGCTCGTTCAATTCCGTAACCACACGTTTCCCGGGTACAAAGTATCCCGTATCGAAGCTCGTTGAAACGTGAAACAAAAAAAAAAAACGACAACAGCGGGGATTACGGTTTCCTTTAACGAGAGGTTATTCACCATTATCTCCCGATGGGTGCAAGCACCATGCGCAGGGGGTATCATTAAAAATTCCGCGTAGCGTAGAAAACGGGTGACCATTACCCACGTTGCTGCGTTCAGTGTCCCACACAAATAATAATAATTGTGTAAAACTCACTTGGCTTATCCAGATCAGATGGCCCAAGCTGCGAGTACACCGTGGCAATCCCCAACACGAACACCGTGGTTGTAGTCGCGACACTCCACTGGCACCTCCACCACATTTTGTCTCTCTTCCGCGCACTGCACACACCCTCTCGAATCCTTAACGCCAGGCCTCGACCAAACCTAACCTCCCGCCGCCGCCCTTTCAGCGGTTACCTGGTCTCTAGACCGTCGCGAACCGCCACTAATTGCAGCCGGTGTTGCTGTCGCAGACCCGGTAGTCGTCCCTCTCCTTGTTGTTGTTGTTGTTGCTGCAGCGAGTGTTGCTGTGGCCCGCACCGCATTGCGCCGCCGTCGCCGGCATCGTTTCGCCGGCTTTGCGTCCACCTGGACTCTATCGTCGTTTTCGTTCCAACGGGCAACGACCACTTGCTACCGGATCGCTCTAACTGCTCCTCGAACGCCCCGATGATAATCGTTCCGCAAACGACCCTGCAGCTTCTATCTCCGATTCGATACCGGCCTGGATCGTCCACCTAATCACCACGATCTCCGGGGCCCGGGTCTTCTCGGTCTCCGATTAATCCCGGGTCACAAAGAATCACAAACTGGTGGTTACCAGGAACCTTCTCGAGGAAACGGAGCAGCTCGAAAAAGTTGTATCGTTTTCACAAGTCGTCCGACACGCAACGATGTTCCAGGGTAAAAAATGCAAAACACGTGGCACTAGGGAGGATCAATGACCACAAGAGGATCCGAAGACACTAGTACACGCGGTGGTTAGAAAAACGGCAGTGTAATCCTTGTTGAGCGGACACCCCCGTTATTGCTGCGGAGGGTCGTCCAGGTCGCCTGGCTACGTCGATGTCTCCGTCGATCGGTTCGAACGGGGAACGCCGCGGAGCGCGCAGCGTAGATCGTTCGAAATCTCGCCTCGCGAAAATTGCCGGGGTCTGGACCGCAAGCAACGCTCCGGACACGGCTCTAGTTTACTGCACCACTAGCTCCGAATGAACTTGTCGGTTTGCCCCTATCTCACGGCTCGTTACTCGCGCCACAGTTTCGCGAGCGTGTGCAGCGCGTGCGACGATGCAAAAGGATCATCCGCGATCTGCGTAATTAAATTCTGGCACATTGATGTCGACCGGCGGTGATCACTTTTCTGATGGTTCGGAGACTCTAGTACGAATCAACGATTGTTTCGCACGCAGGGTTGCGCCACGCTGATTTCGATCGAGGGTGGGAGACACGTGCGTTCACTGTCCGACGAGTCTGCCTTCGCCAGACCGACTGTCTTTTCGGAGGAAGATGCATGCGTCCCGTCGATCACGCTCGCTCTAGCGGGGGAACGTTCATCCCCCTACTCGTGCCGGATCCACGTGAACGATCGATGTCACCGAGCGAATCGTTCGTGGACGACGATCGGACGGGATGGTGATCGATGGATGCGTCCCCGGCACAAGTTTTAATTCATACACCACTCGAAGCACCGTGATTACAACCGCAAGTTCGCCGACAACAAACCCCCCGTCTCGCAGAGCCACGTCGAGTCCTGACCCGTGGCGGCTCGGTACTGAACCATTCAGTACCGCGAAGGACCACCGCGAGTCGCTTCGGCCGTCTTCGGCCCTGCTCGGCCGGCGCCGAGCACGCTAGCCTATGTCTGTCTCTGTCCGGGGGCAGCGTGTGCCGTTTTCGGTGCTGGATCGTGTGCCGTCCACATTTGCTTTCTGCCTGTTTTCCATCGGCGAGGCATGGTGAAGCATGGCGAGGCACCGTGCCTCGTCGTCTTCTTCCTCTACTTCCAGGTTCCCCTGCCTCTCGCTTTCTCCAGCGCCGCGCCGAGATCGCTATGATTTACTGGCGCGGCTAATGAGTCGCTATAATCGCTGCGGTGTAGGCAGGCTCTGCGTGCACGGATGGTTTTCAAAGGATCGACCAGCCGACACTGACGCGGACAACAGGGATGCGTTGCTCTTTCTCTCTCCCTCTACCTCTCTTGTTCTACTTTTCCTGTTTTAATGAAAGGAGCAAGTACGAGACGCGTTCTGCCCGCATCGGGGCACCGACCGTTCATTTTTATTATCGAACCCTTTTTTCGAGAACGGATGATGATGCGAAAGGGGTGGTTCGCTTGGATTTCGTTAGGGGTTTCGCGGGTTAGGGTATCTGGGAGCTGGTTTGTTAACCTCGCGGTGGGAACTGAACGTGTAAGGCAGGCTGAACGTACCTTTTACCATTTACATTTTCCATGTCGATCCGTATGGAATTTCGTGCTGACAATGGCGTGTCTTTTTGTTTTGTACGAACTGTAACTATTCTGTTTTAATTTTACAAAGTTTGTTCGTTGATTCAATTATTTTTTAAATTTCTTCAATCATTTGGTAACCAACTTACGGATGGATATTAAAAATCAATGTCGAGATCGATTTGACACGGGACCGGAAAGGTGTACAATTGACAGATGAGATCGCGAGTACAAATTAATGCAAATCAAGAATCCATAAAATACAAATTACGTCACATATTCCAAAGAAGCCTTGAGCTTCTCGTACTAGGCAGGCTTTCTTCAACTCGAAGAAAAAGTGGCAGCATTTATTATAATTTGTTTTGGGCAAGAGAGGTTACCTGGGGTACGCCGATGGCCGTAATAACTGTCCACCTCCACTCCAATTACTCTCGAGTAATGATATATGAGTTACAGGAGCGGGGTGGACAGTTATTGCGGCTATCGGTGTCTCAGATCTCGTCGATCAAAAAACAGACTACAGGGGTGAGAAAATCCGTTTTGGGATAAGCGGAAGTTGTAATACCGATGATACTTTGGATGGACGAGTAAGTACGTAGAACACGGTATAATAGAAATCAGTGAAATCGGTAGGAGGTGCCGCCTTAGCATGAAATTTCGACGCAGCGAATTCTTGAAGATTACCGTGTTACGTAACAATTATGGTCCTCTTCGGCCGATGCTCACGGGTTCGGGAATTAATACGTTTTATGGCTCGAAAGCGGTCATAATTCTCGCATTTCGTAACAACGTGCGAATTAATTAATAGCTGTAATTTGCGACCGGATCGCCCTCGAGGCATCTTGACGAGGACATTATGCGGATTGAAACAGTCTGGCGAGTGAGGAGAGCCCGCTCAACACTGGTCATCTCTTAGGTGCGTACAAGAAAAATGATTTATGTAAGTAATTTCTTTTAGAATGCCGCGAGGAGTCTGAGAACAAATTCCCGTTATCGTACAGCAAACTATACAAGACATTTTAACGAGCTGATGCTCAGGATGCAATTCTGCTACAATCTACTTGTTAGTATAAGTTGGACGATGCAAATGTCTCAATTTCCAAGCCCGTGTGTATTTCCTACATGTGTCATAAAACTTTATCTTGCTCTTT
This sequence comes from Lasioglossum malachurum, assembly GCA_028455605.1. Lineage (NCBI taxonomy): Eukaryota > Metazoa > Arthropoda > Insecta > Hymenoptera > Halictidae > Lasioglossum > Lasioglossum malachurum. The sequence continues at coordinate 8,172,444 of CM052316.1, forward strand.
CAGATGTAATAAATGATAATAACATGGGTGTTCATAAACCATAAAGTTTGATTTTGTTCCATTCAAGAACGGAGGCTAGTTATTAAGCCTCAGATTTCATACGTCTACAACGTATTTTACCTATTAATTACGATAATTAAAGCTGTCTTTTTTATTTCCTTTACAAGTTACTTTTTTAGACCAGTGAGAATTATAATAATTAAAGAGTATTCTAATTAACTGTTTCCTACATTTTTATTCTCAATGTAGCCTTTTGGGAAAGTGTTAATTGGCTACATAAGAATCTTTTCCTGGGCTGCTGCGCAAGTCCCCTGTTTTAACCACAATTTTATCTTGGACATTAATTTGTGCTTCGTACATGTTTTTTCTCTTATAACTTGAATTTCTTGATCTAGGGATTAAAACAGTGTTAAATATGAAGAGTCCAGAAGTGCCATTCTGAACTAGAATATCTTCGGATCCATTGCTCCAAAAATCCATTAACCAAAACAAAAAATTTTAAATGCGTCCAGAATAGGTAAAGTGAGACTGCAAAATTACATTATTTGTGCAACGACCCAATAAATGGATGAACCGTGTTAAATATAAAGTCTGCACGTTTAGAGAATTGCGGAAAAACAGTGGGACAAATAAGTGCGAACAAAATGATAAATGCTTTCCCGATTATGAGCAGGTCCGAATTGGTCGGAAATTGATCGGCCGTAGACGGTCTCGCGTGCATGCGCGGCCGCGCATGCAAATGAATTCATCGCCTGGCAGAAAAACAACTAGACGATTTCCCAGAATTCGAATGGCCGATGAAGTAGGGGCCAGGACAAAATTGCATTGAAAATTTATTCTGAATAAATACCGGGCTTCGGTGACATTTAGGATCCATTCAAAATTAACCGATGCAAACGAACGAACAGGCCTCCCATCCACCCCCTACCCTCCCGTCCCGGTTAATCTTTGTAATTTCGTGATAAGCGTTATCGCGGTCGAAACTCGCTCGGAAGGAGGTGTGTTTAATACACAAAATAAATTTTCGCGATCGGCGAACGGTGAGTAAGTTTGAATGGTTCCGTTACAAATTTTGAACACGCAGAACCAGTCAGAACCGGGTTAATGAGCATCACGAAACATATGTTTCCGATTGAGAGGGGAGGACGCTTATTTGCGTCATAAACATGTTCATGAAAACTGATAGTTCGTGCATAGCTGGTGCACGCGCGAGATAACACCCCTCGAAACTTCATGACTACGAGAACTCTCTGCGATCGCGATAAATTCCGGCTTTCGTGTTTCCGTCGCTATCGGGAATCGCCTGCAAATCACTTCCTAATCCTCATCGAGTAGGTATCTCCGAAGGTACCGTCCCTAAATCCCCTGTGAACGTTCAGGAACATTCTCGGATTAGTTACGTGTGCATCGTTGTTTTCAAAGCTTTCGCGACGCAACGTCCAGCAGATTCCGACTCTTCGCAACGTGTGTTGCTACTTGTTCCCCGTCACAGGTCGGTCGAACACTCTAACGAACCCATTTTTCTCGGTTTTCAGTTTCCTTTGGTTCGGCTCGTGTACAGTGGGTCATTAATACGGATTTTATGCGTTTGCGACTAAAATGTGAGGCAGCAATTTAAAACAGTTGTAATAGTTTCATCTTGTTAACAATGTGCAAACAATTTTTGTTTTGCATTAAAATCCGCAATCTAATCGTGATTTAAAAGATGTTTAATTTCGATATGAACATTAAATTAATTTCTTTACTGTCTCCAATAATTTGATCAACCACATTTCTGAATGACTGTACAGGTGTGCAAATATTTCCTTGATTATTACACATTATTATTACTGTTTGAAGTTACATATAATTAATATACAGTTAATACATTTTTGCTATGTACATTACTAATTAAAATTACATTATATGTACGAATTTCAGGTTGAAGCTGCCATTCAACAAAATGGCTCTTTTAACACACGTTTGTACTTACGAACATTATTATTTTAATTAATGGTGAAGCTGCGTTTTCGTATATGATTTCGTATCTAATTTATTTAATTTCACGATATTGCATTTCGCAAATTATCAGTACTTATAAAAATTTGCATTTTCAGATTCATTATGCAGAATCCGTCCTGCGTCAAACTCATAATTAATTTTAAAAACTCTGTTGATATTGTTAATTAATATTTCGAACGAATGTTTCACAGTAAATGTTCGAGAATGGGTTCAAATAATGCAGATTCCACGATACTACCTCTGAACTGAGGATTTAATAGAAGCATTGTATAATAGAAACTTTGATCTCGTTTCTTACGTACATTTTTATAATAACAAATGACTCGGCGAGAACGAATGCTTCAACTGTGTTCGTTTGAGCGAACCCCTCTCGCGCGTTTAAACAATAAGCTTTTATTCGTAAACGGAAAAATACGTTACTCCTCTCTCATAATCGCACTTTTTAAACCCTTTATACTGGCATCAGCATTTCCATCGCGTCATGGGGCTTTCGTTTCCTCTCGCGTTCTCATCACTGTCAACCCTTATCTCCGCTGAAGAGATGGGAGCGAGACGCCTGTGAACAGAACAATTAAAAATGGTACTCATCCCTCTTTATAATTAGCTAAAATGAATCATATCACCGGATTATTTAATGAAAGAGTTAAATTATGAACGAAATACTTTGCAGAGGAGCCGTAAAGTAAATTTATAAATTTACATTAACAAAATAATTCTATTACGCTGTAAAATATTCAATGGAAGAGTGAATAGACCACACACGTCGCTGCTACTATTAACATACATAGCTACGTGTAAATGTTAACTCTCATGTTCTATACACGTTTTACATTCGTACTCTATTATTTATTGTGATACCGTGTCGAGCTTAAAACGAAATCGATGAAAAAGTGATGGGACCAAATGTATTCATAAATATTTATCACAGAGAAACTTACTGCACAAATGTTTCTTCTTTTTAATTTTTTGTTGCACTAGAAATAGGACGATGGAAAATGGTTAAATTGCTTAAAGAGTCTATGGTTACTGTCACAATTACAACGAACATTTAACATACTAGCGAACTACTTTATTCATTATTAAATTGCAGATAAATTGACGTCTGTACAAATAAATGCAACGAATGCAACTCTGCATGCTTTTAGCAAATTAAACATAAAAAGAAGCTGCGACGAATTTTATTGAATCTTGCGTTTCGCAATTGTTCGGAAATTCATAAATGCATGCAATCCCATGGCGCATTCATTATATGAAAAGTGCATTACGATTATGCAGTTTATTTTACTTCTCCAATGTAGTAGAAAATATGCTCTCCACTAAGAATATGGACGAACATGTATATCTATATTCAAGCTTCTTTTCTGGCTGCACCGCAACAAGTATCGAATGCACCATTAACTCCGAGGCATGTTGCAATGCGGGAAAACTCGATCGACTTTGAATCTCATAAAGCTCACTGGAAACTAATCGCACGAACCTGCGCTGCGGATCGACCGGTGTCAGGTTTAACGAAATTTTTATAAAACCCCTATGCCTGTCGAGATCGAATTGTAATCGGAGACCACGATTGAATTTACGGGAACCGATCTATACGCGTCGATCACCGGCGCACGTGTGTCCATAATGCTGGATCGACAATTTATTTATATCGGGCCGCGCGCCACTCAATCTCCCACTTGCGTTTTTAATTTTCCAAAACGTGAGCTCGATGGCTCGCTTCAATTTCCATTATGTCTAGAAAATTGCTGGCTCCTTCCAGGAGGAAGTGATTATGCGCGTGATTTAAAATTCAAAGACTGGGAGAGATTAACTGCTCGAAACGAATCATTCGGTGGCCCTGTTACCAGAAATTGGTTGCTCGGACACGCTTCATTATTTTGATTTAATTGTAGTTTCAGGAGAGGTGAATTGTTTAATAATTTTATGATAAGGTGGAGGCAAATAATAACGTGGAGATAAATAATGTCACAATTAAAATTAGAGCTGTTAATAATGATGCAGATTTTCTGCAAATTTTACTGAAGCATATATGTGTTCACATTTATAAACAGTTCGAATACTCTGTATATTAACAAAATTTTAATTTGCCAGATTTGACTAGTTAAACAGTACACATTTTAGTTTGTTAATATCCAACAGTTTTTTCAACTAGTTATCATTTTAATCAACCTGTTTCGAGTCTGTGTACTTTCTAATTGCGTTTAAAACTTCCTTGAAGAATTTTAAATTTCCCCTCTGAATGCGACAATGAAAGAACATTTTTTTATTTTACATATTTACGTAACTCTAATTCCCACTGCTTCAAGAACTGACAGTATTGAAAGAAGTGCAGGAGTGTGCATTTCAACTTGCATCCCATTTTAACACATCATGGTATGTAATATGCATCATGGTACATTTCAATAAACCATGAAATCCAGTAATCACATGACCGACATCGAATGTTATATTTCCTATATTTGATTGATGTATTTTCTCCGATCAACGCGTAAGTCATTAACACACAAATTCAGCTCATCTTGTATTCCGATGACTATGCGAAATACCTCTGCTGCTGGCTTCTGGCTGTACAAACGCTAACATATTGATTCCGAGGTAGGATCCGGATATATACTGATGTTACTCTCATTAATCTTACAAAGGAGAAACAGATCTGTTATGCACTAATTGACAATGATTATTCACCGTGCGGTTTCGACTCGCTTTGGATCGAAGTTTTAATCCGTAACTTAAACTCGATGCAACGATGCGCACATTAATCATAACATGCTCTGTAACACGCACATAATGTTCGAAGATTACAGTTTGTTTCGATGCAGAAACTCTCTGTTCTCTATGCAAAATTAATAACGATACCATTCGCATGATACTGCGAGGGCTGCGATAAGCAACCGTTTATTCTTTATCCCGGACAACTTCGTTTCTTCTGTTTCCAAGGGTTATGCAGTGATTATGCACATGGAAAATCAAAGTATTCAATAGCATGCAATTATTTTATTTAAACTATGATATCTGTATAAATGTGAAAAATTAATTTATAGTTTACGAGTTTAAAATTAATTTATAAAAATTGTATACGACGTGAGAATTGATTTATACTGTTCGTGTACGAGTTGAAAATGAATCTATACAATTTATGCAGGTTTTAAAAATTAATTCATAGTATATGAACTAAAAAAGTGACTTTTGAAAAATATATGAATCAAATATAAACAATGTCTAAATCGATTAAAAAGTTCGCAAAAGTGAATAGATGTAATTCGAAACAGTAAAAAGATTAAATGAAATTAACAGTGTCGATACACTATTTCTAACATATAAAAAGTATTAATGAGGAAAATAAATTGTTACTTGGTTTCTATAGATCGTAATTGACGTGTAAAAATTTTATTTTGCATAAAAAGATCCGCAGTCTAGTTATAAGTAAAATAAGTATGTATAAAGTTCGCATTTTAACGATGTTAATATATTATTATCGCGTTGTGATTTCTGAAACAATGTACCAAATTGTTCTAGTTAAAGAACACGGTAATTATTATTTCGTAAACATGCGTCAGGTGGACCCATTCCCAGGAATCCCCCAACATTCCACGCCTCAATGCATAATTGAGTACAATCCGCGATCAAAATCCAGAGCTCAAGTGTCCGAAACTCTAACTCCACCTTAAAAAAAAACCTGATAGAAAGCAGTGGTTCGATAACGCGCTATAAGTAGACGGTTCTCCCACGGGACTAAAAAATTTCGTTCGAAGCCGGGGGAGCACGCGAACGGTGTACGAATAATCCTTGGCCAGGGTTCGATTCGGGGAAGGACTATTAAAAAGTCATTACAAGTAGTCACGTTTCAGATTGTCAGAGATAGCCGGCACTTGAGCGTGGATTCGAAAACGCTCGTAATCGGTGGTCGCTATTCAGAATCTCCTCGTGAACTGCTCAAAGTGTGTCTGGCGGCGGTGCAGTCCGCGTGCCCGGATCAACGATATTTTACATCGAGTACAGAACCCGCTTTCATGACATTCCCAGGGGATTGGAACCTGACACCACATCATACATCATGGTACACCGTCGAACACCCAGGCTGTTAACCCGAAGCACAACTTGAATACGATGTTATAGGCTTCCCCGCGCGCTGTGTTCGCCGACTTGTCGAATAAACCATGAAGCCTGTCAGTCACATCGTATTTTCGTTGCCACCGATCGCTTTGTGACCCCCGTTTTCCTTTACTATTTACCCGGCGAACACGATCTTTATCGCTTGACCGCATTTCGGTATCATTAAAGATACAGGGCGGAACCAACGAGACTGACTAATACTATGTATATCGGACTCATTGATGGACTAGCGAAACACGCATGTGAATTGTTCATCGACAGAAACGGAAATATACGCTTCTCGGATGATAATCTTTGGCAGATTGCACGGAGTTGACGTTTCTCGGTGAACGAGACACGATTAGCTTCACCGTACAGTTATCACAGCATCAAATAATAAAATCGCAGACAGTTCTTAAACGTACCAGCGAATGAGCAATGTATGACATAAAAACCGTAATGAATCGGAAACGCCGCACAGCGTGATTATAAACTATACGGTACAGCTTTTAACATTAACATTGATCGATAAAGAAGGACGCTTTTATCCGGCAGCGTTAGGTATTTGAATTTCCTCCCTGCACCTCACGTGCCTCAAAAAGCGCTGTACTTTTTACCGCGGGCATAGAATGATCTACGTTTCGATCCTCGGAGAGGGAGCATTTCTCAGCGGGATGAAAACTATAAAGAATTACGCGCGCGGTTCCATGCCCAAGTTCAGAAAATGGCAAGACATATATACATGTAAAGACGGGGCACCTAATTCACCAGGCGTACTTTTTCTCATTACTTAATTAATGACCACGATATTTCTGCCGCGGCGCGGTACGCTCTCCTCTTGCACCTACAAACTAAACTTCCGCAAAGATATCCGCGTGAATAATGGTTTCCGCTTCTTCCCGTACCGGGTAGTACTGTATCACAATAATACCTTTCTCCGGGCTAATAAAAGAAAACGTAACCGGTGAAGCCCGCGGCGGCTTTTATCTGCCGAATGAAAATACTCGGCGACTCCATATCATTCGATCAACAGCCCGTTATTAATCAACGGAGGAAACGATCATTCTGGTTTTCCGTTCTCAAAACAGATACCTGCGTCGCGCGCGGTACAATGAAAATATAAAAAGAAACTTCTCTTGCCTTTTTAATTAAAAAAATTATGCCCTCAGCATTCCGTACATTAAGGTGAAGTGAAAAATCACTAGGAATGTCCCTAATACTGCGGTATGAATTGCGACTACCATGAGAAACGAGGTTCACTTCAGCCTAACGTTTTAGCTCAGGTACCTGTCCGATATACGTGAATATAATAAACAAAACATTGATGTTGTAAATTAAATATAAAATAATTTTTTTAGCTTCAATTTCAAGAAAATTATATATATATATAATTTTAATAGGTATTATTATAGAGAGAGGTTTTAAGATCCACCAATCTTTTTTGTGGTCAGAACAAAATCATTCTTCCATAAAATTCTTATACATATTATTTTATTTCATGGCAAATAAGAAATAATATTAAAATAAAGCACGATCGAAGCATGATACCGCAGTAATCGATACAGGTACCCTACATAGAAAGGCTGACGTTTTTCGACTAACTACATTTTACAAGTGAAACTCTGCAAGTACAGTAGAAAACTGCGAAAACAAATTATGATCCGTATCGGACGTTCTTCCTCTTCTGAGCGTCGGTATCAAACGCGTTAAGTATGATGCAAATAGCATCCCTAATGGCCGAAAGCACCTTAAAACGGTTTATTTGTACACATAATCTCACGATACTAGACGTGCTACTTACTCAAGATACTTATCACCTCGCTGCCAACGAAATTTATTGTATGAAATAACATGTTTCAGGTTGATATCGCGTCATAGCATCGGAACCACACAGGACACTTCCTGTTCAGAGCTACAAACAAACTTCGGTAAAAAGCGACGGTTCAACAGCCATCGGAGGAGAAAAATCGCAGCCATAATTATCCTCGGAAGAGGGTGAGGAAAGTCGCGGGGCGGTTATTATCGTTTTGTCGACGCGTTATCGGGAAGATCGATCAGACAAATGTAAAACCGTTCGGCACTCTGTTCCGGTCTGGTCGGATCTGTAACGCTAAGTGAAGGAGGGTGAAAAACAGTGGAAGACCCGTAACAGTTAACGCTTTCTGGGGATGGTCAGTATGTAACGCGAAAGAGGGCAGAGAAGGACCATGAGCGAATTTATGTTCGTATTTACGCCGGCTCGATGGCGCTCCCGGTGAAACACGCCTGGAGAATAGTTATTACGATTACTGTGCCGAAGGTTTCCCGTCTCTGTGAAGCAGATTTTGTCCTTTTCCAGCTCCTCCTCGTCCTTGCACCCCTTCCTCGTCCTTTTTTCCCTCTTGCCTATCCTCTCTCGTGCTTCTTCTTCTTCTTCTTCTCTTCTCGAAGCGATCTCCACTCTGTTCCACTCTGTCCCACTCTGTCCCACTCTGTCCCGCTCCGTTCCACTCTGTTCCAGCCAGCTTCCCTTTTCCCATTATTTTGTTTCCCTCTTTCCGGTTGTTCAATTTTGTTTTTCATCCGCCGACGACACTCGTGGCCGCCCGGGTTTCCAGCTGGAAAAAATCTCGAGAGATTAGGGAGTGTGCAACAAATCTGACGTACAATTCCTGCCGCTGCAAAAAAAAAAGAAGAAGGCTCTGGAGCCCACGGTTTCTATTTATAATGTTAGCATAATTTATGCGCGCGCTGCTCTCTTGTCGCGGCTCGGGGCTCTAATAGCTGATGCATTAACCCCGCTCGGACTTACAAAAACGCGTTTCAGCGCACGGGACATTATCCGAAATAGTCGCCTGCTATAATGCGTCCCCGCTGGAATAGAGCGCAACTTTTTCCCTCGTCTCGCTCGCAAACCGTTTATACTAAATGCTACCGGTGATGTACTGGAACGTTGGTGTTGGCACACTTATAGTGACCCGTGATAGAGTTGTTGCGTGAGAATGATTTTGAAGAAGGGGGTTCTGCGCCTTATTCCGGACTTTATAAATAAAACGTGTCCAGAGTATTTCTGAGGGAGCCAACAGGATACACTGTTTTTTCAAAAACCGATTTTATTTAGAATGGAATTGATATTAAATTACTAATCCTTTCGGCACAAAGGTTCGATCATTTGTTACTTGATTTACAAAGCAATTTTGCAAACTACTAAAGTAATTCCGACGTTTCGATATTTATTCAGATCATCTTCAGGGTTTACTAGGATTGCGTCTGTGAAAAATTATTTCATTGAGAATATTTTGAAATTTAGGAATGCAAAGCACCAAATTAATTGTAATTTATGTTATTAAATTAATAAATTAATGAATTTTAAAATTAATAAATTCGGTGTGATGATGTATTACATGTTAAACACATGCTGGTTATCGACACACTGAGGTAAACAGGATGGAATGAAATATAGAATTCTCGTAAATATTTTTACTGGATACAAATATAATTTTTTCAGTGGTTTATTATATTATTTTTCAAATACTGCGCTATTATCGAGGATCGTAAACGATATTTATTAGTCGCGTTAAGCGAAAAATGTTACGTTACATTATAATTCGTAGAATTTTTACAAAATAATGTTTTTACGACGCGATATGTTTAGGTTGAAAAATGAATGAAAATATATACTGACTTCTTTATCTGTTTGTCACTAATAGATGTTTTTCAAGCGGATTAAAAACGCTTTATCTCCCGTTTGTTTTTCCATATGGTGGCCTATTTATTTTATTTGTAGACGCGTTAAGTTGAGCCGAATATTTATGTCCGTTTGTATACATGTTTATGTGTATAATAATCTATTTTAACATACATATATCTGAGCTATTGCTTATCATAGTATAATGTACGCTTATACTGATGATGAAGACAGTAATTATGCTAGATAGATACTGTATTTAAAATGTGAGGATGAGTACACGTCGGCGGCCATTATTCTTTGTAAAATATCTGCAAGTTCTGGACCGCAATCAAGTCGACCTTGAAAACGACCGGCTCTAATGGAATTTTACGAGTTCCCCATTTTCGAGTCTTGAAGTTTTTTAATTTAGCATTTAATGCCCCCGGCAGTTATGCGGCGCCCACATCGATCATCTTAACTCATCGTTCTCGGACGAATCGACGCGCTGAATAGTCGCTCTAGCGGGAAGAAATCAAGCAAGTTTCGCGATAGCGATTTCAGTTCGCTGACTGTGTAAAATGATTTCCATGTCACCATAAATTATATTTAACACAGGAAAATAAACTTTATCCAATCGTACATTTAGAAATTATTCGTTCGCGATTATATAAAAATATTTAAACACACAAATATCCTGATTATTCATTTTTTAGTACTGATTATTAACTTTAATTGATACATTTAAATTTTGTTACTCTTCCTCTCGCGTAAATGCTCACTTCTGTCATAAATGCATACAGATTTCCAGTCTAATTATAACAGCTGCCTACCGAAAGATTGATTAGCAACACCGTCGGCAATTAATTAGCCAGTTGCAGAGCGAGTTAACTATTCGAGAGACAGCTGTGTAGAATGATGCAAATCGCGCGGTTTTTGCTTCTCTGGTTTCCGAGGGAATATAAAGACCGGTGGGCAGAAAGATTTGAAGAAAGAACGGGCCGCGTCATTTTCATTTCTCGGATCGCCGGTCATCTGCATAATACGTGGTCCGACCGTGGGCTCGCATTTTCGCATGGGACTTGGTGCAGGTGCAACGCAGAACCGAAGAAGAGTTCACGCGAACGTCCCTGATATTCGTAGCACGCCCTACTGTCCATTATCGTTGCCCGAACACGTTTTTCAACCAGCGAGCGCGGCTTTCTTATTTCCCTGCGAGCTCTCGTCGTATTTCACGGTCGTCGAAATAAACACTAATCTTAATGCACCTTCACGGTTTACGCATAATCGCTGCGACAATGGCGCTTGCGAATCCGCTTACGTTCGACACAATCCTCTCGATTCCGGTTTTTATTTATACTGCCGTGTTTATATTTCAAACTTTACTTGTTCAAACCATAGTTAGTCAATCCATTTTTTTTTTCAGAATCTAAACCTTGCTTACAGTGTATAAAAATGTTCAAAATAGTTTCAAGCAGTTTTCATTTTTATGTTAGTCAAATCGAAAATAAAATATCAAACGTTCTGCTAGTCTATAAATAAATGAAATTGTGAAATAATTTACACGAAACGACTAGGAAGGTCGACGAGGATGTCTCAGATATTTCATTAACGCTTCACGACTGCGAAAAAATATCTTTTCAAAAATGATAAAGATTACTGGGTCAACAGATGGATTCCATCACATCTACGAAAGTTATTTACAGCCGGGAGAAATCTATTTAACAACCTATCGTCGCGCGTCGCTTGAGAGAAGAGACCAAAACGCGGTTCCACTTTGATTCTCAATGATATAATCACTCTCAGACATCTTTCTGATACTTACCAATTGTTATCTTGCATGAAGAACTGATAAAAACATTTTATTAATTAATTTTATCATTATTCGCACCACCACAATCTCGTTCATCCGGTCTTGTCCATGAACTGTTCACAGTACGAATGTTCAGCCTCGAAAACATAAAATACACGCAATTACGAACACTGTCGAACAAAAAGAGTATTACGGGTCAGCCACACACTTGAACACTCGCCTTCCAGAAACATAGTAAACCGTGAAATCTATATCATTGGAATAATTACGATGCGGTGCACGTATGAAAATAATCGGCAACAACTCTCGCAGTTTACTTGGCACGCGAGGCAAACAAATGAGGAGGAAGCGGAGAGGCTTGTATCTCGGGCTGCGTACATTTCCGGGGGGAAGTATCGAATGCGTATCGGGAAGAATGTCTCAGGTGCGTCGTGGAGTAAATAGGTGCGCCGGGTATAGTTTCCAGATGGTGTATAAAGTCGTATTATTGTTGAGATCACCTGTAGGCGGTGGCTATATTTCCAACGCATCACCAAGGCTTTCGTATTGAAATGAGCGCGTAAGTCGACGGTATCTTATCGACGACGTATACATCCGTAATGAAGGCTCGAGTCGCGAATATGCACGAGGGCACGAGTGCTTTTTCGCCGTGAGAATAAAAGCTCGCAATATACTTGTAAAGTAGACAACATCCGGTGGATCAACATAATAAAAGGCCGAAAGGGAGCCGAGATAAGAGGACGATAGCGGGAGTTGGAAAAGGATAGGGGGTCCAGAGGAGGAATCGTTCGCTATGGATTTTACGGATAGCAAGCTCACAGGTGGATTCTACACCCTGTCTCCTCCTCCTCCTCTCTCTCTCTCTCCCTCTTTCTCTCTCGAGGCTTTTCTCTTAACGAGCAACGACTTGTCCTCGTTACCACGCTCGGGAAACACAGATCAAGGGAAAGAAATACGGGGTAGGTTGTTTCTTTTGAACCGCAGCATTCGCCGAGACTTGCCAAGAATTAATTTCGTGTAACGTGATTCTTCTTGAAGATCATTGCTACAATCGCTGCCATATTGAATACCTTCGGCGAAATGTAATACATACGTCCGGAATTATTGTGGCGACTGTTATATATTAACTCGAGGTATATTATTGATTTACAGTTACTCCCACTAATATTCGGACGATCTATTTGATAGTGTGCTATACGATTTGAACTCTTTTGAGAAGCTACAGCAATTAGTTTACTACAGAATGTGAAAAGAAACTTTTTCCAAAAATTGCAATTGGTCGGAATTGCAGAGAAAATATTAGAAGTTGCACTCTACAACTTTTTTATGTGGGCCTATATTGAAAAATTAAAAAACACGTTTTGTAGACCTGTGTGAATCATATGCATTGTGAAATTTTTATTGAAATCGGCTGATGCAGAAGAAAACGACAGACATTGAAAGATGTAAGAATTCGTACATTCACTGCCGTTGTAATTAATGCAAAATAAAAATTGTGCTGATCGATAGATACAAAAGTAGCGTAGGCGTTCGTAGTCATTCTTAATCACTTTATTAGTGTAGAAATGAATGCAATTTTTAAATAAATCATGAGATGAGATTTGTAATCAGTACGTACTGGATATTTAATTCACTGATAAAACCATCCGGTCATGGGACGTAAAAATGATACCAGCAATGAATAATTCTACATTGTACGTTCTCCACCAATAAGTAAAAGTGAATCGTAATTATACTGCGAGTAGTTTCGCGAATATTCTCGAGGAAGCAGTAAGAACGCGAGCTGGTTCATTCTTATTCGTTACTTGTAATTTCAAGGAAATTCCATCACCGCTGCTCCAGTGGATGCATCGGGAACTCCACGCGGGAGATATCAACAAATTTCTTCTAACCGGGGAAGCGGAAATATAAAGCAATAAAGAAAGACGATGATGGGCAAGTAAAAAATCTTTATCTCGAGGAAAGAAGTTAGCGAGCTGAGGAACAGTAGAAAGTTCGAGGAGGTCGCGTCGAAACACAGTAGCACGTAAGTTACACCATCTGGGGGATACAAACTTGAAGCGAGGTAGAATAAAGTGAAGGGCCGAGGTCGAAAAATGAGTTTGCGAAGACAGGCATCGCGGGGGATAACCATTGAAACCGTTAATCAACTTATTTATTACCATTAATTCCCCGTGTAGAGACACGATCGAACAGAGAACTTTGCGAACACACACGAAACGCACGCGCGCATACTCGTACCCACAGTTCGTGTTTCACGCAACCCGGTCGTTTAAAAACCAAGAAGGTACGCAGCACGGTTGTTACGAGTTGAATACCGAATGAACCTTTCGCCGAAGTTCCATGTTTTAGCGGATTCTTCCGAGGATCAGTCCGCCACGGTAAACATGCACGGTATTTGCAATGCGATAAAAACCGGCGAATTACAACGACACCCAAAAGAATTTCGAAAGTTTTCCGATTTTTCGAAATCCAGGACGTTTTTTCGTCGACCCCGCTGGAGACCGAAATCATTTCTTTCAAACGCCTGGAAATAAGTTGCATTGTATTGTTCACTTAAAGGAAGTGCAGCTTCTTCTCTCATCGTTTGTTAATGACTTTTATCTAAATCACTGTATTGTATAACAACACACTTCATCAATGAAGAAAATAAATTTTTGATGAATAATATCTTCAGCTATATTTTTATAAAGCAGCACATAATGCAATCCTTAATACATTCATTTTCCACCCACCGAACTTTATCATATTAGAAACTTTTTTATGCAAGATTTATGAAACATTAAAGACTACATTATTGTCGATAGACTGCGGATTTTATGCATTTGCATTAAAACCAGGTAGATGAAATTCGACAGGGCGAGGAGATAAATTAATGTATACAATAAATTAATAAAGATAAATAAGAAGAATCATTTTTCGATCTATTAGAATTACATTGAAGAAAGACAGAACGTTCCGTGCGGTTTCCATTTGCCGGAATTGCTGAAAATTTTTATTCTGCCTGAAGATCCCCAATCTAATGATCCGCAACACAGTGTTATTGGATTAGCGATGTGCATGCAACTGCACCGAGCGATCCGACAGATAGAATGTCTCGGTATCCATGTTAATTTGGTGTAATATCATTATGCGGCCACAGAATCGCGTACACGAGACGTCGGTTGATAGAGAATTGCATAATTGAGATGCATCGCCCGGGGTAGGTTTTACAGGGCATGCAGTTGCGGGTTTCTCGCCATCGAGATTCGCGAGCCGAAACTTTCTCACGTTACGATTTAAGCCTCGGTGCAATACTATCTCCGGTGACTTCTTCAAGAATGATTTATTCCTCACGGTTATATCGACATTGCGCCTAACACGTCGCTACGAAATATATATATATTACCACCACCATACATCACTATGCCGGTGCGTATAATACATGAATGCATACCCGTTGCACCGCGTTTATACACCGAGGGTGGGCAGGGAGGAACATACGAGCTCTAATAATGCCGAGGAAAAAAACGCGATCAATCTCCCAAATTTATCCCTCGTTTATTGAAAATTATTTGGTCAGTGCAGCCTGGACATTCTCCGTCAGAATATCAATAATTTAAAGCTTCGAGGACCAACGAGGATTCATGGCCGGTTGATTATGCGCTCGCTGAACCGACGAAATATTTTAGCAGCATCGCTGACGATTAATCGGTTTGGCCATGCTAAACAGACACCTCGTGAAGTACTTATATCTACGAATGGATGTTCCAAATTGGATAGTTAAAATTTGTATTATCGCGGTCGTAATCATTATTTGTTTGATATTAGATTGCGGACTGCGTGCATTTATGACGGAAATGAATAGTAGAAATACAAAACTGCGAGCACATTAAACGATCAAATCCTGTTTATAGTGTTTAAAATCAAGCAAAGAGTTTTTATTTTTCATTTAGAAAAGTTGTTTCAATTTTCATCTATGAAACTATGAAATAAATGTTACATTTAATTTATCTATAAAGCATTGAATTGCAGTATAGTTTCCCAATCTCATTACGCAATGTCATTAATCTGAAAATTTGTCGAACCCTAATGAACAAGCAAAATGTCCGCGCTAAAAAGCCGCTTTATATTCGCCATACATTCCAATAACAGAGTGGCAACAAGCCGAGAGGACGTCTCAGCTCGTCGGCCGCGCTCATCAGCGTCCTAATAACGTTTTCAAAATCTCGCGGCCTCTAATTTAACCGCTCGAGCGTCCCCGCGGCTGCACGCGTGACAAATGCGCGCCGCAATTCCAAACTAACAAAGCATCGCGCGTAATAAACATTACGGCGACCTTCCATGCGCGAAATTCACGGTGAACGGGCCGGATTACAAGAAATAAAGCATGCTGGTGCCGCGATACGCCGACGCGATAATCAGAGTGACGTCGTGTCCGCGTTCTTTTTAACGTTTTCCGGTTTCACAGCCGAAGGAAAGGAACGCTGGACCGGGTGGGGCGAGAAGCGAATTTTCAACGTTTACACAGTTTTATGCGGGCTCGCTGCTCGATTCTTCGCGAAAATCGGCCAGAAATCGGCTGAAAAATTCCTTAGAATCTTATAAACAAATTTTCATTAACTTCTTGTACTGTAATATCAAGTATGATTTTGTATTCTATTTTAATCAATAGTTAACCATTGGAGAATAAGTGAATATACGACAAATACAAATTTTCCTAGTAAATTGTGAACATCAAAGAAATTCCAATCGTTGTAATTGCAAAAAATCCTTTACAGACAATTTTTAGAATTTTCGATCAAAAACATGTACTTAGTTTTTGACCTCGTATATCATTACAAATATCCGGGAAAGAAATGAATGACTGTTGAAAAATGAAAATTATCGTACTATTTTGTTTCACGAAATTATCATAGATCAAATACTTACAATTTTTCGAGAATCGAGTATTCAAATACTTTTTGGATTCAGGTACAAAAAGAATTCTGTCCAGCCATTTTAACAACGAAAATAAATTAGGTCAACCGTGTACAGTCATGATGATGTGGACGTATTGACAAACACTAGAACATCCCGAAAGATGCTTTCTGGAAACATTGAAAAAAGACACTTGTACAGATTCTGAACTGGTAAATCCAGATTTGGGACCACTGTGCGTCGAGTCGGAATCGCGAGCCGGTTCGGCAGCTTCTGAATCGATGGTGTTTAACGTCGGCCACTGTCGATGATAATTTATTATTACGACCGGCGCGCAGCTATTGTGCGTAAGCCTCGTCACGTTTTACAATTTGCCGATTTCCACGCGGTTCCCCCTTTCACAATCAAAACCGTGCCCATTCCCTGTGTAGCCGTTTTCCAACCGGGATACCGAGATCCCGAGGCCGAGGTTATTTGTACATACAAACAGGGTGTCTCAAAATTCCTTCAACATCCGGAAATGGGAGGTTCCTGAGAAAACCAGCAATAACACAAAATTTCGTTTATAAATATCATTTTAAAATTTTTAAATAATTGTGACTATATTTATAATAATATCATATTGAGATTGCTTTCAATATAAATAAAAAAACCCACTTTGTTTCATATCTCTATAATGAACAGAACAAAAGTAATAGAATTTTGCCCAAAAAACAGGCATTTCGCGACACTGTGCGCCGGGTTGTGATTCGTCCGTGTTTTTCGTTAATAACTTAACAAAGCCGCGGACGCCATTTTTGCAAAAGACAACGTCGCTTCAAATCATCTCAGGAACCTCCTATTCCCGGATGTTGATGGAATTTTGAGCCATCCTGTATACGTTGAGGCTCGCCGCGAACAAGCACGATGAACGCATAAATGCGCGAGCCCTTTAATTACGCTTTTATCTGATGCATGACGTTACACCGATGTGTTGCAGCGGACCCGCGAACACAATACTCGGTCGGTACCTTGAAATTGATAGACGTGTCCGACTGAAATAAGGAAATGCTTCGACGATGATATTACCCGGGACTGTGCGCCGGCCCCCGATTTAGATCCTCGACGATGATTATCGTTATTGACCGGAAAATGAGTCGATACGATCTAAACCGGTACGCTCTGTGAACAGCGCGTGGCCGATCGATGGCTAACGAAGCTGCAGTTGCTCCTCTGACGCTGTAATCTAACTAGGATGGTACCGACAGCGTCACTGTGTCGAATCAAATTTCGTAATTAACGAAAGTGACAAGGTTTATGGAGATCCAGGAACGCAGATAATACTAGCGGCACGCCACACCGATTTTAATTGATATTTTTTTACTGTCATTAAGATTAATATTTCGAGTTTCATTATGCCTTCAAAATTTGATGTTAATCGGTCAAGTAGTTATTTATTATTTATTGATTCCGTAAACCATGTTTAAACTTTGTATTACACGTATAACTCTTTACAAAATATATTTAAGTATATAACGCAATATAAAGTGAAATTAATGTGAACGGTAGACACTAAATCCTAATCTTACATTTTTTGAGGAAGTTAAAAATAGACGTTAGCGCTTTAGTGTCTCGTACACTTAGAAAAAAAATTAGTGTTTACGATTGAGGAGCAGTTCGAACTAGTGACCTCGTTCTGAATCATATACTGGACATTGCCAGATAATATGATTAAGGTATTGAGCCTCGGCTCCGCATTCGCAGGAACCATCCGAAATGAAGCGAACTCTCGCCAGGAAAGCATTTAACTTATAATGAATCGAACGGCCTCTGTCGACGAATGTAATGAAATCCGGTCAAGTAGTTGTCGGGTTACGTAATTTTAAAAAGTTGCAATCTAGAGATAGATTCGACAATTTAGAATATCTAATAAGTAGACTGCGGATTTTTTGCAATCATTGCAAATTTATCTCTGTCAAGTGTACGCGCGAAAGGGACATTAAGATTCCAAATTTCTTGAATATCCACGTTGCCCAATTTCGCTGGTGAGCTAAACCGAATGTATTCGCGTCGAAAAAATCGCACGGAGAGTATAGCAGTGTTCCAATAAAATATACGACGTCCTGACACATGTTCGGCGAGTCCACTTGGCGTCGAAACGCCGCCGCGCCAGGGCAGCGAGTAAAATTTTCGCCGGACGCGATACTGTCCGCGATTTCTCGGTGGCCGATACATTCGAATGTCCTCGAAGAGGATGATATACGACACCGGTAATGCATTCCGACAATGGAACGCCGTGTCAGTCGTAACGTGGAAACATTACCGGGCGATACATAAGTCATTCCAGAAGTTTATATGAGATTCAGGAAGCCCGGTACGGTCGGATTAAGCAGGAACACCGGGGACATCCGGTAACGACGCTCTGATCCGCGGGTTTCGGGCCACGATGCCGCCACCCCGGCGAAAGTAATTTCGGGATTTCAAATAATGTATGGCGGCGATCCCTGCGATCTGCGGCGGTGCAGACAATCGATCGACAGAACCGTGAACTATGAAACAAGAACAGCACTATACCGCAAATTGTGAGACCGCAGACTTGTTAGAAATTGCGGCCGGCGTAGTTGTTGTCGCTCCGATATAAGTTAGCTCGAGGGCAATCTGTTAACGTACCTGCTATTCCGAATTGATAACCTCGAAACTTTTTAATTACACCGGGCACCGTAATCAATGCGGTCTATCGAGGCACGTAGTCATCTTTTTCGATTCGTTTTCTCGTAATCAGGTCTCTAAAGGATTTGCATTTCTTCCAGAAATGGAAAGGTATGGCCAATTAATTTGGAACATGGTGTACAGTTTTGATTGCACTTTTCTTAAGTTATGTGAACTTTTTCTAATTACGTCATTGGTGCCTGACACGATTTTTACCCTCGAATTTATCTAATGTCAAACATTTTTATTGAGGTTTTCTTTTAAGACGCGAAAATTTTTAATTTTGCATAAAGATCCGCAGTCTATTCATAATAAATGATAATATGTTTACAATATCGGTAATTGTTCTATTTCTTTTGGAACGCAAAGTGCTTTGAAAGCAAAGTGCTAAGAAATTGTTTAGCGAAGATGAGGCTGCGATATTTTGCGTGAACCTTTGTCGCGCGCAAGTCACGCGTGGCAACATTTGCGCGTTATGCACAATTGACACGTGATCAGATCGTGACATCGAATCAGTGTTCAAGTATCAGCGTGCCCCTCATTATGGGAACAGCGTGTTTACAGTGACGGACAGGGGTCGAGGAACATTTCGATTCGGTAGGTGATCGTATAACGATAAATGCCAGAGTGGAACGGCTCCGGGCAACAATCAACACGATCTCTGCTCGCCGAGCGGTCGCCACAGGCACAAAAGAAATCGAAATAACCACCTTGCGAATAAATGCCTCTTCACGCGGCGATTATGCTTTTTGCGGCGCCTCCGTCATTTATTACGGGTTACACGAGTATCACGTTCTACTCGTCTTTTGTGGGCCAACAAGAGAACCCAACGCCGCCGTACGCTCACGAATTTCTGCAACGTGTCGTTGAAACAAATGAGCCCAGTGGTGTATTAATATCAGGGACATTTGAAGCTGTACTTCATAGCTATTCTTCACGGCCGGTTGCTCGGGTGACAACAATGAGCTCCTTTCGTGTCGCACGCGAGAGGATACTTACATTCCTCAAACATCGGTCGGACTTTATTTTTTCGGGCTGCACTTGCGGTCAGTGACATCTTATTAGATACCCTGCCATTTTGTTTTGCTTTCCACGAGGGGACTCACGTTTGGAAGTGAATATTTATGATCACCATTAGCCCATTAACTCTTCGCAAAGGGTTGTAGTAAATGTATTAACTCTCATCCGACCCTCGTGTCAATTTGACACAGTTTTCCCGAAATAAGTTACACTGTTCACTTATTTGTGGGTTTTGGCCGAAATAACGTAAATGAAACTTCGTGACTTGTATTATTTTAATGCGTGACACCATCGAAAACATAAGATGTGAATGTCAACTCATCAATTTACATAAAAGAACAACGAAAAATAGCAATTTACCTTGTTATTTCATCGATCTTTTATGGATGAGGGTTACGCTAGAACTACGTAGCCGGTCAAAATGGCGAACTTCAGATTTTTTTCCAATTGTTGAAGTCGTAGCAATATTTTTTTGCAAAATTGTTCGGGGTGTATAGGGTGTTTCGTTTATCTGATAACGGAAATATCTTGTGGCGCACAGAAGTTACGAAAAGAAATTGTTTACAAAAATTGTTCGGTATGAAGGGTACAATCATATAGTCTACTTCTTTTGATTTCATACCGAACAATTTTTGTAAATGAATTTTTTTCGTAACTTCAGTGCGTCACAAGATATTTCCGTTATCAGATAAACGAAGCGCCGTGTATACAGCAGTCTCGTGTAGGGGTTGGTAGTTCTGGTATGAAAATCGTGCATATTTTGAATTTTGCTACGTTGACGATTCATGACACGGTGGTTCGGGAAAGTTAATCCACAGCTGGGCGAATCGGACGGCGATCGTCGGGAGTTGCGCACAGAGGTGAGACTATTGGCACGTAACCGAGTCCGGCACCGTTGGTGGGGAAACGGCAGTGCAACGGGTTAAAAGCTGAGTACTCAAGACGTCATTTAGTTGGACATTCCTCTTAGGGTCTTAGGGTCTCGCCGTCTCGGCGTGTATCTCTTCCGCTTCGAGGCATCGCGTCACGATAACCCGCGGTGCCAGCAACTGCGAGAAGTTTCATTTTAGGATTACGAGTGCTCACTCCCTCTCCACCCTCTCTCACTCTCACTCTCTCTCTCTCCCCCAGTACGTAGTAAAGGCTCCGACCGGTCGATTCGCAGTCGGGAGACCTCGTATTACAAGACGAGACGGGCATCGTAATGAGGGATGAGAATTACAGGTCCAGAACCTCAGTGTGGTTCGCCGCAAAACTCTGTCCTGTCGCAACGTTGCTCAACGACCGCCGGCAATCATTGGCCCCGTTCAAGTAGGAAAAAGTTTTACGAGCCGGCTACGGTTACCTATATTTTCAATTCTCTTCTCTGCCCGTGTTCCCTCCAATCCGCTTTGATTACAGCCACGCGGAGCGTTGCGATTCGAGCCGGAAAATTTTGGGGAAAGTCGCAAACGTCTCCAGTGAATAATTTCACGTTTTAATAATTCGATAAAAACCAGACCAATTCTGCACGCATAAATCGCATGACCGAAGTGAAAACTTCTATGGCAATTGCACACCTGTCTGGAGTTTATCCGAATAGCGTTTCATCTCGGAGCGTGACGGATCAGACTCATTCACTGCCCAGCAATAGCGTACGCGGCGCGCCTAAAGAAATTTCCGCGTCAAAAAAGAATGTTTGTTTACGGGATATTTTTACTAAGTACGAATTCTGTTCATTCTTTGTGTCATCAATATTAAGTGAAGAAGTAACAACATCTTGTGGTCAACATTCCGCTGGTGTACGCACACTCCCGAGCAAGCGTGTATAAAACAATGAAACCGTTTCATTGTAACTTGGTCAAGAAGAAGGAGACGCGCCATTAACTATGAAACGAGCTGACATGATATAGGTAACGGGCCATAGATTACGTTTCGGTTCAATCGTCCGACAAGGCTTCTTCGTTTAATTATTGTTTCGTTTCCTCGGATGAACCGGGTAACGTCTTCCGGTGTACTTAGGTGAGGATGGGGTCCAGGAGGTTCATCTGCAGAGCATGGGTGTTCTCGAGTTTCATCTAAGCTTAATAGGACAAGATCGCTAATGGATAAGATCGTCCAAGCGTCCGCTAACGGCCACCGTATAAGTCGCCTCTCCGAGATTTCAAGGCCCGAGTCACGTTCCTTAATTGTTTTAGCACAATCAGTTACAGTTCGTTGGCTGGTAATTACACCAGGCGTTCTCACCTGGAACGACGCTCTTACCGAAACACGTAACCCTTTTTTGCTAAGGAGACACCGTAACCGTTCCGACAACGAGAAACGATGACACCTTGCTGCACCTTCGCGCACGGGATGGTTGCGGAACCACCGCGTGCATTCTCGCGAGCCACCAAGAGTAAACATCCGATGCCGCAGTAAAATTGAAGGAGGAACTTCGGGGGAGGTTTGCCGCTGCACGGAGGTTGACGCTTTGGCCATTTCAAAGGGAAGAGAAATCGATTCCGGCGACCTTTGCCCACCTCCTCGAGGTAAAAGGTGAACGTGACCCCCCATGACTGGTCGCTTCTTCTACAGATATCAGAAAAAGGTATTACGATCCCTCGATTGGGTCCGATTGGCCTTTTCATGGGTCACTCTATTCGTTCACGATTAAGGGGTTCGGATGATTTAAGGTTAATTTCCAACGGATTACTCCTGACCTCTATCTCTCTAACTCTTTCTCTTTGACTTTCTCTTCTTTTCTACCTCTCCGACTCTCTGTCTCTTCTTTTCATTAGACCCTTTTCCTCTGAATACTCGGCGAATATTTCACCGGGACGCCTGTATTGCTATCCCCGGCCGTTGCCCATAGCGAGTCAAGGGTCGTGCTCTGCCGGATTTGTTGTAATATTAAATTTTTAATAAACGCCCCGACGAGAACTTCGGCTCGGCGGAGGAGGGGAGAACAGCATCGAACAAAAAACGGTCGATGAATGAGGTGACAATTTTCACCAGAAATTTCATTTCACCGTCCGTTCCTCCTGTAATTACAACTCTTGTGCAACCGTGCTGCGTCCGGATGCTTAGCGATTTAGTAGGTTGACTAGGGCTTATGTCGGCTATTGGAAATAATAGAGAATTAATGAAATTCTCGACGGTACGATCATTTCGCAGCGTGATATTTGGATATTGATTTTTATGTAGTTCATTATTGGACTGCGGATTTTATTCCGTTGTGAAAAAGAGCGAGTGGATCGAGTGCAATACTGTGAAAATATTGAAAGAATTCGAAGGTACGAAAATATTTGTAGGATTTATTTAATATTTAGATTTTTACCTACCTATGCCGACGGCTGAGTCTGGGTCTATTTTGACCCAGAGCAACAAACTCGTCATTCAATTGCTTAGCGTCTGGCGAATTGATTAAACAAACAGCTGCTGCATTAGGATCAATAGAATGTGTCTACAAGAATCTTCAAAAATATTTTTGAAGAAATTCATAAATAAATTATGCATAAATATGAGTTTTACAACGACTCAATTACTTTGAGTTTACAGAATTCGATTGTTCAGCAGTCAAATTTAGCCTACTCATTAAAATGAAATGTCCCACCTCGGAATATAAAAATTGCACAGATTTCGTCAACAAGATATTTGTAGAATTGAGAGATGGCGAGATGAACAAACACTATTTTCAGATACATATGGAAGACATGAAAACCATTATTATTCCATTAAAAAATTATTGAGACATGTTACCTCTCATTATCACTGCGGAGCGAAGTTATTCCTGCAGCTTATCATAGGCGACATATTATGTATTAGCAGGCCACCTATTTCGGGAAGCAGTATTTTATTATTCAATTATCGACCACACGCTATATTCGGCGTTACTTATACGACCTGATAAGTGTACACGCGTCTCTCGTATATTTTTTCGGGAAATTTCTGGAAAATCCATTGGCCATTACATCGAACCAGCCAGCATCAATATTCACCTGGCGGAAATAATAGGCGGGCGGTAAGATCTGTTTTATAGACGCGCGATAAATCTTTTATATTGATCAATATGGTCCAGTCCGGTCTACCATTAAATAACAATATTTACGATCAGGTGTTTCCTGGCAATAAAGATTAAACAATCGGAAATCGGTAGATCGAGGAGGCCTTTATCTCGCTCGCGGATTTCAAAAGCGCAGAGAGATCGCTCGCGGCCTCGTGTCCCCGCTATTAATGCACGCGCAGATAGGTATATAATCTATAAATCCAACGTGTTTAATGAATTTTTCGCTAATATCACCGATTCAATCTACAAATGGAGCCGCGCGCGCGGTCCGTTTTGTCGGTGCTCGCGAGTCGAATTTATAACTCGCGAGCGGAGCTTTGACGTATCGCACTGCATTCGATGTTTGCTCGCCCGTTCCTGAATATGCGACCAAACACAGGCGCGCGCCAAAACTGCACACGATTACTCGGCTATTCACTGTCCAGCCCGCAAACGCCCGGACTTGTCACAAACTGGTTAATATAAGGTAGACATATAATTCGCCGAAACGAATTCCTAATTATTTGAATTGTGATTTCGCTGGACGCCCGATTACGGGAACGCCGCGCACTGTAGAACTTAATTTGACGCGTCCCGTCAGCGGAAAGTGTTGAATGGTTTATTACTAGACCGCGGATCTTTATGCAAAATAAAAGTTGTCTGCATCGGTTACAAGAAATAGAAACTAAATTGATTGCTATTTCTTCCCTTAATGATTTTAACAGAGGAGAAATCATTTATTGACATCTTCAATTTTGAAAATTTCTCAACAATTTTGAATTTTTTTCATCTTCTCAATTTTTTGCTATAAATGCATAAAAATTGCATTTGAAAATGCATTTTCGGTTTTCGCTTCACTGCCAGATACTAATAAATACATTTTTTAGCGGAACATATATTTATAAGACTAACTACATAGGTTTTATTTGTTTTTACTTGCAGCTACAGCTAGTTAAACTATCGAGTGAAGTTTTTCTTGTGCGTCAGCGATATCTGGTAGACTGTTACATACATACATACTCATAGTTACAACATACTCAAAGTATGTCACCGATGCTTGAATCGGTTTAGATAATTTTCTATGAATATCGAAAACTATTTTCAAGTAGCTCTTCAATGACTTATTGCGTAATATTGAACATGGTAACGTTAGTTATGTAAATACATGTTATGTGGGTCACTACAAGCATGTTTATTGCAGGTTTTATTGCCGGTGTGTTGTGTCGGGTGTAAAACGGGTTATACCAAGCATAAAAATGATTCATGTTTTTCTTAGTACTCATTAAACCTAGAGGAGACCACAGAGGGTATGAAACTTAATTCAAGCTTTGTTAATTTCGTTCTACCCACGACGCCGAGAATCCCCGATTCTATTAACAATTATAATGAAAGATTCGTGAGAAAATCGTCTGCAATAACAACGAGCCGTTAAACCGATAAGATCGAACACTGAACACGAAAGAATGATATTGGAAGTACCGATAAAAGTGTGTTTTTTATTCGATCGTGTCTGTCCGGACGTATTAGGATGCAGCTTCTCATTCGTTTGAATATATTTGAAGGGAACAATATAAACGCGATACGATCGCAGACCGCCGGAGTAGAGATCCCTAGATCGTGGAGATTTCCTGACCATCATTCGCTGACTCCGTTACACCGTAATCCTTGTTGGTTTCGTTGTATCGGGTATCGTTATATTCGTTAATTGCGTGGAACTGTACTCAATCGTGCACGAAGGTTTTTGGAAACATGGTAATGAAGCGGGGATAGAGTAATATATTTTTTCTTTCACTGCTTGCGTGGGAGATCGTGTGGACAAATTCGAGAATGAACACTCCGAAATGAAAATGTAACACGCCCCACCAGCAGGCGAAGTTAATTTATATTAATGAGGTAATGACATCAATTAAAATTATCTTGTTTATTTCACCGCTGAACGTGTAATTCGTACAAAGTTACTTATCATTTCAGTCCACGAAAAAATTATTGTTCCTACATTGCAAAGTGAGGTCAAAGTTATTCTCTGAAACTTTTATAATAATGCAACGACTATGTTGAAACTCGTTTCAGACAAAAATACAATATACCATACGAATAAGCCGTCGCTAAGGACCATAGCAGTTGATGCGACGTTAAACAAATAATAAAATAAAATAATAATATACGAATACGGTACAATATAATACAGTACAATACAATAGAGTACAATGCATGTAAAACAAAGAATAAAACCATGTATAATGTAATTTTCCAATTGTAATGCACTGTGCTGTATTTAGATACACTTTTAGACTTCTTTCAAATATTTGATACAAATTCAATATTTCAAATGCTTTTTACAAACAGCAATTTCTACGTTTAATTCAACGATCTTTTAGTAACCACAGACCCCTTTTAAAATGATACGTCTGAGCGAGGAGCCGCAGATATTTCGCCACACTAGATCAATAGAATTTTAGCTCGTCTCTCTTGGTCGTTCGGAAACGGGCTGTCTCCAAACTGCCCTCGTTATTTTTAATAATTCAAGCGTGTTGCCATATGCCGAGAAACATCATCGAGCTCGTAATTACGCTCGCGCAAAACTTTGCATTCGACACGAGAAGATTGAAACTTCTAAAATTCTTTCATCTGTGCTCTACAACGACCAACGATGGAAAATATTTCGAAAATACCGGCTTTGTTATATTTCACGAATTGCTGTCAGTATTGTATTACGAGATTCAGGCTAAAATGTTTCGGTTCTATAAGAAATTTGATATTGAACTTCAAACTGCACGCGCGTGCTTGTGGACTCTACAATGGAGATGTTTTTCAAACCGGAATGGATCGACTCGGCAAAGCTATTGTTTTATTTGAATGTATTATGTTGGCAACTAAATTCGCGACCTTTTGTTTCGTCATTCTTTTATTGTGTCATTATAACGTCATTCAGTGACCATTCATTTCGAATTCATCATGAATTTTGCGATTAATTTGATATAGAATACTCGTGCTTAAAATATATATATATAAATGACTTCGTTTGAGAAAATGTGGAAAAATTATAAAAATAGTAAGACTATTAATTCGTGTAACATTATGGTTCCATTAATTAAACAGCGTTACAAAATTCTGACAATAAAATTTCGAAAGTTTCCGAAGATGTGACGAGAGAAAATAAATGCAATCTCGCCTGAGTAATAACGATAATATTCTCGACCTAAATAATGTCCGGTAAAAAGCTGCCCGCTTATTTACCCCTTTCCGGTCGGTTTATATTTTTCGAGATATTGGCAAATATATAAAACGGCGCGGGAACGGAGGGTCTCCTAAAAGATAATGACGCGGCAACCCGAGAGTCATGTTAACGTGGCAGATTCGCCTTATCGAGCGAAATAACTCCTACTCAATTGAGTAGGATAAATTTATCGTTCTACCCATTTATTACGTCTTCTTCGGTAGGTAGAAGCGCACCGAAGTAAATTCACCATAGGGAAAGCATTTGCCATGGCCCGCAGAGGAGGACGTACCGGAAAATGAAGAAGTACGTGCTCGACGCAAAGATTTTCACGGGATAAAGCTGATGCTGTTCTTTCACCCAATACCTTCTTCTTTCGATGTTTAAACAAAATATCTATTCAGTTTTACCCGCTGGAACTTATTTATCACTGGCTGGAATTTTTCTGGACGAGTCACAAGATCACTTGTGTATCTGATTTTCACAATTATTAAAATTATAAAAATATTTTCATGAGAAACTTCATAATCAACTTCTTTCATTAAAGCTTGTATTAGGATAAAAATCATATTTTTAATTTACATATATCCTACACAGCATTCGTTGCTTTATTTAGTCGATAGTTAATAAATATTGCAACTTTTAATTCCACTTACTGTTCTCCTGTGCATTTAACATTTTGCACGAATTATTTTAAACCGAGCCAACAGATCAGTACTTAATCCTCATACATTCTTCAAAGTAATCATACACCCGTTTTCTGTTTTTAGATATTGTGAAATATTTGGTTTCCCCGTCTTTGCAAGATTTATTTCTGCATTTATAATTCAGGAGTATCGTTGTTAAAAGGTGAGATTGTAATTGAAACACAATTTTTTTAACTTGAATTGTCAGACGAAATGAATTATAAGATGTTTCACACTTAAATTATTATTTCTATTAATTCCCACACAGAATACTGACATATCTTTGAAAACATTCTGAAACTCGTCGAAATATCTCTTTCAACTTATATTTATTGAAAAGCTGTGCTACGTACGTTCCACCCTCGCTACCTTAAATATTTTCTCTAAGAGAAAACATTCCTCAAAACTTTCTGCGCGAAATCATGCATGAATCGCGTCTGGTTTTCGAACTTGAATCGAAGTAAGAACTTTTCTACCGAATACCATCGGTGACGTACACAGTTATGTTACCGCTGCTTGCACGAACTGTTCGATAAATATTCGTTCGCTGATGAACGTGTAATTACACAAAAATGTTCAGTTCATTACAGACAACAATTCGAACGTTAGTTTGAACAGTGAAATTGCTTCTCAGCGAATGCACAATCAAAAAGACGACACGATGAATTTTGTACACGTTCATTAAGCATATCGACGATCCCATTCATCCGATTAATTTTAAACAATGGTGTTATTACTGTTTGGACGGAGCAATCAGTGAATATTAATTTATAGGACGAATTAATCTCAAACGTTGAAATTACTTTCCGTTTGTTATGTACGGGGTAGCCTAAAAGTCACTAGACCGTTAAAAATATTCGATTTTGGTCACAAAACAAATATATAACATAAATGTGAATTTTCAAAAAAAAAGGGTCATTTTGGCCGACCTGTATTATAAATATATCAAAATTAACACAAAATCTATACTCTTTGTGAATTTCCCTACACGAAGAAATCAAAAACCAGTTGCAGTCTGTACAAAAACAATTCTACACAAAAACGAGTTACATTTCTTCTGCGCCTACTCGGAAGCGATTTACAACCGCAACGACAATTCATAAAAAAATTAATAGAAGCTGCAGCATCGAATGCATGAGATGCTACGCACCCGGTATTGGAAGAGATCGGCGGAATTCCTTCGAATACTTGAACGGGACGTCGTCGATTGAAGAAGTGGAGGAGGCGCGAGCGCCGCGCCGGCTAAGTAAAGAGATAAAGTGGGTCTACTCAAGACCAGATGCCACCTGGTTGAAAAACTCGCGGGCAAAATAAATTTCCGTGCGGCCCGTAATTAAGCACTCGTTGCCGAGAATTGTACCGAGGATAGGTGGAAACGTCTTCGAGCACGTCCGCTCGAGTGCCCGGGACCTCTCCGCATAATTAAGCCCTTAACATTCCTCGACTCTTCTTCGGCCGTTCGACTTGGAGGAATGCAGTTTCGTTTCGGACGTGTCGCCGTGTATCGTTGGGATCTGGACAGAAGAAACTTTGAAGGAATGTGAGTCTGATTGGTCAGACCAGCCCATGCGCACTTGCACTAACACGGTTGAGTCACACATATTCTCGCTGTTCGCTGAGTAGATTAGGAAAGAGGGGGATAGGCTCTTGCTCCGCCTACTCCCCGCCTTGAACGCTCACGTGACCTTCAGATAAGACCCAAATCGACGCAGTACGCCAATTTAATTATTCTGACGCGCATTAATATTCGTCTGTCAATGTTTGAACACTTTTAAAGCGGCGACAACTTTCTTAAGATTCGATGGTGATGGCGATGCTATATAGAAACATTAGTTCCCTAGCTGACGTGAAAGAAAATTTTTTTGGGAAAATTGTAATAGGTCATATCTTGAAGTGGCGTAGGCATCGAATATTTTTGAATGCTACGACTATGTCGACTCAGCTCGGGCCTTACCTGAAGGCCTGAAGGCCACGCGAGCGCTCCAGGTGGGGATTAGGCGGGGCGAGAAGCCTATCCCTTTTTCCCCCAATCCGTCCACAAGCCTCTCCAAGTTTGGACCAAGTTGTCTTCGTCGTCGATGTATGTATTTCCTTTTTTCGTCATGAGCGATCGTTTTTTTGAGGAACGCCGGACGCGTCGCACGATTTCTTGCGCGTCAAATGCGCTCCCTTATAGCCTTTTTCTCCGATCCCTCCGCCTCCTTTTTTTCGCCAAAAGAAAGTCGATACCGTGACGAATTCCTGACGTACCCCCAAAAAAGAACGCTCCAACAGGAAGATTGTGTGTCACGACATGGGAAGAAAAACTTGTATCGCGGTTAAGACAGCAATAAGAGCGAGATGACGGATGCTGGGAGCACGCACTTGCCATGATTCGATGGTCTAGGAGCCTAATTTGCTGCGTGACGAGGCGCTTTCTAACTGGGCTACCTTGAAATCGAGAGAGGTCTTGCCGACGCTCACTTGATCGACGAGGATTCGCCGGAATTAATTTACATTAGGGTGGAAAATAAATATCGATTTATTTATTGCTTTATCACATCTTAAATCTAATACCACTGTATTTTTAAAAACTGGAGTTGGAAAGGAAATGAATTCTTTTATGTATTTACATGTATGCACAACATGTGTACAATGTGGATCTTTATGCAGAATAAAAATTCTCTATATAAATTCTCCAAAAATAATGACTTTTCAAAGCATTTCTTTTTAATAATATTTATAGAAGGAGTGTTACCTAAACACTTTGAATCCTGTATACATTTTTACAGAATCTTGCATTGTCACGTAGACTAATTTAAAGTAAATCTTTCTCTTCTCGTTGTTGTATTTATTTTCTTTTAAGGGGAGTGTGGAGTCGAGGCGACTCTTGTTCATCATTATCATAAATGCATAAAATCCACAGTTTAGTACGCATCAATATTATTATGGCTTGTTTTCGGAAGAGGCCTGAGACACGTCGACAGCCATAATAGCTGTCCACCCCACTTCGAACAGCCGAGTGACATAACTCTGAAGTGGTTATGGTGGGGTGGACAGCTATTATGACTGTCAGCGTATTTCAGATCCCTTTTCTCGTAAAATACCATTCAATGTGTCGTTCTGTATACTTTCATCTTCAATATGCACGCTGAAGTTTCACAAGTCCTTTGCAAGTGGTATAGAAATATTTGTAATACACAAGTCATTTAACATACGGTGGTGTTACCTTAACGTGCTAAAGACAAGAACACCGAGATGAGAACTGGTACATAATGTGTTAGGATATTTAACAATATTTTGTCACAAAAATCACAAAGATTAAGTAGTTACAGCAAGCAAAATAATTGTCAGAATTTTGAAAATTTTGTTGAAGTTATACATTAATAAAGATGCCATTATTAATTCGAATAAAAGTTGTGAAAGTTACACACGAAATAATTTATAAACCATTTTGCAATGATAAGAAGTTGAAGCTAAGGTTTCACGTCATGGGGGATAGTATTCTACCACTTCAGGTCAAAGTAAAAATCCTCATTCGTTCGTGAATTATGACGTACGCCGTTCTTGAAAAGGTAGTTTCAAGATAAATGGCTTTAAACTTGGAAATGATGGTTCCTATATCCTATGAATTTGCTACGTTCGGTCTCATAACTTCCTTAATTGTATGAACATTCACATTAAAATTTTTAACGTTCACAGAGAACGAGCTTCTCAAATGCAGTTCAATTAAAAATTCGAATATCTCACTATAAAATAAATCTTTTTTCTGTCATACATTTTAAACTGTAATAATTATCCAAATATATCCGAGATAGCTCTTCATGACATCTTGACATCAAAATTTTGACAAATCCATAATTTTTCTTAATAAATAAATGCAAAATTTCAAAAACTATGATCAATTAAAAAAGAACCTCCCCATGTTAGGCAACTTTCCACTACGTCCCCTGTTGCAGTGCATAATGTGCGCTAGGAATGTCGATGCTTAATCGATTATTTAAAAAGTCGATTATTTTTATTAAATAAATCGATGTTAGAATCGATTTTTCAATATTCTATTCTTAAAAATAATCGGAGACTGTATAAAGAGATCCAACTAGCATCAAAAGTAACTATATGTATACATGTTCCTAAAAGACGACAATTCTATTAGTAAATACTTCTGTCACTCGCGGCGTATGTGTAACCATACTACACATCGCTAGATAAATAATTTAAAAATATAATTATATTTATCATAATATACTACAAAATATGTAAGAAGATCATCACTAGACTGCGGATCTTTATGCAAAATAAACATTTTCTACACCGATTGCAAATAATAGAAACTAAATTGAATGTTACTTCTTCCCGTAATGATCTCAATAGAGGAGAAATTATATAGTATGTTGACATCTTCAATTTAAAAAATTTGTCAACAACTATAAATGCATAAAGATCCGCAGTCTAATAATTATTATTCTTTCATTTTTTTAATAAAAGAATCCAACAAAATTTTGGTCCTCGTTTTTTCATTATTTTGAGACATTTCTAAAAAAGATCGATTCTTCAAAACATCGATTATTCGATGTCGATTATCGAAAAATCGATCTTTTCGAAAAAAATCGACATCCCTAATATGCGCCGCATACTGATTCGACACCAAGATCCCCGGAAGGCAAGCTATATAATTAACAAACGTAAACATTGTATCAGTTCGCGAGGATCGAGTTGTAGCTAGGAGCTTCATGTGCCGTGATTTCGGTCGCTTTATCTCCGTATCCTTTCAGTTCGTATAACATAGATTCCGACTTCCGAACCTTGGCGGGACCTTTGCGTTTAATCAGGTCGCGCGTCATGAAACTCTATATCGCTCCTTGCAGCAACTATCAGGGCGCAGCATCGCGTAGTAACGAGTGTAGGCTGCCACCGGTCTCTAATCTCCGATTTCGACGAAACCTTATCGTGCAATTATCGGGGGGCGGGGTACAGACGAAACTGTCGCACTGTAATCTACTGGTATCTCGCGAGATGTTGAGTCTGAAAGTCCGCAGCCGAGACGAGGTAAATAGGGTTAGCCTCGCGACCTAAACGAACAAGAAAATCGTGAACGAAAGAATAGCTGTGTCGAAGACCTCCTAGACCGTTCCGCAGATTCCAGATTAGACGCGTCTAACGCAAAACATGGCATTGCGGTTTTAGAGCCAATTATGGCAACGATTGTGCCCGGGAAGAGGAAATCTCTACTGCACGACAGGAAGACATTATTCGGAGGGCTCAGGAGCCAATCAGTGCAAGTCCCCGGCCAGGTACCCGGAGATTATGGAGTCTTTTAAAACTTGGTTCGGACAATGTATGTTGTACTCAAAATTGTATACATACACTGCCTCTCAAAAGTGTATCTTAACTGACAGTTTCTTAATTGAGATCACGTAAAAATGATTACGAAGCCATTAATACCTACGAAGCACTAGTGACCATTTTACATTTTTTAATAATTTTTAGGGATTTTTTTTTTAGGAAATTTTGATTTGTATTTGAATAACGTTAAGTTATTAAGTAAAATTTTTGTTTTGCATAAAAGCAGTCTAAGTTAGAGTTGTGCAGAATTACAATTCAATTACTCCAGGAATTATAATTACAAAGTAATTAAATTACATTGTGATTCAATCATATTGTAATTTATGATTCAGATCTTCATTCAATTAAATTACATTGTAATTACATTGTAAATTATAAAATTTATACAATTATAAAATAGCGTTACATATTATGTACAAAGGAGGACGAAAGAATATGAAAGAAAAACATAAAAATATATCGCACTTCTTCAAAGTTCTGGGCTGTAATTTGGAGAGCTGTATTTTAATTATATTGCATTTCAATTACACATATGATTAAAATATTTAGTAATTGAATTAACTGAAAGGTTTGAATTATGTAATTCAGTTACGACGTAGTTGAATTACTATATAATTAATTACAATGTAATTGAATTAGCACAACTCTGGTCTAAGTAAGGGTCTATTATGGTGTATGTTCGATTAAAAATGTACTCGGTAATTCCTCTAAAAGCAAGCTCACAGTTACAGAGTAATTACGAATTGATGAAACTGAGAACCCGTCATTTTGACAGGTAGTTGTAATGTTTTTATTGGAGTTGTAGGGCGAGTCACCGTGCGTAACGAAACTCACGCGGCAATGTTCGACCCGTTGCCACCAGCTGCGCCCTTTTTTCTTTTGAAGTGATCAAGATATCATGTGAGAACTGGTTTCCGCGCATGGTATGAATTTCGTTCCCAGAGCGATCCGTACACCGATTGTAATCAATAGCTTTGAACGCGGTCACACGGACACAGCCCATCGCCTCGACGCGAATTCCCGTGGATCCCAGAATTCGCTTGCGTCTTTGCGATCGATACATCTTTGTCATCGATAGCGTTATAGCTCGGCGAATTTTTCTTGACGCCATTGCCAATTGGAATCCCATCGTCGACGCGATGAAACTCGATGTCCATCATTCGCATTTAGCATTTACGACCAGGATGAAGCAGATGAGGTAGAAGTAGAAGAGGATGAGAAAAAAATCAGAACATATTAAATCTTGTTACTTTTATAAGACAACTCATACTAGCTAATTTTAAGGCTCGGTAGGTTGTTTAAACAACTAATTGAAATTGTTGAAAAAAGATATGGCTATGTAACTCCGCGTCTTGCAATTAATGCAGACAAATTTAATTTTGCATAAAAATCAGCTAGTAATAAGTATTGCTTATTCAAGAATAAGATTGCGAGATAGTACGGCACCATTTTTCATTTGAAACAGAAAGCGCAGCCGACGCGCCGAATGCCTTTGTCGCTGTTATTATTAACATTCTGGAGGGACGCTTCTGGTCTGCTCCAAAACTGTTTTCTCAAGCTCGCCGGCAAGGAAACAGCCGGATTAACTGCATCGCTTTGTCAGTTCGGACCACCGTAAAGTGTTTATGGCACTGGAGTAAACTTAGGTTACGACCTAAACAGACTAGAAATAATAACATCTTTCTATAATAGGAATCGTTGAAACAATCCCCTAGGCCCTGGATGATAAAGGAATGTACATGCAACAGTCGTTTAGGGCTGGATAGTTATAGTTCAGACATTTGCCTCTGATTTGATAAAAATATATTTTACTATGGTAATATACGCAGTATATGTAGAAGATACAATCTTTTCCAGAATGAATTCCTTTTTGGTTCCTGTGTCTTGCAATTAACGCAAACGATTTCTACTTTGCAGACAGATCCGTAGTAATAAGCCAATTTTACGATTGCGCAACGACCGGCATAATTGTAAATTGCAGTGTACCTATCGATCGGTTCGTGTCCA
Organism: Lasioglossum malachurum; assembly: GCA_028455605.1. Lineage (NCBI taxonomy): Eukaryota > Metazoa > Arthropoda > Insecta > Hymenoptera > Halictidae > Lasioglossum > Lasioglossum malachurum. The sequence continues at coordinate 8,207,844 of CM052316.1, forward strand.
ATTATATTTATGGACCCTTAGATTCGAGCGTGCTGGTTCCTATGACGCGGTGTTTCCAAAAATAGTATTTCGCGCGGGCTGTGTATTAAAGAGTATTTCGCACTGCTTGAAAAACCTGGACAGAACAAATGCAACGCGGTGCAAAAAGAGTAAAGAAAGGCGGCAGTGAATGCATCCGCGAGACGAGATACGACATGGAGGACCGTGATATCGGTCGGGCATCAGAAACCATAAAAATAAATAGAAAGAAAAATATACCCAATCCGTGAGTTGCGTATGTGGGTCAAGCTCGTTGGAGATCAACATTCTCTGATCCGTAGTCGTATGTGTGCACGCGTTTTCGATATTTTTTCCGCGAGAAACTGGCGACCGCCCGAAAATATGTTCAAGCGAACAATTTCGAATCCCATGCACAGGCCAGGTAATATTTTTTTCTCGATGTGATTTCAAATCCGCGGATTGATACGCCTCCGAAAAACGCCACGACAGTTATTCGCGGCGCATCAATATCTGGATCAGTTATCACCGCGGCGGTACTATTTACGTAGTTCGTTGTTAACCGATATTCTGGTGACATTTTCCACACGGAATCGTTTGAAAACATACCTGCGAAGTGTTTAACGCGGTTCTATTTTGAAGGGCTGACGAATATTTTATACTGACATTTTTAATATTGATGGGCGTGTGTTGTGTTCGAGTCCAATCATGACAATAAATAAGTTAACGCACTGGAAAAGCGAGAATGTTTGTCTTTGCCGTTCATTATTTAATGTTGGACACGAAGAAATTATTAATGACGCGGGGGTCGGTCTGTAAATTTAGAATTTGTGGTACTTGGATGTTTTAAAATTGGACCTACTATTATAACACAATGTACAATCACGTACTATAACACATAATACCGTCAATCAATTTCTAAAACGATTTGGAAATGAATAGAAGTTATACTGTTTAAAATTGAGTAACATTTTTATAATTGTACCAAACGACCACGTAAATCAATTAACCAATTTCAATGAAAAAATTCCTTTTTTATTTTTGCATGTAGCCTTGTAAATTATAATTATTTGGAAATTTTGCCTCTAATTGATCATAAAAGAATTATGTCGTTTGGTGCAATTATAAAAATGTTATTCTATTTTAGAGGACGTACGAATACTTTTTACGCTACTGTATATTCCCTTTATACATACATATATGTGCAATATAATAATATCGAATATACTGCAATAATATAATAAATTTGATGATTTCTGCAATAATTATGCTTTTTCTGAAGTGGTATTTCGTGATCCTACTTTCACATAGGAGACAGTCGCTACCATTCGAGTTCAACGACATAGGATGATAGACCTTGAAACGATTCTAGTCGCCGCCACCATCAATACATTTCTGCTAATGTCTATAGTAAGTTCCCAAATTCCGGAATACCTTAAAAAAGTCTACTTCTCTGCTGTAATCTCTGATTCCCCTGAATGTCTCTTCTCAGTGTCTTGCCCAAACTAGCGTTCGCCTAACTGTACTCGTATCATGATACACAGCCCATATACGGCAATAAATCCGTACAGGAAGATCGTTTATAACTGTTGAAAATCCGATAAGAACACGTCCTATTGAAAGGTGGGTCCAAAAACTGCGACGTTTCGCCTAATCCTGACACTAAGCCGGACTTAGGGTGTGCTTATGAGTTCCCCGTGATGTATGGAAAAGGGGAGATTCCGGATACCAATGAAGAATTGGTTTGATCCCGCAATCATTACCGAGAAACGCAAGACAGCTTTATAGAAAAATCAAAGAATTTGTTTGTAACGAGAAATTGAAATTAATTGTCGCGATTAGCGCAATTTACTGATACTTGGGGAAAGGATGTGCGCGTGTAGTATCGCAGGCGTTTGTAATCGGAACCGTATAATGCATCTTGTTAAATTGATTGAGGTGTACCAGGATTGTATTAATGTGTTAGATGATCGGGTATAATGACTGTAATAATACCCGTTCCCAGCCAGGATCGCTGTCTAATACACATAACAGGTTGTGAAATGCAAAATCATGCGTCGGCCGGCAGAAGTAGAACTGTTATTAGTGACTTCGATACGTGACCCACGGTTTGATAAAATCTCTGGTGCTCTAAGGCGAATCATTTGCTCCCCGTTAATCATTGCCTTTTCTCTCTTCGTTAAAAAAAAAAATAAAAAATATATATGTATATTCCAATTTATGAATGTAATGATTTAGAATTCTTAGTAAAATGTATGAATTAGTAAAAAAAATGAAGATAGTTTCATATTTCATTATATTTATTGTTTTATTATGCAGTATAGCGTATAGAAATTGTATACTCGTTTTTAAAATTCGTTCAGGTTGGTTATGAATCGAAATTTGTTCTCCTAGATTAAACGAAGTCGTTTTAAAATGTTTGCTATGTCATTATATTATATTACTCTATCCGGCACACTGATGGCACCATAGTGGACTTTTTCTAAGTAGATGGAAAAGTGCAGATGATCGGGGAGAACCGTTTTGGCTGCCGGCTGAGCAAACTCGGCTCGCTTAATGAGACGCTCATTGGGTATAAGAAACATTTACTTAGCTATAGTTAGCGGGCTAGTCTGCTATGCAACGAGCAGCGACGCTCTTAGGAGATTTCGATTGGATTGTGTCATGATTATAAGAAGAATGAATAAGAACAAAGTGATGATAAATGAATAAGAACAAATATGATTTACGTGGACTTCGAAACACTTGGAAATTTATATTTTCACTGTGAATGAAAATGATAATGTGTACGTAGAACGTTCTTACGTATCATAAGGCGCGATGAAAATTATGGAGCATCTATTAATAAGAGTTACAGTGTAAAACGACAAGTAACCCGGCCGAACTTTAAGAAACCTTTGAAATCTTAGTTTACTTTCCAAACTTCATCGTTCATTAGCCCGGATAAAAGACCAAACTTTGACATTAATCACAAGTCTCCAAGAGGCTTGCGCCTCGTTCAGCGTTAATCAAATTACAGGGATACTTACTTACTTATTGTAAGAATATAGTAATTATAAGACGGAGAGCGCCATTTCGAACTTTAACAACCTAAAATGTCGATCGGGGGAAAGTTTGAAATTGATTTTTGCTGCGACCCATATGCATTAGCTATTATAAAATATTTATTACGCATATTTGTGATTACTAAGGAACTAATGTATAGAAACTGTACTAAAAACGAATTTAATCGAAACCAGTCAACTAATTCATCAGAAATAAATTTTTGAATCAGGTAAGAAATGTCTTTACTCCAAACGTAATTAAAAATAAGAGCAATCATTGATCAAAAACCACATGCCTGTTTAATTTCATGGTGTTTTACGATTTTCCTCTCAGATACTTCGGTTGCCCTGATTTTTTGAAAGCACGCAGCAGCTCCTTGAATCTCCAGGCCACCGTAATCACTATAAAAGGCGAGGAAAAAGATGGTGCGTGTCAAACCTGGCCTTTCAGTTCATTTTATACGTGGAAGCGATTAGTATGCACGTGCGTGCGCGCATCTACGAACGGATCCGGTGAGGCTTTGCCGACACGGCGAACATTCTGGTGCATCAAACAAGCGATTAGTTTGGCAGCCAGGTATTTATATTGTTAGTCAGCTCCTAACTGTCTACCTGCGGTGAATCGTTTCGCGCCAATTAATCTGTCGGGTTATTTGTATGTGTCTCGTAATTCGGGACCATTGATACGTTCTTCTCTACCGGAATGTTTCGTGCTTGTATCGGACGATAGAATTCGACTTTGATTAAGCAACGGACTGTTATTATCTCGCGATAGATATTTGTTGCTGTCATTTTTTGGCCGACCCGTTGAAGCGTTGCGTGCACTCCTCTTTTGTGCTGCTCTTTGGAACGTGGAACGATTTCGGTGCGCGCAATAAATAAAATCAATTCGTTCAGAATTACACAGACACAGTACTGGCCTTTTATATTGTAGATTTGCGAACTGCACGAAGTATTAACATTTAACAACCATAGAAGGAACCGAACTTTACTGTGTGTTTCTAATAAATATAAGTAAATGTATCGTTCGTTTATTCCGAACGTTTTACACTGTCGCGACGTTCTCTAAATTGGAAATGAAATATCGCGAACATATCATTCATGCATTCCAAACATTTTGAACCACCATTCTCTAAATTGAAATTAAAATATTGTACCATCTGTCATTGATACTTCAAACAGTTTACGCTGACTGTCTCTAGATTGAAATTAAAATATTGTACATTGTCATTGATACATTTCAAACATTTGACGCTCTGACGTTCTCTAAATTGAAATGAAAATATTGCAAATGCATCGTCTATACATTCCAAACATTTTACACTGACGTTCTCTGAATTGACATTAAAATATCGTAAACGTATCGTTCACGTATTCTGAACATTTTAAACCACCATTCTCTAAATTTAAAATAAAATATTGTACACCTGCCATTGATATATTCCAAACATTTTACGCCGACGTTTTCTAAATCGAAATTCAAATATTGTAAATGTATCGTTCACGTATTCCAAGCATTTCACGCTATCTGAAATATGTTAATATTCGCGACGCGAAGATTTCATGGCATTCGCCTAATCGCCGTTAACTAATTCATGCATGCGTGAAGAAGCGAAACATTTTTTGTGAAAGACAAGTGTAGTCGTTCGCTTTGATGTTGTGCGTGGAACTGGTTGAGCTGGCTGCATGTTTACGCTATCATTAAGATGTATCTATCAATTATGCTAAACACACAGTTTGATGTATTTCTAAAGAGACGAGGCACACCAAGGAATGTAGCTCGTCGCGAGTTTATCATCGCAATGTAACCGTGAACAAACAGAGTTCAACTTTCATTAACTCGCTATTACTACATGTCGTGTTTACACGACGCACATAATTGCTTTAACGTGATTAAATAGCGACGTCTGTTTAATGAGGAACGCTTTTCCGAGTGAACGGCCGCCGAGTTTTATTCCTATGCGACCGGGTATGCTGCGACAATATTGCATAAAATATAATTACAACGATAGCGCAGAATGAGAGAGCGCACCGACTCATAATTAGCTTAATGGTGGAAGTATGCGTAGACGAGACTCTCGAAATACATATTATATTCCACGCAGAATTGTACAAACACGAGAGAACCTAATTTGATGTAATATAAACTTAACGTTATGTATTTTACGAGCTTTGTAACTACCCTTGACGAATGGAACTTCTACATTTAATCTAGTCACTGCGGCAACAGTATTTCATCGCGTACAATAAATTTGTGTAAAAAATAGGTATTGTACCTTCCATGAAACAATTTGGAGAATTAACTAATTCATTCACTGCCGGGCAAGTGCGTTGAAAATTGTTGAAAAATACGTGACGACTTTTGAATGCTTAATAAATTTTCTATGAATCGATTCATTACTCAACAAATTATAAGGCTCTGTTTAAAAGGAGCTATTCAATATTTATATTTTATTAATATAAAAAAGGTTATAAAATTATTTAAATTAAAAAAAATGTTTAATATACCACATTTTTAAGACGGAGTAAAAAGTATAAAATAATTTTTCCTAGCCCCATACAGATAGTCCTGAAAATTTATGGTTGTGAATTTTTAGTAGCTATGAAAATACTTGTAAAAAGAAATTATTTTATACTTTTTAGTCCGTCTTAAAAACGTGATATATTAAAAATTATTTTTTATTCGTTAAATAATTATTTTCTGCTTTTCAGTCTTGTATGTTTAAAGTTTCAAGTCTCCACCTCATCGGGAAGTAAGTTTAAAATCAATTGCAAAATTTGTGCCGAACAGACAGACAGACAGACAGACAAGAAAGCGAGTTAATAAAAACGTGGTAAAAAATTGAGAACGCACCGTGAGAGTCGTCTTGAATGCGACAGTGGTCTCAGTTTCAGTGTCGCGTTGAAAGCGGCACGTTAGGCTACGGTTTTCAGCAAAGTCTCGCGGCAGAGGTACGTGCGAATCTAGAGACCGGGGGCGTACAAATTGACACTCTCTTATAGCTGCAGCTCACTTCGCCTCGCGCTCGGGGGAGCTGCAGAAGCTGCTCTTGATCGCGAAACTGCAAGTTGGACACCCGTGGTGTAGACATTCAACCGTTTACGAGATACTTACTGATAAAGTTCGTGTTTTGCACGATGGTGTGTGAGGAGTCTCTTCACTTCCGGTGGTATATTAAGTTAGAGGCGCTCCCGGCCCGCGGATTCGATTTCTGCTGCGGCTCAATTTCGCCGCTCGTCGAACTTAATTTTTCTGCCGGGAAATAACGCCTCGCAATAAATCATTTTACCGCAGCGGGAATCTTGAAATTGAAAATCCCTCCCAGCGGTGCCCAAAAGATCCGTTTTATTCCCGAGGATCTTGTAAACCTCTGCTTCCACAGCCTGAAGTTCTTGTCTGCGTAAGATTCACGTTCCTTTCTTCTTTAATAGTTTGTATATTTTCTTTTATTTAAGCGATTTTTAGTTTCTCAGAATTATTTTTATTCTGTAATCACCAGACTGTGGATCTTTATGCAAAATAAAGAATGTCTGCATTGATTGCAGGACACAGGAGCCAAATAAAGATTGTATTCTTCTTTTAATTATCCTATTAAGCTGAAACTAATACATTGATGTCCTTAAATGTTTTTAACGTGTCCACTAAATTAAAATCCGCAGTCTAGTAATTACTCATAATTAGTAGATGAAGTAGAATATTTGACGAAGTTAAAAATATTGTGATTGACTTGGAAAATTTGTATTGTGAATAATAATTCATTGGTTATAATGATAGTCCACTCATGTACAATACTTGATACGTACTTCACATGAAATTCAATGATTAGTGATTTAGTGGATTTTCAGTTATACATACCATGTGCCTAATTCTAGCTGGTACGTGTCGAAATTTTTGCAGTTCGAAATCGAAATATCGGATGAAGCAATTTTCGCTCGATTTTTTATCTACGCTTCGCGTTGGAAATAACATCATTCGCAAATATTGAACATTAATGCAGCCCGTGTTCGGCAATTCAGATTGCAAAATATTCGGCAACGGTATTTTTTTATTGTAAAATATATGGAAAACCTTTCCTACTTTCGTACGCCACGATAGAGCATCGACGCTTCATTCGGAGCATATTTCGCGATTCGCGGAACATTGCGCAATGTTTGCACCGAATGATGGACGAGCGATATTTAAAAATCAAAATTTACATAATTTACATTTCGTTTTTATGGTGGTTGCACGGGGAAATGGCGACAACGGACATTTTTTTGCAGTTGACTGTGAAACGCGTTATCGAGCTCGCGGAATGAACACGCAAATGATCGGGAGATCGCTGAGCAGCGTTAGTATTTGCATTAGTGTCGCCAGATGAGGAGAGATTGTTAAGATTGTTTAAACGATAAAAATTCTTGCCGAAAGGAATCCCACCGAACGTAATGATTACCTTACTGCGCCGTGCACTATATTTTAATATTGATACTTTTTGCGCGTTGTTCCGAAATAGTGTGGAAAAATGTTATCATTAAAACCATGTCCAATATTGATTTTCCAATTTTGTGCCGATGTAAAGGTAAAACATTATTTCCCAGCAGTCTACTACAGTATAGAGGATTGATCAAACAGTATTGAAAGCTTTATGAATAACATAAATTCTGAAAATATTGATAGTTAATGGAAAAAGGGTGGAACGATGAAAATTTAATTCGCGAAGGAAAACGCATTGTTCTCTTCCGCGGGTTTGCTCTGAAATTAAAAATAATTTACGATCCGCATAGACGGTTAACGGGTGTTGTTTCAGAGCTGTGAAAGCGTATTCACAGATCACCAGTGTCGACTCGAATCACACAGCACGAACAAAAATTCGGTGAATTCATCCATTTTAACTTGTTTCTCCCTACGCTGCCGCCCAGCGAGGAAAAAAGAGAAACGCCCGTTTAATTATTTTCCGTACCCATGTCAATTCGTGCCAGTTCGTGTGACAATCGAGTATCGAAAGCTGTTACGGGTTCCGTGTTAACCGTGCTGGATCGGTGTAAGTGAAAAAGAACGTTTTTCCATAGAGCGGGCCGGATTATCCGTTTACACGTTTACACGTGTACCTAGTCATTTGTGCGTCCGCTCGTCATTAACGAAAACTTGCGAATTCGTTTACAAACGTTCACTCTAAACGCTTCAACAGCCCCTGAAAATATTTCGAACCTCTGTTACAATACTTGCAGAATGTTATCCGAAGCTTTCTGCCATCGAGACAGTGGCGGCTCAAGTCAAGTGGAGGCCCCAAGCGGTAAAAATTTTGGGACCCTCAAACTCAAGTTAGAAATACAAGTTGCAAGCAAACTCTCATAAACTTATTAACGAAAAAGAAGAGTAATGAAAACACATATTACATATTAAATAAATTTATTTCAAAATTCATAAATTTAATTTTGGCCGCTTAGTCCGCTTACCGTTAGATCCGCCACTGCATCGAGATAAAATTAAACCACGTTGTACTATTTTTTATTCTGTGAAATCATCAAAGTTTAAATATCGAAAGTTTTTCGGGAATTTGGTTCTTAAGTTTTGGATCCACTGTATGTTCATTCGAGTAGAAAAGGGCCGATCACACGATTGTACATTCAGTTTTGTGAAGTTCACGCGCTTGCAACAAAAACGTCGTTCTGTAGAGCGTCGGCAGTGATATGATACGAATAACTACACAATTTCTGTCTAACTAAACTTCGTCGCGTCACGAACATTTATCATGTTCCACGGTATTCACCAGTCGTTATTGATCATGCTCGAGAGTGCGGACGCAAGGGCAATGGAAATTAATAAATTACGTGTAGCAACAGCACCGGCTCCCCGTGAACTCGTGTTTGCGATTCAGTTTGCAGTTCCACATGAACAAACTAAAAAAAACTTTGAATGAGCGCTATCAATTTTGAATATTCAACTCGAAGCTATTTTATAAATACGTATATAATTTTCGAGTTGTAAATCAACCGATTTGAGACAGAAGGTTGTCGACAATTAATCCCATCGCATATTGTTATGCTTGAAATGTAAGTTAATCTGTGGTCACCAAAGAACATTATAATCTGCAATAATTTGGCTATTAAATAATAATAATTAAAAGAAGAATACAATTTTTATTTGGCTCCTGTGTCCTGCGATCAATGCGAAGATTTTTTGTTTCGCATAAAGATCCGCAATGTAATTATCACTTTATTATCGTTTGATCGAACACACACAGAGCAAATAAGAGTGCTAAAAAGCTTTTATTATTTTCTCAATACTCTTTTTACAGAACAAATTGAACCACTACAGGTCGGATACACGGTACGTCCATGGTGGCTATAAAATTAGTGTTGTCTGCGATGGAAGAATACAAGTGACTGCGAACACCTTCGCGCGAAACACACAGACAGACAACGTGCTAGTAGCTAAACGCATCTACATGGGTGGGCGTCAGGTTTCTATTTGTTGCAAATCCACCATGACGGAGACGGTGACACGCTTCGCCGCCTTAAAACTGCGAAACGTTTACGAGCTATGGAAGTGTTCACGATCGGCTGCGACATAGGGTCCCGTTTGCTTTTCTCATTAGCGTGGGCGCCCTTCGAAAAAACAGACGGCCGCGCTTGTGTCACCGCGAGATATTTCAGACCGCGTTAATGTCTTGTAAAACGGACCGATGAATCTGTAAATTTCGGTGTGTTCGCCTATCTTACAGGCCGAACGAACGGTGTGAACATTCACACGGGTCGGGGCCCCGTGCTATAAAACTGGGCTCGTCCCTCGCCCGAAAACTGTCCAATAACCGAACAAGAAACTTCTCGTTAGTACTAATTCCGACGGAAGAACAACCGTGAATACAAATTAGCTGGACGTAAAAACTGTGTCCCGAGACACAGCGAATCGCAGTAATACTCGGACACTTTTAAAAGGACCGTCACTTCTTAAACGCTCGACTTGGATTTCTTTTTCAGAAGTTAGAACATGATGTGGAAAAAATATTTTGAAGAAATTCCAATTGTTAGAATTCACACAGAAAATATTAATTGTAAGAGTTGGTGTTGTTTATAACTGTTTTATGTGGGCCTGTATCGAATACTTGAAATATATACTTTATAGACATTTGTATGGATTACACAAATATCCTGAAAATTTCAATTATTCATTATTTTGAATTATTCACAAAATTAATTCATCATTTGCAGTGACGGTGTGGTTGTACGCGACGTTTCTATTTAAATTCTAGTTGAACTGGACAATTTCAGTTTACAAAACAGAGATAAGGAGAGAAAAGAATGATGAAAGTACATTGAGGAAGTCTCTCATCCGGCATGTAAGAAGGTGCTTAGAATTTCTCTTGTCGCGAGTGTAGGTAGATTGCACGCTGTCCTATTATGCGACGGGGTAATAACAAGACATCCTTTCCAAGAATTTAGAAGAGAATTTCCAAGAATTATTCCGCACCGATATAACCGGCGACAGTAAACACGATGCAAATGGAAAGACTGAAATGTTACGACACATTGAATAAATTAGGAGAGTTAGAAAACTTTGCAGAGAGTCGTATTAAAACGGATGACAGTATACAACAATAATGCAACGATATTCTCGCGAACCGCTTATACTAAAAACAATATAAAATCTATTCATCCATTTTATACATATAATAATCGTAATTTGTGATGTTCCAGTTTAGAACAGCATCTTTCGAATAAAATTTAGAATTCTGTTGTAAAAAACTAAATGAAATATTATTCAGAACCAATCTCTTTATAATATATGAAAAAGGATCATGCATTTCAATTTCATTCTTCAATTTCGTAGATGTAATCGTAGGATGTGTATATCAAAAGGTAAATCAAGGAAGCATTCTTCTTCGCAGAACGTGAGACAATATCGTAAATCTAAGTTTCGAAAGAAACCTCTCCGAGAGAAGTTTTGCGAATGATTTTAAAAGAAATAGTCAGACTTTTATGGCACTTTCTTCAATCTGATCTCTGAAAACCATAAAGAGAACTTTCTCTCCGTTGGGCCACAAGAAGACTTCCTTTCCAAGACTAAATTTCCAGAATGTAGACGCCAATTTCAAGGTGCAGATAATAAAAAGGAATTATTAACACCTACCACCACCGGTCAAAATGACCGGTTCCAAATATATATTTATTTTATAATTATTGAAGTAATAAAAACGATTTCATAAGAAATTATTGTATAGATATCTTTAGTAGAGCACGAATTACAATGGAACCGAAGTCTAAATACTATACAATCAATCTTGTAATTTTTAGATATAAGGGAATGTTTAATTCAAGGGAGATTTTTCAATGTCAAAATCAGAATATCTAATTGGAATGGTTCGAAACCCACGGTGCATTCTGACACAGCCAGGAAACCTGTGAAATAACATTTCGTTGGCACTCGAGGGTACGAGGGCTCCTCGAGATCGTGGCCACTGGAGAAGCAAAGAGCTCGTCGATAATTGCACTGATGCATCTTGTATAGCACATATTGTAATATCAAATCGATTGAGAGTAATTGTATCGGGGGCAGGTTGCGAGCGGGGGGATGGGGGGCCGATATAGCGAGCAATTCCTCGAATTGCTCGTATTGAGTGATTACGGGTGGTCCATTAGTCGCGATGTTCGTTCGGGAAGCACTCGAGGAAAATGCAGAATTACATTTTCCTTGGGCGAATTGAGAAACGATCTTGGGGGCTCGCCTGCGGAGAATCTAGTTTGGGGAATACGTAGCAGTTCCACCCACCGAAACATCCACGTGGCCATTACTTGGCAGCAATCGTAACTCACCGGCAGTCCAGGTTGCCAGCTGTTATACGTATACACGGTGCGCGCGTCCCGACTGCATCAGCGCTTGAAATTGGAAACCATATCGCGGGATATACAGATTATTATGCCATTAGGGTATAATGGGAGGCGCATTCGAGTCCACCGGGGAAACGAGGAAGTAGATTCCCGGTGGCTGAGAATCCTGGAGAGTGTGGCAATTAAACCAGTCGACGCTCGGGGACGATGACGCGCTGGAAGAAATTGTTTTCCCGAAGTGGAGAACTCCGACGACTCGAATATCGCAGTCTCCTCCCCTCCCCCCGTTCCCAGGCGATCACAAAAAACCAAAGTAATTAATGGTGCGACCGGATTGAAGGAGCACGTTTGAGGGACGCGTTGCCGAAGACGGGGATATGGAATACTAATGCATCCCGATCATTAATTTAATGCGGGGCCCAGGTTAGGGGAGAGAAGAACCGGGATATGCTTAACCGACCAATAGCGCTGTCGAATCTGTTGCACCCTGATCGCCGCGCCGCGCATCTGTCAGCTTCAAGGACCCATTCGATGACGACTTCATTTCATATCTGGCTGCAGTGATTCTCAAAGTCAGACGCGTTTTAGAAAACATATTTTACATTTTTATTTACTCCTGGATCAATTCGGAGATTTTATGATGTTATTTATTACGTTTGGTGCCTTGATCAACGTGCCGCTCGTCTGTCAGCATCAACTCTGTTCTCAATCGAACTCAGTCTGCAATGATTCTCCGATCTATATGGTTTTTGAGACATTTTCTAAGTTTTTCTGGAAAAATTTAAAGAAATTTCTTTCTTCATTTATTGTCCATTATATAACTACATTCATACTAATTAATAAACAACTTGATCCTGTCAGCATCAACTCTGTTCTCATTCGAACTCAGTCTGCAGTGATTCTCCGATCTATATGGTTTTTGAGACATTTTCTAATTTTTTTTGGAAAAATTTTCTTTCTTCATTTATTGTCCATTATATAATTACATTCATACTAATTAATAAGCAACTTGATCATTTTGTTTCAGATCCAATCGTCGACCCATGTTTTCCCAAGAAAACTTTATTATTTTCACTTTAAAAAAATCACACATGTAGTTCGATTGCCATAGCTCGATTGGGCTGAGTGTCCAACTCGAATTAACTAGACTCGGATTAAATAGTTTCCGAGTAATCTTCTCGTGGATGTGGTATACGACGCGAGCCGTGGTCCAGCGTCCGTTTCAATTGAACCACAATACCCTCAGCTGCTGTTAAAAACAATGTCGTGCGCGGTCGCAATTGGCGACGTTGAAATAAAAGGAGCTACGAATCATCCTGACTCAGCCAGTGTGAGGCTTCCTCTCACGCGTAAGCCAATCCATTATTCGCTGCCGCCGGACTGAAAAGAGCGTTAGAATAAAGAAAGTCGACGGATGAACGAAAGGTGGACCGTAGGTGTGCTGGTTATTTAAAGAAAAAGGGGAGTAAAATGCACAGCATGAGTCTCTCGCACGCTGTTACCTCGCGGCACGATCCATTCGGGAACGATGAATAGCTCACGCGACCAAATTGCAGAAATAAATGTTAAGCCTCTGAGTATATATGTGCGTAACAGATGGAGATATTGCAATCGCATCGGCGAATTTTCCACGGAATCTCCAATTTATTAATAACCTCTATTTCCAGTTTATTAACAACCTATTTCCATTTTATTAATAACCTGCGTTTGACAGGAATCAGGCAGAGAAAAATTTTTCATTTATGCATTTGTTGGGATGTTAATCTACTGTGTTAATTAACAGAGTATTTTCAACATTTTCGATAAAAATTGTGAAGTATCCTAAAAATATTTCTTCCAAAATACTTCTTTAACATTAAACCTACAACCAATAGCTGAAATTATGAAGCTGCGTGGAAATTGATTCGATAAATTTCTTTATCCAAACACATTGTAGTAAAAATTGCACAGAATATAAACAAATAGTGTCTTGTCATTTTTATGAGCTGAAACATTCTGATCGCATTTAGTGCGTACGAAGAGATCAGCTGAAACCGCAATTACTTGTGCACCGAACTAATAGAATTTCATCCCGGAAAACAGTTCTATTGTCGAAGGCAATCGCGACGGAGCCCGGACGGGATCATCCGGTAAAATTCCGGCGTTCTGTCTTATCATCCTAAGCCGAAACTTGTGCGTTCATGGTTTCCACTTACCGAAACGTGATGAGAAATCGAGATGGGACGTCCTGGCCACGAGTTTCGAAGCTGGCGCCCGCTCGGAGAGCCGGGGACGTTTCTTACGGTCGGTGACAGTCCACCTGGCCCCTGGAGTCTGTGCGACACCTGCACAGAATTCCCGCGTTTGCGATATGTTCGCGGTTATGACATCATTTATTCCGGGAACACCGAATTTATACGCCGTGAAAACTGCACGTCGCTACTCGCCGACGGGGGCCGATGTAATTTACGGAACTTCCTCTTTTCAGATAGATTTCAGACGGTTCAACTATATAGTTCTCCCGAGGTTCCACCAGAATCAAAGAAGCAGTATATGTTTGTTATGGAAAGGAGAGGTACGTTGTTCAGTTTCTCCTCTCCCGGTCCAGCCTGGCCCGACAGTTCATCCTTTTTCGTTTATCATCTGCCTCCATCGACATCGACTGATTTATAGGTACAATTTCTTTGTCAATCCTGCTAACCAGAATTCCAAGATTCGGCTCACTGGCTTCAGTCAATGCTTTCATCAATTAACCGCTCGGTTACAGAATTTTTCTTCTTATATTAGTGCCACTGCTACATCGAAAACAGCCTTTTAAATAAGGTTTTATAAATTCGAAGATCCCTTTAACTAAAAAGGGATCGCAATCACTTAATACTATCAGAACACTGAGAAGATGTTATTGGAATCACTGGCAATGGAATTAATTTTGCAGAGGCCGAGCACACGCGCCGAGTAGCATCATAACAGGAGCACGTAGAATTTTCATGCTCGGCAGCTTTGGTAATGGCGGGTGCTTTGAAGAGTCAAAGATATCTCATGGTATCGCTCTGGCCTTTTGTTTCTCGGCGACGCTGTGCAAAGGGAGAGAGAGAATAAGAGAGAGAGAGAGAGAGGGGGGAGAGGGGTAGCGCGCCGAGGAACCACTAGTTTGCGTGCACGATGCGATAGGCTAATTAATTAGAGCTCCTTGGAAAGGCGTAGTGCCACCCAGCGGGTAGGAATCAGACGACGTGGATGACACGGGAGATAGGATATGTATTCTAATCCGGCTAGGCACAGAGATACTCACATATTCTCGGTCCCGGCACGAGTCCGCATTTCAATGAGCGGGGTCCCCCACACGTAAGACATTAGATTGCCTTTCTCCTGTCTGGGGCTCTCTTTGCTCTCCGTCACTTTTCCGCGGAACTTGCTCTTCCTTCCATTTCGTCTCTTCGGGAAGTTAAACTGAATCTGGCTAGAGGAGAGAGAGAGGATGTTTACTCTCTTGCGCAACGTCTAGCTCCACTCCGAGGGGTTTGTAGTTCGCGCCAGTAAGCAGCAAGCACTCGGAAACTGCTCATATCGAGAATATAGCGCGTACGAAACCGCCACTTTGGAACTAAACCCTGGCGAACCCGCGCTCACCTAGTTCGGGTGTAGCTGGCTGCCATGCCGGTTGCTACACTTGGTTTTACCTTGCTTGCTACACGTGTGCAAGTTTGTTCAACCGCAGTCCTGCTGCCTGGGTCTGCACCGCCTACAAGACACTCGACGGCCTTCTTCATCTTTGCTAGTCTACTGATAACGATATGACACGCGTGGGTCGGCCTGGGTCTGCCAGTGTGCCATTGGAATGACAAGTGCCCTAGACCCTCTCATCGTGGAATTCGGTTTTCCTATGGAACACAAGATACCCTACGGTGGTCTGGTTTTTGTTAAGAACCAGAGCCCGAGCTGGTTAGCCCGCATGATCGACTTGTTTTCAAGTGATGGAACGTATCGATTCACGCTTTGAGTGTCAGCACTCCACTGTTAGAGGTGAACGCTGCGGTTATGAAATTTTTTCGATTCGGGGATCGTGTGATCCATGATCCACTCGAGTGAACGAAATTCTTGTATAAAAATTACTGGAATCAGGCTTTCGTTAGACTAAACAGACAATTATTCGAAATAGTGGATGTAACGAAATTACACCACGACATGCGAAGGAACAGAGACACTAAATCTCTCGTTTTATCGATCGTATATTTGTTAATAAGAAATGTATTAATGCTACCGGCGCACTGGTTCGATCATTTGAAATTTTAAAACAATTTTAGAAATTACCATATAAACTTCGACGTTTCGATCTTATTTTAGATCATTTTCAAGAATTTACATTTGCAAAATAATATCTTAATAGATAGCATTAACATATTTCTTATTAACAGAGACACTGTATAAGAATAGTTAATTCTGTACAAATAATAAAAATTTACTCTATTCTTCACTTTTCTCTTTTAATGTGTTATATTAATAGCCCGCTGACGAATTTATGACAAACATTAATGCTTGAAATATAAAACTGCGAAGACAGACAAATTTCAAAACAACGTTACATTGTTTCCGTGTTTCATTAACATTATAAACAGGAGAATTACAATTTCGTTCAACGACTACCTCTCGCAATTAACTCGGAAGATTTTTGCGCAAAGATTGGCAGTTTATTTACTAAGGTATAATGCAATTTCTTGTAAGGCTTTCATAAATATCCATTACACTTGCAGATCGATACTACGAATAAAATAAAATAACATCAGAGAATGAAGTAATAAATACGCTAGTTATTGGTTGAAACGTATTTTCATTTATGTGGTAAGTACAATTTTGGAAATACGAGGCTCAGAAGTCACAAAGTATACGTTCTTACGCGAACGTTGTATTTATCGAACGAATTTATGGCTATAGTAGCACTAGTTATCGGAAGAAGATAATCTGACTGCCTTCGATCCATCGATCGAAATAGCCGAGTACGAAATCATAAATTCAGCATAGTTATACGAAACTATCATGCTTCCTATAGGATCCTATCCCCTCTGAAATAACATCACCATCGATTATCGCGGAACGTAATGGGCTAGGTCAGTCCGATTCACGATAAGTGGAATCGACCCGATGGTTAAAAAGGGCGAAAAGGGTAATTTTGTTCGATCGCGGGGTAAAAGTACTAAGCTTTGTGATTGTTCAGGTATTTAATCCTTCTACCGCGCAAAAGTAGCGCGGCAGACTTTCGAACTCGAATTATATACATATATGGGATATACTTTATAACAATAGTATTGATTTTTTAATGGGTCGTTACACACATTCAAAAGAAAATTACGCTGGAATTCCAACAGTTTTGTACATGTCCCCTCTTAATTAAATTACGTTAATTCTTTTTGTTATGGTATTGTAAACATTTGTTTAAAAGGACTTCGGTCCGTTTATAATAAATCTAATAATAATAATAATTAGTTCACCAATTGGTGTAACCAGAACAGCCGGCAATTATGTAATACATATTTCCAGCAATTCAGGTTGCAAAAATGAATTGATGCTCCGGTATTGCCGCACAGGAAACGATTTCAAGTGTATCAAATTATTCTGCCAAATATGAGAGTCGAACGTTGTTATTCATTGCTTTTTGCTGCATAAAAATATAAGTCGGAATTGCGATAAAGTGTTCCGATAGAATAACTATTTATATACCTTACGCTGAGGCTATGAGGTACAGATGTTATAATCCATTACTCATAAATAATGGTCGAAGTATCGACGACCATAAAATTGTCTTTATATCCTCAAAATATCGATAATCCTGACACACCGATGCACCTACTAGGTTACTTTAAGCGCCTCTAAATGTCCTTTAAGAAGCACGTTAATAGAGGATAAGGAATTGCACGTCCCCAAAAGTAATTGAGTTGTTCGGTAAATGTTTATGAATGGGTGTCGTTGGTTCGTGCAAAATTGAGGCTGCTAACCATTTTATCACCGTCCTTCGGCATATCAATCTGATTTTGCAGAAGAATAATGTTCGATGCGTTCATTTTTATTCCGAGATAAACAAGTGCTTCATAGATTACCTTCAAATATAGATTAATTGTAACATATTGCTTAATGCAATTTTTACGAAATGGTGAAGATGTTCGAAATTTAAAATATTTGCATTCTGAATTTTTATTTGTGTTCGAACGGAGCGGTAAATTGTTTTCTTTGAGTGCGCTAATTGGTTCAATACAGGAACATAATAAGTTCCCTACCGAGCATGTTAGAAGAAACCGTAGAATACGCACACACGAAAGTTTTAAGCAAACGTTAGGCGAACTTCTGCATTCAGCCCGGAGTCTGAGTTAAGTCGCTCGAAACTACGCGATGGGAAACTGTAGGGAGTAAGATAATGTAATTTGCAATCAATCTTAATGCTCTTGTCTGTTATTAATTTGTGAAGGAGTAACCGTACTGGAGTGCAAGTTACAATATACGCCGCCGCAATAATTTTGGGCATCATACGCTCAAGCAACTCTCGCTCCTAGGGCGTACTTAATTTGCAATGTACATAGCTTGCAACAACTGACAATAAGTCCCTGTTAATTGCTATATGGTTCGCAGACAATCATGATTTATGACAGAAATATACCGAATGCAAAGCTCTAAAAATATTAGAAGAATTTCCGAGAGTATTGTTACACTGTTTCATTACAATTATTAAGATAGAAAATACACTTTAATGTAACTTCTGTAATCTATTTACTTGGCAAATTTTTATTGTGGACAAGTGTTCGCAGTCGGATTACGATTGTTTCGGATTCCGAGATAGAGGAAGCCTAAGCGATCGGCGACGTGCCCGTGTCCGAAGGGGTAAAATAGGTTAAACAGTTTCTGTTCGTCTATCATTGAGGGTAATCTTGTAACGATGTAAAGGTATTGCTAGCAGTCTGAGAGACAGCTTCCTGCAGTTTTACCTCACGAATTGCGACAGGGGTATTGCAGGAGTCCCCTGAATCGAATCGCAGCAAGTTCTCGGTGCCTTTCAGGTGACTTATCGTCCCTGTCGACAGGAATTACGAGACCGACAAGGAGAGACGAAGAGGCACGCGAGGTCTGGAGACAGGACCGATCGATCGATCCGTAGAGCAACAAAACCATTATCTTCTTCGGGCGTTCAAGCGCAAGGTAAACTGTTTCTCTATATTGAAGTAGGACTGTTCCATCGGAAGACACGAGTTCACTCCTCGACTACGGTGCAACGGGTAAGACGAGCACGCTCCGTTCTATCTGTTAGCCGTTTCCGAATCATTGAGATCGATTTAAAGTTTGGGTATAGACCATAGGGATGAAGTGGCAACGTTCGATGCCAGATATACACTACTAGCCCAAAGTCTTGCTACCAGATCGTGTTCTTCCGATTTGTCTCATACCTCCAAAATCTGCTATTTTCATTAACTGGCAAGATTTTGTGCATTCATCACAAACATTAATTCGTCAAACACAAAATTAAAATTACATCAGAAGGACTTACGGATATTGTTATATTATTCTCGACTTTTTAAGATCGTTAAAAGAAAAAATATAATTTTATTTAACTTCAGTCTCTCACAACAGACTTGGATCATTTTTATTTTGCATCAAAATTCGCAGTCTAGTTATGTGTTTTAATATTTATCACACTAATATAAAGTACAAACTTGTTCCTCATTTTTGCTCTATAGAACAACCGAAAAAAATCGTAGACCATGTTTTACACCATTGTTGTAGATGAGAAGATTCAATCTTTAAATCTGTGACAGATTCTTATAGAAAAATAAATTTTCATGCTTTTACAGCCGATCCGACTTGCAGTGTCTTCAACCAAAAACGTGTCATATCATCAACGCTATATCATGTACAAATATTCTAGAAAAAAATGAGCAAAGGCTGTGAGCTTTAAAATGAATCCAAATTTATTGATGTACTATGTTTCTGAACGAAATTATATCGGAGTTCAAATAATGACAATTTCTTGAAATACTTTTTGGATCCACCGTAAATATAAAACGAATAAAGAAGAGACGCAAATAAAATGTTCATGTTTTGCCAGTAAGCAGAGAATTTAAGCTTGTAGAAAAATCAGACCGGTTGACTCACGTTGCAAAGAATGTCGTCTTCCCGTCGCCGCAGGAATTATAAACATTTCCACTTTACTCCGGAGATTCAAGTCGGAGACGATTTTCGTTTGCGTCTCAAGATCATTATTTGCCTTTGTTCCTACAGACGAATTATATCCATAGCAAACGAAATAATTTCGCCAGGATGTGGTGGACGGCGCGAGGGGAGAGATTCATTTAAAGACTATAAACAATGGCCGATTGTTTCCGAGGAATGTTCCAGCATAATATTTAGATTGGCGCAGCTTCCAACTGGAAACATCGGTGTTTTTTCTTAATTTCAGCCTGCCTCTTCTCATGAATACGGAGGTTTACTAAGGGCGATACGCCGCCGACGTGATGCTAAGAAAAGGTTCAGAGAGATTATTTGTACAAGCTGATTCCGGCAGCGCTTTGCATCTGTCGTGGGAAATAGAGCATTGAACCCGACCGCTCGTCTATGTTTACTACTGTCCTATTACGGATTCCGTTTCCTCGAATTTATGTTTAATTCACCGGTCTAATAAAATTCCGGTTAACTATCCAAACGAATACGGAAACACGACTATTCGAACAGTTGTTACGCAAACGAAACGCTGCTCAACTTTGTTCCGCGAGTGAACCGAATCTGTGCCAATCGAAGTAATCAAACGCGAATAATATGTCTGACTATTTTGGTTCTTGGTGCGAGAAAGCTTCACCCAAACAATTCAGTTGGTGCATTTTTATCTTACTCTCGAATTAATGTTCGAAAAAAGGAACATTTTCAATGAATATATTGGTCATCGATTTATACAAAAATAATTTTTCATTCATGAATTCAAAGATATATTTGACGGTCCAATGGAATTTTCGTATAAGAGAAATTATTCAATAGAGGAATCGTGAATGTATGGTAACTATACGCGGGTTTCAATAAAACATGCTCCGAGTGCATCATGATTTATATAGAAGAATTTCCGCATGAAGTGTTCCATAGACATTCATTAAACCAGCAAAAATATGGCGAGAATTTACAAAATTGTATAGGGTATGTAAAAAAAGTAATGGTCATCTCTGGATCGGTGGACATTTGTAAAAGAAACGTTTTGAGATAGATAAATATAAAGCATTTTTCCGAAACACTTTAGTGCCTGATTTTATCGCACGCGTATCGTCGACGAAGTAAAAACGCTGGCTAATACTAACGAGAACAGCCCCTAAAGTTTATTTTGGTTCCGCTGTGGTGTGTGAAAGCACGTTCGATCTCCGTTCAAGAAGTTCAAGGACCAACTTAGCAATGGATAAGAGGGGGTGGACTATCAACCACCTTCCGGTTCCGCTGAGTGCGCAAAACGCTGCGCGCGACCTGCACAATTTTGCAAATCACGTGTGTGAAGCCCGAGCCGCACGCTTTTTGCCGTTCGAAGCTATTAGTTCGGGGGTTTAAACGCACTCGTCTGATCCCTCCAGTTAATTAGGCTTTTATTATGCAAGTCCGTCGTCTCGAGGATCGTTCTAATGGCGACGAACCTGTGACACGAGGTTATCGGACCTCGGAATCGGGAATATTCGCCGAGAATTAATATTAGCCTAACTATGTAACAGGCGTAGATTTATCGTAATTGAATCTTCGACCTTTATGCTAAATAAATCTCGGTGCATGTTGCAAGCATTAAAGTTCATTCCTTCTTTTAACTAATTTGACGTGTTAATATTGAAAAATTTTATTGCATTTTTATTTTATATTATATAACTCGTGATTCATCATTCTTTTAGTCTTTATATTCTCCGAAATATTCTAAAAATTCCATATCGGATCTTGATGAACATATTCGCGAGAGAAATAGTAATTTGATACCAGCAATATTAAAAGATATTATTCGCATTCGACTGAAACTTTGATCAGTAGCAACGCACTAGTTGTGTGACAAACAATTTTGGAAATTTGAAAAATTTTGTTCTTTCTTTCTCCGCTGCAATTCGCAGGCTAGGTTTCTAATTACTATACTGCGGGTTTTATGCATTCATAACAAAAATGTGCACGTATATTTTAAAGCGGTGGACATGTTAAAAATATTTAAAGACATTAATGTATTAGTTTCAGCTTAATAGGATAATTAAAAGAAGGATACAATTTTTATTTGGCTCCTGTGTCCTGCGATCGGTACAAACATTTTTTATTTTGCATAAAGAAATTGGTTGGGTGAAATATAAAATAGTAAAAGATTTTAAAAATTCAAGAATGTTGTGTTGTTGCTTTTATTGTAACAAAGTCGTTAAGGGATGAAATCAATTTTTATGTTATTGCTGCTTCCCACAATCAATGCAAAAACATTTTTATTTTGCATAAAGATACGCAGCATAGTAATTAAATAGCGTTAATTAGAACCCCGAAATCCCGTTTCTGCGCTGCACATCATTATACATTCACGTAGCACATAGCTATAGAGAAACCACGGGCAAAAGCAGCGCGAATTTACGTATTACATAGTTACATGAATGAAATGCGCGACATGGAACTTGGAAAACGGCGCACCTGATTAGCCAGTCATAGAGAATTCTCTGTTATCTCGAATCGTTTCGGAATGGTCCGCGGTTGATGTATGCAATCAGCTGAAAGCAGCAAATATCCATTAACATACAAGAAAACCCCATGGACAAATGCCGTTAGGCTGAGCCGTCATACATCAAGCTATGAAGTTACTCATTTACGGTTCAATGTGTTATCAATCCCTTCGGGCACCGTGACCGTGCCATTTATTGCTACACTGGCAAGTTTATGTAAATTCAGACCCTTTTCTGAAGAACTTCAGAGAAAATGTTGATGACATAAAAATAGTTTGAAATCTAACTTTGATTCGTTTTATTTAAAAAGACGAAGTAGAACTTACTAGAATTGTAATTTTTCTTTGTAACATTTTATGTCCGCGTGTCAGTGTCGGTGTCATCATTTTCGCCACCCGGACACAATTCTCCGCTTCACTGTTCGTTTCTAACTGAAACAAGTCGTATTATTTCTGGCGAATTGATTTTGTAGGTTACCCAGCACAGACACACAATAGTATCAAAAGATTCGTGTAATAGTGTTTCGCTTCCAGATGGAACGAAACGTGCGTCGCTACGTTACAGTGACACGCGTTTAATCGTCGGAAAGATTTCGTTGTCGCACACCAACGAGATATTTCACTCGTCTACGTGTATAGGGACCGTACGCTTTTACTAAACCCAGATTATAATGGTCGACCCGGACACAGATGAAATGGACCTGAAAATTACTTGGTCAACCTCAAATGTGAATCGTCATAATCGTTGGACTGCGAATTTTATGCACTTACAGCGTGCTCCAGTCTGCAAATACAATGAAATGGCTGAATGAAAATTTAATTGTCTTTTTATGTTAGCTATTAAACACAAACTTCGTAAAACCAGGTCTACTAGAAAAGATAAAAGCTAGAACAAGCGCAAAGGTTCAAATTTTTGCAACACTACACTATAGAAGATAAGAAACATCTTCAACCTGGAAAGATTCAAGAGGACTAAAATCAATTCGACTAAATTATGCTTGTTACACGAATGTATACGATGTAATTATGCTCTCTCGCAATTACGAGGAACACAATGCGCGACAAAAAAGAAAAAAAAATAACAAAAAGAAAGGAAAAATGTTTCTGGCCCGGAGAGCTCGTAAAGCACGAGCAACAAGGCCGGCTAACTGACAGCGAGAAACATAAAGGAATTAAATTCTTCTTGAATAGATTACAATCTGAAATGAACTTGTGCAACTGTATTCGCGCAGTGTCCTTTCATTTTCCTTTGGCCGGGAGTTTTTTGGACTTTCGGCAAACAGTACGTCTGACATTTGCATTTTGCGCTGGTAATTGTAATTTCCTGAATGGACGTTATCTTTGTGAAGCCGAGAGTTTTTATTAAAGGGAACACCTCGCGGCTTTTCCAGCTTTATGAAGGAAACATTCGTATTTCCTGAAAGGAAGGGGAGTTACTACGTTCGCGTTGCTTTAGCAACACTGCGGGGTATTAATACAGAACCAGGAAGTGCGAATGAAATTTAAACTACAATTGCTCAACCTTCGTTGTTGTTGTTGTTTTTTTTTTATCGTATCGTTGCATTTATGCACGTAGCTACACTTAGCATGGAAATGTGCCGTTTCTCAGACACATACAAATTAACACCACTGAAATTTCATTTATGATCCACTAAATAATAATTAACAAATCAGTTGTCCTATCTTTCTGTCGCTGGTACAGACGTGGCTCTCGTTAATTTTGGCAGCGAAGAAGATTTCGACTGTAGATCCTCGCTCGGATGATTTCCTACTAGGGTTGCTTTTTAAGAGATATCGGGATGAAGTGTGCACTATAATTCATTAGAAAGTTATAATTATCTACCGATCATTATCTTAATAAATATGCGAGCCACTTTATCAGGAAATCGTGCTCCATTGAATGTATGATTATAAATATAAAAAGAGGATATCTATATCTTACTAAAATTACCATTAATTCATATTTTTCCAAAAGTGGACTTATACCACTTTAACTTTTCTTTATGGTATCATATCTAAATAAAAAACGAGTTAAAAGTGTCCTGGTTCAGACGGAGGAGTCCGGGGTTTTTATGCCGTTCGTCCTGGGTTCACGATTTTATAGATGGCAACCCTATTTCCAACAAGACAGACGGCGTGGCGTTTCGAGATTCATCGAAATCTGCCGGGGCGGAGGGGAAGCAATGATCGCTCCTTCCATGCAAGTATTCCGTCTGGCGAGAATGTCTCGAAAGTGAGTCACTTCCTACCCTCGTTTCGATCCCCGGTGGGGTTGTCGGTCGCTATACGACCGACTATGCAGGCTGGCGAGCCCGAAGAAAAACACGAGGAGGAGTTTGTCGGAAAACGTCGAAAAAAAAAAAAAGAAAAGGAGAGAACCACTCCCGTAAAGATATCACTTCTTACGTTCCCGTCGACGGGGGCGCTTGAAATATCAGAGACCGGCAGTCGAAGAAAATACTCGGGCTAGGGGGAAAGGAATCCGAGAAGAATCGTCTTGGAATAGGACGAAGCGGCGCGATGGAGAGTCCGCTTCTCGGCCGCATAAATCACGGTTCGGAAGAATGAATTTTACCTATCTATTTTTAATATCGATCTACGAGAGCGCGTTCCTTCGTTAACGGAATTCCCGCGTCGCCGCGCCGCGCGCAGCGCTGGGGAAAAGCGTGGCTCCAATGAAATTTAATTGGTCCCGCTTGTATTGTTTGCTTCGCGCGAATGTCTTTCGGAATAATATTTTATTTAACAGTCTTACGTTACCAATCCATTTTTGTCGCAAACGCATAAAACCCACAGTCTAGTCATAAATTAATCAAGTTTCTGGTCTAAATGTGAAGGTACAAATGTTATAGTCATATAAAAATATGAAATGCGTATTATGTATCATATGGTCACATTGATAAATCAACGAGCATACACTAACGGGGTAATGCTATCGCAGAAGGGTCTACTGTTTCCGCTAACGCGTTTATTTATTTCAATTGCGTAATTTGGCACGAGCACGGCGGATATTCCTCATGTCAACGATATCAGTTTACATTTGGGAAAATGTAAAACGATAGAGGCGGAATATACAGTACAATACACATGGAGTATAATGTGCAACAATCGCGGCGAATGTTTCATGTAAAAATGATCGTATCATAGTTGCAATAAAGCAACTCGCCTAAACAATGAATCGGTAAAGAAGTATTTCAAGCGTGAAGGCTAACAGCAACCATGAATTTCAGGTCAACTTGTCAATCTCACGTCTCAAAACGTGATGTAAAGTTTGATAATAAAAATTGTGTCGCTATCGATAATAAAAAGAAGTGCGAATAAATCACAATAAAAATTCTTCGTGATTTGAACAGACGTCCTCCATGTTATACCTAAGGAACCCCTGAATAGAGTTTTCAGGAGCAAAGTGGACCTCGTATCTCAAGAGCAAGGCCGAGAGTGATGCTACAAGTCAAATTCATAAAAGAAAGTGGAGAAAGGAGCCAGCAGTTCGTATGTCTTGCATTCATATATTATTCCATGCCAAGATTCATGCACTTGCCAGCGATGTTGCACCGTGTCGGTCATTCCTCGATTGCCGAAAATAACATGAGCCGGCTACGTGTTGGACGTCGCCCGGTTTATACGGAAAGTGGGCTAGCTAATAACTACCTATCAGCCTGATCTCCTTGTTGACATGAACATGGTTTTAACTACACTTCCACTCGAAATTGTGTTCGAGAATCAGTGACATGAATTTATTTCATTGGACGATGTTCATTTGTGAATTCCTTTATGTCTGCCTATTAATATATGCAGTGTCATAAGTGGTACTGAACAACATTTTATAAACAGCACCATATATCTTCTTTATTTACTAATTTTATTATTTTTCGAATTCCAAGCAGGCTTCAAATATAATATCATTCATCCAATTTTCATTCGTATAGTTTAACTGCAACAATTGATTTTGTATTTGTTAAACGGCACTACGTATCTTCTCTATTTATTAATTTTATTATTTATATATTTTCTTTACAGCGTTCTCCTTCAGCGTTTCCAGAGTATTTAACAACAAAGCAGACCGATTTGTAATAAAATATTCAGCTTCGATCCAATTTTATTCACCAACTCCGAATGCATCAATTCATTTCACATTTTTCGAACAGCACCGTACACATCTTCTTTATTTATTCATATTATTATTTATCGATTCTCTTTACATCAGCGTTTCTAGAATATTTAATAACAAAGCAGGCCGATTTGAAATAAAATATTCAGCTTTGATCCAATTGGATTCACCAACTTCGAAGGCATCAACTCATTTCACATTTCTCGAACTGCACCATACATCTTCTATATTCATTAATTTTATTCTTTATCGATTTTCTTTACATCGGCGTTTCCAGAATATTTAACAACAAAGCAGGCCGATTTGAAATAAAATGTCAGCTCCAATACAATTTAATTCACGAACTCCGAATGCATCAATTCATTTCACATTTTTCGAACAGCACCGTACATCTTCTTTATTTATTCATATTATTATTTATCGATTCTCTTTACATCAGCGTTTCTAGAATATTTAATAACAAAACAGGCCGATTTGAAATAAAATGTCAGCTCCAATCCAATTTAATTCACAAACTCTGAATGTAACAATTGATTCCACGTTTTTCAAACAGCACCATACATCTTTACTAATTTATATTATTATTTATCGATTTTCTTTACATCGACGTTCAAATAAAATGTCAATTCAGATCCAATTTCATTCGGAAAATTTGTACGCAACAATTCCCTGAACAAAGGCCTGGGATTAATAAAAGTGGTGGATCAAAGAACTTTGAGGAGACAAAGGGTTGGACCCGCAGAGCGAACACGTTAAAACTAATTCTAGCGCTAAGATTATCTGCAAAGTGATCGTGTCCCCTTTGAATGTCCTTACACCCGTTCACGGTGCGCTTGCTTTTCTCTTAAAACATTCTCACGTCCATTCAGAGAGTATTGGTCTAGTATATCCGCAAGAAGTAGATCGGTGTCCCAGTGAGAGGGACACTCGTAAGAGAACACAGTAACGTATGCAGCTAGGTGGTATCATTCCCTTCCAACGATAATATTGCTTTTGCCGTCGTATGTGTTCCTTCCGCTCTTGCATTTACCTTAGTCTCTGCGACACAGTTTGTGTACGGCATCAGCGTTTCCTTTGCCGGGAAATATAAATGGAGAAATGGCTCTTTGTAAAAGCGAAAACCTTTCTAAGAATACGCCGCCAATCTCGCATTAGGCTGCTATTGCGGCCGTCTCTGTACTTTCAACGAGAAAAGATGATCAGTAGGATTTCATGTGCTTATTATAATTTTCGTCTCAGTTGACTCAGCGCATTGTAGGATCTTCAAAGTTTAATCAGATTTTTATTTTCTATAGAACAAGCCCAGCCAACATTTTCTCCGCTTCACGAGTCCCACTACCTGTGTACTGGTTCCCCTCACAAAATATAATGTCGAGATTTTACAATAATATGTATTGATAAATGTAGGAATATAAATAATGTACAATCTGCGTCACAAACTGGATATTGGAAATACATAACTCTTAATCGAACAAATTGTCAAGCAAGTTCCCATCGATTTTCAAAGAAAGTTTTATTCAGATCCGTTTCAAGATGAGTTTAGTCGTCAGCAATATATAAATGCTGTTTCATTTGTTACGTTTTATCTGTTGTTTTAACTGAACTCTGTCCAACAGTACTTCGTTACAGTAATAAATTGAACTACGAAACTGGCTACAGTTCTGCGATCCATTCTGCATGATAAATGATCTTTTCTTCTAAAAATAAAAATTGTATTCTCTTCAGAAAAAAACAACGTTAACATGGAAAATATTTTCTACGTGATATTTGCAATATCTCATCCAATGAGAATATTAAAGAAATATAAAGAATATGATATTCTATAAAACTATTAGGTTGTCGACGACATTAACAAAAATTTTAATCGACCTCGTCCATTAATAAAATTTCGAAAAATAAAGATCGCTTGATGGGAAGAAAAATGGTGGTTCACGACATGAGACTACGTAAACGTTTGTGCCGCGGAGAATCTGAAGTTAGGCTACTGTAACATGTACACGTGTGCTTTTTAAATATTCAAAGCGAGAAGATGAGATGTGGCTGGGGTCAACGTTTCACATAATCAGTTTAAAGTAAACGCTGCTCAAGTAAAAACTCCCACCATCTGGATGAAGCATCATTCCGCAACCACCAATCTCATCACGAGGTCCCCTAAATATTTACAATCAGATTTAAGATAAACTTCCCCACATCTGACTCATGCTCTCCCTAATCCCATATTTTCTTCTTCATGAACGGTAAGTATGAAATTGTAAGGGATATAAGTGATTATCTGGCTAATTAATTTAACTGAATGAATTTGTACTTTTTAATACACGTTCCAGAAAGATACTTTGATGTACACAAGATACTGTACAATAAAATGCTGAGGAAAGGAAACAAGTGCATTTTTCGAAACCACAAAATCATTTTTGAAAGAATAGGAACACGACTAGATAAAAAAGGGGTAAGCATAGCTGAGTTGACAATGTTTTTATCGAGTCGGAAAAACGTTCATTCGGAATGTCCAATTAAAATTTCCATTAAAAATTAATTGAAAGTGGACACGGGAACATATGTATCTTGAACCGGGCCAATAGAAAAGTAATTAAAACTTGTTTCGCGTGGATGAGAGACAATGTGGTCGAATATTTCTTATGTGTTGGTGCGAAACGGATAGAAAAGAATGCAGGGAGACTGCCGCAGAATATAAAATGCCAAAAAGTTCATCTTGCCTCTATTCCGGCGTGCGGGTCACGATTCTGTAAACTTTCCTCTGCTTTCGGAACGAGGAAACAAATTCCTTATCCGTCAGGAATTAGTACACAGCGGCCGTCAAGGGTTTATACATATACGTGCTCTCCAATTTTGTCGAAGAAATTAGGGAGGATGGAAAGTGGTGGTGTTAATGACGAGAGAAGCGAAATCACGGGAAGGAAGAAGGTCAAACTGGGGGCGAAAGTACCAAAAATAAGCGTGTATTCCTATGATAATTCAGTCATCTTATTAAGTACACCGCAATTTTGCAACAGAGAGCACCGGGACACGTAGTTCAACAGAGTTCGTCAGGAACCAGTGAAAGATAAGTTTTCCCAGGAAATGAAAGGCGGCGAGTAGCAAAAAGAAATGAAAAAATACGCTATGCACTTTATTGGTACAGTCTACTTGTCAACTATGTGAACAACAAGAGTACAGTAAATAATTAAATTTTCAGTATACAATATAGACTCGCCTCGCACACGTTACTTCATACTGTGCATAGGTTTCACTGAGACCAGGCTTCAATTTCCTTCAATTCTTTTTTCCATTGAAGGGTTCCGTCGATAGAACGGAAAAGTTCTTTTTTTTTTAAATAAGAAATACTTTCAGGGGAACTTTTATTGAAATTTTAAGATATTCAGGCACACGTACTCTCCTGGCAGCGCGCTCTTTTGACGCTAGCAGTGGAATCCCCATTTCTGTATGACTAAAGAAAAAGGGGGCGACAGAACTTCGCCTCATTTCCGAAGCAATGACGTCCAATCGTATTCCTCGTTTCCAGGAGGGCCGGCGTCTTGCATTATATTTAAATATTCATCGACGATATCTTATAAAATGGTTCCGGACGCCATGCTTCTGGATAGAGAGTTTAATCGCTACTTTCTATAATAATTCAAGGGAGGCATCCTTGGTCGTTAGGTCCTATAACAAATCGCTTGGAAGACTCGGATATTGGTAGGCAGGTGATTTTATCAGAAGAATATAAAGGAGTCCCGATTCACATTCGGAATTACGAAGCTCTTCGGATTCTAACGATGCTTTAACCATTCGGTGGATATACATCGGTGAAATGAATGTATTATAATTATCGCAATTGAAGGGAATCGATCTCGCAGAATTGGGATTCAGAATTGATCTATTATAGGACGTAATGTTGGAATGACATCCTGAACCAAGTAAATTTACGTGTTATTTGAACTTCCACGTCAATTTTCAGTGGTTCCTTTGAGAAGTTTAATCCTCTCGATGAGTAAAACACGCTACAGAGATTAAACAATTCGACCTTGACAAAGTATGTTCGGGTCAATTTTGCACAAAACTTCGAAGAATCGTTCTGTAACGGTTTTTACAAATAATTAGTTAGGTAATCAAGTGGCTAGGCTACGGAATAATGGCTTCAAGTATCATGTAGTATGATAACTTGAATTTAGAAGCAAGACTTAGATTTTCTTTTCGATTTCAAGCGTCCCTATTAAGACGGTGAAACTCGGGGATAACTTACGATCGACGGTGTTTAAGGCAAACGGCCAATTGTGAAAGAGAGCGGAAAATACTGCGAGAGGGGAAGTTTAATGACTGGAGTTACCCTAACAGCAACGCCATAAGCATTACAGGCTAACACCTTTCATCCTCCTTTATCAGCTCGTTACCTTTTGTTCGAGAATTTTGTTGCCGCAAGATTTGATCAGCTGTTATGTCTTGCTTGTGACCTTCGACTTCCGCTTAGATAAAAACAGACAAAACCCCGTCACGCTTCCATCGTTTACTTAACTGGTTTAGTTGGTCATGCAAAAAAGTTGAACTAACGGATAATTTCTCAATTAAATACGGCAAATACGTTTTTAATAAATTATACACAGAAAATGTTTCTCCCTTGATTTTTAAAAAGTCAGATTTTCAACTTTGATAGGAACGTTTCAAACTAACGAAGTATGTTTAATATACATATATTTAAAGGAAACGAAGCGCTTTTAGCGCACAGTACGACTCCACAGTAAATAATGAAACGCTCAGTATTCCGAGAGCATTTGAAATTGTCTAGTTTCGGTGGCATCAAATGGCGAGTTTTTTCGCGTTGCTTCCGCCGTCGGCTGCCGCAAGGAAACCGAAATTTTAGCTGTGCACGAGGTACAAGCTAGAATCTCCGAGACCAAGAAAATAAAAAAAAAAAAAACGAAAAAGGTAAAAAGAGGCAAAACTTCACGTAAGCGCTTTAAACTTGCTACAGAAACAACGTGGCCCGATACACCACGATCGGGTGATAAGCAAAGCCTCGAATCGTTAGAACTCCATTTCACTTTATTGTAATTCCATTTTTCTCGTCTGCAAATAAACGCTCGGCTGGTCACGTCCATTGCGTACACCCCCGCTCGAAAGTATCTCGACGCTTGTTTAATTCTCATACGCTTGAAACAAATGTGCAATCTTGGATGAATTTATTTATTAACTTCTCACTAGTAAATTCACTAATGAATTCACTAACTAAATAAAACTTACGCTTTACAAATAAAAATGATGTGTGTCCGCATACTTTTGAGCGAGGGTGTATCCCGAGGGATGGCAAAAGTTTCAGTTCGGCGAGGGTTAAAGATTCTTCTTTTTTTCCATTCCCGACCCGAGCTCTCTGCATTTTTACGCTCGACTCTTCTCGTCACTCTCAATTGCTATCGTATATTCCGCATTCTCTTGATTTTTCTTCCTCCCCCTTTTCCCTTAATAACCATTCACCGTGCTTGTGTTTTTCGTTTACTTAACGTGATTTTTGTAACTCTTTATCCTCGGATATATTTTCTTGCTTTTGTTTTTCCCAGCTCTCACTCTCTTTCTTTCTCCATGGTTTACTACGTTTTCTTTATTTAACCCTCGCCCTCTTGCCCTTCCAACCCCTGTTATAACGCCTGGAATCGCTTTCTTTCAAGCCCGCCTAACATAGGATTTGTATCACGTTTCCTTACGCTCGTGCCGATTGCTCCTCTGTTACTTCGAGAATTATCGTTGTACTGTTAACACGGTGCCTTTAAAAAATGTTCAGATTCTCAACAAATTTTCTATGTTTAAACTGTGATTATTTCGTAAAAAATGATCGCAATATTTTGAAGAACCGGAAATGTTTGAATACTTTTTTGAATCCCCTGTTTTTTAACACTAAACGTACCATCAAAATGATCGGTTCCAGACTTATTATTTTACAATGATTGAAATAATAAAAACGATTTTATAAGAACTGATTGAATAAATATCTCTTGTAGAGCACGTATTATAATAGAAGCCGCACAAAGTCTAAATAAAATCAAACTTGTCATTTTTATAAGGGAACATGTACCAGTCACTTTTAAGGCTCGGTAGGTTTAGCGTTAATACCAGATCAATATCCACATTAGAAAAAGGAAAGCTGCACGGCGAACGTCATTTATTTTCTTACTTAAAACAAAATCCAATACCAATCAACCGTGTCATTCGACCGGTGTCCAACATCTCTCGACCGTTTAACGAACGGTTGTTAAAATCCGCGGGGTCGTTATACGTTGAACAATTTTTATCAACCCTTTTTTCGCGTGCCATCGGACCATGTAACAGGTTTAGAGGAATTTTCAGTTTTCAATCGTACATTCATGTTCAACCGATGGAATGAAACACGGATAGAAAAGAGGAGGAGATTAAAAACTAAAAAGGGAAGGGGGTATATTGAATCAGTCGGGGAATAGAGAAACAAATTCAAAGAGATGGACATAGGTGCGGGAGGTAGAGCAACGGGCTGGTGGAGAAAGGGTGAGAGGAGAGGGCAGTTGGCGGGGTCGGCTCGAATAGTGCCCTTTGTCGTCACCTGATTCGGCGTGAACGTACTGAAAATGCTATTGCATTCATGCGAGCTCGTCATTATGCGCGTGACATAATGCGCGATTGCACTGTGACTCGACAATCACCGTCACGGCACATCGAGCCTTGTTCTCGGCTGCGTCATTCGAATTTGCAAGCGCGTCACAGCAACGGGCCGCGGGCCGCGGGCCGCGGCTACACCCGATGAGGACAGGAGTTGTCCACATCTAAATCTAAACCAATGCCAGGCCAGCGTATACGCCTAAGCATTCACCGGCTAGAATGTTTGTTCTCATCAACGATACACGCAACTAATTACGGTCACGCCACCGGCCGCCCGTCCGACTGCGATATTTACACCCGGTTGACGTTAAACAGCCGGACTTGCTTCCCAGCGAAATATATTCGGTGTACGCTTTATACGCAACCCGTTCAACCCGAACAGACCATTTCACCTTGCGTTAACTTTCGACAAGGTGCGTCCGATGCCATTACCTGTCCACGTAGATTATTAGCTATTGGGATTTTGACAGCAGTCTCTTCAATAACGTCATCGACTCCGTCACACGCTGACGCGCGTCCCTCTCGCTGGACATTCAGAATAGTATCGGAGGCTGGAATCGTCATTTCTTTCATTTATTTTATTTATTTGAACTTGTTATCTGTACATTTATTAGTTTTTTATTACTTTTTTTTTTTATTTATAACAGTACATTTTAGTTTTATTTTATATTAGTTTTTATTTTTATTAGTTTTATTACTCAGTATTTTTTTGGAAGCATGTTTTTACCTGTCACGGATGTGATACTTATATGTTCTATTTTACAATGCTTCTGGGTATACAATATTTTTTGTTGTTCCATTCTCTGTGTATATACTATATAGATTGTCTGGTTTGCCGACTCTAGAATACGCAACATATGATTGTCCGTGTGAGAAGCAATATACTTTATGTACTAAAGTAGAAAGAAAGTTATGTCAATAACATCGAAAATAGCTAAACATTAAATAAGGAAAAATTACGAACTAAAAAACAAAGAAAAAACTTAACAATTTAAAAATACTAACCAAATATTTCAATTCAAACGCAGATTAATCTACTCAGCTGAATTCCAATGCAATGAGAAACTTACAGAACAAATCACTCCGAATAGGTCAATCTTTCTATATATATGTCTCGATATAATTTGAAGCAGAATACCACTGTAAAGATTCTTTCCGTAACGCATTGGTGATAATGCGAATCAACACGAAACCATATCGATTGTTATACATCATAGATAGATAGATAGATTTAAACAACAAGCTAAAGTAACAGTTGACTGTTAAATTAGACACTATAGTACCTCAGAATTTTTTCAGATTTTTAAAAATATGGTGTCGCAGCTGCCGAAAAGCTGAAAATATCATCTAACTTTCAACATTCCGAAAGAAACTGAGTCGCATGTCCCTATTATTAAGTGTTCATCATGATTCCGACCTAAATATCACGTTTATTATGTATATTAATTGAACAGCATTTAAATCGACTCACTTATGCACTCGCAACACCATAGGCGCACTTTTGCATATACACGGGAGCACTACAGAATATACATAATTAATTCTGCTGCGGTTGCATTATGTCCGCGCGTTCGGAATTCCTGTTATTGCATAATTGAGAGCCCGCGAAGAGGTTGGGAAGATCATTATGAAATCAACGGCAGGAATGATGCTCTCTCCTAGGTGGCCCGAATTATTTCGAACAGCGGGCAAATTCGAGTGTTTAATTCAGAGATATGTTTACCGATATGGGGCGGTATACTCCGTCGGTGGTGGGGAGGAGAGAAATTGGCGAAGGCACGACGCAAACTCCGTAATCCAATTAACGCGGTGAAAGGCAAGATTGACGGTGAAACGACGGAGTTTCGAGGGGCTTGGAATCGATTCGTATGGGTTCCCGGCAGATCGATCGTCAGGACGCAACCTGTCAAACCGTGCCCTTGGGACCCGGGGTGCATTACGCTCTCGAGCCAATGGACGGGCGTGTTCGCGCGATTAGCGCGTTGCAAACCGTCTCTGCGATCGGCTCTAGGCAAGATAAGTCGATTTGCGGACGTTCGCGACGACATATTGTGTTGTTCCGCATCTCCATGATCGACAGACAACACTCCTGCATGTGGTCAATCTCTCCTCGAACGTCGCTGGCTATTGATCTGCTTAAGATGTTCGCTCCTTCACAAATTGTTCAATCGACAATATTTCGAATCAGGTGTGGGTAACTGAAATCATTTTTCTTACTACAGTAAAAGCTCCTTCGTTGTCCAAAGGCCGGGGTTTGAGCAGACAACGACTGCGTCTTTAGTGAAACGGCTAGTTAAATGACAAGGGAAAGCATTCGCAGTCAAAAGCAGTCCACTGTCTGGCTTTAGAAAACTCCTTATTTCCTTGCCATATTCCTTTCCTATTGTTCTCCGTTCTGCGCGGATCTGCACAGTCCTGGGACACATCTGGGACACATCATCCTCTCGTTGACAGGCAGTGGAGTGGGTAGGCACTGGACAACGATCGTGCCCACGATTCAGGATAACGAAGGAGCGATTACTGTATTAGGAGGCGAAAAATGCTCGCAAAGTTTGGTCTGCTATATCAGGTGGAAGGAGCAAGACTTTAGGCACTTATGTACCTTTCCCTCAGTAACTATTGGACCGATCGAGAAAATGAGAAAAATGATACGAGTCCTGGGAACTGAAAGAATAAAATAAAAGTAGTCTGAAGATTAATAAACCTTTCCTAAAGTTTTCCTGATGCTGCTGCATTCTACAAAAATTTTTATCTTATATTTAGTGTTATAGCACGTTAACCATTATCTAATATAGAACATTCTGTCTAAATTGCCGATCTCAAATTCCGCCTTACGTTCGGAGGAACAAATTCCGAAGGGAATCAGTTCGAACCAGGTCCCATCGATGTAATCGAAGACATGTCGATGGAAAAGTTAACGTTACGTCTCCATTTCTTTTTAGAGTTTAATTAAGGATTCCGTCTTGCAGAGAATTCAGAAATGATAAAAAATCAAAGTAATTTAGTCATTGCAATAAAAATCGCAGGGAGGAATCTGGGATTGCTTATTGAACTGTTTTACATGATACAGTACCCAGTGGAGTTTGTTTCAAGCGACTGTATTATCAACAAAATCAATTTTTATTCGTCGGTACAGAAATCCGGAATCAAAGAAGCAACATCCTCAATAACATCGCGAAACATTTTCCTCCCTCGATCTAAACAACTAAAATTTCGACGTCCTCCCTTATCGATCGTCGCGCAAAGTGTCGCCCCGAACATCAGCTCTCCCAATTTTCCTGAAAAATGAAAAATAAGGGAACCCCGACAGCCGGGGCACAGTCGTCCTGGGAGTAGACTGGGAGTGTCAAAAACTGGCTGGCTGATGAAGACTTTGAAACAGTGGGTGCCTAGTCGAAGATCGCGAGTTTTACGCTCTGTAAACTGCATCCGCAGCTGCTGCAGGGTACCGCCATCTAGACACGAGGTCGGCGAACACAGGGCTCTCGATGGGAACACAGCCAGAGGTTCTGGCACGTACACAGAGATCCTTGCTCGCGTATCGACGTGTCTCTTTATAACTGATTGCAACGGGTAGTATAGGTGAAAGAGGTGGCAGAAGCTTTTTATTCGATCGCCTTCCTTCCTTCCTTCGCTCGCAGCTTTTCCTCCTTTGCAAGCATCAACACCGACGACCCTCCTTCTTCACGCGATCGTCATTCTCAGCCACCGTTTCCATCCTCTCGCCCTCTTTCTCTTGATTTCCTACGACCCCCGCGCACCATCCACGGCCAAAGGGAAGTCTATAAATTTGCCGAGAGAAATTGTCATGAGAAATATGGAATATTGAGTGGGCGAGAAGCTCTCCTTTCTCGTTGCGACGCCACCTCTCCCGGGCTGGAAAACGATGAGAGGAGTTTGTCAGTCGGCTACATCGTGCAATTTCTTCCTAGCTTCGAACAAGTCCGAGGTCCAGTCCTCTAACACTTTCTTTTTCGTCCCCGGGGTGTTTAGGGGGGAATAGGGTAATTGCGGTGAGCGTTGTCAGTATTATTACTATTAAGTGGCACGTCTTAAGTATTTAATTTGCAGCAATGGTATATATTATTATTTATTTAATGCTTTATACCAAGTATGGTGCAGCAATGGTAGTATTACTATTTATTATTATAAGGAAGGGTAATCTCGTGACAAAACTAGCAAGGAAGTAGAATCTAACTAGATTTTGGGTTGAAACATGGGTTTGTGGGGATCGGTTTATGATTATGTTTATAGCTAATAATATGAGTGTACAAAGTAGAGAAAAAGTCAAGAAAAATACCCGCAGATTCCAATGTATTTTTCTGTCACAAATAGACCTTTTTGATTAATAAAATAATGGGGTCCAGTATAAGGATGAAAAGCCGATCCCCGCAAACCACATTGCCTACCAACAATGAAAAACAAACTTTGATTTCAAATTAATTCTTTGGGGCAGGTCTTATTCATCCTTATTCAGCAAATTCACCCTTTTGCAACTCACATTTCTCCACTCTTTGTTTTCTTGAATTTTGATTTAAAATGTACTGATGGAATTTATTCGCACATCGATACGGTTAAGAATAAAAAAAATTGTTTTTAAAATGTCATTTGTGTATTTAAAATGTGTCGGGATTTTTTGTTAATCGCCAGCCGAAAGATGTTCGCACACTTTCGCGAGCCAGTGTCTGTGCGCTAACGTCTGCGTATAAATTATTAGTCGATATTTCAGGCATGACGTCACTTCCGGCAATGTGCCGGCTGGTTTCCGCGGTATGATGGATGATCCACCCCGCCATCCCCGTCGGTCTGTGTCTCGCCACCCCCGTCGTCAAGCTCTTCCTCAAATCGTTGCACATACACGAATCTTCTGGTGAATACATTCTGGCGGATTTTCGCGTAATATGTATAGGACCGTTCGGACAACGGCTAATTATTATTGTCCGCGATGAAAAATTATTTTCGGAAGTTCACCCTAATCGTGGTAAATGATACCGAACTTCATTTGCCTCGATTCCCGTTCATTCGGTGTACTTTCAAACCTTTCTCAATATTATCCATACACGTACATGGTTTCGCCATAATAATTATTACCGGCGAGGAGAAAATGGCGAAGAGAAAATGTGTTTTCATTAATAAAAAAGTTGATTTTAAAAGTTTTTTTGATACGCGCGTACTCTTCGCAATTTTACTTCGTTGTTGATATAATTTCTGATGTTAACACTCAAACGATGTTAATTAAGTTTCCAGAGAGGAAAAATTATGCAATTAAATTGGAATAAAAATTGTTGGAGTGGTATAATGGTTGGGTATGGTATACATTTTATACAGGATGTTAAACAAGAACTGAACATACTGTTGCGTGTACAAATGGAATTTGAAGAAATCATTGATATTCCAGTTCAAAATTCAAGCTTAAAGTAACAGTAAATGGCACTCATTTCACTGTTAAAAACACATTAAAAAAATATTTTTCCTACGAATATTTACTGTAAATCATTTTTTCTGATACAACACTGGAAACAGAAATTAGTCATGAGTCAGATTAAAACAGTGATTAAGATATATTTAAATTAAAAATAAAAAAGTGATCGAGATAAATTTAAATTCGAAATAAAACAATGATCGAGATAAAAAATTCAAAATAATACAACGATCAAGATGAATTTAAATGAAATTTAAAACAGTGATTACAGTTACCAGAGATAAATATTCGGAATATTTAGTAAAGCATATGAATCGTGCTATGTGTGTTTAATAACATATGTATACTGTATGATAATAGAAATTAATCGGTTACGTGTTCAATGTTATAAAACTCGACGGCATTGTTGTGTTACGTAAAGGTCCGTCATATCTATGGTGACCCATAAGTCGAGTGATCGATCCCTCTCGATGGATGAAGAAACCGGAGAGGTTATGACACAGAAACTCCCCGGTTAGCTCGAGCCATGGCTGTAGGAATTTCAGTTGGTCGATAAATAAGACGCCAGGGTTATTAGATATCGTGGCCGCGGATCAAATTCCAATTTCGCCGGCGAAGGCAAAGGGCTTTTCTACCTTAGCGAAACTCGAAGGGGTTGAATCTGTGTCTAGTTGGCTCTGAAGCATCCTGGCCGACGTGTCAAATCGATTTATTAAAGTAACGTTCAAAACTTCCCCGAATATTCAACATTATTTCTGTTAGGAGATACTGTAGAAATCGGAGTTTATGAATTTTAATATTATTAAGCAGAGAAGTCAATTTCTAATTGCTTATGCAATTTTCTGAAATTTATAAAACCCTAACGAATTAAAGAATCATTCTTTATGAAGAATTGACAAAATCGTTTCAATAGGTGCTAATCACAAATGATTATTATAAACAGCTTTTTTACAACGTTTGTCATCTGCATTCTCGAATCGAGGTTTCCATACACGCACGAGCAATCGCC
The DNA here is from genome assembly GCA_028455605.1 of Lasioglossum malachurum. Taxonomy (NCBI): domain Eukaryota; kingdom Metazoa; phylum Arthropoda; class Insecta; order Hymenoptera; family Halictidae; genus Lasioglossum; species Lasioglossum malachurum. The sequence goes on from CM052316.1 coordinate 8,247,510, forward strand.
CTTGATTCCTGCACTTGTACCGTAGTTGTTCGCTTCAGGATTCACCGTGCTTTTGTGCGAAATCTCCAAATGTAGGATCAAAGGGAAAGAGCCAACTCTCTGAATGAATATGGAGTGAATCGCGGCTTTCAAAACCACCATGATAAATGACACCTTTCTGCGTTTGCCTCGCGAAGTGCAGGTCAATTTTCACGATTTACAGGACGCGGTTCCTTTGTGATTCGCGGCTCACCCCCTTGGAGCCAATTAAATTTTATTCAAATGCGTTCCACCTGATCAGGGTTCTATACAGAAATCACGTATAAAATGGAAGACGTATGGAAATGAAGAATTAAAAATATATTCAACAGAAGTTCCATCATCCCAACAAGTTCTATCTCCTGAAATTTATCATGTCATCCTCATAACATTGTAAGAAATCCCTACATACTCGTCAATACATAAAAATGTATAGACTATAATAGGAAATGGAAGAATCTTTCGAATGAGAAATAAACTAGGAACAAATTCCTCGCGATCAAAAGGTTCTTCGATCCTCGAAATCCTGATTTCGCGAGAGAGCATGGCGAATCCATCAAGCCGTATCTGAATAGCACTCTTAGTGGTGTATTGAATCGCATCTCAACATCTGGGAGCATAGGCGAAAGTTTCGGCTCTCCAGTGTGGGGTTTTGCCTCATTGAAAACATGTTCAAACAATTTCTTAAAAAGGATTCAACGTTAATATCGACGTTTCCATGGATTTAATTTAAAATCCTGTATTAATTGCAAGACACAGAAGCTATATATACATTAATTTCTTTTTTTCATAATTTTACAAATTTTAAAACAACACTATTTAAAAATCTATTAAATGCACAAAATCCACGGTCTATTTATACAAGTGTTAATTATGTGAACGCAAGTATGAAGTAAGTTTTATTCAGATCAGCATATTCACCAACTAATTAAAAAAATTAGAAAAACAGTGAGAAGAGCTCGACAAATATTTTGACCGGACAGAAAAATATCCTTTCGAATCTGACTTTGACAGATTTTGTATTCTGCCGGAGTTGCGCATACAGCGTACGCCATAAATATTCGCGTTTGAAGAAACCGTGCAGACGACAAACTGAAAATAAAAATGACATTGCCGACTGGCAGACGAATATGTTTTGACGGTCTGCTCTGTCCAGGTCTATTTATTGGGCGACTGCTGGTCGTTCGCGCAAAAAGAATAGCCCGCCGCGTCATTAGAACGCAAACGTACGATCGTAATCACGAGTGACGAATTCCGTATATATCCGCGATTCGTTACAACCCGTATCGAACACATTGTCCGGCCCGTGGACCTAACAGCAACACAACGAGACCTTTAAAGCTGCGTACTCTCGCGTAAATCGTTTCCGAAACTGGCTGTCGAAACAGTTACACGATCTCCTCCAGCGAAATCGTTTCTACGTGTGCAATTCGCGCAATATTCAGGAGTTCGAACAGAAAGTAGAGTGGGGATTGTGGTGAACCGTGCGCAGTGGATCTCGCTGTGCGAGAGGTGTTGGTTGTTAATTTAAACTTTCCACGTTGAAAACATAGCAATTCTGTTATCAAGGAGTTTCGGTCAAACCACTGCTTGCTACTGACTTCCCTGTCTCTTTTCATCTTCCAGATTGGCCCGCGTAGTCGAACTGGCGGCACGTTCTTGTGTTAATGGCTCGCTAGAATTGGCTATTTTACAAGATCCTTGAAAATCAATGCGGTTTTCATCTCCTTTTATTTCTACTTTACTTTAACCCTTAAATGATATACTATCGTGATCCCAACAAAATTGCTGCTCACTAACTTTCGCTTACTGTATTGTACGATAGCAAGTAGAGTTTCTTTAACTAGGGTAACTGCACCAGTGAATGAACATTTAAGAAATTGTTCAGGAAGATATTTTATTTAAAAAAATAATATGTGAATTAAAGGAATCTCATATATGCCAAATGGCTCCCTATACTTCATTTGTCAAAAATAAATGAACACAAATAAAATGAAATTATTATTATTTTTCTTTATTAAACGTTAAATAAAAAATATAAAAAATACCAGTCAATGAACACTAAAGTTGTATCCTTTAAAATTTAACCATTGAATTTGATTTTCAAACCGGGCACGAACTTATGCAATCATCTAATATTAAGATACTTGAACAATTTAGGGGGGTGAGACCAGAAAAAATCTGTAGTCGAAAGATAAGGACCACCGTGATGATCAAGTCAAAAATAAAGAGAAACGAGAGTTAACATTCTCTCGACACGAGATCTGCCCATTCCCACGATACTACGAAGCATTGAAGAAAGCAAGCAAGATCATCGATCGGCGAGGCTCGACCCACGGCGATCAAAGCGCCGGCTCCGTTCCTCCGCGTCCTAACGCGTCCTAAGGATCCTACGGATCCTAATCCCACAAAATGAAGCGGAACGCGGAGAACCTTCACCCGGAGAACTGAATGCGCCGTCGTCGTCCGACGAATCACGAGGGTTCGGAGTGTTCGTGAAAATTAATTAAAACGCAAGAGAAGCAACGAAATTAAAATGTCAAACAGGAGGCGACAGGAACAATGAAAGGTTACCTGGAGCGTCAGAAACTGGCGCGAGCAGCGAAAATTAAGGTGAGCCAAGGCAGCCGGTAAGAGGACTCGACAATGCAGAACGGGGAGGGAAGAAGAGGTAGGAGCAGGAGGGTAGAATGCCAGAGAATAGTATGAAGACAGCGAAAAGAACAATGGGAGGGAAAGTGAATGCGAACGCTGGGAGCGAGAGGGCGGAATGACAGAGCGAAAACGTCGGTGTTTCGGTGTTAGAGGGGGATGAATGCTACACTCCTGGACAGAATGATAGCGCACGCATACACACACACGTATGCTTAATTTTTTATGCTTAAGATTGTAGAAGGTACGTACTAGTAAAAGTTTAAATGATAATCAGATTTCTGGATTTCCACCCCTTCCTCTATCATTGGAATTGGGAGACTGTAGAAAGGAAATTGACTGTCGACGACGGTCGAGGGTTGAGCGGGATGATCGGAAGGGTGTCGGGAGGTAGCCAAGGTAGCAGAACAGGAAGGTGGCGCGGCTGTTGGACTCCTGGACAGGATGATAGTGCACACGTGTGCTTAATTTTTTAGAAAACTGCATAAAGATTGCAAAAGGTACGTGGTAGTAAAAATTTAAATGATAATCAGATGTCTGAATTTCCACCCCTTCCTGTACCTTTGCAAGAGTATAGAAAGGGAATTGACCGTCAAGGACGGTCGCGGGGTTGAGGAGGATGATCGGGAGGGTGTCGGGAGGTAGCCAAGGTAGCAAAACAGAGGGGTGGCGAGGCTGCTGAACGTATATAACCGTTAAAAATGCCAGTGGCACGTTGGTGGTGTACACGTCATCCACTATTGACCGGCTGCGACGGGGGTCGGAGGGTGGCAATGGTAGCGTTGCCGGTGTTGGCGGAGGGTGGACACCGCGCTATTTTATCTGCCATTGAAACTGGAACGTGCTGGATGGGTGGCCAGAGCCCGATTCCAGGGACGGGGATCACAGGGGTGGGGGGACAGAGAACAGCCAGTTGACGGTGGTTTTTGGCTTCGACAGGAAACGCAAACGCTGGGGTAACGAAGCGCTCACGGTGATCGGACCGTCGCACACCTCTCGCCCGCCTCGCCGGCACCCTGAATCAACCTGTATCATTGGTCTATGCATCATTAAAACGCGTGTTGTTCCTGATAGACATCAATGGCGCCGTATTTGGCCGACGACAATGCTTGAAATCATTTTTCGCGCTTTTGTTTCGAATCGACTGACTACGCGGTTCGTTTTACGCCGACCCACGCACCTCCCCTCCCCACAGTGCACAAGCGCTGCGCAGAAAGGGTAAATTAATGCGAAATGAAGTGATGCGCCAAGCATTTTGCGAAGAATACTACCCTAAACGAGTAATCCGAAAAATATTAATGAGATCGACGCGGAAACGCGACCCGGTCGAATTACGCCGTGGAAATGGACAAAGGAGATAACTAGTGTAATTAGAAGGTAATTCGGATTGTTAATTGATGATTGCGTTTTTCGATCTTTTTGGACTGAATTCTTAATCATTAAAAGTAAAAAGGTCGCGACTAAAGCAAATAATTTTTAGTTTAAATGCAACAACAAGTGAATAATAATGAACACATAATATTGGATTATTTCCTAGACAAATAAAGTTAAATATATTGTAATGATGTAAAAAGAAGATTGCATAGAAAAGGAGGACATATAATGAATTATCATGTAATTGTTGGTTATGCACCTGATAAATAAAATTACTGAAACGAAAATAATTTATGACGTGGCGCAATCCATGATACAACGTAGCACGGCAGTGGCGAATCCGACGTTTCTGCTCGTTCCACGCGGGAAAGCTTTTATTTTCATGGGCTTCGTTAGCGTTTTCAAATTCCTTGCTTTGTTCGTGCGGTTTTTTGGTTTCACAGGGCAAAAAGTAAGCGGGGGCATTTACCATTTTTCAGCATATCCGAAGTGAAAGGACTGTGCCGAAGGGTGTTTCCAGCCACAAGATAGGGAGGGCTCTTTCGCCAAGCCGAGCGTTGAAGTGAATGCTGCATGGAAAAAATCGTCCGCGAAAAATCGGAATGTAGTTTCCAATCTGCAATGCAAACTCACGGTTTCGCGGACGGTTATATACTCGATTCCCGACGCAGGAGGGGCAAAAATGTCGGAGAAAGAGATATGGATATGCGGCGTGCAGAGGGAACGGTTCCCCCCATTCCCGTTCCGTTTCGTTTCGTTTCGTTTTCGTAGATTTGCGAACGACCGTAAAACGCGACCTTCGCGATGCTAATTAAATTCGTGTGTTTCATTTCGCCTACTCTATACCCTGCTAATTTAATTTTCCGTTGTTCCGTTGTTTCCCGAACAACTGCACCAAGCGGCCCATTAACGGCGTTCTGCGTTCTCTTATTGCATTATGAGAAGACTATGGATTTCGTGCATTTATGCCACGCGTGATTGTCCGAAAAGTAGCACAGAAATGGCCACATTGCGAAATTTTTGTTTCGCTGCCAACCTAACAAGACTTTTGAAAATATGCCAATAAAGTTCTCATTGAAGCATTTTTTAAAAAGTTGAATCAATTTTTCTTCAAAATTAAATTTCTCGTAATCTCCAACGATGATGGAGAAAACCGACTTTCGGATTGATTATTCGGATTAATTATCAAAATGCAATAAAAATAAAATTGAACTGTCAATTATTTTCCAAAAACGCCAATTCGCATTTTTACATGAAATCCATTAGTTATTTTAACTGGCGAAAAATATCCGAATACACTGACTCGTCCTCTACCAAACGCTTTATACTCACAATAGCTGTCAATTAATTTTCGGAAAAATTGATTTGTATTTCCGGAACGCACAAAACCGCACAAATCATGTTACCCGGTGGAAAATATGTGAATGCACTGTACAAGTCTGCGCGAAACGCATTTATATTGACAACGGATTCATTAAACAGGATTATAATGGAGTATAATCGTATCGAATATAAGTGCGGCGATTTAATCGCATACTTAAAACGTTTCCACGGAAAGTGACGATCCATCTGCGAATAGACTCGTTTTTCCATATAATGTGATAGCATCGGTACGATCGGTATGTCGTTTGCGTACACTGATGAGTGCATTCCATTCAGGGAAATATAATGGACGTACGCTGCGACATGAAACGGTGCGAATGCATATAATTTATGGCCGGATGTTGTATAATGAAGCGTTTAAATTTAGTATAGAAGGAAAATTAAATGGGACATATCCGCAGAGTCATATGTCAATGCAATTACGATTAATCCAGTTTATGGGAAACGGATTTCAAAGGAGAATTATCAGGTCATTCTGTAGGCAACGTTGTTTTTCAACAGTAACTTCCAACGGAAAACATTGATACTACGGTTGTTTTTAACCGTCAATCTAGCGGACATTGTTTCCCATTCATTCCCACTTTCAATAACATTATTTTGGTGCAGCGAGTCATTACATCACTCAATACCGATTTGGAAGGTTCATTGTTGTCGAACATCTACGTCTAAACAATTTTTTGTTAATACCTTAAAGTGTGCTACATTTAAATTTTCGCAGAGTAATAACTAATGAATGTGAAATCACGTAGAATTGGTAGTAGTCTTTGTAGTTCTGGAATAAATAAAAAATCGTACCAAATTCTGTGGAATTTTATATTCCGGCATTTTTTAAATCCTTTTACAAGTCATAAATTACATTAGAAAACAAAAATTTGAAAAAGCCGAATCATTATTGAGCCGCCTACAATAATTTGAATTTGTATGAGAAGCACGCATTCTCCATGTCGCTCGATATTTTCGAGCCACCCTGTAACAACGCAGAGCTGTTTCGTCGTGGCGCGCTGTAATTTCCACTTTGCCATAAAATTTTCTCGACTTTCATCCGTACGTTTTGGCGCGCACGGTCCAAGTGCAATCCGCAAACACCATTCTTCCTGTCGCCTCGCGTAAAGTGCTTTTAAGCTGCCGCCGGGCCTGGCCCCCCGGATGAAAAATGAAAATGCCGGCGAAACACGTGGCGTGCCGGTTGATCGAAATCATTCGTTCCGGTCTAACGGGTGGCGCGGCTTCGCGCGAGCGAAAATTTCACCGATCATCGAAGCCGCACAGCAGCCTCTGCCCGCAACTTTGTCGAGGCCGGCAGGTCAACCTTAGGCGTCACGTGACACGCGGTAGTTACGCCGGGCTTAATTTTCCTGCGCAATTTCCTAGATTCGTCGGTCTGCAACCCTTGTCCTCCTGCAGCGCACCCGCCAATTCCGATTTGATCACCGATTCTCGTGTCTGAGTGCATCCATATAACGCAGGTGGCATCATGTACAGGCATGAATTGTAACGACAGCGCGAGTCACGTAAGTCACGAGCATCACGCCCGCGATTATGGCACCGGCATTACCGTGTGACTTACTCCGGGCCGATGTGTTTCATTCACACGGCGGACCGCTACGCCGCGCCGCACTGTGTCGCTTGTTAAACCGAACCACGGCGCTTCCAGGTTAGTTATGCTGTTTAACTTAATACCAGACTTTGGGATTCATCTGGATTATGCTGTGGCCAGCTTAGGTGCGGCGTCTGTCGCGAGATGCAGCTCAGCACCTGCTTTTAAAACCACCAGGTGAGAAAAAAAAATTGAAAATTGTTTGTCTCTCTTGGCTGAAGTGTTTAACCCCTTGCCGTACTTTGACGAGCCAGACTCGTGATGAAGATTTTTAACAAAGTCTAACAAATATGAATGTTACGCGTTTCATTTTAGACGAAATAAAATTTGATTCGTTTTCGTGATCAATATTTAAGCGTTAAAATATACATTTTCTTTTCCCTTCTACGACATTTTTGTGCATGAAGACGTTCTAATCATTGTAACTGTAAAAGAAAAGGTACGGCAAGGGGTTAATAAGAATTAGTCAATAATATTTAGTTGGCCACTAACTTCGCGACCTTCGCATTTTCTCAAATAAGCACGGGTATTTTATATCAAATTAATCGCAAAATTTAGAGCTTTCCAATGATATACAGTTCAAAAGGAATGGTCATACTGATACAATAAAAGAATCACGAAACAGAAGGTCGCGAATTTAGTTGTCAACCTAATATATGTAGAGGTCGTTTTTCTTGCAAATAATTAGAAAAAAATGCAAAACGAATTGAAAGCAACACTATTTTCACAGGGACTTCAAGGTCATACAAGGTCAGAAATATGTTGAATATCAGTAACTGTGAATTTTGAGTTTATTTTCTGGCAGTGTATAAGCAGAGTTGGGCAAAAACTTAATCAACGATTGACGATTAACTTCATCAATCGATTGATCCAACCGTCGATTTTTCGATGATCCCTTTTTTTAATCGTACACATTAATCAATCAAACATGATTAAAATCTGTGTATAAGCGCATAGAAATCCGGAGGCTGCGTATGATACTTGAAATCGTCAGGACGCGTGTTACCGTCTCGGTAAGCCACAGTTCTGCAGCCGGGAATCCACCGCGCCATTTTGACAGGGACTTACAAGGAATCGGTAAATTTCCGGAATCCCCGAATCTTCGATAGTTACTAACATTACTGTCACGTGCACTTCCTATCACCGCTGGGAACGTTTATTGTGTATACGCGGGGCAGATATATTTATATGCAGCAGGTTGCACCGTATAGGGATACATTATCCTTTCGTTCTTCCCTTGTAAGCCGGCGATGGGCAAGTTCTGCAGCCCCGGAGGATGGGAGCAGAACGTAAAAAGACTGGAGCACGGAGTGACAGAGAAGAGAACCGAAAGGGCGAGATAACAGCGTACAAGGAAGAACAAAAGGTAGAACGTGTCTCCGTACGAGGACGGAAAGGAACCGATTTAAAATGCCGTCCACGACGGGTCATACCCCATTGTCTCGATGTTTGCAACGAATTTGCCTACGTGCTCGAATGCGGCTACAGTCGCTTCTAGGGTGTTTTGCTTGCTGCGCCGCAGTTTATAAACGCGGCAGGAATAAATGTCTTTTACTTTGTTCCCACTGTTGCAAAAATTCTGCGCGGCCTCTCCGCCAGCCTTTGCTGCCTCCTGACGCTTGCCAACCTGCGCGAATGATCCATTTCTGCGAAACTTTCCTCTACTATCGTTCCGCTGCAGATTTTTAGAATATTTATTTATTACGGCTGACCGTTGTGCGGAGCCGGAATAAAATGGAGTCCCATTAGTTAGCAGTAAGATTAACGATACGAATGTGTATGCAAATTATACATTTTCTAATGCGATCGTCGGAAACAGAAATTCGATAGAAAAGTATTTCTCTGTTCAACACTAAACCTACCACCGTCGCACAGATAACCGGTTTTAGATTTGTTATTTTACAATTATTGAAATTATAACGGTGCTTCCATGGGGGAATTGAATGAATACGTTTTTTAAAAATCGCACAAAATATAAATAAATTTAAGCTTGTTATTTTTATAATATAATACACATCGGTCACTTTTGATGGCCGACTGATATTACATTATTAAATTTCCAAATAGTCCAAAGTCAATATGCAAGGTTTCAGTATAATTATTGTAATAATTTTTTGGATTTTTCCCGACCTTCGGTGAGAAACAAGCGTTGCATATTTCAGTGATAACTATAAGACGTCTCGTATTTCAAACGAGAAGATTTAAGTACTCTAGGCGGAATCGCGGAAGGGTTGGATGATATTAATTGGTCAAACAGATAATTACAACGCGGCCGGTTTGTTATCACGATGTGCATTCACCTGAATGCGTGTTTCCATGCAATCCGCGCGTTCCTCTCAGGTAATACGGGGTTCGACTGACTGGTCGAATACTCGCGTTTACTTAACGAGCAGAAAATCGCAAATTCGCACAGTTAACGAGCCGCGAGTGAGGCAAAGCTAGCGAAACTACGTTCCCTTCAAGCTTATTCTTTCCTCCTTAAATTGTTCCCGTCTCGATCGCGATGAAATCAAATTATTGTAAAAAATTAATCAACTATAATGCACCAGTTCCGGTTTTTATATTACGGGAGATAACAATGCCATTACGCCTTGATGAATTCCATATCTCGTATATATAATTTAATGTATTGATAAAAGAAACACTTCAGTATAGTTAAATTAACACCCTGCAAACGATGACTTTTTAAAATCAACGAAAGGAAAATGAATTAATCTTTTATTCTATTTAAATACACAAATAATTAATTTGTCACACGCACACTGTTATAATATTTATAATAATTGTATGCATTCATGACGAATACGAATAGGTGACATTCCAAACAGTAAAAATATTAAAACGATTTGATAATATCGATGTATTACTATCACGTTATTAAAATGTTTAAAGACCTAACGAAATTTTTAGTAGGCATCATATATATATATATATATATATATATATAATCTGTTTTAATAGAAAACCAATTAATTATATTTCTGCATTTGTAGTCATGCAAAACAACGGGAAAAAACATTGAAATAAAAGTTCATAAAAATTTCTGCATTTCTTTTAATCTATTAAAATTTGCTATGAAGAACGTAAATTTTTAATCATGTAGATAATCAGTAAGAAAATGCGCTAGCAAAATGATGTTTCGATCGGGTTACTCGCGATACGCAGCCCGTTACGATCGCAGTAACGCAATAAAATTTAACGCGGTGAACGTGTGAACAAACCTTTAAACAACACTGACGGCAACCTATATGTAATGCGCCAGCTGTATGTGATTGCGAATAATTATTTAATCCCGGTCAGTGCCCCCCGTGCCGTTTCTCTTGGTCCCTGCATCGCGCCGCGGATTCATACTGTCCACTCGTAAATCATGCTTCTCGATAGTGGCTTATACGTACGGCTATCGAGTCTGCAAACTGGCTGCATGCGTTACTTCTGAGTCTTTTTGGCGTCTACTTATACCATATTTCATTAAGCATACTGCTACAGTCAGTACAGATTTATTGAATTTCTGCCTACCTTTATTAGCAATCATTTAATAAATTACTGCGGAATATTACTCGAAAAGGTTAACAAGTTCCACCCGAACGTTATTTACGATGGCATTCGTTTTTGATAATATTAGCTTAAATTCTGCAGTCGCAAATTAATTTCTAATTGATATTCTGAAGCACGATCTTTAATCACAATTCTCTAAAAAGTGTGTTTGATTTATTGGAAGTATTTAAAGTCAGTGACTTTAAAAAGGTGAAATATAAGACGGTAAATACAGTAAATGAAACTTAACGAACATTGATATATTAAAATAGGTATTAAAAGATGAAATCAATTTTTATGTAATTCAAGCGTATCAAATGAGACTTGTGTTTATCAACTCATGCAGGAGATTTTAATTTTTGGTTAAAGATCTATTTATCCAATTTTATTCAATTATTGATCACAAGCGATTTCAAGAAGCAATAAAAGATTTCCTACCAAAGCTGGCTGTAATGTTCTGTTTTTTAAACATTGATCGTTGTTGATATTTTGCCTACACGAGAAATTTCGTTTTAATATATTCAACGAACTGCAGAGCGGATTCGTGAAAATTATTTAATCCACGACTGGATTCCGCAAAAACATGCTACGCCGGTCTGCGGTCGATGAAATTTCATTTCGACGATAATTCGTTTCCCATGAAATTTGTAGCTAATTCTCTGCCTTTCTTGATCCCGACAATACAAAACGGGAAGGAGCTTGCGATATTTCAAAGGTAAACTGTCAGACTCGAATGGTGAGGGCGGGCACAGCGATCGATCATTGTTTTCTATCGTTTTGTCGAGTACTACAGTTCCGCACTTCTTAACTTCTAACGTTGCTACACTCATTGTCAGATAAAGTGTGAGATGATGTGTCGGAAGTAATACCATCCCTTATTTCCGTTTCTTAAAAGTAAACCTACAGTTAATTCCAGAAACAACTGGTGCGCACAATTTGTAACATTTGTACATCGTATTACCACTGAGAATTGCCGATTAGTTTGTTCGTGCATATTATAGTGCAGAAAACATAGTTTATTACTTGAACGAATCCAACGTTCATATAAGCAACCCCAAGGATATGAAAAACGCAAGAGTTAATTATAAAATAAAGAATAATTTACGTGGACTTAGCTTGGCTTCTTGCTGGTATATTTCCACATATTAAATTCTGTATTCTCTTTCCAGCTTCTTTGAAGATACAGGATGCGACGTTATTTATGGTATAGGTCTCCTGTAATGAATTGACCCCAAAGAGAAGTACATAGGGATGAACCAGGGGGGTGCGGGATATAAGAAAAACGTGAGCAGGGATGCTCCGGTTGCCCGCTGCGGAAACCCGACCCACGTAATAAGGTGCTCATTCAATATTTGTCCGCTGTAACACTGTTGTACCCCTTGCTACCGTGTTTGTGAGAACCCCTGCGGTATCATTTTTCTTGGAACAGAAGGAAGGGAATTCATGGGTTGCCCCACTCGCTTATCTTCCGGTCGCGCATGCGTTCTCCTTCCGTCTATTCGTTTCTCCGCTACACGAGTGACAGAAAAACGACTTTACAAAATAAACTAAAAGTGTAGCTCAAAATATTTTTTAATGAGCTGCTCAGTTACAATAATTCCTATAGTTACTACAATTAGTACAAAAATTCCACTATTGTGTATTTAACCGTGTTACAATTATAATCAGACTGCGGATCTTTATGCATTTATAGCAAAATTGACTAGATGAAATTCAAAATTGTTGAGAAATTTTCAAAATTGAAGATGTCAATATACGATCTCTCCTCTGTTAAAATCATTAAGGGTAGAAATAGCAATCAATTTAGTTGTTATTTCTTGCAATCGATGAAATGTCCCACTATTTTTATATTAAATATCACTGACACTTTTATTTTTATATTACACTACATCATATACCGCGTGTCATAGTAAATAGTAAATAATCCTATTTATTTTAAACTATGTGTGCAACTTTTGAAATAAAATATTTTATAATATATTTGATGCAGTAATTTTTGAAATAAAATCATTTATTTGAGGCAGTGTAATTTTTTTGAAAATAGTATTTCATTTGAAGAATATTGAAAAAAAATTTGTATTTTGTCTTTATTATCAATTTCAATTTTAAATATTATTGCTAAAAATAGTGGTCCCACATTTTTGTGCAGGATGCATGTCAAATCAGAAACGTTAAACGACCTGTGTCACCATTCTACCTTCCTCTTCTACGACGCTATTCCCGCTTCCGCCGCGGCGCGGTCACGTGACGCGTTCCGTCTCGCATGTGTCACAATGTCACGTGACTAATTCGGTACTGAGAGACCTTTTCCCTTCGAGTCGAGTAAATAATATCTGTTAAAGTACTATGTATGCAAAACAAAATCAATTTTTTCCACTCGTCATGCGGGGATACCCTTAATAGCTGTTATTCTTCGGTTGGAGCTTATCTCGTCACGTAGAACCCGCATGGTTCGGTTCTTCCACCGGTTATGAGACAGCCAGTATTCATATTTGCTGACGTAATTTCTTGCGAGGGATGATCCCGCACATACCCGCGTAAATCGTGTTATCGCGTCGACGCTAAGGCATCCGAGTTCCCCGACTATATTCCATTCCGTTGTTCATCCACGTAAGACTCGGGGCTCACGTTCCATAGAAGAAATAAATTTTCATCCTCCGGCTGGCATATCGTTTCCCCGAGGAAACATTCGGGACGGTTCCCTTTTGAGCGCTGCACGCGCGAAACATCGGTTTCTGGACGTAGTCGGGAGTAAACCACTTCCCACGCAGCTTTCGTCACTATTGTGATTGGTTACAATCCGAGCAATTATACGCGTTCCATTGAAAACACACGCCCGCTCTGCTGGATACCCTGTGGTTCGATTAACCTCTTCTCGCGAGATTTATTACGTGGACAAATTCATTTTGAACTCTCGGAATTTGTCAACTGTAACTGTACTCTATATTCAAATCTTCTAGTATAACCTGAATTGTCGATGCGACCTTGAATAAAATAACTATAATTAGTACATCTAGTAAGACCGACGGATGACCTCAGTGCAGTGTAAATAGTGTTTTATTAAAATTTTCGCTACGAGTAAGTATACTTTATCGCTTATATATATATTTACTTTCGGACTCTGTACTACAGATGAAATAAGTAAGTACTTATATGTCTAATTATAAAACAAATAGCCTGTTTAACGTTTACTTCTCACTGTGCCAATGACTGTACTATTTATCTTACGATTGTTATTCACTGAATATATTTTCTAATAAAAGATTTATGACTTGTAAAACTGTTTGATTTTTCTGAAAAATCTCTATTAGCTTATAATAATAGCAAGTTAAGCTCGTTTAAACATTTCTAAAAAAGATAAAAAGATTTCTACTCTGATTTTGGCTTAGGGTGCCAATCATTGTACAGTTTACCCTATAATAAATCTTGAAATCATTTCAAAGCTTGAATCCTCCATCTCAACCCATCAATCATTTTTTCCTAGATAAATTTTGTATGATTCAGCAGATCTAAAACTCAGGACATGTTTGTTCTAGAAAATGCTAGAGAGATATATAATGCCAAGTACATAATCTGCTATGTATTTTGATACTATCCAGTTGTAAATACATTGCTACTCATGCACACGGAGTCGTCTTCTCATTCCACTGGTTTAGAAAATCTGACTGACAACGAGAGGCTCTCACAATGCAAATACGTGCATGTGTTATTCAGCAGGATACAGGTTCGTAAAGATGTGATCCGGTCGATTTGTATTCGTCCTGGAAGCTCCATATGCTGTACTGTATTATGAAAAATCCAACGTGCGTAATCAAATTTAAGATTCTTTATCGCTTCGCGGAATCGGACCTCGTACTTCCAGTGACTTTGCTGTTGGATTAAATAAACGATTCCACTTTCCATTCCATGTCTATTTAATAATATGATCAGTTGCACATTGAAATCGATTTTTACCGCAGATAATGTTTAAAATTGATTTGAATCTTCGTTTATTCTGGTTCGAATAAAATAAGTTCCACTAACAACGGTCTATAAAAATGGAAAACTACATAAAAATCCGCAGTCTGCATAAATCTCAGCGAATTTCTGTGTCATCGAACAAATTACTTCGATTCTTGTATGGTCACTGTTTGGCAGTGGCCGCGTTGAAAGTGCACAAGCCGAATTGTGAGAAGATAGGCAGCGTGACACGTCCATTCGAGCACGTGAAAGCACGAGCAAAATGTCCCGAGTTAGTGGGTATCTATTGAGGCTAGAAAATCGACAACGCGGGGAAAGGAGGGTGACGTAACAATGCCACTCGATGGAAAGAAGGACTATGAAAATTTCTGCTTGGCAAATAACAAAGCGTCGGAAATATGGTACACGTAGATTAAAGCGTCGGTGGAGGAAGGGGGAGGTGGGGAGGAGAAACAAATAAAGCGGTTACCGATGATGAACGATCGTATGATTTGAAAAGTGGAGAATATGTTCGCCGGGGAGAGGGTGTAAAAGGGATAGGTGGGTAATAGGGACCGGAAGGGAAATCGATGGGCGAGCTTATTGGTAAACGTGTAGAGGTGCTCCTTGGAGGGAAGTGGAAGCTGGCACCGCTTATGGTAAAGAAATTGTGGAGCATCGAGACGGGTGGGTGGATGGCAACCGGCGGAAATTTAAGAGCGAAGGACAGAAAAATGACTGGCCACCTAACGACATGGAAATCTGTCGCTAACTTATACGAACGGGTAGCAGCCATTTTCGAAAGAACTGAAACGAAAGAGCCGAATCTTGGTTATCGACTCGAACAAAAAGCGAACAGTTAAAAAAGAAATGGATCGATAAATTTTCGAAAAGATAACCAGCAGAAGGATATTCCTGAAAATTTGATTCCAAGTATCACTTAAGCGCGAAAGCTATCCGATAAATAATCCCAAGAAAGGTACAAGAGCGCAGAAAAGAAAATAGTGGCGACCATTTTACTTTCATTCGGAGACATCGCCGCGCTAAATGAACATTCAAGCTTCCCAGTTGCCGAGTGTGATATCATTGTACCGTTGCAGGACTTTACAGCCGGCGATAAAAGCCGGTGACATTTAATTAAATCCAAGAAGATGACACAACCAGATAAGCATTGATTCGCAGCAAGGATCGAGAAACAGGCGGCGTCAGTCGGGGGGGTTGAACCAGGAAAAACCAGGGCAATCGGAAGGCGTGGGTGGTTCTGCCGGATGCAGAAAAACGGTTGGCAGCCGAGGAGGAGAACGAGAGGCCGGTGGACAACGCAGAAACTGTGGCGTTTTCGTTGGAGAGACCGTGCCTGTGTTTCGGTTCGCAATAACCAATGACATTGTCGTGAGGTTTACGTATCTGTGGGAAGAGATCCTCGGCGGTCGGAAGGTGGAGAATACGGGTCGTTCGACTTCATGCCCGACAGTATATAACGCGGGTAATACAATTTGTCGGAATTTATTGGCCCTCGATACCCGTTCAACCCCCGGTGGAATCAGCTTCCTCTATCGTATTTGGCGCTGTGTCCCGGCGTTTACCGTCCACCCACGTCCGTTTCCGACGATCGCGTAAAGTCGCCACCCTCTTTTCTCACCGCGACGTCTCCTGTCGGTAATTATTGGCCGGTGGCACCCCCGACCTCGATCATCTTCAAATTATGTCATCGGCGCCATTATTTTCGATTTTTCCTGGGTGTGCCGTCGTTCCACAGTGGGCCATAATCGTGTCCCTGTTATTTATACACTGTTAACCGCAGAGGTGCGGTCTCGATGATCGCTATATTAATTTCACAATTAGTACCTTATGAAAATATTTTTTACTCTGCTTTTAACAATAAACCTACCGAGTACTAAAGGCGATTAAAGTGTTTTACCTTACAAAAATGACAAGGACCTTTTCAAATTAGAAGAATTAGATTGTAGTGTCACTTATTAGGATCGTTCCGGATAAATTGTTCGATATTAGCCCAGCACTTTAATCTCGTCGAGGATTATCGGTCCTAGGAAGACTCGGCTAACGTTAAGCATTACGGATTCTAGCTATTGCGCCCGGCGGATAGCGGACGTCCTTACGGGAGACGTGAGATAGCCGTAGCCTGCTTCTTTCATGGCGCATGTTCTCGGGACCGTCTTTATTGCTTATTAGCATTGGGATTCTGTAAGCATATAAATGTAGTTTCCGTGTTAGCTCGAACTTCGGCACGAACATCTTTGATTATCGAATCAACTTTCTTGATTAAATTGCGCCGTAAAGGCATCCATCCTTCCGCATATCTCGGAGGACGTATTTATGTGTTCGCATTCTGAAACGGCCACCGTAAATTCGGATGCATTCCTGTCGTTGACTCTGCTTAATGAGCATATCCACTCGGGCAGGAAAGATTGTCTGGCTGGGTACGCGACGAGTTGCAGAAGGGATTAACAGCGTGGCAAGCAGAAATCGATGAACGCGACTGGCTCTAACTCCACTTGAGTGGGCTTACTAGCTCGATTGGGTGTAAAAGTCCGAAGTTTCTTATGGTTTGATGTCTTAGGAGCATATTCGCAGAGCATTATCGCTGTGGAATAAAACAGAAGTTGAACTAGGTCATTAAGACTAGGTCATTATTTTCAACTAAGAACGCTAACAGACTGTGCACCAAAAAGTGAACATTTCCTTTCGGAACGGTGTCACCTTTATGTTCTCCAATTTTTCTTGTTCATTCTAAGTGGACGTATTTTATTTTAAATGCAATATACATACATGCGATATGTGCACAACAATTTTTATTTTGCGTCAAGATCGGCAGTAATTATTACTTTAAAAAAATCGAGTACATTCCTCAACTATCGGTGAGTATGCTCGCCAAATTTGGAGTTGAAAAATCCCCAAAAAATGCGGCATAATCAGTGCGTCAAACCGGGGAGACCCTAATGAGCAGACTGCTGCATAATTACCGGAAATTGAATCCCCAACGAGCTCCATATCAATTTTTTTCATTCAGAATTACTTATCTCGACGTGATTTCCTTCTTCCATCCGGGCTAATGTTTCTTTTGTTTCCTTATCAGTCAACCGAAGCATAGGAAGGAAAATATCAAAAGCGTGAATGCTCCGGCGAATAATTAGAGGCAGGTACACAAAATGTCTACTACCTGTGAGCTAATTAACGTTTCGGGGAATTATATGCGTACACGGCGTGCCAAAAATTCGAGGTTTGGTAAATACGGTATTCGAGGAGCACGTACCTGACGTATATAATTAACCCACTTCTCATTATTTTTTATGCTGTACACGTTTCAATACTGTACCGTTGGAATCGTCTGAGATTTTCACTGTTCAGTGATTTACACATTTCCGTCAGAAACACACGAAGTCCACAGTCTACTCAGCATCGTATGCTGCTTTCCACACCTCCAGCATCCTTCTTCGTTAGCCGTTCGTTCGCCCTCCTTTATCCAGCCCCGCCCGCGGCGAAGATAAAACGAAGTCGAACGAAAGGACGAGTTTCGTCGAACAAAAACTCACAAATTCCGCCGGCGAAGTAAACTTCGCGACCGTGTTAACTCAACATATTTTACTTTTACGAGTTCCCCTTAAATCTCGAACTCGGCTTTTAACACTTCATGCATACACATGCGCGTGCGGGCGCTGGATATTGGTGCAGTAGCGCCGCTCGCGACTTACACACTCGCGTATACACCGACGTTTCACGCATCCCGTCTGTATACGTATACATGGAGACATCTAGGACGTATACATACGCACGCAATAGGTTGGCCGCGGCGCATCCATTTCTACGTAAAGCCGAAGCTCTTCGGAGCTGGTTAAACTAGCAATAAGGTGACGCCGTTGAACCGCTGCTCGCGCGAGAGAAAGGCAGAGGAGAGGAAGTAAAAAGGCAAATAAAAACAAGTATAGTTTATCGACCTCCGGGACCGGTTCTCCTAGCGGAGGCGAAATTGGAAGAGTAAAATGTGCAAGCTGTTACGGATGGGAGATAAAGAAAACTAATAAGATAACGTCTAATTTGCATGATTGGGTCAGGTCGTTCCGGGATCGAATGCGGAATTTAAAAGAAGCCGAGGCGAAATGAGCGTTGACAACGCTTTCTCGGCCGCGTCTTCCGTTCGATGTCTGGGCGTCCCTTTCCTCTTCTCTCTTCCTCTCTCTCTCTCTCTCTCTCTCTCTCGCTCCGGGAATATATTTCTTTTCGGGTGTTCCGCGGTCTTCCGATGTCGTCGACGCCGTCGTCGCTGCCGTCGCATTAATTAAATTATCGTCTGGCAACGGGCGAATTGCTTTCGGCGTCTCGAGATTACGATGGGACCGCGAACCACGAGTCGTTAACGCGACCGAGCAGCCACTCCACCACGAAACTTCCTTTCAAATCTCGACACGCATCCAGTCGGCTCGCCGGCCCCCGTGGAAATTGCCTCAACGACCGTCCTAAGGTTACAACGAGCAATTACCGTGGAAAAAGACCTCCACGCAATTAGGTGTACAATTACGAATTGAAGGGGCCAAGAGGAACGATCCCCGCCGACAAGGGTGGAGGAGAGGGGGAAACCAGTCATGGGAGCTGCGAGGGGGTGGCGTGCAAGCTGATTCTCGCGACGCGGTAACTTCGGATAAATCGCAAATTGTTTTACTGTCACTCAGACCTGAGTTGTTGTAAGAATTTCAAAGTGACCCCATCCCAAGCTTTTGGCACCTGTTGTACGCCCCTCTACTCGTTTTGAATATGAATATGTACAACTTTTGTTTTTGGAAATTACAATAGATTACGATAGTTCTCTCGTATCTCCGAACTGTTCAGGTTAGGCCCCACGGTCTAGCTCTTGAAACAAGATATCGAATGAGAGAAGATTCTGAGATCGTTTCATCGGTACTTCGTAATCTCTGTGTATTAACACGATCCTCAGATCGTTGATTCATTTCTGACAACGAACACAATAAGTTCGTTGTGCATGTAACTTATTGATAATCCAACAACAAACCGTTCGTGCCTTCCTACTCCTTGAAGTTAGACGACTTTCGAACACATCTACGAACCACCACTCAAACTCGGACACGACTAAACCGAGTTGACAATGGACTTGAACACAACTAGAATTGATAGAGAAAATTACGATAGAGGGAACACGAAACGTCACGAACGCGAACATCACGAAACAGTAAGCCCGAAACCACGATCAAACGCGAACTTGTAACGACACGTTAAGTTTTACATGTGAACGAAGTGTCGACTCAATCAATCTTACAATTCATTGCAACCGGGCGTTGTTGTTAGCATTAACTTGTATTATTCAGCACGTCGAAACGAATATAATAACGTATTAAGTGTACAAGTTCGGTGCCTTTGCGTATATTCAATTGTGATTGCATTTCAAATTAAAAATTTCTCCCACCGCTTTGGTGTTTTAAAGCATCAACCTTACCCTACTAAATGCACTATATAAATTTACGCTAATTTATACAGAACCTCAAGAAACAATACTTTGCACCATAGCGTTTAGGAAACAGCACATTCGACACTGTACTCTTTTTGCATTTGAGTTAAAGAAAAATGCTGCTGAAGCTACGAAAATGCTGTAACCTAATAAAACCTGCAAGAAGTGGTTCCGAAGGTTTCGTAGTGGAAATTTTGATCTCAGTGATGGAGAACGCAGTGGAACGCCGAAAGAAGTGCAGGGCGAGGAATTAGAGCAATTAGTGAATGAAAATCCTTGTCAAACACAACAGAAACTTGGTGTAACTCAACAAGCAATTTTCGTTTGTGTATTCCTTTTTTTTATAAATAAAGATCAAAAGTATACTCAAAAGGCACCGAACTTATTTGTACACCTAATATAATATAATATAACAGACACCAAAAGCTTCAGGGGGCAAGTGTACAGTTAGGTCCTGAAATGAAGCAAACGTGTTGGTGATAACTAGACTGCGGATCTTTATGCATTTATGGCTTATGAAAATTTTAAAAAATGCTAGAATGTATAAAATTCCATAGAGTTTAGTAAGATCTTTATTTGTTTTGGACCTGCAAAGGCTGTCCCATTAAAAATAGGATTTTGAAGAAATTGAAAATTGCATAAATTTTCGAAATTTTATGCATTGTTGAAACATTGTAGTTGATTCATGGTCTGCTAATAGCCTAGAAGTCGATGCAGTACAAAACCCGAACGAAAACAAAATGGAGAAAGAAAGAATCACAAGTACTGCTGATATTCCGAAATGAATGCCGGACCAAGAATGTCACGAACAATCTCCGGAACAGAAATCGCAAATTGGTGAACATAATTGCAAATACCGAGCGCGCAATTAGCCCATAACTCACCGGTTCTCGGTCCGCGGAACTCGTCGATCGTCTCGCATAAACAAAAAGTTCGAGCTGATAAACGAGCTTCTAAACGATCATTTCAATTGCAGCGGCGCGGGGGTTTGCAAAAAGTTCGCCCTCATCTCATGACTCGACTCTTCAGGAACACTCGAGGCCGGGTGCATATATGCAGGGGAGCGTGCCACGGCGTAGTATTCGTCGGTGCAGTCGGTGCAGTCGATTGCAGGACGTACGAGGCCGACCGGGGTGGGCCGTAAATAAGCGATGGCTATCGTGTAATGCGCCAGCACTCGAGACTTACAACTTGCCGTGTAATATATTAATTACAAACAATTAGCTATTCTTTGCGCCGCCGTGCCGTGCGTGGGGGGCTACGTGACTCTAACCGACCCTAACCCCAGCCGAAACCTCTGCATCCTCCCTCCTAAAACCCTTCATTCACGTGCTCTCCGCAGGGAGCAGGGCCGGCCGCTTTTAGTATTAGAGGTCGAGGTGGCATAAACCGAGGTTGATGAGGACCTGGTAGGAGGTGGCGCGAGATGGTTAGGTAGAACGTAATGGTCGGTTCGCTATTCTCGCGTGCCAAGGGGTAGTTTCCCTCGTAGCCGTGGCAGCCAGCCGAGTCCGAGGGTTTACGTGCGGTTCCGAACCAGTTCGAGCGATGGGGGTGTGCATGAACGCGGGAAAACCCGCGAACACCACTGTGTACCCCGTACACAATCCGAAAAATTCCAGGGCTCGAGTTTTTCAGGCTCCTGTGATTTTTGCTTTGGCAGTCAAAGCTGCAGTGTGACTTCCCTGCTAGCCTTCGATATTAACTGGAGGCTTCATGTGTATGTAAATCTACGTGCACGCACTGACTAGTCACCTAACCTAGGCTCCATAGAGGCAGTCTCCATACCAAAATGTTTTTATGCGCACTATCGAGACACACACAAAAAAGAAAATTAAAATATTAATGAAAATAAAAATATTTCCAAGTGAAATACACGTCCATCTTTAAATTCTCTAAGTTCCTAGTTGTCAAATCTCATGTTTATTTTGCGGATCTTTATGCGAAATAGAAATTTCCCGCACGGGAAATTAGTTTCTTCTTCTATGCATTAAATCGAGAAGGTTATTTCAATGTAGAAAAGTTAAAAATGTAGAAAGTCCGCAATTGAGACGAACGTGCTGAAAATTCTCGTACATTTCGAAAACGCTTAATTGTCTCGTAAAACGTTCTCCGCTGGAAAGACCAATGCTTCATCTCAATCTTTAGACACTGGCACAGTTTCTCGCCGGTTCTCGAGAGTTTCGTTCCTCCTCGCCTTCCATCAGATAAATTTCCATGAAATTACGCGGCAGATCTGTTATAGCAGGACGAGGGTGGCCAAAGCAGGTTGATAATCACTCTCGATCGTAACTATGGTAATGGAGCGACTAATTATAAAAAGGGATTACAATCTGAATCGGGCCAAGTGCGAGAAAGAAGGGGAAGTTTTCTTATGGGCGGACACGCCTGAAACGACGAGAACAACGACGACTCTGCGCCGCTTGAGTTACGACCTTCGCCGTGGCTAACTAGATTAAATGAGCTGTCGTGAGCGTTTAATGAATAGAAAGCGGTTCCGAGCAGTATTGTCAAGATACCAAGGGCAATGCAACCCGTTCCTTCGGTGGCTCGGCTGTCTGTAAGCATCCAAATCGAGAAAGACATCCGTGAATTTCGACCCGTCCACCGTTAACTCTAATTGACATCGGTTTTATATTACTGCGACAAACAGCGATTTATTATTCGTTAATCTTCTGCATTCTACTTTGGAACGGGAACTGTGAAAATAGTCATTATTATTAATAAATTCATATATTAATCAAATCATTAGAGAGAGAGAGACTTTAAGAAATAATACATTTTTTAAAATGCAGAATATTTAATACATATACTAATATCAAATATTATTCATTATATAAAATAAATTATTTGTAAATTCTTCATTTTTCCAGTGAAATATCAGAGTTGGATTATTGTTTCACATTACGCTAAACGATATTACCGTGATTGTGCGAGCAAGGAAAGATTTGATATCAATTAAAAACGCAAACCTCTTTGTCAAATGGACTCTACAGTGTAGTCACAGGAAACTAGAAAAGAAAAATAAAGAGAGATCAATAATCTACCGTAGCCCAGACTTAAACTATCTGCAAGAGACATTGCAAGAGAGTTCTACAAGAAAGGAACCCAAAGTAAGTTTGTTTCGAACTCGGCCAGTGTCTAGAAAGAAATAAAATAATAGTTTCGCGATAGAATCACCGGTTCTCAAAGATTTCACGGGAAGACAAAGATGAGCCTAGTTTTAATTGAATTTTCAATTTGTGAAACTACCTAAGTCACTTCCAACTTCAAAAGAACACTATTTCACGACGACGCGACGTACACTTTCGATGAGCTTACTACGTTGCCCGAGTATAGTAAGTAGAGATAGAGAATAGTAGACAGACGGGCCTAGTAGTATTGCCATATAATATGCTCTACAGTTTACACAGTTTTAAAATTTCCAATAAAGAATTTCTTTGCCGAAAATATTTACATATCCTGATGAAAATTGATGTCCGAGAGAATTCTTTCTCGAACAAGTTAGGCTATTGCAATTTATATTTTTGTAACATCTTCCAGGGCATGTGAATGTATTTCCATCTTCTGTGGTGTTCGCCTGCAGTCCCATTCTGCTTTGCAGGTGAAGAAAAGAATGCTTTAGATTCAGAATACGTTGGAAGTTGAGTACTGGTGAGGAAAGAAACGCGTCCGGAATTCTAAGAACTCTTCGACTTTCGATTCGACGAGTGAACCGAGTAGGACCTCCGAAGAATGAAGGATTTATTATGTTTCCATGCAACGTTTAGTATATTATGTGAGCCCGTGCGATGTTTCGCATATCTTCCCAGTAAATAAAACAGCAATATTCCATTATCTCTTGCATAGCTTCTCTTCATCCCTTTTTTCTAAGAATATCCTCTAACCGAAATGGACGATTAAACATTCTCAGATCAAAATCAATGCACAAACTGTGACGATCGTGCTTGAAATAGTGAGTACTCAATATTTGTTATGTCTAGGATATGAAAGGAATATTTCATGTTTAATGTAAACACGTATTGTATGCGACTATTTCATGTCACACAAATAAAATTCTAGGTACATCATTGACATTTTTAATTTTATACTCGAATGAAAAATAATTTCAAGGAACATTTGAAGTTTTGAGGAAATTGTTTTCTACATAACAAAATTTTGTAGAGATCAGATTATAGGATTAGGGTGATGTTGATGTAAAGCTGGTTGTAATATCGATTAATAGAGTAATATAATTTCAAATTATGGAAGGGTTGAAACATCACCGATGGGGTGCGAAAACGGTGGTTCCGACGCGGTTGGTACTGCAGAATTCTTCGCTAATCGAAAGCCGGTACTGTCTACGAACTGCGGTATGCTTTTACCTTCCAACATTAACAAACATAGAGGCGTTTGTTTATCAAATAATGCCCTCTAGGTTTGCAGTGTTCAAAAAATAAATACGGATTTTTGCATTTTTTACAAGGGCTTAGCAAATATGAATAGAATACATTGGGGAGAGCCATTGTTCAACCCTCGTACACATGTGTGGTAAACATTCCCGTCCATTTATGTGTTGCTAAGCACTATAAAATATTTGTTGTACTAGAAAAGTGTACTTTCGTGTATCTAAATATTCTGTCTATGTTTATTTTGAAGGGTGCTTTTTTAAGGAGTTTAACGCCCTTCAAATTGAAGTGAGGACTGTAAGTAGCTTCTCTTCATTTAAAATTGTGATTCGAAAGACTCTCAGAGTTCAAACTATTATTCCCGACACTAATGCAATATTTGCTATTAGGCTGCGGATTTTATGCAGTTGTGGCAAAAATAGATACAATTTAAAATAGGATAAAGATTAAAAGAATTTAGAAACATGAATATACTATTTTCAAAGTATTAAAATGATTATAAAGGATGGAAGAAATTTCTTAAAATTAATGCACAAAATTATCATCGTGCATAAAGATCCACAGTCTATTTATTATAATTTATTGTATTTCTTCAAATGTATTACTACGCCAATTCTGGCAGCCTGCAGGTGCGTATTAGACCGTACAAATTTTACGGTGTTCCTTCAATTCTGTGAAGTAATGTAGTGTAACTTATCCACAATTTCGAATGAATTTTTTTCCATCTAAAGCAAACCCGTGAGGGGATAAACAGTGGTCTCTTATTTTTGTCATCCAGCGTGCATCCCGGTCGGTGCCATTAGAGTACATCGGTCGGTCCGTGTAGCTGGAGCATACGATAGCGTATGCGTGGGGTACGGTCGGCGGTTTTAATCGCACCGAGGAAAATCCTCGTCCCACTTGGCTCGGACCTAGAGGCCTTTGGCCCGCAGGATCGATGGAAAATCCCCGTGATCATATAGAGTATACAGGCTAAGAATGCACCGCGGTGGTTTAACAGCGCAGGGATTTGACGGGAAGGCGACTCAGGGGCATCCACAGCGCAGCCAATACCCGCAACTGTGGGGATCGCGGCCGGATAATTCCGGAAAGAAAAGAACAAGCCCGAGCTGCATCCCGAGCCGATCCCAACTTTTATGCCAGAAAGTTGTCCGGGAATTGGTTGCTCCAAGGTGTCACCCCGCAGCCCTAACCGCCTTTTATCCACTCGATCCAAAAAGAGCAAGATCCCTAATCTAACAGATTCGAAAATATTAGCGGTCGCGATCAATCCTCTCTATGCAATTTCATGCAATCACTGCAGTTATATTATTACCCCTCATAGACGATGCCGGTACAGCGTACTGACTCTAAAAAAGTATCAAAACTGACTATAACAAAAATTTTCGTACTAAATTGCAATAAACTGTCATGAAAATTGATTTGTCTAAAAATTGCTTACTTATTTTTTCACAGAGGCATTACTAAAACCATTGCTGTATCATTATTCAAAATATTGTTACATTATTAAATATGTTGGTATCTAACCAATGACTAAACATTTAAGTATTGTATGAGGTACATAT
The DNA here is from genome assembly GCA_028455605.1 of Lasioglossum malachurum. NCBI lineage: Eukaryota > Metazoa > Arthropoda > Insecta > Hymenoptera > Halictidae > Lasioglossum > Lasioglossum malachurum. Next base: position 8,273,439 of record CM052316.1, read on the forward strand.
TCTATCAATTTCATATCCATAAAATTAAAAAATTATATGCGATAGGATGGAATTATTCTAGGTCCGAAGAAATGTTTAATTTCCGAGTTAAAATAGCTCCGAGTGCAAAGGTCTAATTGGTTGATAATAATATTCGTCTATACAGTTTTAATTTAATTAATATTATAATTCCCAGATAGCGTATTATCGATAGTACTTTTTAAAAAGCTTGCATAAATAAGTAAACATTTATCGAATCAAGTGGTATTATTTGGCATTACTCGATTATAATGTACACAGATAAACAGGCGATATTAAATAAATTAGCGTATCCATAGAGATATGTTCAGAAGCAAAATAAAACTGCAAGTTTAATTATTCACATCTACGGTTAAATTGCACGCGCTCGCGCGGCCAGGGGGATGCATTTGTAAGAAAAATCGACCGACAATTTCGCGCGTCACGGAAAAAAAGATCGATGGGCAACATGGTCACGAAAAAGACGAAAACTAGTCGAGGATGGGTCAGATACACACAGCCGGCGCGGCAATAAAATTTCTTTCCTGGATGATTTGTTAGTAATGAACAGCAGACTCCGCCGGACGAGAATGGGAAATACATCTCCCAAACGTGTAACGTATTTCCCGTAGCGCAATTTCCTACGATCTCTTTTTCTTTCAAATCAGCGGAACAGCCTTCCCGCTTTCGCGCCGGTGCGATGATATACGAATAGGTCTCCGTTTAAATGAGTTTTTTTTTAAGGCTGCCCGCGATCGAGTCGAACAGAAAGGAAATTTATGAACAATCACGCCGATTCGTCAATGGTTTGCGTGAACGAACGAGCCGTCGCGCGTCGTTTCGTTTAATTCGCGTATCACGCTATTCAACGGTGAAAGAAGAGAGACTGTTTATAACGCGTGCAATTTTGATACATTTACAATTATTAAATTTCTTGTGTCAACAGTCTATTGAGATTTCTCTTTTCTCTCCTTGTAAATTAATGGATTATAAAATACTAGTGTCAGGTATAGGTACTTACAAATTTTTCAGAATCTTTTGCACCTCCGTCTCGGATCAACAGGACACTGCCATTTGCGCGAATAAGTATGAAGCACAACACAGCACATTATCCAAAATTGTGACAACGAACGGGAAGAAGTTACTCCGACCACGGTCAAAATAGTACTGAGGTCGTCACCTCGGTTTTTCGTGAATGGTTAAGGGTGGAAAAGTGGGGAAATTGCCAAAGAAATTCCTTGTGACATTGCCTACGGTCATCAATGACGTCATTTATAAGGGTAGTCCGCTCGTAAATTCGATGGGTCCGTCGCACGTGTTGTCGCACGTTTTTTCATTTTTTTTTTTCTTAAAAAATCAACTGCTGCGACCCAAACATAGAGATTAGTTCTGGCCTTACCCACCGCTCGGATATATACACATATAGGACAACTGCCAGCGATATTCCTCCACTTTTTTTACCTTTGACCGTTCGCTTTTTCATGTCGCGAATTCCGTGACGCGAATTAGGCTTACACCCTGCCAAAAGAAGTTTCACTTCAAAATGTTATCCAAACACATTTTAAAAGTGTTAAAAAAGTTAAGTTATACAATTTACGTAAATGCAATTATATAAGTGATCATTTTGCGACTTCAGCAATTTAGCCATTTCTCTGATTGACTTATTGTCCTTCTATTAGTAACAGTCTCGAATGAAAATTGGAAAAAGTTTTCGTTCGATGATTGGGTATTACCGTTGTGCAGGCGCACATTGTCTCACTTCTTTCGCGTCCCGTTCATCGGTGGTAATCTCGTTGGCTTTTCTTATCAATTGATCCGGCGAACAGCTCAGCCAGCTGTGAATAATTACACACCCCTGACCTTCTATCATAATCAACGGCTCCCCGATCGCATCTATATCGTCATCTCAGTTCGCCTTCTACAGCTGGTAAGAAGTAGATTGAGAATTATTTCCGACGGCTGAGAAATGGAAGATACAGATCTCTGTCTTCGATCATATGGCTTTCTTGAGTGCTGTTCTGTTTTTAATTAAGTTGATCGTACTGATGAATCTTCTTAGAGTTATTACCGCGTACCTGATCAAGTCATTAAACGTCGCTTAGAACGGACTACGTTTCCTCGTAATCCGATACACTTCGATTACATTGTAACTCAGATAGCATTATCTTATCTCTTGTCTAGTACGATTAGTTTCGGTATTCCCGTCAAGGATTAGCGAGGATACAATAATTAGGACAACAGAGACGGCGCGCGGCTAACAAGAGGCAAACATGAACAGTCAATAACTGCGACGCTGGATCGTCACTAAGGTTACCCATAGTTTTTGACCATTTCAGAGCTGACTTGATTTTGTCGAAATCCACGTTTATCAATTTTTACTTCATATACTTTTGAATCTATTTCTATGAAATCAATGTTCTTACACAATTTTCTTATATATATTTTTGAACCCGCTTCTTTGAGACCAATGATAGACCTCTTGTTAGTACGAATAGCTGATAATTTTTCTGGATGTCAAGAAATTAATACTTAACTCTGGGTCAAGATGGAGCCAACTCCTGCCATCTGAAAGATAATACGAATGTTTTAAAGATTGTATAAATAAAGATTAAGTGTTGTGAACTCTTACGTGAATTTCCAATTTAATACAATATATGTTTTGTTCATGAAACATTTTTATAACACTAATATAATCAACACAGACATACATAGGCTCGAGCAGACGAGTTTCTCTCTTCAGTCTCATCTCTTTCGATTAGTGCATAAGAAGATTCTCTCATTTTTTTTTTTTTTTGACATGAAAAATTACTCCATTGAATTATCGCTGAGTCTAGTTGATATATTGTATCAGCTGGCCAGAAGCCTTGGCTAGGAGAGATGGCCTAGCGGCAACGATTTCCTTTTGGCAAGCACGCAACTGTGGAATAATGAATTTCACGGTGTGAGGGATGGCACCGAACAGAGAAAGATTTTCTCATCGGGCGCCACGCGAAGAATTTCCTTCTCCTTCTGCTACCATTTCCTATCGAATAGGACAAATATCTCACGGCTGTCGTTCGAATAATCAATATTTCAACGCTTTTCATCACGGGCTTCGTAACGTGATCGATGCTGAAAAATGAAAAGTGATTCGCCCGACGCTCCGGGCACATTTCTATCCAGTTACGTTGCTAGCTTTGGATTTTCATCATTCAGTCAATTAACAATAATTGCGAATAATTATTTATTGGAGTTCAAGCTTCGGAAACATATTTGAAAATTATTCTAATAATAAAATTATTCTTTTAACTACGGGGCGGTTTAAAAATAGATATGTTTCCCAGTAGAATGAGAAAAATGAAAATTATGCAGTAAACATTACTTGATTGTGTTTCAATAAAATTTCTGTGCCATTTTTATATCATAAATTGAGAAACAGGTGGTGAATTTCTCAGAAATATTTCATCACTAGTTAGATGAATATAAGAATAAGAAATATGCAGGTAGTACTTTGTCCTAATTGAAAAAAATGTTGTACCATTTTCATATAATTTTGAACATTTAAAATCACCACATAAAAAAATCAATTCCAAAACCCAAGGAATCTCTGTTATCGATAAAACCAAAACCAAATGCATAAATATAATAAATAATAAATCAATAATTACGAGTGGCTACCTTGTTATTTTCCAATTATGTCTACCATCCAGTGAAAACTGTGGCTGTACAATATTGATCCATAAACTTCCACCACACGAACAGCAACTTTAGCATACATCTCTCTTTCATCATTTTGGTTAAAAAACGCGATAGATTTGGCCGACAGTAACTGGCTGGAGCAACCGAATGCAACATTCGTCGGTGCAGGGAAAATAACTTTAATTATCGTAAACGACAGTCGACGGTGCCCGATAACGAGAGCACGATACAATATTCGACCGATAATTCATGTTACTATTTGCACATAGCGGCCGGGCGCTCGTGTCAATAGAAAATTAATAATTTATGATCCAGCTTTCACGTTACACGGTTACGTTACCGTCTAATTGTGAACAAACTTTAACCCACACTAACACTCTACGTTTAGTTATACCTTACATACATTTCCCGCCGACTGTCAATAGTTGAAATAAGCCCACCCGTAATCTCCGAATTTATTTTAAACCGTGCATCGATACTTTAATAAATCCCGGGACATTCAAGTATTTTTATTGAACTATCGCACCACTATTTTGCAACGCGTTTTATTACCACCGCAGTGTATTTGCCGTGGCGTTTTTCTGCGAATTCTGAATTTCAGAATGTGTGATAGAAATAATTGCTGCTCATTCTTTATCTGTATTTACTTAAATACTATACTGTCTTATCTAAAATTCACTCTTGCTTGTGAACCTTATTTATTATGCGAACTATGTATTTATGATGCTGATAAATTGTATATTTTAAAATGGTTATTTGTAATATTAAAATTGCTGTAATTATAATTTTATTTTGACATAAATGTACAGCTCAATGTGTGTGTGTGTGTGTACAGCACGAAAGGATATGCGGAACATATTTTATTATACTATTAAATACGACTTTCAAACAATTAGAATACCGATATTGACTAAAAAGCAGAAAAAAATCAAAGTTCAATGAAATGTAATTAGAATTAGAATTAGTTTGGATTTTTGTTCACTAACTGACAACAATAATAGGAACAGTAAAATTTTGGTTCTGTTTTCTCGTCTACTTTGATAAAGATGTAAATTTGTCGAGAAGTTTCGCAGACAGCTAACGCGTTTCGACTAACACGGCGCACGTGACGGGACGAAAATGTGAAAACGAGACGAAAACAGGAGGATGTACAAAAATTTCAGAATAATGAGGAGAAGAAGTCGAGCCAGATTGGATTAAGTTTTAATCAGAATTTTTTTCCATTCCGGGCGGAACGCTCTTCTCCTCGACCGAACACCACGTACTAACCACCCTCCGCTACAGTAATACTTTTAAGGTCTTAATTTCTTAATTTCTCGACTCTCGGTGCGGGTATCGCGGCCATATTACCAAGTTACCGAGCTAATCCTGTTACCGCTTCCAGGAACCACACTGTGAGATCCGCCGGTGTATTTGTCAACGTTACTCCCGTGTTACACCCTTTGTCAGACTAATTAACCTGGTCGAGTAGCTTCTTTTTATTAATCCTCTTTGTTCGGAAAACCCGGAGATTCGAGCGATGCGTCCAAGTGCATTCGCACGTCCAACATACTCTTAGATTCTAACAAGTTTTAATTTATATTTAAAATTATTTTCTTTATGTCGCGACAAAGTCACACCCTGAATCATGTGGGGATAATTTTACCCCAACCGGAACAAAAATGAACTCGAAAATCTTGTTTCGTCGATTTTATAGTAAGATCAGGTGCAAAAAAACGAAGATTTATGTTTTAAAAATGAACTATTTATGCGGTTATTTAGACTGCGGATCTACAGGATATATTTCCTCCTTGAATAATTTTAATAAGTCGAGAACAACGTAACAACGTTATTCAATTTTCAAAAGTCTTCACAGTATTGATCATTTTTATGAATAAATTTGAAAAATCTGTAAAACGGTGAGGCGGGTGACGCTTATACAGGGTGTATAAAAAGTAATGGTCATCCGTCTAGGGGTGAATCTACAACTCTGGATCAGTGAACGTTTGCAAGAGAAACTTGTCTCAAAATTGTTTACAAAGAAAATTGTTGTTAAAGTTTGTTTTTACATCAATACCTCCTACTCATCGAGAAGAAGAAAAGTTTAAAAGGAGCCACATGTCGCAAACAAATAGTTATTGTAAAAAGTATTCGTACGCCCTTTAAAATACAATAGAATAATTTTTTTATCATTGCACCAAACAAACAATCTGATTTTTTATAATCAATTAGAAGCATTGGTTTACGAAATGATATGCAAAAAAGATTTTCCAAAAATTATAATTTACAAGATTACATGCAAAAATATAAAAAAGGCATTTTTTAAAACTATTTTATTTGGGCCTTTAACGAAAATTTAAAATATATGTTTCGTAGGCAAGTTCCTCTTACAAATGTGCACCGATCCAGAGGTGTAGATTCACTCCTAGGATGACCATTACTTTTCATACGCCCTGTACAGTTCGAAGATAAAGATTCACGCAACGAATCTTAACCAGTGAAGTTTTAAAATTACTTATCCGGTTGCGAGCGTAAAGATTAAATGCAAAGCACCTCGCAAGTCCATTCCACTTGTCTCCTCGCTCTTCCTCCTCTTTGCTGTCCCGATTATTCTTCGGCATCTTTCGCCGCCATATTTTCTCTCTCTCTCACCTTTCGCAAAGTGCAAGGAGCGATAGAGAGAGAGAGAGAGAGAGGGGTATCGGTGTGTGTGTGTGTATGCGTGCACCATGAAACGAGGCTTGTACTGCAAGGCGCACATGCGGCACTGCAGCTGCCGTTGCTGGCGTACAAGCGCTGTAATTTACCGCCGGTACAATTAGTTTGCGTATATGAACCAGAGGCCGTTCGGTGTAAACTATGAATTCGTATCTGCTCGGTACACACGCCAACGTGTACGTTGCTCGTGGATTGCGATTAAATGCAAATTGTCGAAGGTCCTTCCCTAAAGACCCCGGCCGGGGGTATGTCTCTGGACACACAGCGAACGTCGACGATTCACCGGTGCCGTTAGGTTCTCGCGGAAACAGACGCGAAATTGTCGCGGGAGTACCGCCCGCGGAATACGCCGATTTCTTATTCCAACAAGAGCCCTCGGCGGTCTCTCGACCACCGTGGCCCGAGCCGTTAAATTTCAATGAGTCCAGAAACGAGCCGGCTCCGGTTTCCGTCGATTTCAATTTGAGATGGTCTCGGCTCCCGTTGTTCCTTAGTTAGTCGGAAAACTCGACTGCGCGCTCCGGTCCGGTCCGCGCGGCCCTTTCGCCGAGGATCATTTTACAGCCACGGCCACCCGGGATCCTTGAATGGACAATTTTTAACGGGGATTTTCACGTCATCCCACCGAATAATTTCATTAAATTGTTCGGGACGACGCGCGACGCGACCGGTGGAACAGGCCCGAATAATGGTACTCGGTGGTCCGTCCATTGTTTGGCGGCGGATGTCTCGTGGGATGAAGTACTCACGGATGAAAATGCGATTCCAGAGCTACGTGTACAATTCAGAATCAGTGGAAGAGAGCGGAGATAATAAGATAACCAACGTGGTTAGAATAGAACCCGTCGTTTGGGAACAGGCGTCTCTTTCGTCTTTCTCTCTCCCTCTTCCGTCCCATCCCCCGCCCACGCAACCACAAGACATCTTCCAAAGGTATTTCTTGTGTCAAATAGAATTACCATTACGACGCCGGGGATGCAGTTTTAAAATGCTCCCAGAACAAAAATGATTTCTACTACCATTGAAAAATTACTAAATAGAATGTATACGATTTTAAGGTATGCATCTGATTAGTTTTCGCCTTCAAGGTCACTTCAAGATCATCGTGTGTAGGTCCTTGAAATCGTCTTCACGCCGACTACCGCACCGCGTTATATAAAAAGTACATGTTAATATGCGAGAAATACCATGATCTTGGAAAACAGTTAAAATGACCATTAAAGGATTTTTCCATTAGTGATTAGACCATTAATGGGAAAGAATAAATATTTTAAAGATCAATCGACCGAAGTCGCTCGCGGAGGGTTGATACGCAATCATTCATATCCATTACAATATTAAAAAACTTTTATTCGACGCGCGTCACGCTTAAAGAGAGAATGTTGTGCGGCGGTGATGTATTCGGTATCGTTACTCATTGATTTTTGACAGCTGATTTGGCGTGCTCGGCGTGTAAATGTCACCGAGCACGCGACGCGCAAGAAAGCGTCTGAAAATAATAGTCCGACCCGTAAAAATATTTTTGCAACGATTACCCCGTCCAATTAAGCGGAAGAATCGCGAGCGATCGGGATCGAGCACGCCGACAAAGGGCGCGGCTTTGTATTAGCTCCGGTCCCCCCCTCGTTCCGGGCGAATCAAATATTTCAACCGAATTTCTGGCGCATTGGGAGTCGACTGGTTTTGATCTTGAAGAATATTTTTACGCGACAGTATACACGCGACGCGAATGGATGTCAATTTTCTGCCTCAGGGCACTCGTAATTACGGGATGAACATTCGAAGCCTGTCGGTTTCCGATTGGAGACAACTTCAAAGGGCTCTTTCATCGGAGTTTACAACACTCCGCGGAGAGCGTAGTGCAAAAGGACTCCGAGTGGATTTCCATTTTTTTCACTCGCATCTTCCCTAATCCCCCACACACGCTCCTTTCTTAGTCGCGGCCTTTCGAAATGCTTGAACCGTAAAATTGCTGGTAGAATAGCATTAAAGCCGAAGTCGGCCTTCCACCTGCGACCTGCGAACCCCACGCCTCGCAGACGCTGAGAATTTTTCGGAAAACTCATCCGCAAAACTTAGGCTTGCGCTGCCCGGTGACTCAGGACTTCTACTTTTAATACTTACTTTCATATCTTTACCGTGAAAAATATTTCCATCAACGGTAAGTGCAATGAGATAGAACTCGTTGTGTATAAAGAAAATATGTACAATAAAATTCTTACGAAGTTAGGATCCTTCATAGATGCTTCATCAGATACGAAACTTAGCAAAGGTTGCCAAGAACCAAAGGGTTAGTAGGTTGCAAATTTTCTTCAAAAATTTGTTCATAACTTTATCCCGTGAACGATCGAAGCCTGCTATTTCCGAGACGGTGGGCAATTTCAGCTGCCGCCGAATTAATATTGGAGTTAGGACCCTAGAAGTTAATTTATTAGCTGGCGTTTTAGCAAACACGTGCTCTTCTAGCGTTCTGGCTGGAAACTCATAAACCTCCTGATGTCATAATCCTGTGGATGTGACGCAACAGTCAATGTCACCCTCTATATTGCCGACGGTTTACCAATTTCAGATGGACAGCGCCGATCGATTGTTTTACATAGTTCGTTCGTACTATGTTTTGACGGAAAATAATGGAAATAACATTTTCGAAACATTACAGTGAGATAATACAATTTTTATTGAACCTGAAGGAAGACTTTCAGCATACATTCAATAAATTATTCTTACTTTCATTTAGTCGACTGGATTAAACTTGTTTATACTTTTGAACCTGTTCCAACCACTTTCAGGTTGTCATCATTAACAATAATAATCGTATCTTTTTAAATACATTGCTGCTAGATGACGTAAATGTCTTCGTTATTCTGTATGAAAACCAGTTTATATTGATGCTAGCTTCTTATTCAGGTTATCGCCATTTTATTATTTTTTTAAATATATTGTTATTGAAAGATATCTTAGTTATGTCACACAACCAGTTCGTATTGGTGTCATGATTCTACATATTTTTGTTAAATATATTGTTGCCAAGTGGATAAATATTTATTTTGTACCAAAACGGAACGTTAGCCAGTGAGGTGTAATCGCGAGGAATTACGCTCGAATTTGTTGTAGCCATTTGCAACCTGAAAATTTGTAGAGGCAGAAAGTTGAAGACACTGTGTCCCTGAAGACATTAATAACAGCTATAGCAATGGAGCGGCTAACCTGCCTCTTCCACGTACCAGGTAACACGAATTTCGTATTCCATGGAGCTTTCATGCTGATGGAGTTAAACTAAGTGCAATTTGCGCTTACTGGCCGTCATAACGTGATGGTGTATCACGACGATTGGAATACGTGTCTCATCTGCACCACTTAGGCGTTTCTGTTTCTTTGTGCTGCATCTTTACAAAAAAGTGTTACCCAGTCTCCGGATAGCAACTTGAACAAATTGGCAAATAGTTAACTTGAACGAGATCTTAGGAATTTTATGTAAGAGACAAAGGAATCATTCTTGCATGGAATTACTTAACTAGTGCACGCTTGAATAAAACTGTAAAGGTATTAACACTAAACCTTCCGAACACTACAAACGATTAAAATGTTTTACCTTACAAAAATGCCAAGGCTCCATTTATATAGATTTTTTGCAATTTTCACTACAATTTGTGCTCGGTTAAAGAAATCTTCATAATGGAGTGAACTTCATGTAAATAATTGTAAGATGAAAAATATAAAACCGGTCACACACATTTGACCGTATAGTAAGTTTAGTGTTAACGAAATTTAAAGATTGTGAAATTTATTAAAAGAAGAACTACATTTAATTTGTGTTATTACACGAGAGTAAAACGCAATTGATGAAACTAAGCGAGAATACCAAAATAGTAGAATTATTTTTGAGGACCGCATGGGGGTTAATAGGTTTCCGGTAGGTAAAGTGTTACGGACCAATGTTGCCATTCGGATAATTGAATACGAAACGACCAGTAACGCGAATAAACCTAAGGGTCAACAATCGAAAACGCGGCCGGTGAATGGAGACGCGGCGAATCGTAAAGCGTTTAATAAAATTGAAATGGTGGTAAAACGGACAACCACGATTTGACGCGACCAACGCCTCGCCCTCGCAGTGAACGCTTCGATAGATTTGATTTCATATTGTTTGCCGTTTAATTATATTATACACACGCTCCATTCCGGCTTCACGCGACCGTTAACGGTTGTGGGCACAGAACACGCTCCATTATGCAACGTGCTGTAAGGTTTATACAAAACCCTGCTTTTTGAAAAAAACCGGTTTCCCAGAAAAACCCATTCAAAGTTGATTTCCGAATTATAAAAATTGATCCACACAAAATAGGTTTTAAAAACTGATAAATCCTAACATCTATGAGAAAAAAACGATGGAAGAAACTAGAAGGTATTCAATGCGTCAAGGATGAAAAAAATCCAATAATCGCGGCAGTTGATACGATGTCTCCGATTACATGTCCCCGATTACGAAATCAGGCTTGAAGTATGAATTAGTAAACTGTTCTTCCGCATTCGATCCTTTAATAGCTACAGTCATTTAGTATTCTGCTAAACGAAGAAGTTTTAGAGTACACGTTGAACTCTGCAGTCACACGACAGGATGTTGTCGAGAATGGTGACAGAGAAATGCGATCTAGGTTAATTCGTCTCAGGCTGAACTGTATACATGCTCGGATTTTTTGTCGTGGCACCAGAATTTAACAGAAAATGCCTGGTAACGATTAACAGAGGTAATCCTGCAGATTGCCCTGGGAATTACGATTCACTTCAATATGTATAAGCCTGGCTATTAACTACGATAAAATATTGATCATAACGTTGAACGTTGCGTTGTATAATTAAAGAGCGAATACTTCAACCGGTCGTTCGCCGGAACAACATTATTTATAATTTGTTCGCTCGCAGACTTATTTTAGAGCACCAGTTTCCAAGACTTAATAAAGAAGTGTAACGATATACTTCTGAGATTACTGCTCTGACGAGATGGCTAATTAATAGGCTACTGATTTCGCGTTAAACGAATTTGATTACATTATTTCCGACTAGCGAAAATTATCGAAAGATTGATTACATTTTTATTTAACTTCTGTTGACTAATGAATATTTTGTTTCGTCCGAAATGTTTGAATACAAGGGGTTAAACATTTTTCCGCGTATATTTTTGTTACATCCCGAAGTATAAACTCGGCAAATTTCCAAGCGACAGGGAATGAAACATGCTGGTGTCCGCCATCGGTAAATCTGCTATTCGGCTGGATTTCACAGCTACCCTGTTCGCGGTTGGTCCGTCGAAGAAGATAGAAAGTGGTAACGGGATACCTAACCGGGACGGAACTTAATTTTCATGCCGAACAACTTTTAATCAAGTTCGAGAAATTAGAAGGAAACCTCGACAAGCGTTTCCTCGCTCAGCGACTTTCCTTCCTTCGCTCTTAGCCAGGGCCCCCTCTGTTCGTGTCTTCATTTCATACCCTCTTCTTTAGTCTGTCTCTTCGCTCTTTTTTTTTTCTCTCCACCGATACCTTCATAGTTCTTCCCACCTTCTTTGCTGCCCCGGGAACAGGATGTTGGGAAAACTCGATAAGCAGGAAATGGGCAAGTTGGCTAACTTCATATGCCCACGTTCCCGGTGATATCGAGAGGTCAAGAGGAAACTCTGTATTTCTCCTGTCCCTTTCCCAGCTCGTCTTCTTTTTTTCTCTCTCCACATTTCACTCCCCCGACAATGCAGTTAGACGCCCTACACTGCACTCCAACTTGCACTTCCGTTCTACAATTTCGAATTCTGGACTGCAAGTGCTAATTTCGTTTTGTTTGAACGAGTTTTCGCTTAGGAAATATTCATGCAGAGTCGGCATCCCTTTGTGTCAATAACTGGCTACCCGGGTATCCACCTTCAATTTCTTTTCAAAACTTCTTTAACGTTTTTGATCTATTTATGGCAAAAATGAGTAGCTGTAATTTCAAACAGTCTGAAGAGATTCATTGTGAAGAAAGAAATTCCTTTATCGCAGATTAATTTAAATTTGAGGTGTAAAAATAAGTGTGAAAAAAATAGCGTTTCTTCTTGTCTTTTCACAATGTTATTAACGTTCTCGTTATACAATATACTCTATAATACTCTGTAATATTTATTATGTTGTAATAAATCTCATAAGAGATTTCCTAATAAAAAAAAAAAGAATTGTGATAAAAGTGCAATTTGAAACAGTGAACCGATTGGAAGAAGGAGGGAATTTCTAGTTGGCTTTTCTGCCTTGCAATCGACGAAAACAATTTATAACTTCTTCTAGAAGTGACCATTCTTGATAGAAAGCTGGAGGTAGAGGATCAATGCTTCTCCTCCCGCGCCATTGGGATTTAATGCGCAGATCAGGAACACACGAGGTGTCCGCGGTCAGCCTTCAGCCTTCAGCCTTTATTCCGCCGGCAACTTCCTGTCCAGGCAGCTGCCACCGATTCGAAATTTCGCCTGCTGGATTATGTCCAACACTTTGAACAGATTCGAATCGAACCGTTGCGTCGCGCTCAGTCATGCAACGTGACATTACGCTAATTTCATGGTCATTACCCGGTCGCGAGGATACCCGAATCAAGCCAAGTTAAATTACGAATAATTACAGTCCTACCTAGCAGCGTGGGGTCACGAGTCTCCATTTGACCAGAAGTTGCGGCCACGGACGGACCAGGATAGTTGATAAAGGATTATTGTCCGGATTTTCGTGAGATCGTTTTTTGATCGACCGATCCCGGACTTCACGTCGATCTTCTTCTGGATCTTCGTCGTCAACAGCCATGTCGAGCTCGATTGCTCCTCCAAGTTACTTTGTTTTCAGTCTAATAGTCCTTTGAATACCGAAGCTCTACAGCTAAGAATTGTTCAAATTTGAAAAATGTTTAAAAAACAATGTAACAAATTCCGAAATTATTATTTCACCCTTGGAGGGAAGACCCTTCTTACAACTGTATAATTGGTCATGTTATTTGATGTTATATGAATTTCTCAATTTAAAAAAATCTTTTAAATACAATGTAACAAATTCTGAAATTATTATTCAATCCTTGGACGGAGGACCATTCTTACAATTGTATAATTGATGATGCGATTCACTGCTTAAACGTTCCTGGTTAAAAGATTAGAAGACACGGCATTAGTTCAGAGCCTCGGTTACCCTCAATCGATGCAATTGCGTATACGTGACGTTCGTTCGGCTTTCAAGAAAAAGAAACGACAGCCGGATTTAGAGTAGCTTATACACGTCGAGCGTGTGCAACATTGAACTGCATCCGATACGCTGAAATCCAGCAACAAGCCAACTTTATTGAATCCGTTCTGGAACAAGGTGGTGCAAAATTAAACGGATTATTCAACAAATTTCTGCCGGAACCTGGCGGACTCGCGAATGAGCTTTCAGGAAAAGCGAGGAAATAATCGCCGCGGGGGAATTTTCCGGCGGATGAAACGGGACGATGAAAAAAAAAACCCAGGGCGGAGGGCTTGAGCGGGACGGAGGAGCGAGGAGGAGTGGGGGGAGGGAAGGGAACATCGAAATTGAAAAACAAAGAGCAGCAGGCGAAATTGAAGCAATGGAAATGATATAGAAGCTCGATACCACCCGGGGAAATTCCCCGGGACGTGCGGTATGCGAATATTCCAGTTGCCTGCGCCAATGCGACGCGGTTAAATCTAGCTTACAAAAGGTACAGATAAAAAGTTCTTGGCCGTTGATACTTGTTTATACTGAAATAATATTGAAATTCATTGTCCACGGGATTAATGTGTTGGACACGCCACAGAGTCCATTTCAAGTAGAAACCGTGTTTCATTTACTGATTCGGTAAAAAAGCTCCAAAAAAATATTTGGAATTCAGCTTTTCCACTTTTGACGACAGTTGTCCAGTGTGTTCCTCGCATTCGATGCAAACAATTTTTATTCTATTATTCATCTGGATTAGAACATTCCTGTTTCGACAAGCCAGTGGTAAATCAGCGCGTACTCGAACTTCAAGCTCAAGCTTTAGAACTTTAAATTTCGTGACTCCCGAACACATTTGCTTATCAGGTTAGTATGCGCATACATTGGCTATCAAGTCTACGCATTTAGCCAATTAACACATTTAGTGTAACACGTACATCAGTTCACGTGCAGGGCCGCCATTGCCATGCTAAATGCCGCGCCATAAGCCACACCACTTGAGGACATTCGAGGAAGACTTTCGCGAAGGAGAACAGGAATTCGCCACCAGGCGAAATTATAAAAGAGAGGGAGAACATGGACGGCTGTTTCCACATTCCCAGATTACACTTACCCTTTTCCCCCTTAAATAAAACTCTTGCACTTTTCTGCTGCACACTGTTGGCCGCACGACGCTCTCCATGTTCTGGAAAAATGGCACTAAATGCTGTCAGACAGTGTTTCATCCCCTAAATCTGTAGCATCGCATTTATGTTACAGATGTTCGTACTTTGGTAGGGATTTCCGAAGTGACTGAGAAAAATTAATTATTTTTTGAACATATAGTTTTCTTTGGTTTTGAAGAAGCTTGAACAACTTGGTTTATAGCATTTTAATTTATCTGTTTATCAATTTTCGAAAATATGTCTACATTCGTTAATCTTATCGCATAATATTGACAATATAAAAAGATTTTAAGAATTTCAACACAATATTTCTACCTTATTAAAACTATTAAGAGAATAAATCAATATCTATACGCAACACCTGGCCTAATCGAAGCAAATAATGTTTATTTTGCATTAAGATCCACAGTCTAATTTTTACTTCATCACGAAAATTCCTCAGACGCTGGAGGTCCTGAAAGACGATTGTCAAATTCGTGTCGGCCAGATAAAAATTGCCTGCTGCTGATCCAAACACATAGCGTCATCGTTGTTATAATTAGGAGTTAATTCGGTATGAAGTTTTTTGCGAAGCGCAAGATATTTCCGCGAGGAGCCCCAAAGGTAGGGTACGCGTTCGCAGCCGAGTCCCATTCCGTCATTCATTAAAGTTGCGTGGGGTAATTTGATCCATCACTTTTAAGCGGGAGAAACTTTTCTTCGGCGACCGTCGACATCTCACCTCACAGAATATTTCAATGACCCCATTAGCTTCGACGCTTGATGCTGTCCCAAAGGGAGAACGTCCCAAACGCCTTGAGAAGGTGTCGTTACGACGAAGGCTCATAGAATACACGAGCGCATATTAGATTTACATGTAGATAGTGCTCAAGCAGCCGGCTACAACGGCGAGTGGGTGGAAGCGTGTCGGTCTACTCGCGCCAAACACTTTACACCAGGACTTCGAGGAGACCCTGGGGCGCGAATTGAAAATCAGGACTCGAACGCGAGATAAGATGGAATAAATTAGGGAACGCGTAGACGAGTCCGTGACTCGGTCTCTCGGAGAGACACTCTAGCTGTGTCTCTTGGTGATCCGACCCACAATTCCAGACTCCCTAAAACTTACCAATCCTCTGAAATGGTCACCACCTAGAATACTTTATCTGATCCCAACTTTCTCTTTCTATCTGGAACCATTGCATGTTGCATTCTTTGAAATACTGTTGTTGGGTTGTAATTAGTGCGTTCGGACGCGTCCGGGGCGATTTTCTTTGAGGTACCATATATTTTCTTTATGGTAGGATATATCATCATTAGACAGCGGATTTTATGCATTCATGACAAAAATGAGTAGGTGTTATTTAAAATAAAAGATAAAAACATCAGAAGAATTAAAAAATGGTGTTATATAATTTTCAACCTATTAAACATATTAAGAAAGAAAATAAACGTCTATTTCATTCCAGTTTGTTGCAAATCAGATAGAAAGTTCTTATTTTTTATAATGATCCGTTGTTTAATCATCGTATGCAGTGACTCCCACTAATATTCGGACGGTCTCAAGAAACCGATACCTTTTTTAATATTGGACTATACGGTTTGAACTTTCTTGAGAAGCTACAGCAAGTAGTTTATTACAGGATGTGAAAAGAAATTTTTCTAAAAATTGCAATTTTACAACTTTTTTATGTGGGCCTATATTCAAAATTTAAAAAATATGTTCTGTAGACCTGCGTGAATTATATGCATTGCGAAATTTTTATTGATATCGGTTGATGCAGAAAAAAAACGACAGACATTGAAAGATGTAAGAATTACTGCCGAACATATATATAATTTAATTCACATAGATTTACAAAACGTATTTTTAAAATTTTCAATATAGTCCCACATAAAAAAAAGTTGTAAACTGCAACACTTTTAGTATTTTCTATACAATTCCGACCAATTGCAATTTTCGGAAAAATTTCTTTTCACATTCTGTAGGAAACTAATTGCTCTAGCTCCCAAAAGGGTTTGAATCGTGTAGTCCAATATTAAAAAAGTTACCGCGTGTTTTAGAGCGTCCGAATATTAATGGGAGTCATTGTATACAGAAAAATTCCGGGATTTTTGTCGTTCATCCTGGCTCCGTGATTTTCTAGATGGCAACCCTAGTTGTAACATAATTTCGTGGCAAACAATGACACTTATGGGAACGTCTTGTTAGATGACAGATCGCTGGACGTTCTAAAATTCAGGAAGTAAAATTTTAACAGGAAGGGACGATTTATTCACATAAATTGATCGACAAAACCCCATTATCCAGTACCATATCTCTCCTACAAGTATTCTTTAGATTCCAGCTAATGCAGCAACCTGCCATCGAGTACAATGTCCCAGGAGCACGATATCTCTCAAAGAACCATCATTTTTGTTTGAAGAAACGTCGTAAGCCAGCTCGGACAGACCGGAAATAGAGAAACGGAATTGTCCACGCACTTGAAATCCCCGCGGCATTCACTTTGTTAAATGGCGTGTACTGCCGTTTGATGTTAATGCGTTCTTGAGCGGAAGTAAATAACAGAAATAATCGCGTCGCATGCATTCACCGGGTTCGCTAGCAAACCATTTTGAGATACGCCGGGCCGCAGCCAAGCTGAGTCGAATACCCGCTTCTGTTGTGCTTTTTACTCGCCGTAAACGGCTTTAACACCTTCCCAGCAGAATCATTAAAGACGTCCAGGGCCTGTCTTCTTACGGTGCGTGAAACACACGCGACTCCGCGGCCATAACGTCGGAACTTTATGTTCCGTTTAGTGGTTACGTGAATGCTGAAACTACCTGTGTACTGTTCCCGGAGATGCTGCCCGGATGATAGCTACCGGATTAACGGAGCCGCGTAGTATTATTCGCTGTAACGCGGCAAGAAAAATAAAGAATTACAACGGCCTCGTAGAATAAACCCGTAACTTCACCCCACTTTACGTTACGGGCGGCACTAAAGGGTCTCATCTATGGAACTTGTACCCTTCGATCAATGCAACATGCACTGGAAATACCATTAAAACCTGGAATTCCCATTTTCGCTCGCCATCGAGCCTCCACGAATTATGGTCTCGAGATAACGAGACGCGGATTCCGTGTCTCAGCGTATGTAGAATGTTGCGCGTGATATCTTCATCAGTTCTCACTGAAACATTTGAAATAAAATATTTTAAACAATTAAACAAACGATGATATGACTATATTTATATTATGAACGAAATATTACTATTCACCACAGAAATTTAGGGTGGGAAGTACAAACCTTCAACTTCTTTACGATTGAATTGTAATTTCATATACAGTGGGTGTAGAAAGTATTCGTACGCCCAAATAAAAAGGTTTCAAAAATTCCTTTTTTAGTTTTGCATGTAACCTCGTAAAATATAATTTTTGGAAAATTTTTTTTACATATCATTTCGTACACCAATGCTTCTAACTGATTATAAAAAATCAGGTCGTTTGGTACAATTATAAAAAAGTTGTTCTGTTTTAAAGGGCGTACGAATACTTTTTACACCCACTGTGTGATTCTCTAAAGTACAAAATTAAGAATAAAGCACACGTTGTCGAAATGACATACGTAAAGCAGGTTTCACAGGAATTTTAATGAGACAATGACCTGACCGCGTATTCCAGCAAATTCGATAATTTGTGTAGTGAGGATTTCTCGTCTGGCATTCTTCCGGAAAGTTTATAGCTCGGCCGAATTATTAGGCGACCTATAAATCTAATGAGTAACGAGCTACGAGATCTTGTTGCACCATTTGTAACCAGTTCCCATTCAAAGTATTCGTCGATTTTTTTCGTATTTTCTTTCGGACGGTTTTGCCGAAAGAATGCTGATTTATGGGGTCGTGGAGGTCCGCCGGTAATTCTCCGTTTAACTTTTCTGAACCACGAAGCGACGATTGGAGGACAGTTTATTCCCAACGCATTCGAGGAGTCGCGTGTTTACACGGACACGTACTAAATCCTACCATGAAATGGGGATTAGTAAAGCAAGCAGAGCGGCTGAAAGCGGTCGGTATATCTCACGGTGGGCAATCGATAACGAGGTTGGAAATTATTCGGCAGTCTGTGCCTTCTTTAGAATCAGCCATTTCGTGCACGGAGGATAATACGGAAACTACAGTGGATCCAAAAAGCATTTAAGCACCGCATTTCCGATTCTCGAAAAATTGTCGATAATTTAAATTATGATCATTTCGGAAAAATAAATTGTGCAACCATGAATCTGGACTCAAAATGCAGACGTCTCAATGCAGTGTTCATTTTCCTCTAAAATATTTTCACATGCTGTGTCAGGTGCGAAACTGAAAACTCATTTTTCCTAAAAATTGCTGCACATTCGCACGTCTCCAAAAACTCTCAAAAATTTTTTTCGTAAATGAAACTGCCATAGATTTGAATATTCGGGCCTTCTTTTTACAACGTCTCCTTAAAAATCGATGTACGATTTTTTCACTATATTAGGGCAAAAAAATTGAAGACCGAGTACTAACTTAACAATTCGATAACCCACTGTATCCTCGAAATTTTTTTTATTAGTTTTAACATGTCTAACAACTATGTTGATAGGAATTAATTTGATTTTGTAAAACACTGCTTTCCCTTGTGAGATGTTTCGACAAGCATTATAATACCACTACATAGGAGTTTGCATGAATTATTACTTCGAAACAAATTATACAAGATAAAGCGCAAAGCGTGATCAACCTGGATTATTCTGTTGCTAGTAGGTCAGTCGGTAGGTGTACTCGAGTAATATCGAATTTTATACTAACACTACGAGAATTTTTAATCATTTAAATTAAAGCACTGCGTTGAATTTGTTTGCTTGATATTGTGCAAAAATAATCATGAGTTTATAATAATTTGTAAATTCAAGTTACATCTATTTTTAATAAATATACGAGCGCGCGGACGTTGTGAGGTGGAAGCCACTGTCAGAAAATTGAATCACTTAAGGACCGACCTGACAGAGTAATAATTAAGTAGAACTGAAATAGAATCCAGAATCAGCTGCGGTTCCGTTTGAAGACGACCCTGACTGGTCCCTTAATAATCCTTGACCAGGTTTTCCTGAAATATATACGATTCCCATGTTGCAACATCGCATACCTGATCGTTCAAGGAAGCTAGTTCTCATAGAACACTCGTAATGCACTAGGGCTACCCGCAGACCCCAAACACAAATTTATTCCACTTTCCAACTTCACACACACACAATTTCATCCGGTACATGATGTTAATGTGATAATAACGTAGGATACGAGGAAGAAGAGGAACCGGGAACACCCTAAAGCTTCTTAACGTAAAAATGCGTTCTCTATACAGGCTAACAAGCGTAACTAAAATGTTTATCTCAATGAAATTAGTATGGAACGTTAACAATATCACCTGAGATTATTTTTTCCTGAGAACGGCATGAGAACTCTGCATAAAAAAGGATTGCGCATTTAATAACATAAAATGAACAAAAATGGAAATATTCTAGGTTGGACAAAATCTTTAGTTTTGGCAAAATGATTTAATCTTCAGGTGTCTTAAATTACACCTACTTATTCCCGTGACAAATGAAACAGCGATTTCCGCCGTGTATAACCGATTGCTGCCCACAGCAACCGACTTCGACGAAATAACCAGAGTGTGTAGGATTGACAGGCATCTCGAAGACTTTTTTTAAATTTTGTTTATCGTCGGAAGACGCTTGTCTCGGGTAACGAACGCATAAAGACACCAATCAAAGGCTCGAGTCGCCTTTATAGCGGGATAGCTCTCGCACGCCGCGTTGAAAATAAAATAAACTGTCTGGCTGAAAGGTTCCCCTAAGCGAAACGGGTTTTCGTTTTCGGCAAGCGGGCCGCGTATAAATCATCTCGAAATCGAGACCGGTCAGAATCGCAAGGCGTGTGCGCAGACACGCGATCAGCCGCGCGGTCTGCCGTCATTGAAAGTCATTCGTCTTCCTCGCGGCGAGAAGCGGCTACGATGGGGCACACTTATCTCGCTTATCAATGAAAGCAACCGGAAGATCCGGCGGAGCAGTGCCAAACGATAGGATAGATGCGAATCGAATGATGGATGCGCGCCGAACGTTTTGCATACCTCCTTTCCCACATCACTTAAACTCGAGAATATATCACTTGCTTAACCACTCGGCCTCCCCCCCCCCTCGTCTTGCATCGGTCCACGACGTCTCTATGAATTGATCCCATTCCGGTCTCATCGTCCATAATCATTTTTTCGCTCAGCACAAGCTCTAATTGCGAACGCCATCGTCTTCTTCCGGTTCGATAATCTTTTTGATAAGTGGTATTCGATTTCGAGACCAAGAAATGTACAGGGTGTCGAGATATTATGCTTACAAACCGTTACAGAGTGATTCTACACCTTGGGATAAAAAAGTTTTCTGCAAAAATTAACCTCGATAGACTTTTTCAAGGTCAAATTGTGTTCTGATTGTACCGTGGTCTACGTGGAACCATGGATAAAGAATGAACCGTTCTCTTGGAAGTTGACTTTAAAGTTCTAATAACGCAAACTTACTTGCTTTAGAATTTCATGACGACATAGCAACGCAACGTAATATAATAGATCAGTTGTGACTGCCAATTCTGATGGTAATGATAAAAATAAAGTAAGATTTCATCATTAACGTTTGTTGATCAATACATTATCTCCTGAACCGTTGCTGGTATTTCCTGCTAATGCGATTATCGCACAAGGAGATCCCCAGTCTAGTTATAGCATTTGTATAGTGCGAGTGGGGGGAGAGAGCTGCTATTGTGACTGGTGGTGTATCTCGCCTAACTCGACCAGATCTTTCCTTTAGTCGTCGTATTTGATCCCGAAACTGTGCGAATCGCCGAAGAAAAGCTTTTTCGACCAAAAGGAATGGCCACGAGCCAGGAGCCTGATGTGTTTACCGACATAACAAGGTCAGTTATTCCAGCCACAAGAGCAGAGCACCAGCATTCACGTTATCGGTTTATCGAATTACACAGTTCTTATACTAATTACATTAACTTTCGCACAAAACTACGCCTGCCGCTAGGGATTATTATTCGCGCATACCATCTCCAAGTGCGAGAATATCAAGTGTAAAACAGTGGAAATATTTAAGGGATAAGCGTAACTCTAATTTTGCATAAAAATCCAGGCCAGTAATGCAATTGCAAGCAATTTTCAAACCTGTTCTGGTTTCAAAGTTTGTTTTAGTTTGCAATATTTTCGGTGGAATTATCACGGCTGTTTTAATTACTGCAAAAAGGAGCTACAACGATCGCAGCGTTGATCCGACACGATTGGCAAGTAGGCTCGAGGGTAGTAAAAGTCGCAGACAGTAAAAGGGGGCGAGACTAAAAAATATCCTCGTAAAAATTGACAGAATGCGAAGGATGTTGGCGGGGGATTAAGCCACGTCGCGACAGAGACCAACAGGGAAATTCCTCACTTAAATATAGGCTGGGCAATTTTGGGGATTTCCACCCTAATCGTGCTACGGCCGGATGAAAAACTGCTCTTATAAAACGTGTATTGGAAAAGCACTGTCACGCGCTTATAAAGTGGAATGGATGATACGGCATTATCAGGGGCTTACAGGGGGTAGGTGATATAACTGTCAACTTAACCGTCCACGCACCTCTCGGGGAGTCATATTTGGTGGTATTAGAATTATTTAATTTCCGTTTCATCCTTTTCCCATGGGAAGTCCTCTGACGTAATAGTAATTAAACGCAGTATCCACTAATTTAAATTAACACTAAACCTACCACCGCCGGTCAAATGACCGGTCTTACAATTTTAATTTTATAATTATTGAAATTATGACGTTGCTTACGTGGAAAATGATTCGACAAATTTTTTTATCCAAACACGTATTGCAATAAAAATTACACGAAATCTAAATATATAAAGCCCTGTCATTTTTGTCAGCTAACACATTTTAATCGCTTTCAGTGCTCGGTTGTTTCAGTGTTAAGAATGTTTGATTACATTAGAAAAATGTTCAAAATATTCTAGAATATACTAGAATACATTTGAATACAGTAGAATGTACTAGAATATGCTTTAATATACAAGAATATACTAAAATATAGTAGAATATTCTATAATGTGCGAGAATATACAAGAATATACTAAAATAAGTGTAACAAATGCAGCTAAGTAATTAATTTATTCTCACTAACAATTTCATGAGAGAATTATCGAAATTCTTCTGTAAAAATCTGATATACGAAATAAACAATTCGCGGAACCGTTCAACCTTTTCATCCCCGTCATCCAGGATTAGAGTAAAATGGGAACCAACAGTCCGTTCATGAAAAGGTCGCGTACAGCGGAGAGGTGAGTTCAATTCCGAACTGCGAAAAAAGAACAACTTATTTGTAGTGTCTGATTTTAGGATTCTTGGACGCGCATATAAATATCCCCCGGTGAAACATTTTTTTATCAGAATTGGAACTTTCGACCGTGTTAAATTTTCATACTTCTTGGAATAAATTCCGGATAGACGATATTCGATTTCGTTCTGGATATTCGGGATTCACCCGGCCGATCGAGAACAAAACGCCACTTCCATATATAATTTCGTAAGCCATGCGAGCACTTACTGCGAAAGTATCCGAGGTATACCTACTGCCAATCGTTACGTGCCTCCGCGAGATAACAGTATAAAGATTCCCGAGAGAATTCGCGAAATATCTGCTGCAGTTTCATAATTTCAGATATATATAAAACAGTCCCGTTCACTCAACCTTATTTTTCTAAACAATTCAGTTCTGTACATTTTTTTGTCTAAAGTGGGTCTTCAATTTCCCATCTGCTGCATCACGTAAAAATATCCTGGAAGAAAATGAACACTGCTGTGCGAAAGTAGAGGCGTCAAGCTTCAAAATGAGTCCAGCCTTATGATCGTACGATTTGTTTTTACGAAATGATAACAATTTAAATATCCACAATTTTTCATTTGTTGAAATATACTTTTTTCAAATCAAATCTTCTGCACTTTCCATATTTTCGATTTCAAATATTCTCACTGACCGATGTGTGCAGATCTTCTACACTTTTCATATTTTCGATTTCAAATATTCTCACTGACCAATGAGCAAAAAGCTTGATTGACCATTAATTTATCTCCCTAACGAGGCATTCAATTTCCCGATATCGTTATCTTTAAACACTCTCTTCCTCTTTCACGTCTTGATATTGGTTTCTGCTTCGAGCGACGGCAAATGAAGAAAAATATCCCAATTCGAGCAGGCTGTTTCACTTTCTGCAATCTCGAATCTGAAACATGTTCGGCTCGATTGCTCCTCTAATAGACAATTAGCGCTGACGAAAAGAAGCTCGAGGCCCCTATTTCGATATACTTTTTCGTGGAAGAGAGCGCGGCTCATTAATACCGGGCAATCCTCGATCCACAAAATTCCTTGTAGTCGTGATAGCTCCTCGAGCAGCGCCGAACCTTCTTCGTGCAGGATCCATAGCGGCAACGAGTATCAAGATACCGGCGTAATTTATGCGACAGTCGTTTGTTCCACTCCTGTCGTCCTGGCGATAGCGAGCCAGGAATACGCTTTGCTTATTTCTACGTCGCCATATCCGAACCCGTGTTATACAGCCCTGGAGGCCCAACTCGGATTCAATTTTCGTGCCACCATCGAGACAGCTTGTCAGGCCACGTGTCCTCGCACGTTGCGTATCTTCAATATTCACCCACAAATAGATAATTTATCCTTAAATGAGCAGTGCATTTAAAAATATTTATGTATAGCAGTTCTTATCGTTTTTGAATATTGAAGAATTTTTTTTTAAGACAATTATCGAACCTTTCGCGTTGAGATCTTTCACACGTATTTACTGGTATCTGAAGGGCATGCATAATTTTTTTAAAAGTGAAAATAATAAAAATTACATATTTTTTTAATGGAGTAGGTTTTATAATATGTTATATTCATATGTATCATAACATAATAATATGTTTTATTCATAAAATGAAAAGAGAAGAAGCTCTTTAGACTGCAAATGATCAATAAATGTTAAAGGCCATGCATGTTTTTTGTTTTAAAGTAAAAATAATAAAAATTACATCGATTACATATTTTTTAATGGAGTATGTTTCGAATAAGTATTTATGTAGTTGGTTAAATGTTGAATTGTACAAAATGGAAAGACACGAAGCTCTTTGGACTGCAAATTATCAATAAGTGTTAAAGAGTGTATCATATTTTTGATCAATGGCATTGATGTGAAAGAAGGTAATACAGAAACTACCAACTACGACATTCATATTCCCCCGAAACAGACCGTCGAAGATAATCGTGTCATCGTGTTTTCATTACGCACAGTTCGTTGCTGGGAGGTTAGTTTCGCCAACAATATTCGTGCCCGACACATAAACATCATTTAGAGCTGGCCAGATTGTCCGACGATATGAAAGGAGATTCCGGGAATTTGAGAATATTAAGGAAATGGAGTGGCTCTGCAGGGTCTAGTGTACATGCAACGTGCGGGGCAGGTGGTCGCCGCTAAGAAGGGCGGGAAGGGTAGAGTAATCAAGCGCTTCTGCTACTTTATTGCAAGACAACAGATCCGAAACAAGCAACTGTTTCATAAATCATTCCCGGTACATTTCTAGCATATTTCGAAACGTTCCTCGGAGACCAGGAATTCCACTGTTGTCGACAAGCCAGTGGAAACCAAGAAACCATTCGGAAAGTGAGATACAGTCGTTAGAGGCGATGTTCTACGTATTACAATTTCCTCTTGCCCCCGTTTGCAAAAATTACTGACATATATATATATATATATATATATATATATTCCACACAATTAAGTTAAAAAATCACTAGACTTCAATCTTGATTAAATTAGTTCAAGAAATTAGTACCAGAGAAATATCAATAGAAATGCAGTTTTATTTCAGGTTTGATTTGCTGGAAACTTCAGAAAGACGAAATTATATAAATATTGCTGTGAAATTGCGCAGTCAAGCTTCTTCATAAATTAATGGTTGTATTGACAGCTTGACGGAATACTGTTGAATAGTTAAATTGTATTGCTTGAATAGTACATGATTCATTGGTGAATTATTTGAGTTTTTATTTGAATTATTTTATCATTATATGGATTTTTCGTGACACTTTAATTGTGAAATTCCGATAGTCGTATTTATTATAGTTATTTAGAAATACCTATACACAATAGGCAATAATTCTAAAATAAAAATAATTTCTAACTCGACCTAATAATTATGGAAATAACTTAAAAAATAGCAAAAATGGACCCCGTCATTTATATTTTGTTCAATTGCCAGATTTAATGGCTTCAGCACAAGCATCCTAGAAAAGTTGGAAAGTTAATGTGTTCACCCTATACTGTACTGTTCAACATCGTCGAGTTTAGTGTTCAGCACTGTAACACGGTCGATTGTTTCAATATGTAACTTTATTAATGAAGCCTAGTATTACACCAGCTGGTACAATATCATTAATTACAACTGTTATTAATGTTCTACGAAACGCGACAACAAAGTTTAATTTGCGCTTTCCAATATTCACCGAGCTGATTTGTTATTAACGTTAACGTACTTGTTCGAGGGTAAAACACAGCATCTCTCAAAATTGAATATCGGATTTTTCGTTTTTATAAATCAACATTGTCGGTTTGCATATTGGTAAACCCAGGCAAAGTTGCAGAAGCAAACAATTTTATTCAATGTTTACAGAAAGGAATTCTTGATGGAAAAATTGAATGTTTTAATTGAGTGAAAATTTATTTAGTCATTTTCGCTTGCAGTTTTAGATCTCTGTTAGATATACGATAGGCACGCATACGTCAGTCCGTTATAATAATTTCGCAATGAAGCTTTCACGTGCTTCTGCGAGTATAAAATTATTTTTCAGTTTTTAAATAGAATAAATTATTATTTTTTGCATTTGCTTTTATCGTCAATATTTTTCACATTGAAAATATGCATAATTACAATGATTGACTTGTTGATGGAGTCATTTGTGCTGCTGGTAGTATCGTCAGAAAAATTGTTAAGTACAAGTTCCCTTCAAGCAATAAGAGCAAGGTAAATACATTCGCCGAATGAACCGATTAATAAGACGATGATGCAATTTATTTGATTCTTCACGCCTCCGTTCGTGGTTTTACCCTCCTCTTTCTTCCATTCGAGGTATAACCTGACCGCTTCAAATACTTCGTGACTGGTTTCGCCGCTCCAAACCACATTAAATAACGAACTTGTCTGTCTCTTACTCGCTCATTCTACTTATCGTAGTATTCTTTTTCGAATTTATATGCATAACAACTTCACACGAACTTATTGCCGCACTGAAATATGATAAAATTTATCATCGCATCGTTCCATAAGCTTCTTTGTTTTATAACAAGTTACACCTCCTCGGACATCTTATTACTTTGTTCATGCTTTCACAAATTCGACTGAAATCTACAACACCCATAATTAAATTAGTGACTTTTGCATTCATGACTAGAATTGATAATAGTAAAATTTAACATATTCTGAAAATTAAAACAAATTATCTTGTACTTATTTTGATTGTCTCAAAAAAATGACAAAAGTGAATATATCTACAGTTTTAAAATCAGCTCGAATAGGAAAAATTATTCTCAATTATTTGTATAGTAGAAATATAAAACCAGTCAGTTGATCCGTGCTGATAAATTGAGTATTAATATATCAAAATTCACACTGAACCGGGGTAGTCAGTGCACCTAATGAATATGTTGTCTCCCTGAGTAGAGAGCAATTAATGACTGTGTCATTAAAAAAGCGCTAAGGGCCCGCGATGCAACCTTGATCACGCATGCGTGACACCAGCAGGCGTGTTAATTAAAAAGCCGGGACACCGTGAAAAATGTTGGAAGAACAAATAATATTAATGTTTACGAGGGGCGAGAAATCGAGAAAAGAATCAAGAGACTGGAAACTGTCGAGAGGGTAGAAGAAAAGTAAGTTACCCCTACGTTGCGGCGCATAAGTGAAATTGCATCGCTTTAATTGCATCATTATAGCTAGCGAAGTGGCTTCGAGGGTCTCCAACTACTGCAATCAGTAATCACCCTTCCTTCCGATCCCTTTTCCCATTGAATCTGTCATGATGGCGTACCCGTACGATTCCCCTTATGAGAAAAGAAGAGAATAACAGACTTCGGGCGTGCTTCGTCCGGAAAACAGACCAAGATAAATGACCAAGGTCTTTTGCCGACCACGAATCATCACCACCCAGAATGACAGGGAGTGATTGATTTGTAACTGCCATTGCTTATAGAATCAATGTTTTCATCGAACATCAATTAATCTGCGGATTTTTATGCAAAATAAAAGAGTTCCAGGTCAGTCGTGAGACACAGAAACGAAATAAAAATGTTCTCAGTCAAATGTACGAAACAGGAATGAAATAAGAATGTTCTAACTCAAACGTAAAATATAGAAATGAAATAAAAATGTCCTCAGTCAAATGTACGAAACAGAAACATAGAAATGAAGTGAAAATGTTCTACCTAAGTCGCATATGAGAAATACAAATGAAATAAAAAAACATAGAGAAGAAATAAAAATGTTCTCAGTCAAATGTACGAAACAGAAATGAAATAAGAATGTTCTACCTCTTTCTCTAAAAGAAAGTCGTATATGAGAAATACAAATGAAATAAAAATATACTCCAACAGTAATATTTCTCGTAAATTCTTCTGAAGTCTTCATAAGTCCAATCATAATGCTTGCATCATTTTTCAATACTAATTTCGAACGACCGCACCTCGGCATTGCGAATTTGACAAAGAAAGCTGAAGTAGTACTCGTCCTTTTCTAGAGAGGATTAATAAATGCGGATAATCGGTCATTTGGAATGTTGTCCAGCTAAATGGACGATTGGTAGCGCCGTGCGTGGTCGCGAATAGGGATATTTGCATGATAGAGTCATGGGCGGCAGGTCCCTTTCGCCGATTCTGTCGGCGATAAAAGTAGGTCTTGAGAATATCCGCGTAAGCTCATTAAATAAATCGTCGTGGACCGCTGTCGAGCCACAACCATGACCACAGAGCCACAGTCCACAGAGGGAAACCGTCGAATCGGCCGAAGGACGCGTTAACGAGTATCATGACTAGGCGAACGCTTCAATCCTGCTCCTCTCTTTCTCTTTTTGGATGGTCCTCGAGGATTCGAGTGGCGCGCAGCCGTTGCCCACCAGATATCATCGTAATTTATACGACAGACGTTTGTTTCGGGACGGCTGCCCGGCGATAGGCGAGCTTAGATTTGCGGCTTGATTATGCCTCATCCATTCCTCCATCATCAGCATAAAACGAGCCACCGGGACCGATTCGTTCACTTCACTTTCCCGTGAGTACATTGACTTCTCTTTACTTGCCGACTTTGTGCCCAGGAGATGTTTCTAGGGATATTGTAAATCTGCCATCAGCAAGGAATATATTCCTCGATATTCGCACTTTCGTAGAAAAGTTATCGTAGGTGAACACGGGTTTTATTTGTAGACACACGCGTACAATGAGAAAATTTTTCGAACGAAAGACTGCAGATCGTTATACTTTTAAAAAATTTCATTCTTTAATGCCAGCCACCTTTGCAAGTCACGAAATACAAGCACACACAATCAGACATCTCACACTATAAATTACAGTATCTCATAATGTAGAACAAGTGATTAATACCATCACGGCGCTGAACTATAGAAGTAATGGCTTGACAATTTTTCACGGAAGAAACGTAATTATAACTGCACGTAAAACATCGTGATTTATGAATGCATTACGTACCTGGATGATCAAAGATTAAAGCATTTTTTACTGTTCTCTAAATTGTCTGACTGTACCTATCTGCAAAAATTTAAGTACATGCATACTACATATGTTGAGTGAACATAATTATTAGACAAGTAGTAAAATCTATATATAAGAATTCAGGAAAATCGTTATCTTATAAGGACTCATTTAAATTATTGATTCGTATTTAATATTATATATTCTGGTTTGTATAAGGTTTGCATAAAAAGAATTTCTCGTTTGCATAAGGTCCCACAGTCTAATAATTATGAACGTTAATATATGATGGACAAAATAAATACAAGTGTACGAGAAAATCATTTTTGATTTGTTCAGCGTGTCAGTAACATAGTGAACATTAATATTGTAATACATGATGGCCCAGGTGAATATATTCACATAAATATTTTTGATTTGTTCAGTAGGTCATGGCTGGAACGAGTGCAGCCCACGAATTGTTAACTACAGTGGATCTATGGTCGAACTGTTCAGAAGCGAGAAAATTTTGAATGCCAACATCCAGCTCGGTGTCCTTAATGCGTGCCGAACTTAATTATTCTTAAAAGCAGACGAAGTCGTCTGACCCGTGTTATAAATTCAGTTTAGTTCAACATTCTCAGCAGACTGCTTGAATAATTTGGTTTCATTACTTAAAGTGTAAGACTCCGGGAGCTGTGTGTTTCTGTCGGTAGGTGCATATCCATGCAAAACGTTCAGCGAGAGGAGTGGGGGGAAGAAGAGGTTGAGGCAAATGATCGTGCAACCGACAATAACCGTGACCAGGCTGGTGCAACTGTTTATGCACGGCCGACATTTTATTGGACAGAGCGTCCTCGTCAGCGCCATATTAGATTCCAAAGTGCACCGCAGCCCCGCATTCCACGCAACGTACGAGCGCTCGCCAAAGTGTTGGCAAGTTATTGCGATTGGCGGTGAAGACAACTGCTGCGCCCGAAGATCACACTTGGATTCAGGATCAAAATCGCCTTGGTATTTCGTTTCACCTAGATCTGGACACCTTCCCGAGCTTCTGTTACGCCATTGGCTTACCTTTACTTGCGAACCGTGTGCACGGGAACACGATTCCGGAATATACTAGATTTACTAGATCTTCTGCCAACAAGTTTTCGTAAACATCGTAGAATGCAAGTAGCCAAACAGAAGGCTTTTTTTTATTGTACTTATTTTATTGCATTTATGACAAAAATGGGTATGTGCAATTTAAAACAGTGGGGGTGCTAAAAAGATGTAAGGCCACCAGTGTATTAGTTTTACCTTAACAAGATCATCGAAATGGCTCCTGTGTCTTGCAATCGATGCGAACACTTTTTATTTTGCGTAATGATCAGCAGTCTAGTAAAGAGTACATATCAGTTGGAGGCACTTAATTTGTGATGGACGTGATAGTGGCGTTGTATACATATAATTCATAATCTTTCAGGAAGGAACATAAGACCTTACATACAGTGAGGGACGAAAGTATTCTTACACCCTGTAAACAGAATAACTGTTTTATAATTGTACCAAACGACCTGATTTTTTATAATCAATCAGAAGCATTGGTTTACGAAATAATAGTAAAACATTGATCTTTGTTATTGATGTATAGACTTTGTTACAGATGTACTGTATCTGAGACCCAAAGCCAATCTTATGGCACAGTATTGAATTTTTTCAAGTACTTCAATCTGTTTCTTCTGTGTTGAAAAATTTGTAAAGTTAATGGACTAAAAATAAAAACACGTGAATATAAAACCGATTTTATGTATAGCATAAACTAGTTTATCACTTCTCTCAAAAATTAAGAATTTACATAATGTCTACAGAATAAGAACATACAAATACAAGATCGATTTTATATGCAGCATAGCAAAATCCATTACAATGGAAATGTTCCAATTGAATTTCTTCAGTAATGTAAATGCAGTTGGAAACCACAGAGTCTATTACCACATTTACACGGTATGTTTATAAATTGTAATTACTGTAATTACACACTATGTACTGAGGTCTATAGCATATAATAATTGTGTTGTTTTTGGTACACGTACTCCGTCTACAGCATATGATTACTGTGCACTATTCTACTGATTTTAAACGTCTATTACATGTTGTAGGAAAATCAATTTATCGATTCATTATCTTTAATGCTTAGTCTTATCTTGATGTTAGTATAAACAAAACGAACCTGAAGAAAACTGCAACTACAACGAAACGAATAATGGAAAGTAATGTTCCAAACGCGGGCTTATAATAATGCAGCTGTACAAACGAAAAAATGTGAACTTCTCGAATAATGTATTTAATTCCACGATGTTTACAGACACTTGCGACCAACAGAACAATTGCTGTTTTTACGGGTGTTGTAAACACCGTCGGCGTTACATGGCAGAACTGTCCGTGCATCATTGGCCATAATGAAAGCAGTAAAGTTTTATATTGTTGACAAGCGGCCAGTTTCTTTGCCATTGTTTCTCTAATTCGAGGGTTGGAGGGAATCGTTCGACAGTTTACGCTCTTCCTCGCGGACTCGCACGGTTTTCCTCGGCGACGACACACGAGCGACTACGGGGACAAATCTTCCAGGTTTTATTGTGACTTAGGCCGGCAGCAGTCGCGAAATAATTGCGTTATAAATAAGAAAAAACGAGCCGGAGGGTGCTGGCTTATATCTAATTTATTAGTGGGCGTACATTGTCGACCTGTGAATAGAGCCGCTGCCCGAAAATCTAAGGGATATTTTACGGAACTTCCAGGCTCTTTGTGCTATCATATATAGTCTGTACTTTGCCAAGGATCCGGATTATATCCTTATCCTTTGAATTATAGTGTCTAGAACAGTCCTGCCGTTGAAATGAAAAGCTGCATACAGAAAAGATTTTACGGTTAATCGCGCCAACGGGAATCGAACGGGTATTGACGTGCGGTACGTGTTTTGAGTTTCGACTGCCATTCCTCCGGGAATTGCGTTCCTGTCAACATTTGCCAGTGTACTTTGATTTACCGTTCTCTGCTAGTTCAATCACGAATATTAAATAACGTGTTCGTAGGCACGCTTTCAGCAAATCTTCCAGTTACATTGTTATTATTAAGAGTAAATGCAATATATTACAAAACAAACGATTAGAGAAGCTTTGCAGTTTCGTGTAGAGTCTGCTTCGTAATTAATTTTAGTACATGAAATTGCTTAAATTTAATTCACCTTAAACAATTAAGTGATTTAAATTCATTTCCTTAATATGGAAATGGCCGTATAAAACAGGACTGTGCCAATTCAGAAGAGAACGAGCCCAAACTAAATAACTAGAACGAGGTTTCAATCCAATTTTAAATGAGAAATGACTTTATATTTAACGACCATTCTTCCCAGGTGATCAGAAATGCCGTGATCTGACGTGACATAATAATGAGGGATTACCACTGATTAATACAGCCAGGGTTAGATTTCAAAATAATTATTAATTAACCCTCTTCAGCTTATAGTACTTCTCTAATTGTCCCCTTACTTTCTATTAAAATTGAACTACCTATCTCGATGTCTTCTTTTAGATTTGAGGTACGACAGAATTCATCAACATATCCTCAGTGCTTTGACTCAAAAATTAATTATAGAATGAGACAATAAAATGTTTTTACGGCAGACAATTTAATGAATGTCTGCGCAGTGAAATTAATGTAACAATTATTAAATTAATAAATGTCAATCTTATAGAGGTCCAACCTGCACAAATGACTAGTTAATTATATCTATTTCCTTCGTGAGTTTCTAACTACTTTCATGGTTAAATTCATGTAACTATTATTAAACTGATAAATTCCAATTCGACGCTGCCGAGGACCCACAAAAGGCCAGTAACTATTAATTGTGCATCTTCCTAAATTGACGAGCTGGTAATTACTTTTATAATTAATTAACGCGGCACACATTAGATTAATAAATTGGGGTCCCTCGGACGGTTCCCTTTGAGATTCGGTTAACCAGGCGAACGGGGCGAAGACCGCGTGCGATAGTGAATGTTGCACGGGGTTACAAACAAGTGCACTTTATACCTGTCCAGTACAATTTTGAATTCTTCACGCTGCCGCTTTCGCGAGTGTCGTGAGTGCACGCGCGGCTTTGAAAATAAGAGTACACCAGGTCGTTCGTGTCAGTTCCTCGTTAGTGAGATCAAAGTGACGATGGAGCGAGGGAGATACTTGCTGCTTGGATGAAATGGGGTTATCTGTCGTGGTTGATCGCTCAAGAGTTTGTATATCACGATTACGGGAGGTCTACTACCTTTCTAGTACGTCAACTTCTGCGTTCGTACTTTCGTAACTAGAAAGAGTATAAAATGCATAGAGGAACACCATCGCTTCAGAATGGGGGGGTTCGTTTAAATTTTCCCGGCCGCTCGTAATTCACCGTGGCTTTTTCGTACATTCAGATTTCATCAACTATAAAAATCTTTGCCCGCGGGACATGGGTATTTAAACATTTACGTATTCCCCTAAAAGATGCATTATAAAGTCAGTTAAACATCGTCGATAAAAGTCTAGCTGTTGGTTTTCTTTTATACTTGCGTGCCTGATATTGGGTGGTAAAAATAGCATCAACCTCATCGTCTGGCATAAATGAATGTTTATAAGTCAAGTGAAATTACAAAATATTTCAGACGTTTCAATGTAGTCGTTTCTTGGGTAAACTTTACTTTACCGGACTCAAAATATGTGCCTTTCTCCTACAAATTATGATGTATTTGGTATGTAACCCAGCAGAGTTGTACCCGACGTGGATGCAGATCGAAGTTTCGATCCTCTAGGATCAATAGTTGAGGAGCTATGGTCGCTTAAAGTTGAGCATTTTTGACAGGTAAGGGCGCCGCCATATTGGTTTGTAGTGACGACCACGAGCCGCTTACCCTGCCCCCCCCTCTCGACCTAATCCTCACCAACTCAGCAAGCGGCGTGCGACCGACACTACAAACCAATATGGCGGCGCCCTTACTTGTCAAGAAACTGGAAATATGCTCAACTTTAAGCAAGCATAACTCCTGAACCATTGATCCCACAGGATCGAAAATTCGATCTGTATCCACGCCGGGTACAAATCTACCGGATTACATACCAAATACATCATAATTCGTGGGAGAAAGGCACAAATTTCGAGTCCGATAAAGTAAAGAGCAGCCCGTTTCTTCACTAGGCAACATTTCTGTCCAGTTTGTTCCCCGAATAACAAAATTCAAAACTAGAGTTAAGGAATGCGAGAAGGCAAACAATTTTGAATTAAATTGAACTTTTGTAGTTCGTTCGAAATCGGTTTCATATTTATTTCAAATGCATTTTCCTATCGGCTATAACACACGAGATTAAATATTCATTTTATCGTACACTGTATACATTATAAAATAATTTTGGTATAAAAATATTCTTTGTAGGATATATTCGTACGAAAACACAAATTTCACTTTGTCATGTTAAACTTTCGAATATTTCCTGTCGCTTTCAGGTAAATTCAATCAATTTTCGTATTAATGTATTTTTAATTGTGAAATGTTTTCAGAGATGTTGAATATTATAGTAGGGAAACAATTGAAATTCTTTGTTCTCACAGGAACAACCACTGAATTTTTCAATCATACGATCTCCCACCAATATACTCCGACGTTGATTAAAATTGTTACTAAAGAGGCTTTTCCTCTAAAATTGTTATACGAAGTCACGCAATATACAGCACGGACCGAATTAGTGCGACATGTTCAGGTCCAATGTCTACTACCCGGCAATAGCAAGTTTAGTTTCTCAGCGAGAAATCTTCCGCGAACTATGAACACCATTCAGCTGCCGAAGGCAACGATGCAAATACTGACGCTGAATCATGTACCAAAGATAATTAAATTTTAGTTCGTCTCCCAATACAATTAAGAAAACATCCTCGATCAATAAATAATGTCTGTTTTATAAAAACGAGTTCAAACGCGATACAAATAGATTACCAACAAGGAGTATCTTCACAAAAAGAAACTTCACTCTACTGAAAAAATTACCATTAATGCACATACATTTATATCTGGACTTTGAAATTTATGCAAAATAAAAGTTGGCAACGATAATTGCAATATACAGAAGCTATGCAAACATTTATTTAATTTCTCAATAATTTTATTAAGCTAATAATTTTTGTCATAAATGAATCAAAACTGCATTGATCAAGTCTCAGCGAAAGAAACACTCAAAATATTGTTAATCATAGGCTTAATATTCATCTCCATCCAACAGCAATATTTATTACGGTAGCAAGTTTCGCCAACTCTCGGTTCCATAAATTACTGCTCGAAAATAAAAATTTGCATAAAGACTCGTTTGTAAATCAGTCTTCGTAATAACAATAAGACGAGTCGCGTCGCAAAGAAACGTTGCAGGAATGCAAATAACTCGCCGAAGAGGGAGAATCCACGGTGAAGCAATTGAGCTGTAAGTTCCGACGATAAAATGGCAGCCGGATAATTCAATTTAATTGTTTTGTAATTTGTGAGTTGGAACTGGTAGCTTTCAGCTTGTAGCTTGTTGCTTACAGCTTGTAGCTTGTACCTCGTAGCTTGTAGCTTGTGTGTAGCTTGTATCGTAGCTTGTAGATTGCAGCTTGATGCTTGTAGCTTGTAGCTTGTAGCTAGTGGCTCCAGCTTTTAACCTGTAACAGTAAAAGTGTCATGCAAATTCTATCACGTCGTGTGCAGTTGTCGCTGTCATGTCGCGTGAAGCGCCTATAGCATGAATGAAATATGCAAGACACTCGTTTCTTGCTGCAAAAAGCCTTTTGTGAAATATTGTGAATTATGAATGACACAGAGGTTTCAGGCACGCTCCCAGGCTTAAACACTAAATCCCATATCATGCAATGTGTGTATGGATCTTAAATCTGAGCTCAGGAGCTGGGTAAGTCTTGCTTGACTACACAGAGGGCGGTGCAACCCTCTGATGACATGCTTCGAACATGGGGTGGATGATCCACCTTCCCCATAAAAGATTTTCATTGAGGGGGCAACGTAGTCGTCGTCAAGATCATCATTGAAGTCCTTGAGAGTAAGTAGACTGCTGCAAACATTACAAGAATTTGAAAGGGCTGTTATATTATTCTCGAATTATAAAAATTATTTAAAAAAGAGAATATTTTCCATTTGAAATCTATTTCTTGTAAATGATATGCAATACAATTTTTTGTGTACATGTATTAAGTGTGCATCATAAGAAGATTATCATTAATAAATATATTCTGAATATATTAGAATAAATATATTCTCTCTCTACTTATAAAAATTATTAAAAAAAGAGAATATATTTCCATGTAAAACCTGTTTCATGTAAATGGTATGCAATATACAATTTTCTGTGTACATATAATTGCGCAAGAATGCTAAGTGTGCATGTAAAGAAGATTATCATTAATAACTATATTAATCAGTATCTTATATTATCTCTGTAATGTTTATGTATCTTCTACTATTTCTACTATTTCGAAATCGAAAAGTATCATTACACTAAAGCCGCAATTACGAATGAAGAGGAAACTATTAATCACACGATCAGCCACGACCGCATAATCACAGCACACTTATTGGAAGTTAAAATACATGTATTATGCATCGTCGTCGGCGGTGTATTATATGTCACATAATCGTAGGGTTGCGCGGTCATAGTTTACGCACACAATACTCACGTAACCACAGGTGCGATCTAATTATACTAATCAACTGTCACCACTTCGTTATCGGTTGAGCCATTGTGCCACGGTAGCTCCCGATCATCTATTATCCTGTAATCAGGATTTTACACCAGCCAGATACGGCCTCGGCCGCCCGAAGAAATTTAAAGATGATTTAATTAACCGTCGAGCTACGGTCCTCGGATCGGTGTGACGTCGATTCCCTTATACGACGCACTGATTACTCCGACAACTTGTCTGATTGTGCCGTGGCTAATCCACTGGAAATGGAATGAAGATGAATTAACGACAGTAACCGCACAAACTCACCGCATCACGAACTATCGGGAATGCGCACGGTTACTTTAGATATGGTATATGTACTGTACTGCGAGATTGATGTAGACCTCATTTTCTCATCTATGCGTCTGCATTTCGAAATTTTAAGAAAACCACGTTCGTATAAAGAGGAAATAAGAAAATCTCACGAATTGCTCACTTCGATGTATTTTGAATGCAGCATATACTTTTTTTATAATATATTTTCTTCCATTTTTATTATGACGTACTTTTCAATACTTGAAACATTAATGTATGAATTACATGCCAATGCAAAATCGCTCATATGAAGATCTTTTTAATAAATAAATAATGAAAAATATATATTTTATACTGTGGATTTTTATGCAAAACAAAAATTGTTTCTTGTTTTTTGTTTTTGTTTCAGTTTTTGAGAAACATGATGTTGAAAAAAACATATTTTTCTACTTTAAACAAATATTATGATGTTATTATAAAAGATATTGAATTGTTCTTTACAGCAAAAGATTCTGTAGACTTTCCCGAATACAGTGATATCCAATATTAATAAACATGTTTAAATATTTACAGTAATTGTAACAACAGTAAATACAGTAATTGTAGAACAAATTTGGTGTTGGACAGTGTTATAAGCAAGAGAAGCCGACTAGAAATTTGCTTCTGCTTTTAACGATTTTGGCAAGGTGAAACTAATATATTAACCCAGTTTTCTCCTAAATGCATAAAATCCGCAGTCTAATTATGACGCACATTAAAGCAAGATTTCTATTTCATTGATTATTATAGCAGCATATTAATTTATTTATAAAATATGCTAACAAAGTTAGTAGAATAGTCTCTCAACTGGTCGAAATACAATCAGAACAATATGCTTCTCAACCTTCTCCGATCAGCATCGAATAAAATATTTGGCGCACTTTTTCGCAGAGTCAATAACTGAGGAGGTTCCTCGATGGACACTTACCCGGCTACTTATTGGCACTTAATGTGGCTAGATTTTCGAATCACGAGTACCATCTCCTTCCACGCCTTTCCCCGTTTCATCTTCCACGAGGGCGTCAAGTTGGTCGCTGGGTCAATTGAAGCTTGAACCGTTCCCGAAGTTGAAACCATTGAAAACAGCTTCGCAACTGTTATTGATCGTGATCACACAGCATAATTACTGTTTCCCATTTCAATCGACTCGATATCCCCCACCCCTCGCTACGCCTTCTTTTAATCAGTGCTCGGTCGAACACGCGGAAACGGCAAACTCAAAGCTAATGATTACATGGTCCATTAACTCTATGAAAGTTTCACGAAGAATGGATGCAAATTGTGTCAGGTACTTTAATCTACATAATTAATTGCAATTGTACTTAGCAGCGGGTCGGGCTGCGCTTAGGATCGTCTACTATTCTACTCGTGTGTTGCTCCAACGTATGCCTCATTTAATACTATTATATTGTGTACGAATGCTATATCTGCTATATGAAGAACAATACTACATTTGCTGTATTAAGAACACAGGGAAAAATTAAGTGACCTCCGTACACTGTATATTATACTGTTTTTTATACACTGTAGAATTGAAGACTGGAATTATTTTTTGGAAAATTGTTTTTTCCGCAAAAAGAATGCAAGTTCCAACGCCAATGCAACGAACTAAGGCTGAAAGTCTCCTGACGATTCGTTACAAGATTGGTTACAAGATTTTTGGTTTTACGTGGATTTAAGTTACAAGTTTGTAAATTTCAAAGAACCCAGGGAAAAATAAAGAAAAGACAAAGAACCATTAAGTGACCTTAGTTAGAGGGGTGTTCGGATTTGGTCACCGAAATTTCTTATTGCCGCGGCAGAAGAAAAATATAAGCGTATGCGTCTCCGTCCGGCGACGTGCCCGTTTTGCTGCAACAGAAGAAGTTTGTTTCGGCTGTTCCATCGCAATTTACCGATTGGAAGGGCTATTAATTTTCAGCCGGATCCAGAAAGTATGGAAGAACGACGGTAGGCAATAGCTCGAATCGACCTCGATAACTTTCGCGCGGAGAACTTTCCGGGCGAATACGTGAGCTGGAACTGCGTGTAAAATTCTTGCGGCCCATTTTCCAAGGGGAACAAAGGAGCGCGGATAGACGAGAACTCGATTCGTACACCTACTTCCATAAAATCTGTACCGCCCGCCGCCGCCACCGCCGCACGGCCGGGCAACTTCTACTTTGTTGATACCCTTTGACGGGACAAAGGTATGCTCTCCGTATTGGCAGACAGTGTGATTTAGATCGTTTGCTCCTCCTCCGCCCCCTCCCCTTGAGCTTTGCGTGTTCGACGAGAATTTTGTACGTCAGCTCCGGCGCACCCGAGCCTGTGATTTGCATACAGGAGCTTCGGGAAACCTAATCCTTTACGTGTTATGCATACCTAATTCTGTAAACAATATTTATGGTAATGCGACGGCCACCGTAATTTCACTTAAATATTTCAAGCCAGAAACGGCCGCGATCCGCGCCGGGCACCGCGGACGAGAGGCCTTAAATTCCGTTGAAAAATCTATCAACCTTCCCACGTGATGCACAATAAATACATTATGCAATTTTGAATGTTCATTATCGGCCGTTATGAGAGTTGCAATTTAATAATCGGACCGGCGAAAGAGTGCGACAAAATTTCACTGCTACGACGCGACGGGGACCCCAATTACATTTTCCAAGGATCAATTAGTCGTCGATGAACACTCTAATTGAAGATATATTCATTTCTGTGTGCAGTTATAATAGCTGTGATATGTGAGAACGGTCTATGATTATGCCAGAAACAATTTATGGAGAACTGGTATTGTATTATTCCCTGCTTACTTGGATGCGGTAGATAGCGAAAATAATGATTTATTTAGTTATTAATTATTAAAATAATATTATTAATCTCAATAGTTATATTATGTAGTATAATTTCAATTATTGCCTATGGTTCTATTAAACTGCCAATTTCTATAGTATTAGAAATGTTTATTTTAAAATTGCTGTACCTTATTAGAGATTCTATCATGTTCTAAGGAGGATGAAAAACTTTTAACTTACTTTACAGAGCCAGAAGATGTTTTCTTCACACTTAATTAATGCATGCTTTCGAAAGACCATTTTTTATATTCAGTAAACAGATAATTTCCGTTTTAATTGCTTCGCGAACAAACTAGCTTTCCGTATGATAAATGTCCGCTAACAAACCGTTGCCAACAAAAGCTATCAGCCTTCCGAAGATACTTCTGATTCTGTGGAGAACATCCACGCGATCCCGTACTATCGGAGAATTAGTAATCCTAAGACAAAAGGTAATTTATTGGTACCCCATTACCAGAGAATTGAGGTGTACAGGAAGCGAGGGAAAGTTGAAGACGATAGAAATGGAGCGGGAAGCGGTAGATTGTCTTGGAGTTAAAATAGTTTCCGAAGTCTCAGCTTTGTGTACACAGGATTTTACTATGTCACCAGATCTTTGATAATAGCGGATTCCGAAAGTCGACGCTTCCAACAATAGCGGGGAGCTTTAAGTAATAGTAGGGAACGTTAGATGATAATAGGGAACTTCAAATAATAATTTATTTCTTTTCCGGATGTCTGTACTAAAGTGAAAAATTTCGATAAAACGATTCGAGAGAAGATAAAAACATGAAATAAATACAGAAATATATACAGACTAGAAAATAAATACAGGAACATGAGCCGCATACAATAATAATAATTAAGTAAAGCAAATACGATTATTATTATGCAGGGAGCCTCAGCTGAAGGAGGCCACCTAAATATCTCCTTTATTTTTAATGGCACAAAAAATATTTATGGCATAATTTAAATGGTATCGAAGGTGGAATATCATAGAAGAACAATTTCTTTTGTTCGGTTATTTTTTCATAGTTTTTTCGAGGTCATCGTTATATTTTTTATCGGGAAAACTTGTCTTTTTTTATTCCATCTTATAGCAACTGCAAAAATACATTTGAATATGCTTAAGTCATTAACGAGATAGAATGAAAAAAAAAGTTTTCCCGATAAAAAATAAGGATGACCTTGAAAAAACCATGAAAAAACAACCGGACAAATCAAATGATATTCCTCCATCTATACCATTTAAATTATACCATAAATATTCTTTTTGTACCATTAAAAATAAAGGAGATATTTAGATAGTGTCTCCTTCAGCTGACACACCCTGTATATACCCTGCAGAATGTTGCAATGTTAGATTAATATATTAACTATATTGTTATCAATATTTCCAATTTCTGTTGATAGATATTTCTACCAAGCAGTTATAAATAAAGCCAGTCACAAAGTGCTAAGACTTCAAAGTCTTCTGACGAAGAAGATCCCATCGGCTAATTAGCCGAACGAGATATATAAGAAAAAAACACCATGAAAGTACACCGGATCACCGGAATTCAATGCAAAAGAGAAACCATGCCACTGAAAGCTTCACAAAGAGTATCGCAAGTAACTGCACCATTTACTCGCATAATTATGAACCAGTATTTACACGTCCCGAGCTAATAATATTTATTAAACATCTGCAGGACCTATGGGAAGTCATCGCACAGTGTGTTTATTAAATCTCATTAAATATTTGAAGTCCTATTCAATAGTTGCGCGCTACGTTCGCTCATCGTTTCTATAATACAAATACTCCACGTTTCGTGCCAATACTGCAGATGGCCCCAGTACCAGGTAGAACTTGTACATTATAGTAAACTCTAAATATTTGAGATGGTCAGGGAGACACTTCCCAATTGTGAGTAGTATTATAGACTGCCTCCTCTCTATTTCTATTCCCTGGTGTGTCGGCTTTATTCAAATACACTATGCTAGGCATTATGAGGCCGCAGTTCGTAATCCATTGAACAATGTACTGGCTGAGTGAAAAGTCACGCGTTATTTTGGAAATATCCTGTTTTCAAAGTTGGCAGTACATGTTATGGCACATTGTTTGCCATTAGCTGTGTTCCCGAGTTCAGTGGGAAAAATCCATTACTCATTGATATTCATTTCTACAAATTCTTACTTTCTCAAATCTTGAAAAATTCTATGAACCTTTTTAGTATGCAAGAATCAATTTTTCAGACAAAATATTATTTTGAAAATGATCACCCTTGAGCATTTGTACCAATGAGCCATTTTCCAAAATTATTTTCACGTCATCTTGTAAATTAATTTAATTCTGACTTTCCAAAAAAAAAGTCTGAATATTACTGTAGTTCACACTGTTGCTGTAAATATCTAGCGAGGTTTTCTAAATAAAAATAAGAAAGACATTTACGATGAAATGAACATTAGATAGAAGAAAGATGATATTTCGGTAAAATACCGCCATGTTTTTCCATTCGAACCGCGTCGCGACTGTCATCAGCGTCGCCGCGACTGTCATCGTCGAGCAATCATCTCTGTCGAGCAATCAACCGTATTTTCAGTAAATTTCGTCTGACTACGCGTTCAACGGAAAAACAGCAAAGACGCGACAGTGCGCGCCGAATTGCACCGTCATTAAATGTATAAAACTGCGAAAATACAGCATCCCGCGATCAACGTCATCGTCGTCGACGGATTGAATCGTCCGTCGCAGCGAAAATCGACATAACGCAGTCGCGGCGTCAACCTTGTGTTTACGTTTCAATTGCTTCCGACAAAAAACGTGTCTAGTTCGCAAACTGCCTGGAGACCGTGAACAGTGAAATGGAACACTATAGTCGCGATCATCGCGAAACGTATTTGAATCGTCATTAGTGAGATACCTATATTAACGCACCCTGCTGAGCGTGTTGCTGGTCGATGATATTACGTACAGTCAGCCACAGAAATGTCCGCACAGCGAATAATTTTCAAATATTTAAAAAGCACGATTTTTTTCACATTTCACAGACGTTCGTTAAATTTGTCAGTGAACATTGAAGAGACTCTCAAAAAATGACATTTGTTTTTTTATATTGTTTATTTATAAAGGTTGCATTAACATCGAGGTCATTAGCGACCACTTTTGGTATACAACTATAAATACAATGTTTTGTTAGCGCACTAATACATCACTGTGGATATAATTCAATTTTTGTTTCAGCAAATTTTAGGCGATTCGAATGAGAAAAAATACGTGGAACATTTTGTTTTTCTAATTTTGTGATGTCATTTGAATGGATAATA
Source organism: Lasioglossum malachurum (assembly GCA_028455605.1). Classification (NCBI taxonomy): domain Eukaryota; kingdom Metazoa; phylum Arthropoda; class Insecta; order Hymenoptera; family Halictidae; genus Lasioglossum; species Lasioglossum malachurum. Next base: position 8,317,186 of record CM052316.1, read on the forward strand.
TTTATTGGTTTTCTGTTGATACGATTGATAGCTTGTGTCTTTTGGAAATGATGTCGGTGTTACAATTTTGTCCGACACTGTAGCTGTTGCCTGTTCAAAGGGGACTAACTCTGAAACGTGTCCCTTAGGTCTATGTCCACTTCAAAGTAGAACCCCACAAATTATACAAGCGATAATTGTAGGCTGAACATGAATTACTCTTGAGTTGCTATTAGCTAGTAATCGCAACTCTAAAAAGTGACGAAAATTTGAACGCGCTAGTGACCATTTGTTGTCGAAATGAAAAAGTGATTAAGAAGACTAAAAAGAAATTGAAGAAGGTAGTCCGTAATTTTAATTGACAGTATCTCCTTAATCAGTGAATTTCTATTCAGAATTAATTCATCCGATGCTGTATATTAATTACAAAAATTGCTTACCTCAATTGCAACGAACTGGAGCAAAATAGAAATACGTCTTCTTTCTTAAGAGGTTTGGTAGCTTGAAAATTATATAATAATTTTTCTAGTATACTGGTTTGCATTTCTCCTATACATTTCTGTCATAAACGTATAAAAATTCACAGTCCAATTTTTATAGATTTGTAATTCACAAAACGAAGGATCACAAAGATCCCCAAAAAGATTATACAAGTGCTCCTATAATTTTTGGGTTCTTTTCCCAGACAAACGTGTTCAGATTAAATTCCTAAATACCCGCACATTGTCTTACATTCTCGCGTGGAAAACGGATTTTTTTTCCCAGTCCGTGCCAGTACGCTTTTCGCTTATCCCTCGCGAGCTTAGAGAGTTCCGCGCGCAATTATTATAAAACGCTTGTAAAATATTTCTCTCGTTGACCTAACGCGGGAGTCCCGTCGCGTTAATAAATATTTAATGTATATTTAAAAGTTTCAAAACGAGTGCTATAAGAAAACGTTCAACTGTACGACTTTAATGTATTCGCCTGACCTAAATGTATTTTTAATTAGTGTCTCAACTCGGATAAGAACAGTACCGAAGGAATAGTCGGAGTTAATGCGCGCAGCCGGTATAAAGAAGTTAGGCGGAACAAATTCTATCTGATACTAAGTACCAGGAACGACTTCAACGAAGTTTCAGCGAGTTTTCGTTTCCACCGAGGCCAATACCGATCCATACCGAAGCAATGCTTTGTTGATACCTGCCCCGAGGTACCGTTCACAGTCAGTTTCCCAGATTTCCAAAAAATATAGAACAAAATTTTTTCATCGGCAGCTTTGGTTTCGAGAAAATCCAGTTTGGAAATGGTATTAGATTGGAATCGTACGACGCGGCTTGTTGTGGCTAGCCAATTCTACTTCCTGTATAGCGAGAACCACGTGATTAGTTTAGATTGAGGTAGGATCTCCTTTACGCGTCTGGACGTTTTGTTATCCATACTTCATTCGTCGTAGCTGTCTGATGTGCCTCTGGACGCACAAGTTTCCGTTCCTATGAAGCGATTTGGTATGTCTTTCCTTGTTTTTATAATTTATAATTTAAATAAGTTCCGCAAGTTAAAAAACACACATTTTTCACTAATAATGTAGATAGGAATAATTTTTTAATGAATTGTGGTGGAAATGACATTCCGATATCTCTTATGGTTGAAGAGTTATAGTAAAATGTTACGATCCGTGTAAATTGTTTAAATGTTGCAATCGGTAAATTGCAACATTTGGGAAGCCACAATTTTGAGAAGAATATTCTAAAATATTCCTCGAAAGGAGATAATGCAATATTGTTTCTTGGCGTAGACGCAGTTTTGATGAAGTATGACGAATGGAGTATAAAAGGCGCTGAGATAACAAAAAGTTAGCAGGCCAACCGAAAAATTTTTTATCAAATATATCACGGTTCAGAAAGAGAGCTTTGAGAGGGTTTTACGCCTATCGTTTAGTAAATATTTAAACGAATTCAGTAAGGATCATGAAAAATATTTTTCAAACAACATTTTGAAATAAAGTTTGTTTCACAGATATTGTAGGAGTTATTGATTTTAAGCCCTTTTTGAAATTGATGTTTTTTCCGAATTCGAGAAAAAACCCCCACATCTCGATGAAAAACCGATGTAACAAAAAACAGATTACGGTATTGCCCTCCTGGAAACTATTTGAAAATATATTTGAAAATATTTTTCGTACAACAAAGTAACTAACGAGCAATTTGCAGTGGTCATGTTACTGGACTCTGTATAATTGATTAATTGAACTGTTCACTTGAAATTGCAACGGCCTGCGTTTTATCCTGAAATCGTGGAGGAACTTTTGTACTCATCAATACGTGGACGTTCGTCGGAAGCTTTGCGGTATGACAGCGTGCCGGCTCGCGACAATAGTTTAGATCGACCTTGTATACTGAACCTGATCCAGGCGCTGTAGTGCGCGGCTAATCCTTCTTCTAACCGCGCATCAATCACGGAAGCATTTATACGGTGTCGGGTGTTAACACACCTCCGTTGCCCATCAAACTGATCCGGAACGCTTTGCAACAAACTAATAACGCGTTTGAGCATCGTCTTATCCGAAGGGAAGGAAGCGGATGAATCATTTTCAGGCCTCGAGTGCTCGGCCGCCGAGAGGAATAGAGAGAGAGAGAGAGGGAGAGTCTCGACGAGATAAGCCAGATACGATCTTCCGCCATAGTGCTAGTTAATGACCTGCTGTTTATGCAGGAAAACTCCGGGCGGAAGGGTGTTGCGAGCAAGAAAAAACTGTGTCGAAGAACAGACCGGAGCCAGGAAAAGAGAAAGAGTAACTTGTAAAGATGAAGCACGGAGCCCCTGCTAACGAAGAAAGGCGGGGGAGGAGGGGATGCTCTGCCAGGCGAGTAGAAAAAGATCAGAAAGAGATGAAAAACGAGGGAGGAGGAAAGGATCGTTATGCCATTCCGCAAGTTCCCCCTTCCATGTTGCGACACTCTATTAAAAAGTTCGAAATAGCTGGAGAGGTCAGAGGTGGTCAGTCTTTAGCGTGAATCTTCGAACCCTTCGTTATACACTGCTCTACCAAATTAACCCTTTGCTCACCCCGGACATGTCATCTGATCTAGAATACTTTCATTACAGTCTATTTTATTTATTTATTTATTTGTTATTGCTTTAAACCAAGTGTAGCAATTAGAATATTATTACATTTGGCTTACATTACATAGGTGTTACATTGTTTCTAAATTTTTACGGAGCGTAAGAAGGAATTAATACAAAGAGGGAAACAGAGCTTGCCTTTGAGCAGCTTTGTTTCTAATGCAGCCTCCTTTATTTTCTGTTATTGCTAATTTTCTAACGAGTGATATAGTTTTTATGTTTTTTCGTTATTCGAATTAATCTTTTTGAGTGGCAGTGTACAATGTCGCCAGATCAGAGGAATTTACACCAATAGGTAAATAGGGAAATAGTTACCCTCTCTCTGTCAGTACCGGATTAGTTACGTGACATTGTGACACGAAAATTGTATGTTTCGCAGAAGAAAGATGCTTATCTTCATCTGGATGCCCTGGCTAACCCGTTTAATATTTTTTCCCAGCTCTTATCTTAAAGTGAAGAGAATTTCCTTTACGATATGAATTTACACTGGCAATTAAGAATTATTTTAAATAAATTTAAATTTTATTAAACGGCGACTCTGGCAGTGTACGAGGTCCTTCATTTTGTCGATATGAAATCAAGTGTATTTGTTCGTTATTTATTCCACAAGACAATAACTCGTCACCTCGTGCAATTATTCTTGAGGCCCATTTTTAAGAAACGAAGGATCATATCAAATATAATAATTCTATCGCGAATTCAGTGGGATCGAAATTAAACATATAACTTATTCGTATACAATTTATACTTAATTCAGTAAGATTTGAACTGGAACTGCAAATGTGCCGGAGATGTACCTGGAAAGTATGATCCGCAAATTGGTATAAAAAGTTGGAGTTATCTTAAGTCGAAAAGTCATTCGAACGTCTAAAGTTTACTTACACCATTCCAATCTTCGTGTACACATATTTGCACACAGACGCACAAGCCCTGGAACTTTATGTCAGACTGAAAGTTCAGACGCGCACTCCAACTTTTGCCTAACGATATGAGGGCCATACTTAAGAGGACATGACGTACTATGGTACACGAAACGTAAAGTTTGTACACTTGCGCGATTTTAATACACATTTCTATTTCATTATTGGAAATTTTCATAATCTACGATCGTTGCGCAAAATTCCGTTAGTACCCTTGTTTTCATTGTTAAATGTCTGCAAGAATGAAGACAGAAAATTATATTACATAGTAAACATTTTTCCGGTCCATTCATTGTCATTTGTAACAAGAGAAATTACTATTACATCTGTACAAGTATTTTCCTCGGGGTCCATTGCAGATAAAAATGTTATGCATGTGTATACCTTCCTCAATATTGATTTATGAACACGTTTACAGAGAGTACTTCCTGCTCAAAATGCTGAATGAAATATTTATCGTTTATATTAAGCGAGTATGTATATTAATAATTCAATGTTTTAACATATAGCATAATTGTGTGGCGTATCCTCATATGAATATGGTATAAAAGAGTGAACACGCGATCGATTGGAAGAACCGTGACACGGAAATCATTCGAATAAATAAAAGCAAATAATTACATACAACAATGGTACCAATGGAATGCATTAAAAGCGTTTTTGTTTTACAGAATTTACTCATCCTAAACAAAATGACGAATATGGTAGATATTTCTGCAATGCATCATTTTCATAGATTGTTTTACTAAAAAAAGTTCTTTTATTTCATAAATAAGGAACAATTTCATTCATGTTTCTTTCACTGATAATTTTTTTTATGATGCATAATTCAATATAAAAAATATACAAATTTTCGAAAAATTATAAAATGCAATTATCGTAATATTATCAAACATGGAGTAATTTTTAATTTATAATTTATTCAGATCATTCACACTTGAGATAGAGTTTTATTTAACTCCAATTTCCTCAGATTTGCCAATAAAAATATTTTAAGGTTTAGTAAAATCATAATTTTCCCAACTTTCCACTAGAAAGGAGGAGAAAAAATAGAAAAATTTGTTGCGTGATATGAAGTTTAAGGGTTCAATTCTTCCGGAAGTGATCAATATCAAATTTCGACTTCGCGAAGGTTCTTATGCCTCGCGTTAACATAGTCGAGATTATCTAGGGAGCTACTATTCTATATGTCCCTCTTCTTGTTCCCGCAGCTGTCCCTCAAATTAGATTGTAAAATATCCTCCTCGCATGCAGTCTTCCTCTAATCGAATATCCAATATTAATTCCGTATTGTTGCTCTCACGACCGGCATTATTGTTACGAGCGTTCCTATTGCCGCCGTTAACTTTCTTCATTTCTGCAAGCCATCACGGTAAATCTGCTCGTTCGCGGTTTTACGATCCAGACTTTATCGTCGGACTTCTATCATGGTGTACCGAAATCCGTCAGACAAACCAGCATTACTCGCGTGACCGCGTGTACTTTTTAATGTTGACTCGACAAAAATTCTTTTCACACCTTGAGATAACCAAAATCCTTTGGCTACAAACATCTGTCATATTAGCATTTATTTGGTTATCCACTTATCAACTGAATCAAAATATACGACTTTAAAATTCAGGTACGGGACCGAATAGTAACCGAGATATTGCGGTATCCCATAATCTACAGTCACCCTAATAGCAACCGAATAGTAAGTAATGGTGAACCTCATCGATTATTTTTGCGATCCACATACCGGATACCGTTCGGAAGCAATAATTCGTGGACTAGAACCGATAGTCTCGGTTCGGTATTGTCCCGATGATTACGTATGGGTCCCAATACGGTTTCATCCCGTTCTATAGACACAGTAAACTATCCTCGAGGGTTTATCCTTTCCCTGGTCCCTTTTAACCACTGTTTCCGGAAGTACTTAGATAAACTATGGCTCGGTTTTTTGCCGGCCGATCTCGAGTCGAGCTAATCGAGCGAATGATATTCGAGGGTGATTGTTCCTGAAAACTTCCCTGAAGATTTTCTTAACCGCCCCTGGGTCAGGTCGGTCCACGGGGCTCAGGGGCAGGGGTGTAGTGAATGGAATCGCAAAGGGAGACCTTAAAGAGGGCCGGGTAAGACGGAGAACTTCATCATCGCGACTGATTGGTCGATTTGTCACTCCCCTTCTCCTTCTTCTTCTCTCCTTCTCCCTCTCTCTCTCGCTCTCTCTCTCTTTCGTCTTTCGCCTTTCTCGCCTCACCCTATGAATCACGACTCTTGGACTCCCGCTTGATAGTTAATTGAACAGGTCGATTTGCTGATCCAACAACCGGATATCCCCTTCCTTCCTCCCTTCTTTTCTTCCACCTTTCTTGCCCGACGCTTTTCATCTTCGTTGCGGTGATTGATCTTTGCCAGTTGATCGACTAGTTTTCTGTCGGCACAACCCCGACGGAGTATTCTAACGATTGCATGCGCTTTTTCAGGGTAAGTCTCGATACCTCCAACCCCCACCCCTCCGACAACTGTCTAGACTGGGAACGGAGGGAATCGTCGCTTTTCTTGGTACCGACTTCCTGCTTGCTACGCCCGGGATCAGTATTTTCTGCTGTACAGATGTTTATGCTGGTTCCAATACAAGCATCAAGTGCTCAAAAATTAGGATTGCTGATATTTTAATACATTATCTACTAGTTTCGTAATTTTTTAAAATCTGTTGTCTATGGCTGAAGATTGTTTATTATAGTAATAGCAATTTCAGACGCGAACCAATAAGTCACCCCCAGAAACGTAATTTGGTTATTTGAATTTTCGAGACTCTTTTTGGTACTGCACAATTATTAAAAATCCTATTAATTGGTACTGTGTCAATTTCAGCATACTGAAAATTATCCTCCTTGTTCATAAATAGTAAAATTGCAGTCACTTACGGGTTTCCATATTTATGAAACAGAATATTTTTTATATTAATATAGTGTGATGGTCAACGATTCACTGATTTCGTTCTCCGCCATAATTTTATTTTATTGTGCAATTTGCCAGGAAATAATATGAACGACTGAACGCATCTGATATCTCCAATTCGTAAACAACAATTTCAGTGAGAAATATTTTTAAAAACCGTACAGAGTGATATTTACAAATAATTTGTGAAATGGGAACATGTTGCAGAATGTATTGAAGAAGTACCTTGAATATTCGTTTTAATACAATATTATTTTGGGTGATGACGATAAATATAACTTTTTGAAATACAAAACTTGGAAATCATTTCGCTATGCTTGTACAAGTACTGAAAGTGGCGACACTTTTTATCCCACTATGCCCTAAAGAGTTAAATCAGCTTCATGAGAACCAAACATCTGAAGTTTCGTTTAAGACCGAGATAAGGAAACTGCTTTTTAGCTCTGGAAACGTATATTTTACTTTACCAAGAATGGAAACCTCGACTTGTACGTCCTGTGGGAACCATTACGGTTATGTTCTTTAATGCGTTAACTCTTTATGCGGCGAAGGTAAGTATCATTTTCATTAATGCGTTACCACATAAACTAATTCATTAGTTGAATTATTCTAATTTAGTTTAATTTCTATAATTCTCTATAAAATATTTTTATTCAACCCACAGGTGCTAAATTCAATTTTAAAGAATTTAAAATGGAGACAGTAAGAAAAAGAAAAATTAAATAAATTAAGTGAAAAATTTTAGCTAAAAAAGTGATAAAAATGTATGGCACATGTACATTTTTCATACAAATGAAATACAGAAAGTTCTTCACCACTTCACAGTACTGCAATCCTAAAAAAGTGAAAAACGATTAATAAAAAATGTTTGAAAATTTGTTTCGCGATGTACCATAGATTTGAAGATCGAAGCTTCAGAACGTCCTCTTCAAAATTGATGTACGAATTTTTATTGCTGTTTTGTGGGAAACAAAAACGGTGGGAGTGCTCGGTAATGGAGTACCTTATAAATAAACAAAGCACCTCCTACTCGAAGCTCGATAAAACGATCGAAAAATAATTGTACATCAAGTTTGAATCAAGCTTCAAGTTGGTGGCGGTGTTAGTTTCATGAGGTGCAAGGATTCAGTTTAACACTAAACCTACCGACCATCAAAAGTAACTGACGTGTATAGTATTAGATGATTGCGTATAAGTTCTTGCCAGATTTGAAAATAAAATTGAATGGCTGAATTTTAAAGAATACAACTTTATTAATCAATTATACATATAGTCACTATTCTTTTCTAATTTTAGAAAATTTAACCATTTTATAATTATTGTAATTTAACCAATGGAGCCAATTTTAATTTAGCCAATTAAACCATTGAATTTTATTTTCAAATCGGGCACGAACTTATACAATTAAATCTGATATTATAAAAATAACAAGATTATATTTATTTAAATTTTTTGCAATTTTTGCTATAATATATACTGGGGCCAAAAATATATTCAGAAAATTCCCATGAAAATACCTTCACAATTTCAATAATTATATCGAATAAAAATCTAAAATGGATCAGTTGATCCCTCGTGGTAGGTTTAGAGTTAAAAAACGAGAATATATAACGTACATTGTTCTCGGTTGCACGTACTATTGCTCGAATCTTCCAGCACCTTTACTATCCGTGGATAATGATAGTTTCACCGAATGAACTGACTGATAACCCGTCGGAATAAATTGCAAGGCGGAGCTGATTCGTATCGCCAACGAGGGCTGCGGGGGTGGCAATGGCGGCCAGCACTCGGCGCGAATTTAATAAAGTACGACCACGTGATAAATCCGAACTCGCTTAGTAATGCGGTGGCTCGTGGAGGGTAGGGACGGGAGGAAAAAAAAACAACAAAACTTAAGGAAGACACATAGCTGGAAAAATCCTAATGAATAGTAATGGCTGTGACGGTTATACGAGTCTCCACTTCGCAGGGCTGTATCTCTCGAGGGTCTTTTACGGCTCCCGGCGAAAATAATCGGGAAGAAAAATCAGCTCGTCATGTTTTTCCAATGGGGCTCGCTGAAAATTTATAACGGTCGATAAGTGTTCTTTTCTCGATTCTAATGCGTTGCTTAAGTTCCGAAGGGTGCCGAGAGCCGTTTCGAATTTTCCCGGTGTGCTTTCTTTTCGATAGCCCCGAGAGCTTTTACAAAGAACCGCCGCGAGATTAAACGAGCGGAATCAGCGGGGATTAAAGGATTATCGCCGGGAACAATCGGCCAAAAAAGGGTACATCCAACGCCCTCTTATTATTGAAGGTGTGCACATATATTTGCCGAAGGGTGGAGGTACGTTGATTTAACACTTCATCCCGATTCATTAATCTGTGCTCGTTAATGAATGGAAGGTAAACAGTTTCTTGCGCGCGAGTCCATTTTGTGTTTGACCTCTTGGATCGTGGGATAAAATATTATGCCAACATCATTTTGCTTGGCAAACGTTGCTATTGTCGGTGGTTCGAATGAAAAAATGGAGTCTGGAAAATTCGTGTCACCAGCAACAATGACGTTTGGTAAGAATGTTGAAATGAAATTCATATGCAGATTTTTATGCAAAATAAAAATTGCCTGTGTTACTACAATACTGTCAAATTCGTCGAATATTTTCACCATTTACTCAGTACAAATGAAGTGTCGTACCAAAGAATGATTTTTTTTCAAAAAAACTGAGAAAATATCAGATTATTTTATCATGTGATTAAATATTCAAAATGATGTCCACGAATGCCAATGAAGCAATTAATGCGCAATAAATGATCCTGTATAATTTTATTTTATAATTCATTTCAGAACGAACAGCTACGAAAATAATGAACTACCAACGACAGTCCTTGTTCATCTTCTATAATGTAATTAGCGTTCAAGAAACGAAACTTTGTATTCATCAGCACTTTGTAGAAATTTCGTATTTTCTACCATTTTGTTCCTGGCATGTCGAGATTAGAATGCAGATGAAAAGCGATTGTGAGCCTGCTGACAATCCGGTTTTAAGTTTTCATTAAGTCGCCCAATGCCACCGGCATGCTATACAAACTAAAGGCGTAAACTCTGCGTTAATATCTCAGTTTATCGTGCAGCACCGTGCCCTATTACCGTGTAAACGGATACATACACGTGCATACGTTGCCAGCATACCATGGCATGCTCACGCGTGTTCTACGTGGCCTTCTCAGCAAATGTCCATTTATCATTTTATCTTTTGACCAACTTGTTAAATATCTAAACAATATATCTCTGCTGTTAGACGATATCCGATTCAATTAATCAACGTTGGATCCACAGTATCTGAAACAATAGCTTCGTTACTGGCTCCCATCGATGAACAATAGAAACTTTTTATTGGAACACACCATTGGAAAGCAAGGTGGGCAGATAAAGAACGAATTCCGAGGTAAAACGGACTTCGAGCGTCTACACAGAATGTGTAAACTTACAATTAGGGTAATGAAATGCAGCCATCACAAGTAAGTTACCAACTCTTTTTCCGTGTAAAAAGCGAACTAACGAAGTTAGTTTTTCAATTATGGATACTTTGCAAACGCTCGCATTTCCCCGTGTATTCAGCGAACCCTGCAACTCGTTTCGTTGTGCCAGTGCTGACGATTCTGTCAAGTGCTACATCAAAACAGAGGACATCTAAACAAGAGAACATTAAAATCTAATCTCATTAATAGACTGCGGATCTTTATGCAAAATAAAAAATGTGTGCATTGATTGCAGGACACAGTCGCCAAATAAAAATTGTATTCTTCTTTTATATAATTATCCTATTAAGCTGAAACTAATACATTGGTGTCCTTAATTATTTTTAAGATGTCCGCTGCTTTAAATTACATGTACCCATTTTTGTCTTAAATGCATAAAATCCGCGCAGTCTACTCATTAAATTTACTAAGTAGAAGCTATATAAACTAGTTGTAAGTCAAGTTAAGTTATTAATTACTATTATTATGTATTGTTAAGAGAACATAAACCATGTTTATCCTACATAAACCATACTTGGTTTAAAGCATTAATAATAAACTGAAGAACATAGTTTTGTTATTAAAATTTCTGAACCAATACGTCGGAAAGTAGACATGGTCCAATTCGGGATACGTTGACATGATTTTGAAAATATTTTCCTGCAATCAGTTACATAATGTTCCAGTCCATTGTGTTGTCACATATACGTTAACCATGTCATTTGTTCTCAATTTTATCTACTCGAAAAAATTATTTAGTATTTACTCAAATTTGGACCACTATATTGATAGGGCACATTAAATAGTTGTAAGCTAGATGTGACAATGTTTGCTACATAAACCACTCGGTTTAAACCATTAATAAATAAATACGTTCTATTTTCACTGGTCATTTAAAGACCCGAAATACCGTGACTTTCCAGGTGTATTTCCGATCGTCCATCGACGCGCCGGAAAAGTCGTCAGCATTCGTCACTTTCATATTGGGAGCGCAGCCAGTGACAAGAGACAGTGTCCGGAATAATGGACTATGCAAACGTCGTATATGTCTGCCGTGCTATGTACAGGTGTATGCTAATTCGTGTAACGCTCCTATGACGTAACATAGGTCTTCGTAAAATCGAGCATTGAGTTTGCCAGACGTGAGAGACGTACCTTGTCGAAGGTACCGTGGTCGCGCGTAACGATGTGGACTTACGTGTTTATCGACGCGTTTACATAGGCGCATTTACACGCGTGAACGGAGACAGGCTCTCGTCGGGCTGGCCCGTTTCACCTGCCGGCCAGCTTTTCGATCGATCGCGATCGGCTCAATCGGACACCGACGGGATCATGGGTGAACGTGTTTCCGGCCGTGTTAAATCTTGAAAGGGCGCACGAATTACTGCTTAAACACAGCCCGCGATCCTGACTTATTATTCGCACTACACAACGGCACACACGCCCACGATATCGAATTCACAGACACGCGCTGTGCTCAATCAAAATCTTCAAATTGAGGAGCTACTGTGGTTTCGAATGCCATCTTCTTAACAATTTGTAGGTTGAAAAATAAAATGGATATTCACGCCTGGTCTGAACCAAAATAATTTAAAAAAGGAAAATTAAAAGTTGCATTTCGTTTCACCTCGAAGCGTGACGGATCAGACTCGTTCCTAAAGAAGTTCTCACTTCAATAAAATGGATATTCCCACCTGGCCTGGATCAAAATAAATTAAAAATCTTGATTATTTGCAGAATGTCATTTTACATTCGAATAAAATCTCAAATACGATAAATCTTGCTATTGAAGTGTAGTTTCTGTAAATTGATATTGATATACAGTGGCGAGCATATAAATAGCGAAATACAGATTTATGTACTGAATGTATTTTATTTTACAATGTAATTAATATATAAATAATATATTTAATAACACTATATAATATAATAACTAATACATTGTTGGACCACCTTTTTTTTTATGGTTTTAGCACAACGACGAGGCATAGAATCAATAAGTCGAATGCAGCGACAGATTGAAATATTATTCCATGCATCTTCGATTATTTCGTATAAATCGTTTAAATTCGTAGGTTTTTTCATTTGAATTTCTTTATTTACGTCCTTCCAAAGATTCTCGATTAGATTTAAATGGGGTGACTCTGATGGCTAACACATAACGTTAACATTATGTTCTTCCGAAAACTGCTTCGCTTTTTGAGAAGTATGTTTGGGATCGTGATCTGCTTGAAATATCCAATGTTCCGGCATATTTTCTTGAGTAAAATTGAGCAAAATTTAGTGTCCAATAATAATGCAGCTAACACGTTTGCATAGAATGGTTCGGGCGAAAATTTTTTGTGAAATGACTATGAGCAAGAATTTGCACTGGATATTTTTGCTAGTTTCATTTCACGCGAATAACAGCACGGCGCGTACACAGCTGTTTCACTCGCGGCTACAAAATTGCTATCCGCTTTTTAACCGTAAACTCACGGCAGCCTCTATCGCAGTCTTACGCCAAGATAATTATAGAATTGTATGCTCGACTTTGACAAATGCTCGAGACACTTTAATTAATGCGTAACAATTTCACCGAATGCTAATTCCGTGCACCGGACCCTTCAACGCATGTGTTCAACATATTGCCACTGTTTCGTGCCCATAGTCGCACGTGTTCGATAGTGATTAACTCGTACCGAAATGAAATTTCCGCAATGGCGAATTGCTCTTTTGAATATGGCTTTGCTGCTATTAACGGGCTCGACTTACGGATTCTAAATCATCGGAGGATAGCTAATTTCTACCGCCGAGTAGACTCGCCATTATTGGAAAAATTCATGATTCTAATTTCGAATTTTGTTTCGTGCTTGATTCTGTGCAAAATTGTTCTCGAATGATGTAACTGTGATTAGTAGGTATATAGGGTTGTTCAACTTAATGTACTGAATGAACGATAGAAATGTCCATAGTGCCCATGGGGAATGGGCACATTGGGACACGTTAAATTGTTTCATTTATCGTTTACGATTATGGAACTATGCTCGACAAACATGAGTGGAACGGAATGAATAGAAACACTGTTCTAGATGCAATGGACTAGTTCAAGCACGAATTTTGTGTACATTCAACAAAATAATAATACATGTATTATTAGTAGACTGCGGATTTTAAATATTTAATTTCTTGCTGAATATGTTTAACAGGTTAAAAGTAATATAGTAGTACATTGAAATTCTTCAAATTACTTTACTATCAAAAATTAGACCTGCCCATTTTTATCATAAATGCATAAAATCCACAGTCTAATTATTAATAAATATTATTGTAAAATAATACTGCCTGTGTCAATTACAAGAAGTAGCTTTCACTCTTTTGTATTTTACCCACTGAGTTTTCTAATAAATAAATGAGACGGACTTTAAAAATTTTATTTTGCATGAATTTGTTTATTTCTATAGAATCCTAATCTTCCTGGACTCGTTCTTCCCTCTTTAAGAGTGGAAATACTCCTCGAAGCTGAACAGTGACGAAAATCAATGAAAATTGCAAGCCACAGAAATAAAAAAATTGTTTAACGGAAAGATCGCTTATTTCCCCAGAAGTAATGGAATCACGATAACGTTGTGCAGTGATAATGGAGGGTAAGTGCCAGCAAATATGCAGACCTGTGTCCAGTTACATCTCGGGCACGTATCGTTGAATTCCGTAACCCACGTACATACTTCCGGAACGAGCTGTGAAGTTGGACGGTGAGTCAAAGTGTTCGAAATTCACTGGTTAATATGAGAAGGTAACACTGTGATTCAGAATATTACAATTGTGCTCTCGTGAGACTCCGTTAGCTCTATGAAGCACGGGCTACTTGAAACGATTGCGACTAGAACTGAAAACCAAGTGGAAATATTAATGAAACATTTTTATGCAGAGAAATTCGAGGAGGCGAATAATTTCACGAACAAAGAAATTTAAAATAGAGGGAAAAGAATGTGGGAAAATGAATAAACATTTTCTACTATTTTTCTTTTCTCTCGTTAATTTTTAACATTGTTTTCTGTACTGCTGGCATCCATTGATTTCATCTGCATCGATTTGTCTTGAACTTTGTCAATAAATAATGTCTACTTAAAAGGTTAATAATAAATACAAAGCAATTCAAAATTTTGTCACAAAGAATTCAATACTAGAATTATGAAAATGAAGACCATTCTACGATTGCCATATTAAACATTTCTGTGGACGTTACTACCCATTAGCTACGGGAGCATTACAAGGCAGTATTGTTCGAAATACGCAGTGGTTGAACAAGAAGAAACGATAATAACAGTAGCCACAAAAAGCAGAGTCATCCAAGTTTCTGTCCTGCGTTGTTGCTTTTAGTCATAACAGTACGAGCTTCATTACAAAAGCCAAAGTATACTTTGAGGTTACGACGTGCAGAGCCATTGAAAACAGGGGCACCTGTACAGGTTGTTTATTTGTGAAAACAGAAGAGAGTGCGTTTGATTTTACAAGAACGTAATTCCACAATGTTTTCTTTACTTTAATTAAAACCGCAATGCAAATTCCACAGTCACTCATTTGTTTTATGTGGAACAATTCAATCGTCTCCGTTTCTCTCAAAATACTCTAACAATTAATAATTACTCTCTTTTACCTTTAAAACTGTGGTGAAGTGTATGGATAATTGGTTATAAAATCATTCCGAAGAGTTCCCTGAGCAAGATGATGTACTTTAATGTCACATTATGGATCATACAGTAATTATTGTAGCAGGTTAATGGAGAAGTGAAACACAAACCAAAATTCGATGATATGCAGTTGTATACTCACGTGAACGTGTACACGGGTCGTGTAAGTGTAGGCAATGATGGATACACTCGGTGAAAATAACGAAACAAGAGAAATGAGGCAACCGTACTTGTCGAAATGTTTCAGTAGAGCCGGGCGTCGATCATGTGACCGCATATGCGCGCAAATGAATGTTTGCAGTAACGATGAATAATTATTGCTGTGTGTAATGCATTGTGGAAATGCGCCTACGGTGGTCGCTGTTAACTAATAGCTCTTCTGAAATTTGTGAAAATTCCGCTGGTTATGAAATTTTCTTACGAAACATTGCCAACAGAAATTGCACAAGAGAAATATTCGAGATAAGGAACAGTATTGCAAATTTTATAAATCCCTAAGAACATTCCACCATTCATAATTTTCAGCGACAATATTTTAACAAATCACAGAACAAAGTTGGAACAGACATACTAAATTTTACTTGCAATAACAATATTTTCATTCTCAGCATTACGCGATGACATTTTTAATTTATTGTCAATTTGATATCTAGATATTCATAAATTGTAATGATATTTAAAAATTCATAAAATGCTTTTTACAAATGTTTTTTAACAAAACGCAATCAATAAAAAGACAAACTTTCATCTGATCTTTGTTTCGCATTAAATTCTTTTGGAAGGTTCCTTTAAAAATTCATTTTAAAAAAGTTTGAAGGTGTAGAGTTGTGTACAAAGATCTACAATACCTGTATAAATTTGGTAGAGTAATTTTCATCTTCTATTTCTTGCGAATTGCACGTGAAATTTTGGACGGACGATATTTTTCGGTAACGGTCTGCTCGCATGAAATTGAAGTTCCAACTCTTCGTCCTCGCGACGGAATTTCCCTATTCGCATTCTGTTGGTTTTCTTCGAACAGCCGAAGAATTCCTTTCAATTAGAGACTCGCAAATTTTCCAATTACTCCTTTAATTAATTTCTTTTTAACGTGAGGCGAGACAACAACCTTTCAACGACATGGACAATGTGCATCTAATTAAAAGCCTCGTTTCGTGGACACAACCGCTAAGGTATTACTACCGTCCATCTTCTCGACAATGAAAGCAATCTATATACTTGTGTGTGTCCGATGGGCCAATTCACATTTATAGTAATGTCTATTAGAATATCATAGCAATATCCGAATTATTTATAACATTTTTGCACACAGTATTATCATTATGCTGAAACAAGCAGCAAGATTTTGTGGCTAACCTGATACAAAAATTAATTTATCTTGAATACTTAGAACGACCTGTTTAAGAAAAAATGATTTTGAAGGCCTTAAAGAATCCATTAATATTGACGTACATAGTTCAAAAACTTGTAATAAAATTCTAAAATAATTTCTATATGTTAAGAATTCTATTTTGTACTGCCCCTATGTATTGTGGTACCTCCCATTTGAGAAATTAGGCAATTTTTATAAATTACAATGCAGTAATCTGTATCTTGTACTTTTTTGTGTAATTCTCCCTTTTAGGAATTATTTGTAATCTGCAAGTGTAGTCAGAATTGATTAGAACTATTTAAATATTTTTTAATTATTAGTTCAATATTGCGGAATATTGTATTGATCGTGGTAAATTGCAAAATATAACCGAAATTTCGGGCTGGTCGGCACCGGAAGTACGCAGCCTGGGCAATGTACGGGGGAGGGACCCTAAGCTCAGGAGCTTAATTTGCACCTCACTGGCCGAACTTGTCCGAATTAATCCGTGGAAACCTGTACCTAAAGCAAAGGTGTTATATTTACTACATGCGTGTATGTTAGTACGTTACAATGTACTCTCTTGACTTTTATTCCTTTTATTAAATCCACGGTCAAATAATTACATTAATTCTTGATGTTAACAAATAATCATGTTCATTTGACAAGCAGAAACCAAAACGAAGATTCTTTCTTCCTCCACTGAAATGTTTTTAATCTATTTTCACCATTTTAAATTTCACATCACTATTTTTTTTTCACAATTACATTAATTCTAGAATTGAAGGATCAATGTTCGAAGCTCATAAGAAAATTCAGCAACGAATGAACGACTAAATAAATGTACAATCCACTTTTCAGTACCACGCGAAACGATCTCATTAAATATGACGCTCGCATATCTGTCCTATTAAACCTCGCGCGCTATATTCGGCCGAACTCGCATTTTCCGGCTACAAATTCGATCAAAATCGACGTCCAATAACGACCAGAATACATCAGAAGTCAATTATACCGTGCATAAACTGTCGAATTAATTTATACGTTTCCCTGCAGCAGCGCCCGAGGAACACGGAA
The DNA here is from genome assembly GCA_028455605.1 of Lasioglossum malachurum. Classification (NCBI taxonomy): domain Eukaryota; kingdom Metazoa; phylum Arthropoda; class Insecta; order Hymenoptera; family Halictidae; genus Lasioglossum; species Lasioglossum malachurum. The sequence goes on from CM052316.1 coordinate 8,334,735, forward strand.
AACGAAGGTTAGCTTCAACCGGCAAAATTAACTTGTAAGTTGGTCGTGGGTTAATGGAACGAAATCAGTGTTTGTCGTAGAATCTTTCGTGCAGAAGGCGTGGCCATGGACGAAGACATTAATCTTAATACAGGCCGACACTATTGTGACGCGGTAGACGTGGCTACAAAAGTGTTAATGTACAAAAGCGCGGTGTGTTAGGCTCTTTACCGGGCAGCAAACTTCTCGGCAGCAATGGCGCGGTTTCGCGTGAATCCGACCAGACTGAAATTAGTTTCCTTGGTATTCAGTAGATTCTATCACGGGGGCCAACTCCGGCAGTCTTTCGACTTATCGCCGTGCCTCATTGTCAGTCAAGAATGGCACCGCTCCGGGTATACGTCCACGCAGAAAACGGTTGGCTTTTTACTTTATGCGGCGGACACCTCGTTATCCTTCGCGCCTTTCATCGCTGTTTATATACGCCTACTTGAGAATAACGTCGTTATAATGAGCGGGCCATTTCTTTCCGTACAGCATCCTTTTACGCGCATACCTCGCCACTGTGTACCGACCGCCATTTTAGACGGCGCCGTGTACTCCGAGTGATACTAACTGCTACGCACCTTTCAAGCACGCACCACAATTATTTGTTGTTCGCGGGGCTCGCTGGATGTGCGTAAATCGTCTCGCGGTTTTTGCGAGATTTGTGCGAAAATTGTTGGAGTGCCACGACAATGGATAGTACAATATGTACTGACATAAAGATACTAATCTATAACATGTATTTGTTTCTTGTTATTATGACAATATACCACAAGTAAAAATAAGTCGAAAAGAAGGAATAACATTTTTTCGTTTCACGCTTCGTTTTCGAGAAAATCGAGTTTACATGCACAAAGCAGTAATGGGCAATAAATTATTTGTTATTTGGATATTCAAATAAAATGTCCCGCCCGGCGACACACACCCTGTATATTTAAAACATATAATTTATAATTCATATAAAACATATAAATATGTGTTATTAAATAGTTTTCTGTAGTCAAAATTAAATAAAGTGTCATCTTTCATGTTGATACAATAAAACGGATGAAAAATACCACTGAATATACATAACCAGTATAGGATACTTTAGTCAGACAAGTTCCATTTCTTAAGGAAGCTAGCGTAGGAGAGAAAATGTTTATAATAAAATTTGATCATACACAATGAAGAATCGCGGAATGGATGCTTCTGCGAGGAATATGGCCATAAGCTGCACGTAATAAGAAACGTAAGGAATATTCAAGTATATATCATTTATACACTCCAAGATATTGGTAATTACGCTAGCGCATTGGATTATGTGTGGTTCCACGGCTCCTATTTCAGGATAAAGCTGATATAAAGCCAGCCCTAAACTAAGCGCAAGGCCCCGACACAACAATTCCCAATTATCGCTTAAACCTCACTAAGTGGATGCACTTGATCCCTTGGTAGATTAACCTGGAAAACTCCTCAATGGGCTTACTAAAATATAAGGACGGGTCTGTTAATGAAAAATAACCAGGGTCTTCCTATATTTCACGAGACGGGGGATCATTTATAACGGCTTTATCACGATGCCCCCGCCGATAAAAGCGTGTCATTTATTACATTCACAAATTGAGTTCGCGGGCTCCTCTTAATGGAAAATTCGAATGATGCTGCTGTGCTAATTATTGCTGATGAGGGGTGACGATATCCTACGATTTTAAAAGCGGCCAGAGCGAATCCATTCAATATACTCACGATAATGGATTAACCGAATAATTAATTATGATTCGGATGTATTACGCTCTTTCTCGGCACAGAATGGAAGAACCCGAACGAAAAATCTACGAAATTAATAACTGTTACGTACAGAGTGGTCCATGCACAGGGGTTTCAGGTGGAAAATATTTTGGTGAACTATAAATTTTTCTCGTGATCACAATTTTTGAGATCTCGGGGTCATCGGCCTCTTTTTTAGACGATACTGTATATTTTTAAGCGGTCATTTAAAAGTTGCGATTGGTATTCAAGGTCACATAAAGATCACGACATTATAAGTCGTTGGATTTGTTGCAACTTTTACTATTGCTTGATCTTGAAATCATGAAAAATGTGGCCATGAGAAAAATTATCACACTCTCAAACCTAATCATCTTTTCATCTGACATTTTTGTCTATTATCAATAATAAACGAGCTTACTACTGCTAATTTCATTATTTTAGTATTAATCCCTCTTTCAGTCCAGATTAATTACGAACCAGGAAATGAGCGTCTCATAGATCTCATAGTATCTATTTTGTAGAAATTGATCCAGTCGATATACCCTAGTGAATCATAAAACAACGATAGAGGCTATAGTGAACTATACTACATAGTAGCTTAATCCAGTGCATGCTATGAAATAGAATTAACCACTTCAATCTTATTTAATCATCCGGTTAATTTGCTAAAGGTATGTTTCGCATAGCGCGGTCGGCTATCGATTGGATTAACTCGAGTTGGAATTTTATTCTTGAGAACCTAATAGAGTAAAGGCACGTCAACAATCTGTACTCATCGATGAACATCGAATTCTCTAATAAATGCCTCGCTTATTTCCTCGGCGTTTAATATTCTTGATTCCGGTATATTTTGCTGTTCGCTACAGTACTTCGCAACTTTACTGTTAAAAATCAGACATTCCATATACTAGACTGCGGATTTGTGTGCAAGATCTCTTTTAATAGGTTCCATATAGACTGAAAATTAAATAACAATAGTTCTAAATTCTTTTAATGTACTTACTGTTTTGTAATAGCCTAATATTTAAATTGAGAAACAATGTGCAACATCGTTCCAGTTCGTTACCTTAAAAATATCAACCGTGGTGGGCGAACAACACCTAGCGGACACGATCGCATTAAAGAATGAAAGCAAGCAGCCGCGTGACAAAATCTGGCATTATTAATCCAACTACTCTTAGTTAACGAGCTAGCCGCTTTAATTCTCATGGCGAGGATCTCCATCCCTGGGAATACTTAATCCTTCCTAACAAAAATACGCCGCCAGCTCAGAAGCGGACAACACGTGGGTTCATTCGTACTCTTTAGCCGCTGGATAGTACGGGCCGCTTAATCGCGTTAAAAGGTTATGAATGGCCACGGAAAATACACGCCTTCGCGTTGTTAAACACCGCCAATTAGGATATTTAACGTTTTTCGAGGGGAAACTGGTATCGTCTGTTCCGGATGCGGTGAACCTCCCATTTATGTGTTCTTGCGCTTTTATTCGCGTTTCACATTATAAATCAGCCCTCGAATTCCAGCCTGATACATGCGTGTTGTGTTACGTCTCTATCGCAATCGTCGGAAATAGTTTATAAATTAACGCCTTGCATTACAACTTGATCTTCACACTTCGGATTAAAACGTATTATCTAATTTATAAAAAGTATTGCTTTAAAATTAATGTTGGGTGTTTAAGTTGACATTGCATACATACTGTGGTTCCAGAAAATATTTAAATATTATATTCCTGGATTTTTATGCATTTATGCACATTGTTAAAATACGAGAAAACATGATAAATTGATCTCGTTCCTCATCATGTTTTTTGGAAAGTAAGCCAATTTACTTAACCATCCAATTTTATGGCTTCTTTAATTTTATTTTTTCCAGAAACGTTCTTTCAGTCTGACCTCAATAAAACAGTCTATTCAATAGAGAATTTACTTAATGATCCATAGCTTAATCGTTGCATTCAGATCGAATCATTGGAGTGCACGCACCACCGCTTATAAATGTTAACCATTCGCACCTTGACGCGTCTAGAAGTCATTGCATCGTGCGGTTAACACCGAGATTACCCGCTGCTGCGCAAGTGACAATCGATACACCTATTCGGTAGACACGGTGGGTAAACCCCTACCTACGACTCCAGACCTCTGACACACTGAATACATTGTTTGAGATGCTGTTAGTCTTGTTCCGATCTAGTCAGCAAAGAGTTGCGACGAGAGTAGGATCGATGTAAAGCCCCACAGAGAGATACACACCGAAAGGAAAGGATAAACAGACCGACGCGACGTGACGGTGGATCGACGTTGAAACAGGCATATTGCTTTTTTCCCCCACCAACGAGCAAGATTCCAAGCGGAAGAGAAACTTTCTTGGCGTTTGCAATTTTCGCCTGAAAACAGGTCCTTAACCTTTGTGTCAATACTTGGGTTCCCGAGCACACACCTTCAATTTGTCTACAAAATATTTTGTACGTTCTTGCTGGTAATTTGAACAATTATTACGGGTTACCAAATACTTTCCTCATTTATTATTAGCTGGTGGATTTTACGTGGGTGTAACAATAACGAATAGGCATAATGTAAAGCAGTGAAGGGATCGAAAGAGTTTTGAAATACCAATGTATTAATTTTAGTCTGCTATAATTATTAAAGGATGAATCAAATTTGTGTTTGGCTCCTGTTTGTTGCAAATGAAGCAGTTAATTCTTAGTGTAAAAGGTCCAGAAAGTACCGAATATTCCATTTGTTTATCAGTTCTAAATTGTGCCAAATCGTCACGAGTGACGGATGAGGGTTGACGAAGTTAATAGAAGAAGAAACGAATTCTTGTTGCAGACAATTTTTATCTTGTACAATGATCCACAGAGTACTTATTAAAATTGTGTATTGAAATGGATGCATAACTCACCGACGTGCGTAACAGACTATCAGTAGCTACCACGCTGCAACCGCTATTCCGTAGTTGCTGTACAATTGAAGACATGTACACGCGCGCATGGCTACAGCTGTGGTGTAATACATACGATGTAATTTTCCCTCTCTTACGAGATAATCCCCTCTCTAAACTGCCACTTGTTCTTGTCGTTGCTTCCGGCTTTGTTCCGGAGCAACTGAGAGTTCCCTAGCTCCGGTACAGGCGAGTTGCCCTTGCCTGATGTAAATGGTAACAGTTGGAACATGGTTCGCTGCATCTGTATTTAAATATCAAATACTAATAGCGTCTAGTAGGAAATGATATCATGGTGTTACTGTATATCCTCGGAACACAATAGAGCGCCAATACCGTAGCCGGAGTTCACTAGTTTTGGCCCTTCGGGGACGTTCCTGCTGCAATTGATCAGCTAACAGTCTCACTGCGGAACTACCAGTTGTAACAATTCTACTAATACAATTTTGTTTCTTTTTTTTGAAAGTTGGTTTTCTCTGATTGATCGGGGATTCTTCATAAATAGAAGAAAATTTTGTGATTTCAATGATTAGTGATGCCAATTAAATTGTGATGCATGTAGGTATCGTAGGAGTCGGCTCATGGCAACACGCGAACAAACGCGATACGAGAACAAACACAAAATGCAACACAAACCAACGTCCGAAAGAACGAATGAGACGACGCGACGTCTTTCGCTGACGATCGAACTGTGTGTGGTTCGAATCCATCGTACGCGCATATTCAACCTCTTAGTAACTTATTATTAAATTCATTTTTATATGCATATTTCCACGAATCTTCACATTAGTTTTTTATGAAATTTTTTTAGGGAAACAGGGTGTCCCTAATTTGGTGAGGTATAATAAGTGGCTCCGTTTTAGGATATTATTTATAATGATAAAATTTAGATTTAAATATTACATTTAATCTAGTATTCCACCAAATATGCTCCACTGAATTCGTCAATTTCCCCGCGAGTTGCTTCATTTTTCAAGGGTAAATAATAGCGTGCAGTTAAATCGGAAGTGCATATATTGTGTGTGACGCCTTGAATCGTGTCGTCACTGGTGCCCAGAATCATACATAATGATGATCAGCACCGGTGACAATTGACAATACGATTCATTGCCCCACATTGTACGCGCGTTCCTCCGCAGTAGTCTGTTCCGATGAGTCGGTGCTTATTAAATGGATTGAAATTAATTGGATTCGAAATTTGTAAAAATTGCTAGTCACGATGGCCGGCACAGATCCGCGGAACAGTATATATGAAAGAAAATTTCATAATTTTCAGTGGCGTTGCAGCCATTCAGTGTGCTGGGCGGATATTAAATTGAGTGTAAATGTGGAGATATCGAATTCGAAATTGAGAATTGCGAGCGTATCGAATGAAAGGACATCATATTAATCATAGCGGCAGGGACTAATGCTTCCGCGGGTACTGAAAAATGAGGTCCCGGCTATGTACTCACGTTCATTATATGGCGGACCGATCAGATTTAATGGTTAATATGGATAAATTGCAAATAACATCTGTTTATCGGACAAATGCGGCATATGAGCGGAAATTTTACCAGATATTCATGCGAGCACACAGCTATCGGATGGCGGATATGAAATGATCGTTCCCTGAAGACAGATTGTAAATGACGCGAGCCATGCGGATGCGCGAACTTGCAAAAGGTGGATCGTTAACTTTCGCAAGAGTCACGTTTACCGAGCATACCAATCGCTAAATTGAGTTAAGCGATGTATAGTCCCTTTAACAATTATGGCAGGGTTGATATTTATTATTTCCGGATACTTGGGATTGTTTGTTTCGAAGTTGACGGTGCAGCTCCAACTAAAAATTCGATAAAACGGCAGAAAGAAATCTATTGGAATTAAATCAACTGAAGATTCATTCACGGAAACATTATTTACAGTTTTTACAGAGGTTTCACTTTATAGCATTTTCTAGTAAAAGCATGTTCTCAGTCGCATACAAAAAAATTCGGCGTGGAAGAAAAGCTTTCAAGCTTTAAAATGAGCCTACGTTTGTTGCTGTACTATTTTGTTTTTACGAAATGGTCATTGTTTAAACATTGTTTGAACAAAAGTGGGACAATTCTGGAGAATATTTTTTCGAAGAATTTTGACGAAGAGCATCAACTTTATTCTGCAAGCTCGTAAGTAGACGGCTTTTGTATTCGTTAGTGTGACAAGTGCCTCGCACGGTGAAAACCGATAATATCGCATTTCTATCAGGTTACAAGTCTGAAAACAAAATGAGTCGATTTTCAACGGGCTTTCGCAGCAGCGGTACAAGAAACCGTAGGGTAAAATGGGAACGTAATGGAAGTCCTGATGTAGACGGGTCTACGTGTAAGAGAATAGCATTGTTCTCCTCTACGGTAATTCGATGCACCGAGTAGTCGCATTTCGACTAGCCTGTTCAAGTCCATGCACTCCCCTAGCCTACACCTTGTTAGGAAGCAAACGCCATTAAATTGGCAGCAAAGAAGTGGTTGCATCAGGTATCGCGTTTCACTGGCCAGTTTCTGCGACGCCTATCCTATCCCCGGAAACACGAGTAGTGGGATTAAAGGAAAATTTGAGAGGCCCTGTCAGACTTCTTAAACCCTTCTATCTTCGTCCCTGTTTTGATAGATCGTTAGCGTGACTGATGTAGTTAAAGTTGTTAAGCGAACTAAACGATGCGATGTCTGCCTCTCCAAAAGAGCCCATTAAAAACGTAACGATCGTGCTTTATCCGTGCATCGAATTTTATAAAGCGTAAATTCAGCTATTCTCCTCTTTTTTCCAGCCGGCTCACCTAAAAACAGAAGATCCACAGATAAAATGCCGCGCGATTTCATCACTCGAGTATTATTAGTCTACTTGTTGAATACAATGAAATGATGGTAAAACACACTTGTTAGTAAAATACCAATACCATCAAATACACTCACAAATTTTTGCCAAATTTGTATCACAATTCTTGAAATATCTATGATGGAAATAAATAAATACATTTCAATTAAAATATCTCCTACACATTTTTCGACATAAATGGGTTAATACTACGGATGTGATCAAGTACCTCGGAAACAGGTTTAAACTTTGATTGATTGAATTCAAACTCTCTATAAGTACTTCGAAAAACATAAATAGTACCCCTAAGTATACTCGAACATTTTACAATACTTGCAAGTTTATTCGAATCTTGGTCGAACTCTTGATGTTTCTAATAATTTTCTTTTATTCTTAAAATCAATTATGCTGTCCTTTAACGCAAACGCAGGAAATATCATGGATAAAAAAGAAATAGGCTACCACCAAGTATGGTAAATGAAATACAATTCTTAAATAGTTACGAATTTAATAAATAAAATGCTTAAAACCCACTATGCAGTTCTGATTTCCAAGACTCGGGTACTACTTGTAAAAGATTCGATTTCTATCAACATCTCGAAGCATTTATAAGTATCTTTTCGAAACTTGTAAACACTCATTCCGAGGTTCGATATCAGTTTGTATAAAATTAATATTTTTCAAATATAATCATTGAAACATTATTGCTTTTAAGTACTACAGTAATCGAAACTCGTGAAATGAAACTTGGTTATTGAAATTGATTCGGATTCGTGAGTATATATTGAACTTGATCCCATCCCTAGTTAATACCTTTTCATAGAGAATAAATGAACAAATATACGCGATTCTATATATAGAAAATCAAAGTTCATAAGTCCTTGACACGGCCAGTAATAAAAGGTCGATGAAATAACAAGGTAAACAGTTAATTTCCTATGTTTTTTTATCGAAATTATAGAAGTTATTAAGTTTCGGCCAACTGTACCTACAAAACACAGAACAGTATAACTTATTTCGGGTAAACTGTGTCAAATTGATACGAGGGACAGATGAGAATGTTTCTGAAACCAGGTGACGTAGTAGGTAACTAAAAAAATATTAAAAATATGTAAAATATGTATCACCGGGCATATCTTTCGCATTTCAAACGTAACACGAACAGAAGCCGGTAATTAATATTATATAAGTCGAGGCAAACAGCGAACTCTATTGCGAGCTCGCACGATACCTGAACGAAAAGCCTCGATTACTGGAACTCGCTTTAACTTCTATCCAACTAATTAGTCGATCCATAACTTTGCATCTATTACAGAGTAATTGGCAGACTAACCGTGACCCTCTCACTCTTCTTGCAGCGCCGGCGTTACACGAACCCGATGAATATTTTTATTAATAAACCGATGAAAATTGACTAGCTATTCGAACATGCATTCTTCAATCAAATTCATTCATTCCTACTCCCGTGGTCTATGAACTATTTTAGAAACATGGGAAAAATATGCTAACATCAAGTTTCCAGAGTTTGTGCAAGCTATTCTTGACGTGGGATACGATTAATAATTTATTCTTCAAGAGAAGCTCTACTCATCTACGTTGTTTACATGTATATTGTACGAAATACGGCGAAATGAAGGGTAGATACCCTCCAACTTTCGCTTAGAGAACATATCCGCTGATTTTCATGAAATTTACATGGGAGATGGTCCTCGAAAAAATATTCGACATGTATCTCTTTATCTGGACTCATTCATGTTAAGGGGATGAAAACAACCCTAAAATTCGGGGGAGAACGTACAGTTTTTTAATATGTCGAGAATGTCGAGAACTGGGGCTTACAGAAAAAAACTTTTTCTAAATTTTATGTGGAGGACATTGTATTAAAGTGAATATTTTTCACTTAATAATTACAGTTAATTAGAGCTAATATATTTGGTTAAATTCGATCGTGTACTCTGGAAGAAATCGTAAATATCGTGGTGATACTTTACGACAAGGAGCAGACACAAGGAGCAGATATTAAATTGTTCAAATGTTAATCTTTTACGGAATTTGACAGAACGCCAATTACTGTCATTTGTCAGAACTTCGTCGACGTTGGATACGATACAGCATGGCACGAAGCAATATACCAGCACGCTATAAATTAATCTTTTGCAAGAATACGAGGGACACGAAAACCATACAATCCATCACATCGAGCGTACCTTCGTTAACTAATTAAAAATTAAAATTACAGAAACGTCGTGGGATTCGCCTTAATGAGACTGGGCAGAAACATATTGATGCAGATTTACGGTATACTCTAAATTATAATTTTTATGGCCCAAGTACTACGACCTTCAGATGACCTTGAGTAGAAACATTGATACTAATTGAATAAAAATAGTGAACCAAATTATTTGATAATAATATATGATCAAAATGGTGTCACATTGTAAGTAGCGTTCTTAAGAGGTTTAGTACATGTTGTTGCACCAAGATATTATGTAACCAGTCTTTGTAATGGCCGTTTAGCTCAGAAACCAATAAAAAATATGTAAAATGCTTGTAATATCCAAAGTCCCCTCGCAAATCATATAAACGGTCCCACGTGTTGCTAGTCTTACCCTCAAGCACCTGGAATTACACAACTTCCTCGAAACCCATAGAATAGACATTGCCTTATTTTCCGAAACCCGGCTCGGCGACATTGACAACATCAAAGTGCATCCTTGCAGGCAGATGCAAGTATGCTGAAAGTAAAGGCATCTACTCCTGAGCATCATCATTATAAATATTATAAATCACAATGAACAGTATTAATCGTAGACACAACTTACAATGATTTTTAATAAATTTTCTTTTTAAAAAAGCCCCTAAAAGCTTTATGTAGAACCCCCTTGATCGGTTTTATAAAAAAGAAATAATTCTTACAGGTAAATAGTGAAAAGACTTCTTCCTACCCAGCCCTACCTACACAGCAGAATGTAACACCATCCAATAATTAAACTCTAATCAAACTAATTAAACTCTGTAACACATTCAGACAGCACCGCAACAAAAACAGTCTTCGTGCATAAGAACCTACGCATCACTATGCGGAATAAGTGAAGGCTGTGCTACAACCTTGAAGCAGAAGCTGTGTGCAGCAAAACCTTTATACTTAAAATTTCGATCTGTTTAAAATATTTAAGCACATCAAGGTATTATCAGCTTAATAGGAAAATTAAAAGACGAATACAACTTTTATTTAGCTCCTGTGTCCTGCAATCAATGCGAACATTTTTTATTTTGCATAAAGATCCGCAGTCTAACCAATCAACTTACAAGTCTCTTTTAATTATTCAAAATAACAAAGTAACAATGTTATTAGGAAAAATTATTCTTTGACACCTGTTGATTGCAATTGAGATAGAAAATTTTTATCTTGAACAAAGGTCCGCAGTCTACTAACAATTCTAACCATTCTGCATCCTTAACAAATTGATGTTTGTCGTTTTGGGTGGACTAAGAGCATTATCTGAAAACTTGAAAACTCCGGCAATTGACGAAATTATCAACGTGGAACTTTAAATCCACCGAAATTAGCCGCAAAGCTATATTACATTGTAAAAGCAGCCCTACATCTCTCATACTTCCACGACAACTGGAAGGATGCCAGCATCCTCCCCTTCCTAGAACCCAAGAAAAGCCCTGCCAACTGAACTAGCTACTGACCCACCAGCCTCTTTAGTTCTTCCGGTAAAATCCTCGGAAAAAATAATATTAATCCTCACACAAAAACACGTAAACGACGCAGCACAATTTTGTTTCACGCCGTTTTGCCACTTAGCAAAATTTTCAAGCTTGTAGAATCCGTCTGTATGGTTAACTTTAATGTCCACGATGTTAAATCACAACACGAAAATTCTACAGTAATTGAACACTTCAATTCGTCGTCTAAAATGGTTACGACGGTGTCGATAGCAAGCTGAAAATGGCGAGCTTTTAGTCCACAAAGTACACGGTAATGAACACCATAGGGTTTCGTTACCTTACTCGTTCTAACAACAATTTTCGTGTTATTATACAGCCAACACCGCCGAGAAAGAAAACAAAGGAAACTCGCGCAATAGCTTCAGGCCGAATTTTAAAAATATTATCTCTCCAGCCGGGAATTGTTCGCAGAACTTTTACCGCGATGGAGTTTGTCCACTGCAAATATTTCCTCATTGAAAGGCAATATCCTTCGCCACCGTTTTCATTTTGATCTGCATCGACGTTACCTTTTTTTCCGAAGGTGCAACATTTGTCATACACTGTTTCTCGAATGCAACTTTCACAGTCGTCGATTAATTGATTAACTTTACGTTTATTCGATTGCTGAAGAGAACGTAACGAGCATTGCATATTTAGCACTGCATCCATCTTCCTTCTACAACTCAATTTGCATTAAATTTAATTCCTCCGATGTTTGAAGCGGAGATAGAAGCAATTCTGGGATCAAATAATTTATTTATTATATTCAATTTAGAATTAATCGTGTCTCCTGTTATGTGCTAAGTTTGCAAATATTTCTGGAATTAATTTATACAGAAAATTAAATGCTTTTAACCGTAAATACGAAAATGTAATTTGTTCTTAATTTTCCTGAGTTGAAGTCTTTACTACAATAATTACACAAAATGTATTTTTTAAATAGGTACGACTTTCGATTTCTAGAATTAATTTATACAGAAAATTAAATGCTTTTAACCGTAAATACGAAAATGTAATTTGTTCTTAATTTTCTTGAGTCTTTACTGCAATAATTACACAAAATGCATTTTTCAAATAGGTACTACTTTTCAATATCGAACAAAATATAAACAAGAAAAATGTTCATCGCGATCATTAATCCTTGGCAAACTTTTTTCCCCAATTCAATCATCAAACAATTGCAAAGTCGAGTATCTACAACATTTACAAGTAAAACATTCTGAAACTGTTTCGTTGGGAGAAACAAGACCAAGAAATGGGAAGTGGAAGTTAAGATAGTTCAACACGACCTCCAGAGTTTAGCAAGGTCATATAGATGTCAGCACGTTGGATTTGTAACGTCCATGATACCCAACAACTTTCGTTGCAAACGTTTATCCGCGGCTCCCATATTTTTCAAGATACTCGTCTTGGGAGATTAAAATGCGGAAACTCTGTGTACATCGAGAAATTCAAATTACTGCGATAATTATTCAAAGTTAGGAAGTTTTGAAATACTTGGAGGTCTTGAAAATCGAGGAAGATTTGAAAGTTTTGGAAATCTTGGAAGTTTGTTAGAAGTCCTGAAACTTATGTATCTTGGGTGTCCGAAGTTTACGTTGAAATATCTCAAAGAGTAGGGAAGTCCAAATGGAGCAAAAAATTGGTTAACATCCCATTACTCTTGACTCTCGACATTGAACTTTTGCTATTGTATTAGTTGCAGGGTCGTGACATTATCCGAATGCGTATACTTTCATCTATCATGGTGGTCTTCTTGTAGGTATGGTTATTTTAATGAAGAATACTAAAGTTTAATTTATTATTTTGAAAATAGTAAAACACAGTAGTATTTTTTAATCGTGTGATAAATAATGAATTATCCTTTTCTCAGTCACCTGGAAAATAGTAAAACACAGATAATTTTCAAGAGGCGCTCACGAACATTTAAAGAAGGTGTAAACAAAGAATAAGCCATTGGACTCTGCAGAGGTAAACTATTTCTCTTCGAGGAGTGTAAATTACGAAGAAGCGCTTTGTAATGCAACACTCGAAACTGGTTGAAAGATAAGTTTTGAAGTTTAAAAGGTTCGCGGATGCTACAGAACCGATTCCAAGACTTTCGAAACTTTCTACCTCCGAATAATTATCGTAGTGATTCGAAGTTCTATGGTGATTGAATTTCTGGAAAGTTGCAAAACAAAGATTTAAGTGCCCATTAACAACGATCATTACAGGGGCGCCAAATGATGCTCGATTCTGTTTAATGAACCTCGATAATACTTCCACCTTAGTAAAACCCATGAAATTTTCAGTGAAAGTATATCCACCAACTAGCAAAACGTTCGACGAATGTTTTCTTGTTTATTTCGAATAACCGTGGTTACGCTTTGATCTCGGAGGGTTGGCGGTGTTAATAATGCGAATGGAGCAGCCGGTAGTCGTTCTCCTTAGATGGAATTCGTTTTCGAGAGCCCATTAGTCAGTCTCGTGTTGCGATGTTCGTTAACGTTCCATTTTGCAATGTTCAAAAAGCTTCCCCGGTTGACAAGCCGGCTTAGCTTTCGCGTCTATATGAATATTGCTTGCAGAGAGGGAGAGCCACTCGGAAAAAGAAACAGCACGTGTATAGTACATACGTGTGTACGTAGATTGTGTCTCTCGGTTGGCGAGGAGTTTTCATAGCCGATCGATTTCCCCGCGAAAGAAACGTCGGGCTGCGTAACAGGGAATTCTGTAGATCACAAACTCGAGGAGGGGTTCCCTTCTCTGTGTTTGTCTTCTCTCTCTCTCTCTCTCGGTCGACTACTTATCACCCATTTTCCCCTCTCGTATTTTCGGTGTCCGTTCCACCGTGAAGAAGTGATACCAACCGAGCGAGATCGAAAAAGGGTGCCGGAGCAGATAGAAGGTACGGACCTGCTAGAGGTTCACAGAAATATTTTTTTTCCTCCCCGGTTAATCCTTCAAATGCTTCCCTGGCTGCGCCATTGCTCCGCACGTGATACTGATTTTTCCATTCGAACGGGACCATGTGCACGCATGCATGCAGTCTGAGAAACCCGGGATCTAATATTTCAGATTTTCGCAACCGTGCCCGCGAAATTCTTCGTTCCCCGCAATTTCATGGATCTGCGAGTCTTAACGTCCATTTTATTTAAGGAGCGATTTGTTGCTGTATCTTATCCATTTCTGGTGTGAATATTTTTATCGCGTACGTAAATTGGTTAGTACTGTAGCTGTGTTGGTTTGGTGTGAGAGTTAAAATGTGTTTGATAGTCGACCTATTTAATGAACAAAGTAACAGTAGTTACTGCATAGATTTTTTCAAATTATTAGGTTTAATCATATCTGAAATATTTTGTTGGGTCACAAATGTAATTGCTGCTGAGGTTGGCTAATTTTTTAAATAATTACAGAACAAAATACGTTTTCAATTGCTTTTCTAGGTACGCTACAGTAATATTACAGACGATCGCGATGCCCTCATGATGAATTCTTGATTCGTCTCAATTTCATGGGTCTTCGACTTTTAACTTCGCCAACAGATTTGCTCGAGCACATCTTATGTTATACTTGTGACCAAATAGGTCACGTGGAACGCTAGACATGTTCCATTCCGTGACTTCTGGCGTCAGTTTGCTACTTTGGCCGCTGATACAAATTGTCCTGTTTCTCAAACTTTGCGCCATATTCCCTTGTCTCCAACAAAAACGAAACACCGTCTCGTTGATGATTTTTATCCTTGTAGTTGTTATAAAATTATTCTTTTAAATATTTTTTTCTTACACATTTCTTATAAAGAATCATCTGAAAAAGTGAATAATTATATTTCATAATTACTGTTCTAGTAATTTCGATTTTAATAGAATCTATAATTTGGTACTTAAAGTTCCAAATTGTAATTCAGATTCCTATAGAAATATTTTAAACAGCAGGTTTAATAACAATTCATAAATAGGTGTTTAAATGGAATTATTGAATGGAATCATTGACAATTGCGTGGTTGCAATAAACATCCACTTTCGAAGTATTCACGCACTTGTTTCGTCCATGAATATCTGCTTTTGTAACAAAATTAATATTCATGTGCTCAGTGTGCGCGTACGAAACGCGTGATATTTAAAATACAGTGAAATGTCATTTACGTTTCCCTTTATTTCACAAAGTCGCAAATGTCACCGATTCATAAAGGTCAGCACTCGATTCGTTACGGCCGATTTCCGGCTCGCGATCCATAGAAGCTCGATAATCTGGAATACCTTCTGTCGACACGCAAATATTGATAAAAACGAGCGCTGCGTCCTCGATACACTTCTATTTCTAATATCGGCATTGAACAAACATCACTCGGAGCAAGCAACTGATATATTGGGGGTGAATCGAGTTTCGCTGCGCCGGCCCATCCGATTTTTGTGCGTATTAACGGGACCGTGAAACAGAATCCGGAAAATATTCCATGGTAACGCATGCTGGACCGAACAACAATTCCATCTAATAAAAAAAAAAATCAAAAACTAAACGCTCTTACAAATCTTCTGATTTTCAGCACCTCTCAGTTCGACACTGACTATGGACTTTATGCAAAATAAAAATTGTCTGCACCAGTTGCAAAGTACACAAACAACACAAATGTTATTTTCTTTTTTAAATAATTTTAGTAATATAGAGAGAGTGCTTCGTAGTATCGATCCGCTTTTCCCACTACAGTCAGAGTTGGGCGTTAATTGATTAAAATTTTAATCATGATTGATTGAAATCATCGAAAAATCGACCATTGTTTCAATCGATTGATGAAGTTAATCGTCAATCCTTGATTAAAAAAAGAAATCTCAAAAAAAAAACATAAAAGCACGTAAACAGAGTTTGTATTATATGTATATAGACCGAATGACAATACACCTAAACTTAGTTTACATTTTTTTCAATATTCATACAGATTTGATTCCGTATTTCATTTCGAAACTTCAGCAACTAATCATTAATCAATCATCCAGTTGACGATTAATAATCGTTAATCGCAATTAACGACTAAAGTAGAAATTTAAAAAGAGGATATTAATTGTTAATTGCGATTAACGATTGAAGTAGAAATTTAGTTGTCAATCGTTGATTAAATTTTTGCCCAACTCTGTCTACAGTTACATGAATAAAAACACCTCATGGTGGTGGTCGCTATATTGCAACGTACGAGGGCGCAGCGCATTAGACGAGGCGCACCCAAGTAAAATAATAAATTTGTTTAACATTACGATCGTATAAATATGTTTTAAAAATTCTACATTAATAAAAAAAAGTATAATTAGAAAATATACTAATTAGAGCTGTCTGTATCTATATCAAACAAATGCTTTCGAAGAATATTTCAGCATACCTTCCTCACGTAATCGATTCGAACAAAAATTGCAGAAACGAAATACTAAAAAATGCCACACCTTGCCCCGCTCTTACTGTACACGAAATAATCACCAAATTTTGTATTTACCGCAGATCTCTTTGTCGCTCTCCTTTTTTTTTCAGAAAATCCTCGGGCTCCGGCATCCTCGTCTGGCTCTCCGTTCCGTTTTTAATCCAAAGTCCTGTCCGTATCTGGCCGATTGAACACAACCAGTCCCCCACCCCCCGGCCAACGGTGTTTTGCTTTCAATTTTCCGGCTTTTAATACAGAGCGGCCGTCGGTGTTTTCGCGGGGTGTGTATGCGTCGGTGTTGTTGTCGCCGCAACGGTGCAGCAGGAATGCAACGGCGCGGCCGTAAATACGCGGCTTATGCCGTTCCCGGAATTAATAGTTGGTGAGATACGTGAACGGTTATTACCATAATGACCGTCGCATAATTTGAATCGGCCCATAGAAAACTCGTCGGGGTCGTCGTCGTCGCGTCCCCTCCCTCTCCGCAACGGTATGTCTGTTTTTCCTGGTTTTTCCTAGTGGAACGCGGCGAGCTCTGTCGCATGTGGGTCGGAAAACTGGTCGGAAAAGCATGCCAACGGCGATTCGTGGCAAAATGAAAACTATTCAGCCCGCGCCGCTGGAAATATCACCTAGTGACGACGAAATGTTCAGCCGTTTTTGAACGACTACGACGGAGAAATGGCCCACGTGATGCATCGCCCAACAACAAGCTCGGAAAACAACCGGCGTATTTTGCGGCCGGCCGAGTTGACTTTGTTCCACTGTTCGGCAACCTGATACCACCGGCCGCCCCACCCCCTCCGAACTGTATTCACATTGAAATGAATTTTTAATTAAAATTTGTTACGCTACTTTCTCCGTCATCCGCGCGCGCCACACCGACGACGCTAAAAAACGACGCCGGAATAACTCGCGGATAAATTGTCATTTAATTACAGCGGCGTCTACGCCGAGAGAGAGAGAGAGAGACCCCGTCAGAAATTCACGGTTTACAAATATTTTATTGATAATTGGCTGGTCGTTGTTTACTTTTGACGGTGCGAACCGTAAGTCACAGCCACGGGCCGGTGCACCGTGCAATTGTATGCGCTGCGCTGCGATTTTCGAGCTTTCGGGGCTTTGTTTAATTATATAAATTCTGATGGCTCTGAGATCAATGATTTTCATATATACAGTTGAGGATGTTCGTTTCTTCGGTGCTATTATAATGGGGATGTTTAATTATTTAAATCGTGATTATTGTTTTAATGATACAGATTCGTTTATTTAGGAATAACGAGGAATTATATTTATTTATTAGTGAACACACTAATAAATTTATTTTTTATTTATTTATTAGTAATTTCCTAAAAAAGGAGAAAATTTATATCTATTGTATGCCTACATGTTCTCCAATAACTATACATTAACAAAACCAAAATGGGATTTCATCTCGGTCTAAAGGAAATTAATGACATACATATTTATTAGACTCTGTTCACAATGTTCATCACGAGTGTGACACGATATTGTAGAGCAAAGGGTTAATTCCGCTCTGAATTGTATATTATCGATTATTATATTCTATAGTGTATTGTGATAAGTTTAGATTTGCATTTGAAGATACGTATAAATCATACAAGAAAAAATTAGAATACGATTGCTAGATGGATTGCTGGAATTTCCAGCTGCAAGTCTACAAATATACGATTTTTAATTTTGACCTAACATTTTGAATACTTTTGCTGCAGAAGAGATCCGACACGTTTACAATCGATAGAATCGACAATCTCTGGAATGGATTGTAAATTTTCTAGACTCGTATACGCGAAAGCTGGATACTCTAGCAATGGCACGCGAAGCCGAGCTTTCAGACTCATAAATTAGATTTCAGCGGTTCCCGAGAATCGAAGCAAGATTTTATTGAGAAACGATATCCGATGGAAATTTCATCGCGATCCAAAATTTCAGCATCTAAAGGATGTCGAGGGGTATCAAAACTTCCACTCGAGAACTACGTTGAAAGCATATTAAAGCGAAAGCCAGCGAGTCTTCCGGAAATTCATGATGAGGCAAGACAGAGTGTTGAGGGTTTTTAGTAAATTATGACAGGTCGGAGTTAGCAAAGGTTGCTGACGTGTTACATCGCATTAGTTCAGAATCTCAGTTAACTGGAGGGTAATAAGCAGTCGCTTTGGTTGACACTGTCAATTAACACGACTTCGTACGGTGCTCGAGTTGTCTGCTGCCGAAAATTTATTCCTGGAATCTTTTTAAACCTTACCATACATATAAAATTCTGTCACCTGTATATGTTTTTATAATGACAATATTAAAAGAATTTTAGAATGTCAAAATACATTATTCTTAATCTATTCGAATTATTGAAGGAAGGAACAACTGTTCATCTGGATTGCATCCCTTGCAATTAACACAGAGAATTTTTAGTTCGCATGAAGCTTCACAGGCCACTAACCAATGCGACAAATTCTTTTCAGTTTCGGTGACGCAAAATAAATTAATCTGACTTTGTATGAATTTTGTAGATGTTTAATTACTAGACTGCGGATCTTCATGCAAAATAAAAAATGTTTGCATTGACTGCAGGACACAGGAGCCAAATAAAAATTGCATTCTTCATTTAATTATCCAATCAAGCTGAAATTAATACACTGATGTCCTTAAATCTTCTTAATTCGTCCACTGCTTTAAATTGTACGTGTCCATTTTCGTCATAAATGCATAAAGTCCGCAGTCTATTAATTACCGACGTGTTAATTACTCTGCCAGGCAGCTGAGAGTGCAACGACACCGACAGTCTTCCAGAAATTCGCAAAGCCCCGATCCACCAACCAGAAACTCGTTGTCGAATAGAAACGGCCTGGGAACTTTTTCGCGTCGCATAACAAATGCAGCCTTGCGCACTTGCGAACACACACACACACACACACCCACATGCACACACGCGAAACGGTGAGTTTATAAAATACGTCTACACACAGGGGACACGACGCGCGTAAAAGCTGAATGGTCTGGTTCCTTGGAAAATCGTTGTCGCCACGTTAGATGCCCGTCTCGGCGACGGTTTTGCACGTGTCGCATAAAGGGGTGCGTCCTCGTCCGGCGACGATATCTTTTTCAGGGATGCAGCGAGGTTCCCAAGGAAGAGGTGAGAAAGGACAAGCGAAAGAAAACGACGGATTTTACCACGAAAATGTGGCAAAGTCTTTCGCCTATCGTCCCTCAAGCCACCACCTCCACCCCCCTTTTCCTCTATTTTCCTTTCTTCCTCGCTGGGTTTTCTCTTCGGTTTCACCTTTTCGGTTTCCCCTCTTTCTTTAGCAGACAGATCACCCTTTACACCTGTCTCGCTTAACCATTTGCGATGTTAGTCGCGATGGTTACCGACCTGTTCGTTTACGAGAAATTCTGGCGAGGGCGTTTCAAAGCCGGCGTTTGACGCGGGCATTTTAATTGGTGCGAATCGATGCCGCGTCTCGAGGATGCTGTTTCCTTTTGTGCATGACAGCAACGTCCATTTTCCTCGCTGATCGTTTAGGGTGAGTCAACGAGATCACTGATTTGGGAACATCAATACATACATTGTGAATTTAATTAGTATCTGTGAATAAAAACGTGTACCTATTCTTAAAATTAGACATGTGGAATTGTGGTGGCGAGAAGTTAGGTGTATGAAGTCATGAATCATTTTCATGATTCGAGAATTAATATCAGACTTAATAGTATTGAATATATGGTATAATAACAGAATTATTAAATATATATAATAATAGAATTAATAATGTGAAATATTAATAAGTGCTACACATTCACAGCTGATGTTAGACTAACGAGTACACGTTTTAGACATTTCTGTTGTTTAGTAATAATATTTTCACGTCTGTGCCGAAGGATACTAGTCACTGAATAATTTGTTCACCTGTGCGCAATATGCCCGTACATCTCAACTGCGGACTACTTACCACGCTCCTTTGGCGCCCAGGCTATGCTCATTAGAGGCGGATGCTTAGATCAATGACACGGCTTCAGAACACCCATGATGCCCCGAGTTCCGAAAATCGGCTACGGTCAATCATAGTCAAAGGGAACGGTTACAAATAGAACTACCGAACTACAGTTTCACTACAATTGATGGAGAGTCTAGTTTATGGCTATAAAATTACGTGTTCCATAAATGTCTATAAAAATTCATTGGGTAGCTAACCTCACAAAAGACTTGCCCAGACATACAGTTTGGAACAAAACTGATCACACACACTTTAAATCAGAATAACTTTTTC